>OZ034972.1:20059682-20659682 GCA_964030785.1 Siderastrea siderea | reverse complement strand
TAAACGTGTTCTCTACTTTTGTTAACAGGTTGCTTATTTTACCGCCGTATTCCCGTATATTATTCGGCTAGCCCTGCTCATCAGAGGGGCACCCCGCCGCCCGCCGCCCGCGGTCAATGGAGGCATTTTTTCCCTTAAACCTACCTTTATCAAACTGCTAGAATCGCAGGAAGGAAATATTAAGTTTTGTTTCCCGTACAAGAAACAACCATCAAGGGCAACTAACAAACAAAACTTTGCCCGTTTTTTTGTGTAACGGTTTATGCATTATATATGAAGATATATACGTTCATTTACAAGCGCAAGTGAACTTTTCGGAAAATAAATAGCATCTGATCACTCTCTTGCCGTTTCAAATATATGTTAAAAGTGTCTATTTTCACTAAGGGTTGGATCGATGCTGCGTCACAGATTTTCTTCTCACTGAGCGTTGGCCTCGAAGGACTGGTCACTTTGGCCAGCTACAACAAATTTTTCAACAACTGTGAGAGGTGAAAATTACAACAATCAGGCAATTCGTCCATCCATTCATCCATCCATCCGTCCGTCCGTCCGTACATCCATCCATCCATCCGTCCGTCGGTCCGTCCGTCCGTTCGTCCGTCCATCCATCCATCAACCATCTGTCTGTTAATCAGTCAAGAGTCCCCTACGTTCGATCCCTCACAGAGTGTAGTCTTGTGGCAAGATGTATCCTTGTGGCAAGTTCATTTTCCCCTCATACATGCGTTTTTCTGTTGGAGGAGATGTTCCCTCGTGGAATACCAGGTCTTAGAAACGTGTGCAACATGAATGATGGCTAAAGTATGATACAATAATCATGTTGGATAAAATGCAACATACTATCTTTAGGAAGATAATTCATGGCGGTTAAAGTCAACAGAGCATAAATCCAACTTGCAGAACAACTGACCTTATCACATACAATCTTAGTTGAAAAAAGTCACTTATTTCATGCTCCTAGAGTCTTTTACGTAGCTCACACGACGAAACGACATCTTTGACGTCTTTATGAAGGGTGTGCGCCATAAACCCTATGACTTTGGGTATCGTGCCTACCCAGAATGCATTGCTCAAATGCCTGCTGCTTCAGTTTGGGCAGTCATGTTTTTTATGCTGTTAACTATTGCACGTGGAAGTTAGGAGAGTGATATGACGACAAATTATTACCGCATTTCCTCTAATAATTGCCCTGACGATCAATTCAAAGGGACGATCATTTCTAATTTTTCTCGGTACAGGGGTGTCTAACACTGTTCATAAATATTTTGTGAGCATAACGAATAAATTCATAATAGAACTGCGAACTGAACTGCGAACTGCGAACTCATTCTTCAAAACATCGATAAACGTAGCATTATTCATCAAACAATTGCCTCTTTTGTCCATAAAAATGACATGGAGACTTCTGAATGTTGGGGGCCACTATTTCGCCGGTAACTTCCTCACGCACGCACTCATTCGGGCCCAATCCAATCCTGTACGTTTTTAATCACTTTTAATCGAAAAACAGCTTATCTAGCTGGCGGGATGTATCTGCACGGAGGGGATGTTTGATGTTTGAGAACGAGCAGCGAAGCCACGAGAGGAATGGCTTACTCCGGCTTACTCCGATTGTAGTCGCGTTAGGGCCGTTCATGACATCTCATGACATCTCCAACGCCAAAACTTTACGTTTACCCGCGGACATTACCACTAGCTAAACAGGCTGATCAAAACCAGAATTTTTAGTGGTTAACCTTCCGTCCACACGTAGATATCTATCTATCCTAATAGATAGATTACAAATTTGTGTTTTATTTTTTGATATCTGCTAACAACTCAAACAAACAAATTACCGGTAATGCACATTTAAGCTCCGACAACCTACGATGAGAAAAAGAAAAAGCGAAATTAAATATTTATGATTGGCTGTTAATTTAAGGGACATTTGGATATGTTCAACACTCCTGCTGTGTAATTGTTTGGTTTTGATAATTGTCATAAACAGTATTGGAAAGGTTTTTGCCTTTTATGGCAACTTAGTCATAATTTTCGCGCAATTTATCGGGTCTTCATTATTTTCATAATTGAGAGCATTAACAAACTTGTTTTTTAAAGGAACGTTGAACAAAAACGCCATTGCAATAAACGCCAGCAACGTAATTAACCAGGGGACATATCTTAACTCCAGGTGAACAGCTTGAACACGATAGTTTAAACTTCTTAGTTGGAACCTTTTCAGCGAGTTAAATTTCGTAATTCTTTTGAAGCCTTTTATTTTTTAATCTTTTTAGTTTTTGCTTTGCGTTAGTATGCCCCCTCTCCCCCCAAAATAATAATAATAATAATAATAATAATAATAATAATAGTAAATAAACCCAAATTATTAAAAACAAAGAAAATTAGAAAATGTTTAATTCGATGGATGTCCCTGCGAGAGCGTCCTTTCATGAGATTATCTAGAATGATCTGGGCAGAATGTGATTATTGAAATTACTTAAGCATGACAAGCTGTGCCTAATACATTATTTATATTAGTTTCCCCATAAACATCCCAAAGTTCTATGTTTCTGTCAGACTATAATTGGCTAGTTAAGTTTAGAGACGCAGTCTCAAACTCTATTTCGAAAAGAAGAAGGATTTTTTTTCCGGCGAGAAATGGTATCCAAATCACTTTGCTTCCTTTTTGTCTTTCTTACTCTCAGTCTGGTGGTTTTTGTACCAGAACTTGGAGTTTCTATAAATGGAGCCGGGAGGAAGTATAGAGGTGGGAAAAGGTTCTTACAAAAAGAGAGAGATTTCTGGGTGAGTAGGTTTATTAGAACTTTTTTAACCCTTCCTTTTGTTTGCAATAACTTCACACTTTTTTCTTATGTTATACAGCGTCCGTTCCATGCCAGATCAAATGATTTCAGTCGAGTTGAGGCTAAGCCCGCCGGATATGACGAGGTTAGTTTTTATTCGGCTGCTGGTAACCGTTTTAATGGTTCATTGAACGTTAAGCGTGCTATCCAGTAAATGAAAAAGTGTTTCACTCATTAGAAACACAGAAAAGACTGTTAGGTTGGTGCTAAGAGAAGAATTGCTTTTACGCGAAACATGCATTATTATATTTTGTTTTATTTCATTTTCATTTTTTTTTCCACTGGCCGGGAGCTAATATTTAGGGCTAATTTTAAGTCATTTTCATCCAGTTATTTTAGTAGGCGCATTCTTTGCTCTTGTTCTCCTTATCAGCTTTGTGCTTGTTCTTGCTTGCCCTCTCTCTAGTACTTTTCAAATTTATCTTCTTGTCCGAATTATTCTCAAAAGGAACTAGAAACGCGTTTTCCAAAGGGAGTCATTTCTGTTAACATCAGGGGACTACATTCATCTTTTAATATATTTTTTTTTTCAGGGTAAAAGAAATGAATGAAAACGAGGAGAAATGAACGAGTTGTGTGAGGCCGCCAAAAGAATGGATTGTTGAACTTATCACGACCGAGTGGGGCTTTACCAAGAAAAAAAATGATAACCCGTTTTCTTATTATATTTAAACAAAATGAAAGAAGTATCTATGTAAAGTGGGAAAGCTTCCACTGCTGATTATTCAAGCTTACAGTTTAACATAAAATAAACAATAACTGGAACTTGCAAACCAGTGTTTTTGCATCATGTTTGTCTTGAGCTTGTGTGTGTTAATTTCCCCCCAGTATTCAGTATATACGAAACAATTAAGAGGAGTTTCCATTTTATTTTTCTCCAAATCATCACAAAAATCATCAAAAGCTTCACAAAAATTTGTGCTTCCGTCAATAACCTCGAGATTAAACATGAAATATTTGTAACTGACTAACTGTCATAGACTTCCACTAGATTTTGAGATGCAAATTAAACTGCCTGAACTGTTATGCTGGTTTTCATGTGATCTCATCAGAATTCTAAAACTTAAACTAAGGTCACCACAAAGACACTCCCCAACTTGGACAAATCTTCAAGAGAGAAAACAACAATAACAACTTCGATATAATTCTTCGCTTTATAAGTAAAACGCTTTTAGTTTTTATCAAGTTTGTACCAGCTCAAAATGCCATAAAACCAATATTACCTTACTTTGCAATCTTCAATCACGATAATAATAACTGTGAAAATTTCATCTCAGTAATTCTGAAGAGAGCTAGGAATATTGGTTGCATCGGTCTGGTTATTTCTTTTATGGCTGCTCTCTTTGTAAAGAGGAACACCAACATGGCGGACGCATTTTATAAGTCTTGTAAATGTTGTGAAATTATTTCTTGATAACTATGTCCGGATGAGTTCTGTAGAGCCACAAATTGTTCTAGCTGATTCTTTTTACCTACTATTTAATTCCTCTGTTTCGGAATCTTGTATCGCCTAGCAAACCCAGTTTACCGTATTGATGAAAACCAAGAATTTATCATTGAATTGTCAATTCACGTATAACTTTAACAGAAACCACTAAGTAAAAGATTTTTCTAGTGGCTTCAATTTTTAATAAATCGTGCGTCTTTTTCCTATGGTGGTATGAGCAACGGCAGATTGCCGAATCTTTAAAAAAAAAATTAGAAGCAAAACGAGAAAGTTGAACGACATCCCATAAGACTTTCGTGAGAACATCTGGAAGTAAAGCTCTTGCGGGAATTTGTTTTAATATGACTTTAAAGTGTATATGACTTTTTTTTATATTTGCCTGATCGAATCTAAATGACATCCTGATAAGAATATCAAAAATTATTTTTCGATTTCGATTTTCCTTCCCCGCGCTTTTGCGTTTAAAAACGTGAAATTTTACTTCCGGTCATGTCAAAAACCGCGCAAAGGGAGACCTGGGCATAGTCACGTTGTGACGTCATACCAGGAACGGAGTCGATGCCAAAACAAGCTACGTGGGCCGCATTGCGGAGATCTAATTCATTTTATTTTTCTTCATTCCGCAACCGCCAAATTACGCACGAAATTATGTGAAACTGCTGATGTTGCAAGTAATCTGGACAGTGATTTGGAGCTTTTAGAGTCCATCGAATGCGAATCGCCAACTTCTGAAGTTGAAAGTGGAACAGAACTCGAGATCGCGAAAGAAGCTATTCAGAACCAGGAGATCGTTACATAGACAAGCCGCTTGCCGATGAATATTGACTTAGAGAATACTATCAAGAGGAAGAGGAGACAGAACGAAGAAAACAGAATCTAGAAAACCTATTTGATGGTACTGAAGCGCTCGAGACGTAGTAAGAAGTGCCACGATTTCTCATCTCCAGGTGTATATATTATAATTGTGCGCGGCTAAATAAACCTTGTTCGCGCTCGGCTAAATAAACGCCTGTTCTGCAGGTTATACTTTCATACTCTTACACGTGTAGATGTGGTAACTGTGCTTTAAACCATCTGCAAAACGCCGTAGATTGGCTTTGCTTCAAAGAAATTCAGAAATGTGTCTAATCTCTCGAAGCGCCGTTGTATGTTTCGAGCGAAGCCGCAAACTTGACACAACAACAGGATATGTAACAACCCACCGGCACTGTTCAGTGTTGTCTGACTAAAACTGATAGTCGCTGCGATCAGATGAAGAAAATATAATACGATAGATGGAATTAGTTCGGAAGATAAGTGAGTAATTCTCTGCGTTCTTGTGGACTCTCTGAAACGTTGTTGTTTTATGTCTATGTAAATTGTGCAATAGCCAATTTGATTGCTATTTCAGGTCTTTCAATAAGCCGCAGTAAGATTATTAAATGAAGATTAGAGTTTGCTCATTCCCTTCAAAACGTAGTCAGACATGTTTTCATCATAATTTTATAATTATCCGTAGTCCAGTTGTGCACAAATGAGGGATATTATAATCTTTACCGCAGTTATGAATGGTCAATATATCGGAAGTAAACAGTGCAGAAATTTCATGTCAATTTGCCTAGACGTATTAAATGCAACACGAATGTTTCAAGGAGTCCACAAGAACGCAGAGAAATTCTCACTTCCCTTCCGAACTAATGTGACAACAATTTCTTCCGTCTATTGCATTATATTTTGCTGCATCTGATCGTAGCGACCATCTGTTCAGACAACACTGAATCCCGGGTGCATTGTTTCACATCCTGCTGTTGTGTCAAGTTCGCGGCTTCGCGCGAGACAACAGCGCTTCGAGAGATTCGACACATTTCTGAACTTCTTTGCAGCAAAGACAATCTACGGCGTATTGCAGATGGTTTAAGGCACAGTTACTACATCAACACGTGTAAGAGTATGAAAGTATAACCTGCATAACAGGCGTTTATTTAGCCGAGCACGATTATAATATTTACACCAGGAGACGAGAAACCGTGGCATCTCTTCCCACGTCTCGAACGCTTCGGTACCATCACAAAAGTTTTCTAGATTCTCGTTTCTTCGTTCTGCTTCCTCTATCTCTTGAAAGTATTCTCTAAGTCAATTTCAATCGGCAAGCGGCTTGTCTGCGTAAGGACCTTCTGGTTCTGAATAGTTTTCCTTCTCCTTCCCGAGTTCTGTTTCGCTTTATATTTACACCTGGAGATGAGAAATCGTTTCATTTCTTGCTATGTCTCGAGCACTTTGGTGCCATCAAATAGGTTTTCTAGCGTGTGAATTACTCGTTGTACCTCCTCTGTGTCTCTTGATAGTATTCTCTAAGTCAACACTCATCGGCAAGCGGCTTGTCTATGTAAGGATCTTCTGGTTCTGAATAGCTTCTTTCTCGATCTCGAGTTCTGTTCCACTTTCAACTTCAGAAGTTGGCGATTCGCATTCGATGGACTCCAAAAGCTCCAAATTACTGTCCAGATTACTTGTAACATCAGCAGTTTCACATAATTTCGTGCGTAATTTGGTGGTTGCGGAATAAAGAAAAATGAAATGAATTAGATCTCCGCAATGCGGCCCACGTAGCTTGTTTTGGCATTGACTCCGTTCCTGGTATGACGTACAACGTGGCTATGCCCAGGTCTCCCTTTGCGCGGTTTTTGACATGACCGGAAGTAAAATTTCACGTTTTTAAGCGCAAAAGCGCGGGGAAGGAAAATCGAAATCGAAAAATAATTTTTGGTATTCATATCAGGATGTCATTTAGATTCGATCAGGCAAATAAAAAAAAACCTGTCATATATTATCCTATTTCTCAACATGACAAGCTGTGCTCGAGAGGTTTTCAATTATTTTTCGCGTTACAATCCCACAGTTATATGCTTTTGTCAAACTGCTAATTAATTGCTTGTTTCAGTTTGGTAGTTTAGAAGCTAAAAAGTACCGTATTAGACTCTATTTCGTCTTAGAACATTTTTTTTGTTTAGTGTTAATTTCCTCTCCCATGTACTACGCAGTCATATCATGTACCCTTTAATGATTTATAGTCGATAGCTGTTTCAAGTCCTCAGTAGTAAGCATCGATTACAACGTCGAGTTAGAAGAGGATAATGTGCAATTTTGGGACATAGCTAAGACACACAAAAAGTCGTAGGGCTTGGTTTCGGTGCGCAAAAAAAATTGTTTTTAACTCAAAACATCTGTCACGAATTGATTAATTTTATGCTGGCCGGGGGTATTTTTTATAGGAATAAATTAAAGCCCTTTTCGGCCAGTTTATTTCTCTTGAAAATAATAATCAATCTTTGTTCTTCGTTTTTGTAGTTGTGCTTACCCTTCTCCTTGCTCTTCTCCTCTTTCTCTTCCTTCTCAAATGATACCTTTTCAAATATAACGTCTTGCCTAGAAGATCCTCAGACGAAACTAGAAACGCGTTTTTCCAACGGTCTTCGTTTCTGTTTACATAAAGAACTTGTATTCTTCTTGTTTTGGAAGACATGAGCGATTTCGCCTCGAAGAAACGCCAGATGTGTGAGGCCGCCAAAAGAATGGGCTGCTAACTGCACCGCCCAAGTGGGGATCTAATAAAAAGAGAATAATGGCTACGTCGTCTCATAATTGTTAAAGGACACAAAAGAAACATGTAACCTAAAAAAGTCTCCAATGTCTTTTATTTAAGCATGCAGTGCAACATAAATAAACTATAAATAAAACGTGCATAACAGTGTTTTCGCACTGTGTTTGTCTTCCCTTCTGTCCTCTGTTTGCAACAGTTCGTCTAGCCATCGGGTCTTGCCGGGGATAAGAATTCGAGTTTGTGCGTATTTTTGGTTGTCTTTTTCTTATGTATCAATTAAGAGGCTTTTACATTTTACTTTAAACGGATAAAAACGTTTTAAATAAAAATTAAAGATTTCTCTGCTTTTGCCTTGCCGGAACATAACAAAAATGCGTTCTTCCATCAGTGAGCTCGAGTTAACTTGTAAACATATGTGTTAATTGGCTATCTGTCTTTGACTGACAACAGATCCTAAGATGCAAATCAAACTGCTGACCGTCTTTAATCATTCATTTGCTAATCCATGTATAACTGCACGCTTATGTACAGCTGAAGCTGTATTTCAATTTAGCAAATTTTTCAAAGGATCCATTAAAAAGAAAGCAGCACAAAAAAAACTGACTCAGTTTTTTATCTTCAAAACATTTCTAAGAAATTAAACCGTAGCGACACACTAAACAAACTAGATATTGCCACAAATACCAGCCAAAATTGTTATTAGCAAGAGTCCAGAAGACAGGCTATGAGGACACAATTATACATGCTTTAACTCCAGGTGCAACTAATGATAAACCTTTTTTAATTTCAATATTTTGCGCACGCTACTCCTGGCTTGTTTTAAATGTTTCGCCTGTCAAACTGTCCATGTTTCCTGATCGCAAACTATAGTACTTACAATATAAAAGAAAATAATTCGCAATCAAACTTTCGAGAACTACAAAATAATAAAAAGAAGACGCGAAATTAAACCTGATTTATAATTGACTTTTAACATGACGGACAGTTACGTAATACAGCACTCCTGCTGTGTAATATCGTGGTTAAACAATATTGGAAAAAAATGCCTATCATGACAAGCCTATGTCAAATTTCGTTCAATTTAGTGGATCTTTTTTTTTAAACTAAGAGCATTAACAAACTTGTTTTAACGGAATGAACAAACAGGACACTCGCTAACACCGTAATTAATTAGTGGACTCATGTTAACTCCTGTTGAACAACATGAACGCGATAGCATATATTTTTTCTTCTTTTGAACATTTTCGTGGGAGTTGAATTTTGTAACTCCAACTCCTTTTTATTTTATATTATTTTATTTTATTTTCTGATCTCAAACTATAGTACTTACAATTTCAAAAAAGAAATAATCCACCTACCCTTGTGTTCTATACAATTATTATCGTTGGCGTGGCACGCGCCAGTGTTGTCCTATAAAAGCTAATTTTCACGTTCTTCTTTCTACTATCCTACTCAAAACTATCAAAATGTAACAAACATGAACAAAAATGTGTTTTAAAACCATCACTTTTAGAGTTGAAATAAATGCGCCCAAACTCAAGGTGTTTTCATCGTCTATTGGGCTTTGATTTTGATTGCCTTCCATTTTCTTCGGTGAATTCTTCCCAAATTTTAATAGTTTCTATAATTTGGCCAGAAAAAAACTTTCAAGGCCGAAGAAAAATAGGGGATAGAAAGGCAGGTTTTTCGCTTTTTGAAACTTTGCGTTTTTTTGCTTCTACATAACAATTTGCCTCACGACTTTCCTTGACCAGGCCTTATGTGCCACTCGGCACGAAGAGGATGAGTGAGTGAGAGCAAAATAAGTCCGATCTCTCTGCCAAATTTTACGGAATTTCACCGAAAGAAATTCAAGACCATCCAGAGGAAAATTTCCCTTTTTGCCTGACAACACTACGTCGCATAAAATAGGAACCCACCAAGATCGCTATGTGGATCACCATGAAAAATGCTATTATATTCCAGTAGTGATCTGTTAATTGTATGAATTCATCTGTCATTTACGGATCGCAGAACTTTACAAACGCATAAAGCCAAGCCGACATGTGAGTCTCTGAAAGCGAGACCAAGAGGCTTCAACTATCTTAATCTCTTTTTATCTGAGTAATTATTTGCAGTTATCTTCTCGGAGGATTCGCAGAATATCAATAAAGCTAGCCAACATACCACTCTCAATTTCTGCGTAGAACATATAAATACAAAGTGCTCCAGCAACAAGACGTTTCTTTGATATAAATTTGAAATAAATGATTAAATATCAACACATAATATTTCGCACTTGGAAAAATTCTCTGAAAACATCAAATACACGATCGGAAAGAAGCCAAACATGTACTTTAGACTTTACTGGAAGTACGTCACGCCTACAATTGGAACGGTACTGGAGAAATTAACATACCAACTGAATAAATGATTTAGTTTATAACAAATTATCCACCCATCTACCCAACCAACAGATCAACCAACAGACCAACCAACAATCTAACTATCTAACCAAACAACCAAACAAAGGACCAAAGGAAGAGAACATTTTCACAGTTTCGTAATATAACTTACTAAGTACACTCTTTTTTTATAAGAACCATTTTATAAGAACGTTGAGGCTGAGATTTGCCCCAATATTTAAGAAAATGTATGGGCTAAAATAAGAACATCCTCAGGCTCAGCCAAATTTTACGCCTTCTTATAAAAGAAAAAGAGTGTAGTTCATTTTTACCCACTCTCATTCGAGAATGTTTTCTGTTTTTTTTTTTTTTATCACAGTTGATATTATCGAAAGAACAATAATCACATTCAATGCATCGTGCTCACACTCGTTTGCGGAGGGTCATTTGGCTTTTCGTTTGCAAAAACTCATCATCTTACTTTCGCCTGTAGTTAACTTAATAGTCAAAGTTTTCGCGGGTTTCTGATTCGCCTAATGGCATCTCTTCATTTTTTTTTAGCGTCTAAGAAAAGTCTTTAGCCCGGATGCAAGTGTTCTCAATGTGGTTGCTGATTGCCATAATCTGAGGCCAAAAAGGTGAGGTGTTGTTATTAACAACAGAATCGGTTCCTTTATCATTTGATAATTTCAATGGTATTTTACAGAGTTTTCAACAACGGATCATCGGACCAACGGACCGACGGACACGTTTTTCAGTAAGGAGCGCAGTCTGCAAAATTAGATTCTCGTTATGCACAAGGGATCATAGTTTCAAGAGAAAGGATCCCATCCTTTTTCGCGCCCTGCTCTTGCTCAAGCCTGTTACACTAGAGGCGCTGTTACATTAGGCAATGTTTCGTGCAACTTGTCTCGCAATTTTGTTGCGACACAAGTTGCGTGAAAAATTGCCAAAAAAAAATGGCAAACTGAGGAGGGCAGAGAGTATGATATAACCAGCGATACCGTTATTTTAGAGAATTTATAAAGCGACATCGACATTTGCACTTGCTACAAAAACGACAGCGACATTTACAATCGTTAGTTCAGCGACATCGTTCCTGAGAAAAACGCAACAAATTGACAAGGCTACCCCCCCTTGGAAGGCCTCACTATAGGTGTGACTATGTCAAAAAGGACATTTCTCATGCCGCAATGATTTGTTACCTCTGATGATCTGTGATGGGGACTTAGGATGGCGTTTTAAATTTTATTATAAGCTGTTGATTTTATCCATACTTCTCTGAGCTCTGAGCCTAAAAACACTAGTTCTTTTAGTTGAAATATTGGCCAACAAATCTGCTATTTTGCCATACTGTCATTCTTGCTGTCTGTTTGGTTTAGTCAACTCCCTTCCCGGGGGTCACTTATTAAAGTTTCGTAAGTGGAGGCTCCGCCCCAAGGTTCAAACATTTACCCTTTGATAAACTAATCTTTATCGAAATGGTACCCTTTTATTTACCTAGAACAAAAATTGTACCTCTTTTAAAAATAAGACAAAAACCATAGATCATCGCTGGATTTTAGCTGGCCAAAGGCTCCAAAACGTAGATTCTTGCGTTGTCATAAACAATATTGGAAAGGTTTTTGCCTTTTATGGCAACCTTATCATAATTTTCGCCCAATTCATCGGGTCTTTATTATTTTCATAATTGAGAGCATTAATAAACTTGTTTTGAACGGAACGTTGAACAAACACGCTTTTGTAATAAACGCCAACACCGTAATTAACCAGTGAACATATCTTACCTCCGGGTGAACAGCTTGAACACGATAGTCTAAACTTCATATTTGGAACTTTTTCAGCAAGTTAAATTTCGTAATCTTAAGCCTTTCATTTTTTTTTAATCTTTTCAGTTTTTTTCCTTGCGTTACTATGCCCCTTCTCCCCCCACCCAAATAATAATAATAATAATAATAATAACAAAAATAATAATAATAATAATAATAATAATAATAAACAAATTTTTAAAAACAAGGAAAATGTTTACATCGATGGATGTCCCTGCGAGGGTTTCCTTTCATGAGATTATCTGGAATGATCTAGGCGGAATGTGATTATTAAAATTACTTAAGCATGACAAGCTGTCCTATATTATACATTATTTATGTTAGTTTCCTCATAAACATCCCAAAGTTCTATGTTTCTGTCAAACTATAATTGGCTATTTAAGTTTGGAATCAGAAGCTAAAAGACGCTGCCTCAAACTCTATTTCGTAAAAGAAGAAGGATTTTTTCCGGCGTAAAATGGAGACCAAATCACTTTGCTTCCTTTTTGCCTTTCTTACTCTCAGTCTGGTGGCTTTTGGACCAGAACTTGAAGCTTCGATAAATGGAGCTTTGAAGAACTGGAATGGGAAAAGATTCTTTCAGAAAGAGAGAGATTTCTCGGTGAGTAGATTTATTAGAACTTTTTTAACCCTTCCTTTTGTTTGCAATAACTTCACACTTTTTTGTAATGTTATACAGCGTCCGCTCCATGCCAGATCAAATGATTTCAGTCGAGGTGAGGCTAAGCCCGCCGGCTATGACGAGGTTAGTTTTTATTCGGCTGCTGGTAACCGTTTTAATGGTTCATTGAACATTGAGCATACTATCCAGTAAATGAAAAAGTGTGTCACTAATTAGGAACACAGAAAAGACTGTTAGGTTGGTGTTAATGCAGACAAGAATTGCTTTTACGAGAAACATGCATCATTATTTTTGTTTTATTTCAATTTTATTCATTTGTTTATTTATTATTTTTTTCAACTGGCCAGGAGTTTCGTAGGCAATACGAGCGCATTCTTTGTTCTTGTTCTTGTTCTTTGTTCTTGTCCGAATTATTCTCATAAGGAACTAGAAACGCGTTTTCCAAAGGGAGTCGTTTCTGTTAACATCAGGGGACTACATTCATCTATTACTAATAATTTTTTTTTCAGGGTAAAAGAAATGAATGGAAGCGGGGAGAAATGAGCGAGTTGTGTGAGGCCGCCAAAAGAATGCGTTGTTGAACTTATCACGACCGAGTGGGGCTTTACCAAGAAGAAAATGATAACCCGTTTTCTTATTATTTTTAAACAAAATGAAAGAAGTATCTATGTAAATTAGGAAAGCTTCCACTGCCGGTTGTTCAAGCTTGCAGTTTAACATAAAATAAAAATAACTGGAACTTGCAAACCACTGTTTTTTTGCATCACGTTTGTCTTGAGCTTGTGTGTGTTAATGTTCGTCCATTATTAAGTACTCACGAAACAATTAAAAGGAGTTTCCATTTTATTTTTCTCCAAATAAAAACGTTAAAACATCAATTACCCCGAGACTAAACATGAAATATTTGTCACTAACTGTCATTGACTCCCACTAGATTTTGAGATGCAAATTAAACGCCTGATCTGTACTGCTGGTTTTCATGTGATCTCATCAGAATTCTAAAACTTAAACTAAGATCACCACAAAGATACTCCACAACTTGGACAAATCTTCAAGAAACAAAACAACAACAACAACCTTCGATATAATTCCTCGCTTTATAAGTAAAATGCTTTTAAATTTTATCAAGTTTGTGGTAGCTTGAAACACAGGGATTCTCAAAATTCGACAAAACCAATATTATTTACTTTGCAATTTTCAGTCATGATAATAATTAATGTAAAAATGTCATCTCAGTAATTCTGAAGAGAGCTAGGAATATTGGTTGCATTGTCTGGCTATTTGTTGTACGAACTTTTATGGCCCGGCGCTCTGTTTGTACCCCGCTAAAGAGGAACACCAACAAGGCGGACGCATTTTATAATTCTTTTCAATTTTGTGAAACTATTCTTTGATAACTATGTCCGGAAGAGTTCTGTAGGGCCACAAATTGTTCTAGTTGTTTCTTTTTACCTACCATTTAACTGCCTCTGTTTCGGACCCTTGTATCGCCTAGCAAACCCATTTTACCATAATGATGAAAACCAAGAATTTATCATTGAATTGTCAATTCATGTACAACCTTGACTAAAACCACAACAAAACTTAAGTCAAAGATTTTTCTAGTGGTTTCAATTTTTAAAAAATCGCTCGAATATTCCTATGGTGGTATGAGCAACGGCAGGTTCAATCTTGTTCTGTTTTTTTTCCCTTTGCGTTTGTATGGCCCAAAAATTAGAAGCAAAACAATAAAACTCGAAGGACATCCCCACAAGGCTGTCATGAGAACATCGGGAAGTTCTTGCCGGAATGTGTTTTAATATGACTTTAAGATGATTATTCTATTTCTCAAACATGACAAGCTGTGCTCGACAGGCTTTCAATTATTTTGTGCGTTAAAATCCCACAGTTATATGTTTTTGTCAAACTGTGCATTAATTTCTTGTTTCAGTTTGGTAGTTTAGATGCTAAAAAGTACTGCATTAGACTCTATTATGTCTTAGAACGTTTTTGAGCTATTTTGTCTACAAAATAGCCTCATAGTCGGCATGCAGCCTCAAGTTTCTGGGAAGGTTGGTTCTTTGGTTGGTTGGTTGGTTGGTTGGTTGGTTTTTGGGTGGACCATGTTCGGCATTCCCGACGACTGTCGAATTTTACCCAAAGGCTAGTTGTCGGGGCCGGAACAAAAATGCAGATGAGAACGCACGGAAAATTCTGCTACTAAAGCGACACTACGAAAGTGTCCGGATTTCATTCGCTTGATGTTGGATATTTATATATCAAATAGAAATGGCTGGCTTCCTTGTGGTAGACGTCCTTAGAAAACGAATCGTCAGCCCAAACCTGGTTTACACGTGAGCGGAAGTGAGTTCTAGTAAATAATCCTTTGTACGCATGCGCACAACTTACGTTTTGAGTTATATGGTTCAACTTTAGAGTGTGAGAAATAACATGACTTCTGTGCAGGGATGTCCCATAGTAAATGATGGTAAATAGATGGCAAATAGTTTGAAGGTATAAAAAGAGCAGAATCGTGAATTTTGAACTAAACGAATTATTGTTCGCACCTTTTGGTAGGTTTTAAAATTAACGCCCATGCCACTCGATCACTGGGTCCGTCAAAGGCACAAGGTCGACAAGGAAAAAGATTGTATGGGTGGCATAAACGTTGCTCGTACGTGCGACTTGCTAAGCGCAAAGTTAGAGGTGACTTATCAGAGAAATGGGTTTCTGGTTAGGCTGCGTGGCGGTAGCGGGATTGTTTGTACAAAGTTTGAGCGGAAAGATCAGCAGACAATCAAATCAAATCAAATGAAATCAAAACAATTATCACCTCCAATACGAAGACAAAAACGCAACAGCTCTACGCAAGATTCGTTTCACAGTCTTATAGACACAAACATCGGTTATCATTTTTCAGATTACGAAAAACGCATAAATTTACTCATTCCCCGCTTCCTTTTAAGTTTCTCCCTTTTGTTACACAACTCTAGCTGCCACGAAAGCCAATAAAAAGCGCCGAAAACGAACTTATGACAGTTTCATGAAAGTCTCGTGACTCGCCATTGAACTTTGTCTCATCACATGTTTGTACGTGACAAAACACCACTTGTTTACACAAAACAGTAATCTGATCTCACGCTCAATCAACATAATACGTTCTTTACACGTGAAACGACCCACACTAAACATTGTCACATGACTGCCTGGCCCTACGATATATCCCCCCCCCCCCGGACCTATTAAAGCACAATTTGGCCTTGAATTGGTCACGTGTACTCCACCTGATAAAATTCACGTTGTTTACCACACAGGCAAACCACTCCATTATTCTCGAATTCGCTCATTTAAAATTCCAACGATTCCTTCGCCCATTACCACCTCTCTACATAACAAAACATCCCTTAATATTATTTTCACCCAATTTTTTATCTTACTTTCACATCAAAACGCTCATCAAAACAAAATTTATTCGCTAAACACAACCACTGATTTTTGTGTAGCTTCAGCGAAGCTGAGACCACTACCGTGTGGCACCAATATTTTTGCGGGAGTTTAATTTTGTGAATGGTGATTTTTTTTTTGTGTTTTGCAGGACTAATTTTTGCGATTGGGGAAACTGTTTATTCTTCTTGGAATTAATTTTTGCGATTTTCCGGAAGCCGCCTTCTATTTGGAATTATAACATTCTCGTTTTTTGAGTATAAACAATCGAATGCAGGTGAACAACATGCAGATGTACAACACGTTAAATCAGTTAATCAATGGAGTACCTTCAGACGATCCTTTTCTTTAAAGCTTTTAACAGCTTATTACTTGTAATGTACCGACTGCAATTTCATCGTTTTGTTTCTGAATGTTTTGCTTCTAATTTCGTTTTATTTTTGAACCAAAGAGACGGTTCAAGTAAATGGGCACCAACATAATATTACATGACATGTAAAAGGCGATGTTTGTGTATAAATTTCGACAATGGAGTAAATTTTTGCGGGAATTATTTTTTTCCGCGGGCACTTTTTTTTGCGGATCGTGAAAAAACCGCGAAAATCATAAAAATTTGAATCCCGAAAAAATTAGTGCCACAGTCAACCACACGGTATGTCAGCACGTGCGATGTTTCTGGCTTTTTTGTCAGTTTGCTACGTGACTAGTCACGCAAGACTTGCACAAGACACACAATGGCATGATCTTTTCTAACAAGGCACGCTTATTACTCGATTTTAGCCGTGTTCCAAAATGTAAGTCCATGTGAAATAATGTGGAAAATAAAACAGACTTATCTATATATTTGTCTGGATACGGGAGTTGCCACGTTCGTCAAGCATGATGTCACGCAAGAAGAAGACGTACGTGACTTTCAAGATCGGCTATTCTCTTCTGGTTCAAACATTACAGAATTAATTTTTGTGACAAGTTACGCTTCCTACTAGATCCAAAATATTTGTCCATGGAAAAATATTCTTTCCATTAGAAAGCCACAAAATTAAATTTCAATCCATTGAGCAGCCGAGAAACATCTCAGAATGAGCTTCAGAAAGGACTGTTTTGTATTATTTTGTTTGTCCCATATTCACACTGTTGTCAGATATTTTACAGATTTTATCTCACTTTCTTCTTGTTTTGTCGTAATTTGAAGCCACACTTGTACGCATTAGCGTACCATCTATTGATCAACGACGCATACGAATTCGAAACCACTAATATAAACTCAAACATTGATCTTTGATCACCCTCAAATCTGTAAGAAGCCCTGGGAACGAGGTTGCACAATATCGGACACAGCTCCACTTATAAGGTAAACTCTGTCTAAAAACCAATACTTTTCGAATGCTCAACGCTACTCAAATAACCAACATCACAGTAGTGTACCTTGGTACACGCACGTTCATTCAATAACCATTTCCGTACCTCTCATTGACAGCTACAAAATAGCTCACGCACGCTTTGCGTGCCTATGTTTTTACCTTAGTGGTAATTTCCTCTCCCATGTACCACGCACTCATATCATGTACCCTTCAATGATTTCAGTCGATAGCCCTTTCAAGTCCTCAGTGGTAAGCATCGATTACAACGGCGAGAAACAAAGAACGTCGTAGGGCTTGGTTTCACTGCACAGAAAAATTGTTTTTAACTCGAAACATCGTCATAAATTGATTATTTCTACGCTGGCTGGGGGTTATTTTTTTAATATTTCTCGAGGCAATAATAATCGATCTTTTTTCTTCGTTTTTAGTTCTGCTGACCCTTCTCGTTGATCTTCTCCTTTCTGTTCTTCCTCATTACTTTTCAAATAAATCGTCTCGTCTGGAAAATCCTCAGAGGAAACAAGAAACGCGCTTTTCCAACGGTCTTCGTTTCTGTTTACATAGAGAACCTGTATTCTTCTTGTTTTCCTTTCTTATCAGGGTGAAAAAAAAAAAAGACGAGTGAAACACCGAAGACGTGAGCGATTTCGCCTCAACGAAACGCCAGATGTGTGAGGCCGCCAAAAGAATGGGCTCCTAAGCTGCACCGCCCAGGTGGGAATCAAACAAAGAAAATAATGGCTACGTCGTCTCATTATTGCTATAGGAGATAAAAGAAACATGTAACCTAAGAAAGTCTCCAAAGTCTTTTACTCAAGCATGCAGTAAAACATAAATAAACTATAACTGAAACTTGCAAGACAGTGTTTTCGCACTATGTTCGTCTCCCCTTCTGTCCTCTGTTTGCACGTGTTCGTCTAACTCTTAAGGAGGAATAGCTCTTGCTGGGGATAAGATTTCGAGTTTGTGCGTTTTTTTGGCTGTCTATTTGTTATGTATCAATTAAGAGGCTTTTCCATTTTACTTTACACGGATAAAAACGTTTTAAATAATAATCAAAGATTTCTCTGCTTTTGCCTTCCCGGAACATCACAAAGATGTGTAGTTCCATTAGTGTTAACTTGTAAACATGAAACGTGTTAATAAATATGTGTTAATTGGCTATCAGTAGTTGACTGACAACAGATCCTGAGATGCAAATCAAACTGCCGACCGTCTTTAATCATTCATATGCTAATCCCTGTATAACTGCACGCTTATGTACAGCTGAAGTTGTATTTCAATTAGGCAAATTATGTCAAAGGATTCATTAAACAGAAAGCAGCACAAAAAGAAAACTAAGACTCAGTTTTCTATCTTCAAAACATTTCTAAGAAATATGTTTTAAACCGTAGCCACACACTAAACAAACTAGATATTGCCACTAATACCCGCCAAAATTGTTTTAGCAACATTAGCAGCAGGCCAGAAGACAGACTATGAGGACACAATTATACAGTGCTTCAACTCCAGGTGCAACTAATAATAAACCTTTTTTAATTTGAATATTTTGCGCACGCTACTCCTGGCTTGTTTTAAATGTTTCCCCTGTCAAACTGTCCATGTTTCCTGATCTCAAACTATAGTACTTACAATGTAAAAGAAAATGATTCAGAGTCAAACTTTCGAGAACTACAAAATAATAAAAAGAAGACGCGAAATTAAATATTTATATTTGACTTTTAACATGAGGGACAGTTAAATACATAATACAGCACTCCTGCTGTGTAATATCTTGGTTAAACAATATTGGCAAAAAAATGCTTATTATGACAAGCCTATGTTAAATTTCGTTCAATTGAGTGGATCTTTATTATTATTTTTTTTAATTTGGAGCATTAACAAACTTGTTTTAACGGAATGAACAAACAGGACATTGTGGTACTCGCCAACACCGTAATTAATTAGTGGACTTATGTTAACTCCTGGTGAACAACATGAACGCGATAGTATATATCATTTCTTCTTTTGAACATTTTCTAAGGAGTTGAATTTTGTAACTCTAACTCCTTATTTTATTTTATTTTATTTTCTGATCTCAAACTATAGTTCTTACAATTTTAAACCTACTCACCTACCCTTGCGATCCATACAATTATCGTTGGCGTGGCGCGCGCCAGTGTTGTCCTATAAAAGCTAATTTTCACGTTCTTCTTTCTACTATCCCACTCAAAACTATCAAAATATAACAAACAAGAACAAAAATGTGTTTTACAACCATCACTGTTAAAATAATAGCCTTTAGAGTTGAAATAAATGCGCCCAAACTCAAGGTGTTTTCATTGTCTATGTGGTTTTGATTTTGATTTTCTTCCATTTTCTTCGGTGAATTCTTCCCAAATTTTAATAGTTTCTATAATTTGGCCCAAAAAACTTTTAAGGCCGAAGAAAAGTAGGGGTTAGAAAGGCAGGTTTTTCCCTTTTTGAAACTTTGTGTTTTTTGCTTCTACATAAAAATTTGCCTCACGAATTTCCTTGACCATTCAAACCCTACGTAGAGCATAATAAGTCCGATCTCCCTGCCAAATTTTACGGAATTTTACCGAAAGAAATTCGAGACCATCCAGAGGAAAATTTCCATTTTTGCCTGACAACACTACGTCATAAAATAGGAACCCACCAAGATCGCTATGTGGATCACCATGAAAAATGCTATCATATACCAGTAGTGATCCGTTAATTGTATGAATTCATCTGTCATTTACGGATCGCAGAACTTTACAAACGCATAAAGGCAAGCCAACACGTGAGTCTATGAAAGCGAGACCAGGAGGCTTCAACTATCTTAATCTCTTTTTGTCTGTGTAATTATTTGCAGTTGACCTCTTGGGGGATTCGCAGAATATCAATAAAGCTAGCCAACATACCACTCTCAATTTCTGCGTAGAACATATATATTCAAAGTGCTCCAGCAACAAGAGGCTTCTTATAACTTTAAAATAAATGATTAAAAATCAACACAATATTTCGTAGTCGTGGAAAAATTCTGTGAAAACATCATATACAAGCCAAAAATGTACTTTAAACTTTACTGGAAGTACGTCACGCCTACACGTGGAACGGTACTGGAGAAATTAACTTACCAACTGAATTTATGACAAATTATCCACCCATCTACCCAACCAACAGACCAACCAACAAACTAACTATCTAACCGAACAACCAACCAAAGGACCAAAGGAAGAGAACATTTTCACAGTTTCGTAATATAACTTACTAAGTAGTTCATTTTTACCCACTCTCATTCGAGAATGTTTTCTATTTTTTTTATCACAGTTGATATTATTTGGAAGTATAACACGATGGAAACGAATTACCTATCATGGATACGTGTACCCTGATTGGGTCCAGGCCCTTGCCTGGGTGTTGGCCTTTTTCTCTTTTTTGACTCTACCCATTCAAGCAATCGTACAAATATTTCATCTCAAAGGGTCATTTAGAGAGGTAAGATTATCGGAAGCAGATCAAGTGTTATCGCAAGAGCATTGCACTCACATTCGCGTTCAGCTCACGTTCGTCTGAAGTTATCTTAAAGCTAGCCGTTTTTTCTTAAGTTTAAAACTGCCCGAACAATCGTTTTGCTAAATATTATAAAAATGTTTCTGACTTTTTGTTGCCTTTGCTAAAACGCGGGTCCCCACGCGATTTCGCGCCAAAAAGCGGGAAACAGCACAGAGTTATCTCAAGTGTGTGCCACGTCATATTGGTTACCTGTGGTGCGGATGGACGAACGTACAGACTGACGTACGGAAGGTCACGTGACTATTACGTGCTACCAAAATTTCTTGGCTTGATAGATGACCATTTTTTCTTACCCATGGTGCTCCGTAGCGAGGCTTCGCCGCGCAGAGCTCCGCCACAAATTACTAAATGAGTAAGTAAGTAAATAAATAAATAAGTAAAGCAAAGAAAAAAACACTAAAAACCTAAAATTTTAAAACGATGGATTAAAATGTGGCAAAAACCTCTGGTTTGCTAAAAAAAAAAAAACGTTTCTTTAAAGCGTTCCTAAAACATTTAACGGACTTTTTCTTTCTCTCAGCTCGATAGGTAGTACATTCCATAGATGGCACGTTATAACTATAAAAGTTTTACCTCCTTCAGTTTTCCGCTTGAACCGAGGGTACACAAGGGTTTTCATGTACGACGCAAGAAAAAGTCCAACAAAGCTACGTTAAAAGGGTGCGACGCAAGCATGAGTACAAGGAAAGGAAATCTTTACTTTGTTCTTGTGTTTGCTTACGCTTGCGTCGTTCCACTGATCATCTGTTTATGTCGTGATAACGCAAACCAAGTAAACAGCGCAGTCTGCCAGATTAGATTCTCCTTATGCACGAGTGAACATAATTTCAAGGCAATGCGCCTGCTCAAGCCTGTTACAACAGGCAATTGTTTCGTGTAAGCTGTCTTTGTTGCGTCGTTGCGAGACAAGTTGCATCAAACGTTGCCTAGTCCAGCACCCCTAGACGCAACGCCTGACAAATTAGATGGTCGCAGCGCTGCCGGAAAAGTAGAACGCACATCTATACTTTTTCCCCACTGAACGAGGATTGAGACCATTTGGAGTTATGACACGTGTTAAATCAGTTATTTTACGGCAGACGTTAGCTTCCAAATCAGTTTCTACGTCATCATCAGAACCTGCCTTTTAGTTTGGAATTGTTTGTGCTCATTTTTGCTAAAGCTGTTTCATAACTGTCCAGTTAATTTAAAAAAAAAACTTGTTCTGTTGATCAGCATTCATTTCAGGATTTGTTACACTAGGCAATTTTTCGTGCAACCTGTATAGCAGTAAAATTGTCGGAGAAGTCGCAAGAAAAAGTGGCTAGTGTAACAGCGTCCTACGTCAGCTTGTGCTTATCACGCGTGTAAATCGCCTTCGCCTATGCTAATTCTTGCGGCAAGGGAGCAAGCCAGATCTTAAAAAATAATAGAGGGATTATGTCACGGGAATTTTGCTGGTATTTTATCACAAATGTTCAAAATTTTCGTGTCCACCCATGAACAAAGACAGTGATAGTTTCACTATACTAATATAATGTCTTCGAATAAAACTGAACCATTATTCTTGGGTTTTCACTGAATGCAAATGTGCTTTTGGCTTTTCAAAGTGCTCATAAAAATAGCTGACACAGTCCCTTTGACCCCATTAAATAACGATACATGTTTCTACTGACTCTGGACCAGTCTGGAGATTACCTCCATTGAGGTTGTCAAAACGCCAGTCACGATCATGCTAGACAAACTTCCACTGTAATTAACGACTAGATCATGGAACGACTTTCACGTTAATCTTCCCTGCACTCTTTCCTTTTCAATACCTGCCCAGAAGCAGGGGCTAAAATGAATGCTGTATGCTGTCGTTTGGCAGGAAAACCTTCCTGAGTCTCTGGTTTAAATGCCGCCCTGGCAGACAATCTAATTTATTTTTGTCCAAAAAATATATAGAAACAACAACAACAACAACAAACAAACAAACAAAAATTTACAGATAGCCAGAAGCACATTTTGTAAGTATATTTTGTAGCCCACCATTTTTCCAACTTAGAACATCAGCAAGATAGATATTTCTCTTTGTATCGCCACTCAGAACCATAACGCTCTGTTCACGGAATATTTTCCTAAACAAGTGTTGTTAATGCTAACCATCTTTAATAATGGCGCAGCTTCGTTGTCTTTTTTATTATTAAATTGTTGTATTTTTATTTAAAACAAAACAAATTAAACGACCCACTTAATGGACGCATTGTTTGCAAATTTTGCCTTCGCTGTTTAATCTTTGTTGGAGGTCACTTTTCAAGCAAGTTTTGGCCTGTTTCCTTTCACGTTTCGCACGATAACTACATTTTGAAAGCTCTTTTAGTTATGATATCTTTCGTTTCTCAGAAGTAGACCATGTCATCCGCAAGATCGCCTTTCGCATGTAATCCACGATTACTAAAGGCCTTGAACAAACCAGTTCAATATTTCCATTCAACACCGTTCAACAATGCTGAATTCAGTACCACTAAATTTTCTCCGATTTTTAATTGGTTTAAACTGAACACGTGACGTAAAAGTGCTTCTCCGCGGAGGAGACCTGTCAGGAAATAGTGCCTGTCTGGCGAAGAAACTCGGATGGATAATATCCAACGGCAAAAAAATCTTCTAAGTATTAAAAGGTCTTTACATTTTGGCTTTTTGTCGTCTATTTTTCTTTCTGTTCCTTTTTTTCCTTTTGTTTTTTGTAGCTTTCCATCTAAAAACTCAAACTTGGTGCGCTGAAGATTCGAAAAAGCAGTGGGCGGAAGAAAATTTAGCGGTGATTAAAAAAATTGGGTGTTTCTGTGTCGGGACGCATCGGCTGATAGTTATCTCGGGGTGATTTCAGTGTTCAAGACCAGCATCAAGTTTCCTCGGGGCAACTATCAGTCCATAGTTCTCGACAGAAACGCTCTTTTTGTCCAAATACAAGTAGCACTGTAGGTTATGTTATGTCCGGTTATGTACAGGAAGGCAAAAGGGACCAGATCTTCAACTAGAAACAAGGTGGCCTCCCGCAGTAGTCCTCGCGTAACACTTTCCATCAGGAGATCGAAGGTTTGTGTTGTTTCCTTTGACAAGAAACTTCACTCCACATTGTCTCTCTTTACCAGGTGTTTTAATAAATGGGTGCCAGCGAACCGTTAGGAACCAAACAAAAAGCTGCGTGGGGAGCAACTGCGCGATGGACTAACAACCCACGTAGGGGAAGTTGTGATACTCCTAATCGCTTAATGAGCTCATTCAGTGCAGGAGTTTGGAAACAAGACTCTCTACTCCCGAACATGTGCAAATTGTTGGTCCTAATTAACGTTGACTACAATCGCTGAGGACGACTTGAACAGTTCGGCAGGCCACCTTGGCTCCTCTTCGGGCCCGAACAACAGAGACTCGATTTCAATTGACTTTAAAAGTCAAATTTAAAAACTCTTATAATCAGTTTATGTAACATATTGGTACGTTTGCACTAACAATTACCACCAGTCGATTGAAAACGGTTTGAAAAAATACTGTTTCGAGCAAAGGGCCCCTGGACGTGTTAGTTGGTGACGCTTTTTAATAAGGCGATTACACAAATCTCATTGGCTCGGTCTTCACTGTCTATTAGCTGATAGACAATGAATGAGCCAACGAGGACTGGAACCTCTTCCTAGAATCCTTTACTTTGCAACCATATTATCATTTTGGGGGGTCACGTGACGAAGTCATTTCGCCATGGATTTCATCGAGATTGCAACTTGGACTGAGCTTAAAGGAACTATGTCAGCTATTTTTAGCAACACTTTGAAAAGCCGAGAGACACACTACGTGAAAGAAACCTAAAAATTATGCTCTAGTTCTTGTCCAAAGACGCTATACTGGTGCCGTGAAAACATGTCTTTAGCCATGTGTGGCCGGGATGGAAATGGCTTACAACTTCAAAACGTTTGGTTACATTTTTCACGTTCTGCGTTCGTGTCTTCCAAAAATCGTTTAAAACTCATTACGGTTTGTTTTCCTTTGGAAACTCACTTGATAAGTATAGTAGTAGCATTTTGTGAGCGAAGGTACTTAATCATAATTTTACAACAGTTTTAACAAAACACCAGCAAAATCCCCGTGACATAATCCCTTTAAAAATAAAACTCCTTTCATTTGTTTTTAATACGACCAAAATTTCGCTTTTCTTCCTATTGCAATCATTTTTGTTGTATACTAAAACAGTTTAACTTCTCTTGCGCGATTTCTGGTTATGAGCGACAGTAAACCCGTGTGTATAATTGTAGACACACATGGACGTTTAATGTTCCAAAGGCACGAATTGAACGTTCTTAACGTCCTTTTATTCCCTCTATATGTAATTTTTAGAGGTTCTCACCTTATTATTTTTATTCATCATACTCATATATCAAAGCCTAGTCCAGTCCGATTGATTATTAGGAGTATGCATTTAATATTAGAATATTTACTTACTAGTTTTATTATTATTAATAATAATAATAATAATAATAATAATAATAACAATAATAATAACTTAACATATCCACCACGTGGCTCTTCTCTGTTAAAGTACATAAGAAATATTAAGAATACGCTAATATGCTAATATTCACAAAATTGAAAAAACCTGAATACTTTATGAACTAGCTAACTAGAACTGCATTTATTTAGAACTTGTAAATTACGTAATTGAGAACTCGGGCTGCACCGTAATCTGGCCGATAAACTTTCATCCATTCACTCATGCACTCATATAAAACTGGCATCCTAGTATAACTGCTAATTAAAACAAAAAAAAAGAGTTACCCAAGGGATATCTTTCCCCACACTTCTAAACATGATTCATCTCTCTACTGGGACTTGTCAAGCACCATGCAAAGCCTTAAGGTTTCACATTGGTTTTACGATGCACACTGCCAAGTTGGGCTCCCTTACATCACTGGATTTGCTACGTTGGTAAATGTCGTAACCCGATTCAAACGGAATAGGAACACAAACAGGGAAGCCCCCTATTATCAGTTTTTTGGCTCACTTACATCACTAGATTTGCTGTGTTGGTAAATGTCGTAACCTGATTCAAACGGAATAGGAATGCAAACAGGCATGGCCTTCATTCGAGGAAACACACTGGGTTTTCCTTTGACCATTGTAGAGCAATATCTTTCCCAGTCAACTGGGCCATGGTTTGTGAACTCATGCCCACCGACACCAAACAAAGGCCAAGCATCTCCTGCGCTGTAGTTGAGACACAGCATACGCCGTGAATATTGTGATAGATTCGATGAAGAGCCGTGTACTGTTAGAGGATGATGAAATGAGGCCCCTCCGGTGGGGACCTCTACATGTACCGCTGAACTGTGGTCAAACGCTGAGTCTGTTATGGCTGATACAAAGGCTCCATCTTGAAAGTGCGAGTATAAAGGACCCTTGTGCGAACCAGGAATCACTTGAAGACATCCTGAAATTATATGAATAACAGAAAAGGATTAAGTAGCTATAACGGGATTTGAACTCATGGCCTTTGCGATACCAGCGCAAAGGTCACGAGTTCGAATTCCATTTAACCTATTTTGTCAGGTATCTAGTTGCTGTATGAATAACTGCAATCGGGGGGCTGGACCGACTGTCATGCCGTCCACACGCACCATTTAACGCTCGCTAGAGAAATGGTTTTCTACACCTAAAGCATTACGTATAGAAGATGCCAAATCGCTCAACAAGTGTATATGAACGTTTACAAAGCATCATCAACAGAACAAGAAGCACTATCAGGACAAAATGGGAAGTACACTAGACGGGAGAATCTAAGATTTAACAACATCAAGTTCCCTCCTAACATTTATGAAAAACTCTCGCAAAATTTCTAATAAACTTCCAAATTGCCTCCTGATATGCAAAATTTAAATCTACTAAGGCGGCAGAAACCCTTTCAGCTTGGAATGTACTCAATCACCTTTAAATACTACCGGGACTACACCCCATCAAGGGCTTTTTATATGCAACTGTGTTTATGTTTTGTATTTGTTTATCAGCACATTTATCCTGTACGTATTTTACTGTTTCTCTTGCACATGTATTAAAAAAGAAACTGACTTGTAAGCGTCGCAAGTAATATTAGTGCAATGTGATGTGTTGCAGTGAAGTATATTATAATGTTATGCTAGTATAAAGTAATATCATTGTAATGTATTTGAATTGTGGCAAACAAAAAATAAAGTTTATTTAAAAAAACTAAATAACTGCAATCATCTCCTGCTCTTGAAAATTTTCAAACTTTAATCAAAATATTACCCCTCTACCCCTTTCTTATATCTAGAACTAAAATTGCACCTTTTTTGTACCTCAAAGATAAGCATAGGTTATCGTGGGCTTTTAGTCGCTCGAACGCTCCATATTTTCTTGTATTTTTGTGTTGTAATTTCCGCCAAAATTGCAACCTTTTTCTCTGTTACACTTGGCAACTATCCTCTTCAGTTTAAGGGGTATTTTGGTGGCCTTTTAAAACGATAAAATAATAGTCCGTGGGCCAGGAGGCGAAACCCTCCCCCCCTCGGGGGAATTTTGGGGACATATATCGTTTTGAAGCATAGCCCGAGGGTGTTTCAAATCAGGTTGTTCGCACTTCTCAAGTGGAGGCGTTTGGCCGTGCGGCCACATGCTTTATGTGAGGCAAAAAAACCACAGGGTTCCCACGTCGTGGTTTTTGAAAGTTACACCTAAAATGCCCAGACAAGACACATAACACTATAAAATGTGTATGTATTTCTATCAAAATCACATATATAATACTGTCTAAGTAGGGAACCTGTTAATTGTCATCATAGATAGATAGATAGATAAACTTTATTTTAACACGATAATAATAAAAGCTAAAAGCTTGTGGGGTCGTGTATTTAAATTTAAAATTAAAATTACAATTAAAATATCTAAAATTACAATTCTTATGTTTACAGTAAAATTAATTATTTAATTAATTACTAACTAGAACTGTTACTATACTAGATGATTAAAATAAACTAACTAAAGCTAATTATATATAAAATCACTGTCTGTGGCGGGTTGTTGAAGCCGACAGGGCATTAAAATTAAAATCTTTAAAATATGCTCTATTTACAACATGCTTTCTTAGCTCTAAAAAACTTGAAAAACTCTTCTGTTGATTGTGGTATTTAACAATGTTCCAAAGTACAGATCCCTTGTATCTGAGTGAATCCTTCATGAATCGCGAGTTGAATCTTGGTATCGAAGATAGTTGTTTTCCTCGGAGCGAATAGCCGTGACTGGAGTTGTCTAGTATCGATTTCATCAGAGGCTCGGGCAGGCTGTCGTTGTTTGCCTTATAAAATAGCCTAAGGATGTCGAGCTTATAATACAGGGAAAAGGTAGACCACTGATCATATTTGAGCACTTCATTTGACGGCATGTCCTTGGGCAAGTTGAAAATGATTCTTGCCGCCCTACAATGTAGTCTTTCTATAGAGTCTAGCATGTCAGAGTTACAACACGATCCCCATAAAACTAAACCATATTTTACAGAGGGTAGTATCACTTTAAAATAAAAGTCCTTTAGCACGGCCTTTGGGAGAAATCTGGATCGTTTCAGTAAGTTCAGCTTATTAGCAAAACTTTTCTTGGTCTCTAGTGCATGAGGTACCCAGCTTAGGTTACGGTCGACAGTCATACCCAGCAGGCGCGTTTTTGTAACGCATCTAAGAATTGAGGTCCCTAGTTGTATTGGTGCATGTGGCCCCATCGGGGTTGCTTTACTGAGTAACATCACTTCACTCTTTCCTGGATGAGGTGTTAAACGATTTGTTAGACACCACGTGTATACGTCCTTCAGGGTCTTGTTTAGCTGCGCAATAGCGGTGTCTATCGAATCTCCTATGCAGTAAGCGGTTGTGTCATCTGCGTACATATACAAGGACCCCGAGCTGACTGAAGCAGGAAGGTCGTTTGTAAATAGCGTGAATAAGGTCGGTCCCAGCACCGAACCCTGGGGAATGCCGAAGGAAACCTGTGAGTGTTCCGACTTGACTCCATTTAATACAGTAAATTGTTGTCTTCCACGTAAGTAGCTCTTTAGCCAGTCAAGAAGAGTGCCGGTGATTCCGAAATCTCGGTTTAACTTCGTCTCCAGTATGTCATGGGAAACACTGTCAAAAGCTTTCTTAAAGTCAATAAAGGCCACGGCCACCGCCTTTCCTGAGTCTAGAGCTGTTCTCCACGTTTCTGTTAAGTGCGTCAAAAGTAATTCCGTTGAGTAGCCGGTGTCACAGCGGATTTGGACCCCCCCGCGGATTTGGACCCCCCGGTCCAGATCCGCTAGCGGATTTGGACCCCCCGGTCCAAATCCGCTAGCGGATATGGACCCCCTCTCGCGGATTTGGACCCCCTTGAAAACAAACGTTCTATTGAGTAAAACTGGCAAAATTGTATTTGGAGCTGTTAAAGAGGCAAAATAAAAATATTAAGGCAGTTTGTTTCTTTTCAAGTAATCTTTAATACTTAGGGTAAAAGAGAACCTACAACGCTAGTTTGTATGCGATAACTGAATTTTATTGCAGAAAAGTCTCGATGTTTTCCCTGGTTTCGTTATGACTTCTACAAATTCAAATCATAATTATTGGAAAAGTCAGGTTCTGAAAGAAAAAAAAATCCTGTGAAGTTGTGTAGTCAAGCAAACTTTTTTTGCAGGGCGCAAAATGCGTTTTCCAACCAAGAGGTGTTACTTTAAAAAGTAGCACCTCCTTTGTTAAACCGCCCGTTCAAACTATGTTGAATTCAGTATTCTGGAAAAATAATAACAACACGTATGAAACAAGATTTTAAAATCGTATCTTCTGTAAGAAATACCGCAGCGCCTGCTTTAACTGCAAAGTTTAGAGGTCTGGCTGTTTGCCTAAAACGAACGGTCAATTTACTTGATCTAGAGTCTGACTCTACCTCTAGTTATGAATTATAGGTTTGCAGTATTTTGATAGCCAAACGAAACGTTTCTTCTTCACGATCGAAAAGTGAAATTATTTCGGTACTTTATATGCGAATAACAGCGTGGGTTTTTACAATTACATAGGGGGTCCAAATCCGCGAAGGGGGTCCAAATCCGCTAGCGGATTGGGTCCCCTGGGGGTCCATATTCGCTAGCGGATTTGGACCGGGGGGTCCAAATCCGCTAGCGAATTTGGACCGGGGGGTCCAAATTTGGGGGGGTCCAAATCTGCTGGGACACCGGAACGGAATGCCCACTGCTTATTTGAAACCAGGTTGTTATCCTTAAAAACGTGTCGCACTAAGGTATCGTTAACTTCCGATTCCATGATTTTACTTGGCACGCTGAGTAGTGAAACCGGGCGATAGTTCCCACAGTCTGTTTCGTCGTCCTTTTTGTAAATAGGTGTTAGTCTTGCTATTTTCCAGGCAGAGTAGACAGCTCTACGTTTGATGCTTTCATGATAGAGGCTGACTAACGATGGGACTATTGCGTTTCCCGCAAGTTTTATGAGCTTTGGAGAGATGCTGTCGGGGCCTGGGGACTTGTTAGTGTTTAGTGAGTTGACTTTATCGCTTACCGACTGCGATGAAATCGTTATCTCCGCGAGTTGTGGCTGTACGTTTGGGATATCCATAGCATTTTGGCATTCTCCATTCCTAGGTAGTGGTAGCGCCCTAGCTAGCTTTTCGCCAACCAACGCAAAATGTGAGTTCATCAGGCGTGCTTTCTCATCATCAGTGACTACCAGGCTGCCATCGCTTCTCTTCAGAGGGCCAATGTTCTTCATGTGCACTCTCGAGTTTGTGGCATCACTGATCAGGTTCCAATAAGCACTCGTTTTCTTTACTTCTCTAAACATTTTAGAGAAGTGTGACGCTTTAGCTTTTCTTAAGTCCGAAGTAACTTCGTTTCTGACTTTTTTGTACTCTTGCCAAAGTAGGGGACATTTGGTCGTAGTTGCCTTCTTGAATAATTTGTATCGTCTGTTCATTTTAAATCGAATATCGCCTGTTATCCATGGTGCACATGAACTTCTTATTTTAACTTCTTTCCACGGAGCGTGGTCGTCGCAGATGTCAGTAAAAAGCTTCTGCCAAGCCCAAAGGATGTCATCTGCGTCTTCGAACACTGATGCAACATGGAATGGTGCAGACTCAATATCGCCTCTAAATTTGTCTGGGTCCAGTTTCTTATAAGCCCTTGTTCTGATATGTTTTGGTGGCGGCCTTTTGTTCTTTAGTCGTATAGTTGCATATATCAGATCGTGATCCGAGATACCCAAGGGAAAGGCGCCTGAAATGCTAATAAGATCTTTTCTTGTTGTGACAATAAGATCAATTAGAGTTCGCGATGTAATAGTTGTTCTTGTCGCCTCTTGTACGACGTTTTCCATCCCAAACAGGTCGAAAACAGAGCAGAGTTTTTCTGCATTTGTGTTCACAGGAATTTCCAGACTGCCTCTGTTTAAAAGGTCGCAGTTAAAATCTCCCAGTAAAATGATGTTTGATGATTTTAGCCAAGCCTTTTCGAGCGTAGGTCCGATGCGGTCGAAAAAATCGCACGCGTCGGGTGGCCTGTACATAACTGAGAACAATACAGAGTTGCTTGGGAATTTAACCTGTAACCAGATTGCTTCAAGACCGTCATTGTACAAATCCTTTCGGTGGATTGCCTTCAAGTGCTCCGCGTAATAAAGTACACAACCGCCACCCTTTCGTCTTTTTCGATCGAGCCTTACAAACTTCATTCCGTTAATGTTCAGTGCCGCATCTGGAACGGTTTTGTCAAGGTGCGTTTCTGTTATGGCGAGGATTTCAAATCTGCATATTGACTGTAAACACCTCAGTTCCTCGATCTTATTTCTTAAGCTGCATACGTTCAAGTGTGCCACTCTAAGGTCTTTGCTTGAGCGAGTCTCCAGCTTCTGTACGAGGTCCAATAAATAATTTTCATCTTCCTCTTTGTGTAATGGACTCGGAGTTTTTGCTGTATCCGCAGAATCCGCCATATTTAGGAATAAATCATTTGAAATTGAAGCGTAGGGGAGGGATTGTAATAGCGTGAGGTTCGTGTCCCATTCCGGTGTAGGATGTTGTTGACATGCTGGGCAGGTCCAGATCGCTGGATCGTGTGTTTGAATTAGCTTGAATTGCTTTACTGCGACCTCTCCGCACTTAATATGGTATTTAAAACCACAAGAGCTGCAGCTAAGTGACCGATGATTGCGAGCTATAGATCTCGAGCACTTATGACATTTCGGCTTCTCGTTGTTAGGACCAGGCTGAGGGTGAATATCGCCTGCGATGAGAAGTAGTTGAAATGTTGCCATGCTATTTGGATAATAATATATTCGTGACTTTCTATATCTGTTTCTCTTGAGCTCAAGCGTGCATTTGTCACGCATACTATTTCCGTTATATGCCGGTGTGGAGCAGTTAGTTGACAGCTGACACCTTGCTCCATTGTTGTTAGGTGTCCATAACAAAGCTTCATTACTGCTGAATCCGGTACCATTGTTAGGCGGGAAAGTGTTTGCAGTCAGTGACCACAAGTTTAGTACCGTGAGCCGATCCAAATCCCTTTCTGTTGAATTCAGGAGCGGATTTTTTCCAGTGAAATGCAGCCGAGATGTGCATCGACTTGTTAGGAATGAAGCCTCGTAAGTACAAGGAGCAGATGAAAGCTGTAACAGCAAAGAAACGAGAAAAACCACGGAGAGTCGAAAGGCGTGACCACCCATGTCATTATGGAGCGTAAAACTCCTCAGGGTGATCTGAAACAAAAAACACAGGCTACCCACGTCATAATTTTGTTGACAACCACTAAAAAAGGCATTCAATATTCTAATACTGCAAAAGTGCACATGCATTTCATATGAATACACACGTGTACGCAGTTTCTATAATGCATCAAAAATCAAGTCCACAACATTTTCCAGCTCGAAAATCGCTTTGCCGTCTTCATCGTCTCCTGCAAGAGAGTCAACTATGATATCTGCCAATTCACTTCCGTCCATATAATTTCTAGAGTGCCAACATAGTTCACTTCCCAACCAAGGCCTTGTGGAGAATGAAGAAGAAGAGCATACATCAGCAACTCTACCACAATACGTGAGGCAAGTGAAGTTCTCTAGACTTTCCAGTGTTTCTTCAGAGGAATCCGGACACTGGTCGATGTCTTGGTATGTCGGTATGAAGGTGGTGTGCTTCTGATGTCACGTTATTCCATGACTTTAAACGGCCTTGTTTCGTTCAGTACATAGAAGAACACCAAACACGGCCATTATTCCATGACTTAACGGCCCTGTTTCGTTCGGTATCTAGAAGAACACCAAAAGCGGTCTCGTTTCGTTCGGTATATAGAGGAACTCCCAGCTGAACTCCAAACGCAGCCGTTATTCCATGACTTAACGGCCTCATTTCGTTCGGTACATGGAGCGTTACATCCAATATTTTACACAAGTAAACCTGTTACGTTGTTACATTTTATTACGCTGTTTCGGTTTTACCCTAGGTTTTCTGTTCAGTAAGCTGTTACGATGTTACATTGTTACGGTGTTATATTTGCTGTTCCACTGTTACGACGCTATGGCTTTAATTACACCAAACTACCGATATAGAGGGGCTAGGGATATGTACAAACTTAACGTCTTAACCCTGTTACGACGAATATTACGCTTTGAACTGCATCCAAATCCGTGCTAGGTATAGTGAGGTCTTCTTCTTCCTCCTCCACAAGGCCTTGGTTGGGAAGTGAACAATGTTGGTGCTCTAGAAATTAAGGGGACGGAAGGTGAATTGATGTCTCAAGAGCTGGCGGATATCAAAGTTGACAGTCTTGCAGGAGACGATGAAGACGACGAAGGGATTCCCGAGCTGGAAAATGTTGTGGACTTGATTTTTGACGCATTGTAGAAACGGCGTACAGGTGTGTATTCATATCAAATGCATGTGCCCTTTTGCAGTATTAGAATATTGAATGCCTTTTTTAGTGGTTGTCAACAAAATCATGACGTGGGTACCCTGTGGTTTTTTTGTTTCAGATAAAAAACAATGCAGGAGACGATGTTGACAATTAACAGGTTCCCTACTTGGACAGTGTTATAATATATATGATTTTAATAGAAACACATACACATTTTAGAGTGATATGTGTCTTGTCTGGGCATTTTAGGCATAATTTTCAAAAACCACTATGTGGGGAGCCTGTGGTTTGTTTGCCTCACAGAAAGAATGTGGCCGTGCAGCCAAACGCCTCCACTTGAGAAGTGCGAACAACCTGATTTGAAACACCCTCGGGCTATGCTTCAAAACGATATATGTCCCCAAAGTTCCCCGAGGGGGGGGGGAGGGTTTCGCCTCCTGGCCCACGGACTATAACAAATTTCCCCACTTTTTCTTGTACTTCAAGCGCTGAAAATTGGGCACCTGTTTCGGGTGGAACCTCCCCGTGTAGCCTGGGATACCGGGTGGAACCTCCCCGTGTAGCCCGGAATACCAGGTGGAACCTCCCCGTGTAGCCCGGGATACCGGGTGGAACCTCCCCGTGTAGCCCGGAATACCAGTGTCAATGAAACAACTGGAGGGTACATGACAGTGTCTCTTTAATTGTAAAGGACAGGGTGGGAATTGGTTGGATTCCCGCCCTGGTAAAGGACATCAATGATTGGTTTTGAGGTTGTTGAGAAATTTTTGTTTGCTTATTGATGTTTACTTTTAGTTGAAAGTTCACGTTGTTCCATTATTTTGGTTTAAGATATTAAGCGTTGCTTCTGTAAGTACGGCACAATAAAAAAAGAGAGGATGGAAGCGTTCATACGGCAGATCACATTTTCTAACTAGATCGTAAGTGATTTTTTTTAGATCCAAAACGCAACTTGATGTATGGCTGCTACACAGCCCTACATGCTTCACGAGTGATTACCTGATGTAACAGAAGTTAATTGCACGATTGCGTTTGCAACATTTACGTCGTTCAAGAGTGTAGTTTCACAATTATAAAGAAATTCTTTGAGTGATAGTACATCCTTTCTTGTCATTTCACTGGATGAAGATGAAATTATGTTTTGTTTACTGCCAAGTCTCACTAATAGCTACATTGGTTAAAATCAACCAATCAATCAATCAATCAGTCTGTCTGTCTGACTCTGTCTAGCTGTCTGTCTAGCTGTCTGTCTAGTTTTCTGTATAGCTGTCTGTCAGTAAGTCACTGTGGCCAATCAGTTAGTGAATTAACCAGTTAGTTGCATGGTCATGTAGTCAGTTAGTTACTAAGTCCACTAGTTTGTTAGGTATTCAGTCACTCAGTTAGTCTGTCAGCATACATTCGGCCTGCCAATCAGTCAGCCAGCCAGTCAATCAATGAGTTAGTCAGTCATTCCCCTGTCAGTCAGACAGTCACTCCACCAGCCAGTCACTCAGCTTAAGCCACTCACAGAGTCAGTCAGTGAGTCAGTCAGTCAGTCAGTCAGTCTGTTAATCAGTTACTAATAACAAGTCATCAGTCAGTCAGCCAGTCCGATAGTCAGTCAGTCACTGAGATAAGTAATTTAAAAATGAAATGCACCCCAGTTTTTGTATCATAAATAAAATGTTAGATTATCATTGTTGTTCTTGCTGTTGAAGTTGTAGTTGTTGTCATTGCTGCTGCTGTTGTTTGAAATTGAAGTGTTAGTTGTTGTTTTTGTTTAAGAGCTCATACCATTCTCCCTTGTGGAATCATCAATGGAAATACAGATGTTAACCAAACTGTCATTTGTGTATGGGAAAAATGCCCAATCCTGATGCCATCTAATAAGTGAGCTACTGCTATGTGGTGGCTTCATGTTGACCTTCTCCTGGTTAATGTAGCGGATTGATGGGCCAATCTTAAACAGAGAAACAGACTTAATTGCAAAGAAAGCTGTTTGTTAATGACAACTATAATTTAAGCCTCCAATTAAGTGCTGTAAAACTACAGCTAACAAAAATATTCATTAATTTGCAATTTCTAAAAAAATCTGACTGCACTGACCCTCCCTTCAATACAAAGCAAAATCAAGTAATAGATTGGAAAAATTAAAACTGTAAACTGACATCCCATAATCAAGGGTATGGCAGGATCAGAAAGCAAAGCTTTTTGTCTTGTACAGGGACAAAGTTTGCGGTACCACCCCTTTCCCAACCAACTTCCTCAGCTAGGAAACACTCAACCTCGCAGAGCTTGCCCCCTAACTGAGTCATGTGAATCCTTTCATTGTTTTACTATTATGACAAAACGATTTTACAATACTATTAGGGAAATCACACAATTTTAGACTTGTTATTGACATTTAATCGTAAAAATATTGATCGATTATACAAATAATATATTTTTTTAAAGTTAGTTAATTGATTCTTACCAGATCAGACACAATTTCAATAAGCTTAGGGTCACACATTGCATCATGGAATAGTTTACTGTGATTTGATATACAGCGAAGCCTCAGCAGAATAGGTTTCTCTGAAGTATGAAGAGGGTCCAGAATAAACAAATCATCTGATTGTTTAACTTTGCGAGACCTAGAAAATAACAAAGATAAATTTAAGGGATAACTGACCTCAGAGAATTAAACCCTAGGGGGTGGAGGGATTACTCTGAGATTTAAAAGTGATTGCTGAGATCAAGCCATAACTAAAGTTTTAAAAACATATCCATCCATATGGCCAAATCTACAGATTACCCAAAATTCTACTCTGCCCAGTGTACAATATATGCCTTTTTATATTTCAAAATACATATCTTAAATTTAAACCAGGATTTAAGCTTTTGGCTAGGCTTGGGGGGTGGGTGGTGTAATGTAGGTGGAGACATTTGTGCGAGTGGATGTCAGTAAGATCTTGGTAAACAGTTCAGGGTCTGCCTCATTGACCAGGCTCAATTAGTAGAAATAGGGCCAATAGTTATTACTGTTATTTAACCTTGGAATATTGAACGGATCACAGATAACCTACATCATGAATTTTCCTTGAATATTTTTCAGTTTAAGCAAACAGTTTGATCTTTAATTCAACAGTTCTGCTTTAATCAAGTTTGGTTACATTGTATATTATTAACCGTACTACCCTTCTACTACCCTTCAGTTCCCAACAATTTCCCAGGGTATAGTTTGTACAGTCTTTGTTTTACTCTTACATTAAATATTAACAAAGGTTCATTTAGAGCTGTTTTAGAAATAAATGTTTGTGTAGTTATATACTTACTGCTCAACATATCCATCCAAAACTTTGTTCATCTTTTCAACATGCTCTTTGCTATAGATATCTTGCACCACTGTATACCCATCTCTTTCATACTTATATCCATCAAGTCACAGTGGGAAGAATTAATTAAAAGCAATATTAGTTTATTTTGCTGATTAACACTCAGGTCAAGCTGAGTTTTACAGACACATGAATGGAAAACTGAACATACCCATTAATTAAACTACTTGACACTCTGCAAGAATTACCGAGACCCCACTACTGACCCAGGAATGAAAGATCAATTGTGTTAACGCCACTAGTTAGTAGGGAAACCTGAAATAAGGGCCTCTTTATATGATTAGTGGAGGTGCGACAGGGCAGATGTAGTGGTTGGCAGATTGGACTTTCAATTAGATAGAGTCTCGAGCAGAGGATTGTAGGGTCTGTGGTGCAAGGCTGGTCCCTTAATTACTCGAGGTGTGCAAATGGGTGGCAACAAACTATTAGGGAAAACCTAGCAAAATCCTGGGGGAATTGGGAACCCTGACCAGGAGGTAGTCCCATACATAACCTATATAGGTATGCTTCGCTGTGATGGGCATGGTTTTCAAGCAGTTTGGTCTGGGATAGGATATAGAAATCAGGGAGTTTTGGTCTAGAATAGGGTATCAGCCACCAGAAAACTGATCAGTTTTTTAATGACGTTTATTGACACAGATGCAGAAAGTACATACACAACTACACCGACACCAACAGTACAAAAAATAGAAAGAAAATTAAGGGACAAAAAGGGAAGAAGAAGGAGAAGTGACACATTGATTGCTATATGTTACAATAATATGTGAAAAAACTGACTATATTTCAAATGATATTTTCAGTTAAGGATATAGGAAGCTGGGTTCTTTCCCTTTTCTTCTCAGTGGTGAATTTCTAAAGAATCTTTTTGCTTTGTTATATATGGTTCATTCCAACTGATAGACATATTTTGATTTACATTTGTAACTTTCAGTAAAGAGAGTGAAGGTTTTATATTGCAATTTCTGCATTGAAAGATTACTTGCTTACAAATAATTATAATATGATTTAACAGAAGACAATCCTCTCTAAAGAAACCAAAATTATTAGTTAGTGGCATTTAAGACAACATTATTATGTTAGTGGCATTTAAGACATCAAGATCATTAAAGAAGTCTTTTAACCATTCTGTTACTGAAAGCCAAAAGTTTCTAGAAATTTCACAATGAATAAATAGATGCTTGAGGGATTCTTCTGACTTGCGACAAAAGGTGCAAGTGGGAGATGAGACTTTGCCCATTTTAGAAAACTGATAAGTGGTGTGAAAAATTTAGTCTAAAATAGGGTTTGAAAAACTGGGACATAAACGAAATTCAATCACGGCAACTTTGTTGATCGACAGATAGTTTTTCATTCAAAATGCCATGTAGTTACATTTCTGATAGATAATTGGAAGACAGCTAGTCTGGGATAGGGTATGGATTGGTATCTAGTCTAGCTAGAACAGGGTTGTAAAATAGAGCTGAAAGTGGTCTGGTATAGGGTAAGGGTTTCAGAGTCCCAGAGGCACACCAGAGGCACACCCCCACAAAAAATATATCGTGGTTCACCGATGCATCGGTGTATCGTTGCAGCCCTACAACTTTTGTCCACAAATTAACACAAATGGCTAACTACTATAAAAGTCATGGCATCCTCACTGTCGCCATCTGATTCATAAATGTCCTTCTTAGTTACAGTTTATTACAAATTTATAGTCTTTGCCAATTCATTGAGGGCCAAGCCACTGGGCTGCCAAGGCCCCAGTAGACTAATACCCAACCCTCCAATGGACAGTGTGGAAAAATGTCCCTCTAATGCTTGGGGTGGGGGTGGGTTAGGCACTGCTGGGATTGACTGCATGATGCATTCTTATGAAACCAAGGGTTAGCTTTCAGTTATTGTTATGGCAGACAATTAAAACCCCCTATCATTTATAACTTCTAGTATAGGGCGCTTGTCACGTAAGACGTCAGTCCGGTTTCAGTTTATGAACTGTCTTAAGGAGTGTTGCCAAGAGTTGAACTCTATAGTAACTGGGGACACCTAGCCAGCTAAATTTCAATGTCAAATGCATGCTAGCTAGTATCATGTTGTATTTGGAGAGCATAAGAAAATAATTAGAACATGGTGAAAATTGCGAAAAAGTGCTGTATGCCCAAATAAAAAGAAGATTTAAAAGGCCAAATTCGATAAAAAATAAGAACATAAGCTTAAACCTAAATTTGGAAGACTCAGGTCTTTACCTGTTCTTTCTGGTCAGTAGTGAGAACTTGCAGACCTGAAGATGGTTGAACGGTTCGCTTTACTCGGCTGGTGAGGGAGGGTCGTCTGAATTTGATAAGGCAAGCGTTTTCCAGCCAAAGAAGGCCGTTCTGCAAGCCGATTCGCTTCCCGACGAACATTGTTTATCGCTGTTTATGGCGGCGCTAAGCCTGGTGTCTGACTGATCGTGCGTCACGCACTCGCCACGCACTCCCGTTCACGAAACCACAGGCATACCATGCTCTGTTTGTTTAGTCGACTTAGTGCCATTTCCTCTTCTTGAAGGCGATGTTTAGCACCCAAAGATATTAACATGATGTTTTCCTTCATTGTTCTGTGTTTATTTTGTTGATTTGAGGCCTTTGAGAGTGCTTTCACAAATGGGTAACTTTCTGCGGCTTAGAATACGTCTAGCACTTGGGATACTCTTGAAGGAGTTTTCTAGAAGAAGACGACTGTTGGACATGTAATACAATTCAAGATGTAGAGAAATTTCTTCAACCGGAGAATGTGAAAATAAAGTTGTTTGAATGAAAAATGACACTTAAGGGATAGTAAATTAAATAAGCTTCCTTGAGGAAAGATTAATATAATACCAGTACAAGGTAAGAAAATTATTCGTGGCACAAACCCATTAATGGGCTCCTGTTCGCGGCTAATGATTTTCTTCACTGTAAAGAAATTGTAAATTGTTAAAAACATTTGTATTTAATTGAATTCATCGTTTGTCTCTTAGTCATTTGTATTCTTCAGCGTAACAAAAGATGATTTGTTCTTTCATTTTTAAAAGAAGTTTTTAGAATATTTTGCCTGACTGTTTATACAACCAGCATGAATAATTTTCCGAAGGGTTACCCTTCGAAACTGCAATTTTGAAAGCATTCGGTTTTCGCTTGTTTCGTGCGTGCTATGTCTAAAACAATTCAAGAATGAGATTATTTTTAGCTTTCACATTAACCGAGCATTCTGTTTTGGTGCCTGTTGTGTCCAACGCAACGAGCGAAAAAAAAAAAACGCAACGGCTGGGCTAAAAATTACAAAAAAAATGTTACCCCCGAAGTAGACCTCTCGAACTGAAACCAGTTTCCCTTGGTGGATAGTCTCACTTCATTTACTATCTTAAACTCCCGTCGTCGGGAACAAATTTTTGTTTTCCTTAGCGTGTTCGAGATAGCTGGATTCTACTATAAGGACGTCCCTTCATTGCGGCCACTTTTCTTGCCTGACCTGGTCATATACTCGGTCATTGTCTTATCTGCAAAATCTCGAGATCCCCCCACCCCACCCCCTTCCGTAATGCGACCAACGATCCCCGTTACTTTCTTGTCCGTCGTTTCACTTGTCTCAGTAAAGCTACTTTCCTCTATAGGAATCTTTATGCCTTCTTCCTTTTTGTAGGCTATCATAATTTTATACCGTCAATACCAAAAATCTGTGTGGCCTCTCCGTGGCCGTAGCCCTCGTGCAAACGTCTCCTATTTCTTTGCTTCACGCGTGTAGCAAAGGAAATAGGAGAAGTCTGCTGGCAGCTGGCTAGCCTCTTGGTGACCTGGGGCCAGGATAACCAATGATCATATTTATCCCATTCTTTATTACTATTTTTCTGAACTGTTTAGCTTAGCATTTAAAAGTTTTACTTTTGGAAGGGTGTCTGCGGCGGAATGCAACACAACTGAGGAATTGAAGAAATTAAACGTGGGGCTTGGAACAATGTTACTATGGCAACATTTGCATAGTTGTGTTGAAATTACCATAAAAATACAATTTATTCTCTCGTGTCCCTGAAGAGAATCATTAAAAAAATATAATAACCCATTAGAGACTGAACTCTACAATTTGTGAACAATTGAAATACCCGTAAAATATAAAAAACATATGTCATGCAGAAAAAATGACGATCCTCTTGAATTCAGTACGATAATACACTTATTTTAGAACATCCGTAGTTAAGAACCCATTTTTGTCATGTTTCTAAAAACAAGCGCCTTTCACACTGTGGAAATACAAAACTCGCTGCCGTAATCAGCTACTGAATTGGACCATTTTAGATTTTATTAACGTTATTTTAGTCAGACGCTGGTTAACTTGAGTTTTTCTAACAACCCATGACACCCGACCAAGGTTACTAAACTTAATTCCACATCGATCCCTCGAGTGTCAGGCCATCGAAACTACTGATTTGTTTATTTCAGTCGTTGAATCGTTTCTAAATCAAAGTAAAGAAAATTTTTTGTCATTTTTTTTCTGCTGCTAAGCAAAAAAAAATTGAATTTTAACTTTGAGCTACTTAAGATGTACTAAAGTAACTCTATAAATTATTTATTTCAAACGGAAGTGCTTACTTTGTTTATTTGAGTCGTTACATCGTAGAAAGTTTTTGCAAAAAAAACTTTGCCTTAATTCTGCTTAAGTTCTAACTCTTTAATTTGTATCATGTATTACAAAGAGAAGTGTTTTCCTCGTTTATTTGAGCACCTTTGAGTCATTCCTTGTACGGTACGTGTTATTTAAGGCCTACTTAAAATTCCATTTACGTCAAGTTTTAAAAAACAAACCCATTTTGCACTGTGAAAATACATACAAAACTCGCTGCTTAGCTCGGCTATTGGATTGGGCCATTTTAGATTTTATTAACATTATTTAAGTCAGAAACTGCTTTATCTTGAGTTTTCCGAAACAACCACCGCTGGGTCCAGAATTTTCCTCATTGATCCCTCGAGTGTTGACCCATCGATACTCTCTGCGTGGCTGATACTTGTCCACTAGAGCTGATTTCTTTCGGAAGATTTTTGAGAGGGTCTGAATGGGGTTAACCGACTAGCGACAAAGGGCGAAAAATATAACTGACTACCGACAAAATGAGAAAAAAATTACCGATTAGCGACAGTAAATACTAACCGACAACCGACATGGTCCGACATTGTAGGGATGTTTGTATTCAGAAAGAACAGCATTTTGTATTTGTTTCTAGCTTAGGAAATGTCCAGATCCTTTGGTGGGCTCTATTTCACAAGAGGTAACCACATTAAATTCCAGATTCAGTTAATTATAGAATTTCCTGTCATCAAATTACTTTATGGCCCCGGGATCCTCCTTTTCGGCAAGGAGTGGGGGCTCATTTCCAGAACAGCGGCTGGTAATCGAGCCCACGAGACGTCCTGCTGTAGAATCTCAGAATTTCCTGCTAAGCTCATACAAACGGCTTGAGAGTATTAGATGTTCTAACAGAAATGTCAAGCAATTCCAAAAATCTTGTTGGTATTTTAGTTGAAGAAATGTCTGAGCCTGGGCTCACAATAAATTTGCTATGTAATTGACACTTAGAAAATTTCTGCCCAGAATGCCAGGTACGGTCTCAAATGGACTAAGTGCCCGGCGGTCGGAAATTTGGAAAGAAATTCGTCAGAAAGCCTCTCCTAAACGTCGTAAAAGTGTTCGATGTTCGTTCAGAAATGACAAACGGTTCCAAATGATACACATTTCCCACTGCAGGGCATTTGAGTCCGTGCCCGGCAGTCTGAGCAGAAATTTCCTAAGTGCCGGGATGATGGCGAAGTTATGGTGTGCCCAGGCTCAGCGCTAGCCAATTCGTCAACTGAAAAACCAAAATGATCTTTGGAATCGTTTGACATTTCTGAACGAATTCGAACATGGAACACTTTTACGACGTTTAGGAGAGGCTAATAAGAAAAGATGGAATAATCAACATATTAGGAGAGGCTTTCTGTGGAATTTCGTAAAAATAATCTCAGTACTTATCCCAATGGCTAGAGTGGGCGTTTTCAGTTCCTCTCTGTCCAATTAACCTCTCTTGATTGCCTCGGTGCCCTGTAATCGACAGGAAAACAAATTCATATCTAGAATGAAAGCTTTCGTGATTTTATTGGTACTAGACTTGCAAACAAAGGTGGAATAAACGATGACATTGCTCAAACGAACCAGAGTTAACAAGGTTCAGGTGCAATAAGATGATGCATTATTACAAGTCTTACACTTTATATAGAGTTAAAGTCTTAAAACTGCGTGAATTACATAACAAATATGAATAATTAACTTGCATTTTTACTCATTAACTGGGATCTACCGACAACCGACAAAGATAAACAATTTTAACTGACAACCGACAAAGTAGTGAAATTTTAACTGACAACCGACATGTGGACCCCCCATTCAGACCCTCTTTTGAGCGTCAAGTTGCATATCCACGCCTGGAAACAGAGTCAGTTCAACTGCTGAGTGTTTGGCAACTAAAGTTTTCTAAGCTGCTAACACTTGGTCCAAAAGAATGGTTTCTCCAAAGAATTTTAAGAGTGAAATTACAGATCTCATCTGTGTCTCGTTTGCAGTCCTTTTCGCAACATATTCAACTTGCTCTGGTAAGTCTAACGTCCGGTCCCATGTTATGCTTTGTTCAAAAGCTAATTCAAGTAAATTTCCAGGCTTATTTGTAACTAAAGAAAGGCCTTTATTAAACCTTAGGAAAGAAGAACTAGGGTCTATGAGAGTTGGCGAGGGATAAGACTAATTTGGAGCGCATAAACGTCGATAAGCCCGGTTAATAGCTGGAAACGAACGAGTTGAGTTTTTAAAAATATGCCAACTATTGCTTATTCATGGGGTGGAGAAGGAATTGGATTGGAGCACGCGAGAGGCTACGAGAGTACAGGAGATTTTCAAGTGAAATGTTAACAATTTAAACTCCATGCAACTCTCGTCCCCTTAACTCTTCTTAAGCTGTAACTCTATGTATTATTTATAACACTGAAGAGAAATGCTTACGGTAGTTTGTTTATTTGAGTCGAATTGAGGATCGTTAGGAAGGTTTTTATTTTAATTTCCTTGAGTCTTTACTTGAAGTAGCAATCGTAGAAAGTTTGTTTAATTTTCTCTGTTGCTACGTAAATAATTTTGTCTTATTTCTACTTAAGCTGTGACTTCATTTATTATTTATTGTAGAGGGAAGTGCTTAGCCGTCGTTTATTTGAGTCGTTATTGGCTACTAGAATTAACACCCTTAAAAAGTTTGTTTGATTTTCTCTGTTGCTACGTAAATAATTTTGCTGCTTAAGTTGTAATTCTAAGTATTAAAGTTAAGTTTGCTTATTTAAGCCGTTCCTCTGGCAAAAATCGTAGAAAGTTTGTTTAATATCCCCTATAGCTTTTCGTTAAACATGTTGCATATGTCCCTGATTCTCCCTCCTTTTACTAGTAATGACAGCTGAGGCATTTTAATGCCCGTCGCATTTTTAAGCAGTTGTTGTCACACTTTGCAATACTTTTCACACAGCTTAATGATTGTTTTCACATTTTTAGTAAATGTTTTGTTTCGTCTCCTGTTTTATTTTCAGTTTCAAACCTACAGACAGTCAAATTTACCTCTGTAAGCTCGTAAAAATTAAGCGATAGTGACAATTCCCCTTTGTTTTGTTGCTGTGAAATTAAATTTTAATCGATTATTTGAGGTTTCCTGTGAGATGTTCCTTGAAGTTGTATTCATCCTGAAGTTTTTCTCATGCTTCACATATACTTCCATTTTATCTACACAGGTGACGATTTCCGCACCATTATCTTCAAGGAACCAATACCAAACAAGGCAATGAAGAAGAGTCACCTGATCAGGAGTGAGCAGGTGCCAAATGAAGGGAGCTGTCGAGTACTGTGCTATATGGAGCCCAATTGTGTGTCCATTAATGTGGGGCCTTTGGTAGGAGGAAAACGCTTATGCGAGTTGAATAATGCTACCGATGAAGACCAATTAACTTTCATTCTTGATGATCGGGACATGTTCACCTACCTGGCCATCGAGGTAAGTCCTCTTATGGTTAAAATATGTTAGTGCTTGATTTGCAGAAATGAATGAAAGATGCAAAAGGGTTAAATTTTGTTAGATAGTTACCCTCCCCGTCGGGTGTAGAGCAATTTATTCTAAACGGGAAACCAAGCTTGAGTTTAAATTCAATCTAAAATAAAGGAGATTGGGTTCCAAGTATGCTCGGAAAACCCAAAAAACAAATTAAGAAGCAAAACTAAATATTTGGCTTGGATAGCTTGGTCTATGATGATACAATCATTAATATTAAAATTGACACTTATACTCTGTTAAACCTGTTGTGATAGAGATATTAGCGACCTTCAGATCGGACTACGAGTACGACTTTTCAATTCCTGACCGCAAGCATTAGATTGTGTTCTTACACACCAATATCGCTGTCATAGCAACCTTCCCTAATGGTCAGCAACAGGAAGGAACGAGAGCTCTGAGAACGGAACTGCTTCGAAATTCGAAAGTCGTACTCGCACTAAATCTTGTATTCGTATTCCGATCTAAAGTTCGCTTTTAGGGACTTTAAGATGCGATGACTACGGACTACGGACTACGGACTACGGACGGGAGGCACTTTAGGACTGGGACGAGACATAGGTGTTCTGTTGTCCCCAGCTTAGTGGAAGGATTTCACGTAGTGCAGCGTGGTGTAGTACGAGGAACTGAAGATGGTATGAAAAAGTAGTCTGAAGTTAGAAAATTGAGGTGCTGTTGTACTGTAACGCTTGAACTACAAACTAATACGCATTTGGAACAATTTCAAGTACTTATGAACTCAGAACAAAGAAAAATGTACGGCTTCCTTTGTTTACTGATGGCCGCCGCGTTGTTTTCCACTGATGAAATTAAATTTGATGCTTTGAATATAACTTGTAATATCAACTCTTCTCTTTGCTCTTTCTAGATAGAAATGGCTTCCCTTCAAGTTGAGAAGTAATTAATTTAGTATTTGCTTCTGAAGTACTTTTGCAAGCGAAGTAATTTGAAAACGAGCCCTGAAAATTTGATTACGCTTGCACGCAAGCCTCACGTGCAATTACATTTTTGAATTGCAGTGCGACGAATACAACTCAAAACCAGAGCATCTGGAATGTTTTTAAAAGACATTTTGTGTCTGTTCAGTGTAGAGTTGACCTTCGATCTTCGTTCGTAGTCTGTTGTCTGTAGTCTGCGGTCTTAACTTCGCATTTTCGCGCCACTCGTTGTCTCGTTGTGTACTTCAGCCAAAGAAAAACGCGCGTCCAACCGCAGTTGGTAGTCCGTAGTCACCGTGTCTTAAAGTCCCTAATAACAAAGCGTTTGCAACTGATTCTCTTGGGCTTCATTAGCCAGAGTCACAAAATGCTGAACAAACCAATATGACACAAAAGGTCATTTACAAGGCTTGATTTAGCATTTTTTCCTCTATTAAAAGAGGAAAAAAAATGCATGTTTTAGATTTTTATTCACATTAACAGAATCCATGCAGCAGCAACCCATGTCTGAACAATGGTACCTGTCAGGCTGGATTCACAAGTGGAGGCTTTCGTTGTATCTGTCACGCTGGACTCACTGGGACAAACTGCGAAGAAGGTATGGCTATTTTTGGCGATTTTGTCACGCTTGTCACGCTAATCTACAATTAAATCACGCTTGGAAACAAATAACTTGGACCACCGTAACAAAATAAAAGTACCGGATCCTGTAGTAAGGGAACCAATCAGCAAGAAATAAAAAAACAAATACGATAAAAAAGTAAGCCTGATTTCACGGCAGGAAAAGCTAATATAAATTTTGAAATCCAATATTTTAAAAAGACGATCAAAAAATCACTTTCATTTTTCTTCGGATTTCGAAACGGTGTGTACTAAACACTAACAAAGCGAAATTTTAAGCCTTAACTTTGAGAAAACTGTTTATTTCAAATCAATTTTTCGCCATTATTAGACCAGAAAGGATACAATGACGCCATTCACTCACGAGCTTTAAAAGGAAGTGTGTGAACACAGCTTAAAATTATGCAAAACACAACTGTGAGAGTCTGAAAGCTCACGACTCCCGTGCTGCATACTAAATAAGCTACTTTCACACACACTGCATTCTAAAGCTCTTGAGTGAATGACGTAATGTATCCTTTCTGGTGTTATAATGGCAGACCATTTAATCGGAAAATTGAAGTTTAAATAACAATCTCCTCAAAATTTAGCCTTAAAATATCGCTTGGAGAGTGTTTAGTAAACAAAGTTTTGAAATCCGAAGAAAAAAAAAAAAGATTTTTGATCGTAGGACCACTTTAAAGAAGAAAGGATTTCAAAATATATATATCAGTTCCCCTACCGTGGAATCAGCATTGCATTTTTATGGTGCTTATATCATGCTTGCTCGTTTTGTCAAGCTAGGTCACGCTATTTTGAAATGTTCGGTCATGCGAGGTCACACTGTTGTAGAAAATTGTTTCACGTTATTCGCGCCATTTCATCGTCACGTCAGGTAGTGATTTTTGTGACGCTCCCGTAATGCAATCTTAGGCGATCATGTAACGTTATAAGTCATGTTAAGTCACGCTATCTCAGAAATGTCCGTTGAGGTTAGGTCACTATTTTAAGTGTCGAATCTGTTAAGTTTAATAAGCCACGCTTTTTTTAGTCTTGTTATATTTAGTCACGTCATTCTGAGTATCTCTGGAACAAAGAAAAACTGGTGCTATAACTGATTGAAACTTCACAACAATACGACTTTGCACGCGGATAGAAAATCATACACAAGGAGATAAAAAAGAAGAGAAAACGTTAAAGGGTAGAGTCAATACTGAAAACATAGGCACGCATAGCGTGCGTGAACTATTTTGTAGCTGTCAATGAGAGGTGCGGAAATGGTTGTTGAATAAACGTTCGTGTACCAAGGTACACTATTGTGATGTTGTTTATTTGAGTAGCGTTGAGCATTCGAAAAGTATTGGTTTTTAAACAGAGTTTACCTTATAAGTGGAGCTGTGTCCGATATTGTGCAACCCCGTTCCCAGGGCTTTTTACAGATTTGAGGGTGATCAAAGATCAATGTTTGAGTTTATGTTAGTGGTTTTGAATTCGTATACGTCATTGATCAATAGATGGTACGCTAATGCGTTCAAGTGTGGCTTCAAATTACGACAAAACAAGAAGAAAGTGAGATAAAATCTGTGAAATATCTGACAACAGTGTGAATATGGGACAAACAAAACAATACGAAACAGTCCTTTCTGAAGCTCATTCTCAGATGTTTCTCGGAAGCACAGTGGATTGAAATTTAATTTTGTGGCTTTCTATTGTAAAGATTATTTTTCCATGGACAAATATTTTGGATCTAGTAGGAAGCGTAACTTGTCACAAAAATTAATCCTGTAATGTTTGAACCAGAAGAGAACAGCCGATCTTGAAAGTCACTTACGTCTTCTTCCTGCGTGACATAATGCTTGACGAACGTGGCAACTCCCGTATCCAGACAAATATATAAATAAGCTATGTTTTATTTTCCACATTTTTTCACAGCGTCTTACATTTTGGAACACAAGGCTAAAATCGAGTAATAAGCGTGCCTTGTTAGAAAAGATCATGCCATTGTGTGACTTGTGCAAGTCTTGCGTGACTAGTCACGTAGCAAACTGTCAAAAAAGCGAGAAACGTCGCGCTTGCTGACATACCGTGTGGCACTAATTTTTTCCGGATTCAATTTTTTTGGGATTTTCGCGGTTTTTTCACGATCCGCAAAAGCAGTTCCCGCGAAAAAAATAATTCCCGCAAAAATTTACTCCATTGTCGAAATTTGTATACAAACATCGCCTTTTACATGTGATGTAATATTATGTTGGTGCCCATTTACTTAAACCGTCTCTTTCGTTCAAAAATAAAACGAAATTAGAAGCAAAACATTCAGAAATAAAACGATGAAATTGCAGTCGGCACATTACAAGTATTAAGCTATTAAGCTGTTATACATCTGCATGTTGTTCACCTGCATTCGATTGTTTATACTCAAAAACGAGAATGTTATAATTCCAAATAGAAGGCGGCTTCCGGAAAATCGCAAAAATTAATTCCAAGGAAGAACAAACAGTTTCCCCAATCGCAAAAATTAGTCCAGCAAAACACACACAAAACATCGCCATTCGCAAAATTAAACTCCTGCAAAAATATTGGTGCCAATCGGTGCCACACCGTAGTGGCCTCAGCATCGCTGAAGCCACACAAAAATCAGTGGCTGTGTTCAGCGAATAAATTTTGTTTTGACGAGCGTTTTCATGTAAAGTAAGATGCAAAATTGGGTGAAAATAATATTAAGGAATGTTTTGTTTTGTTATGTAGAGAGGTGGTAATGGGCGAAAGAATCGTTGGAATTTTAAATGAGCTAATTCGAGAATAATGGAGTGGTTCGCCTGTGTGGTAAATAACGTGAATTTTATCACGTGGAGCACATGTAATCAAGGCAAGGCCAAATTTTGCTTTAATAGCTCCGGGGGGGGGATTTTATCGCACGGCCAGGCAGTCATTAGCTAGCCTGCGTAACAGGCGTAAACGGGGATGGGGAAGGGGATTAAGAACGCAGGAGAAGGCGGACTGGGGGCTAGGGACGAGGGAACGCCTACTACAAAGACCCTCATTTTTTCATTTCTGCGGCCGCCAGCGGCCGCAAAATTCTGATTGGTTAATTTTTGACAGTAAGTCCCACGGGAATGACGTAATTTGACGAGGACGTGCAGTTAGAAGATTTGAACTTGGTTGCAGCAGGCCGCGCCAAGTAGCGAAATTGTCTTGAAACCAGAGCGAGAAACGGCAGTTAGAGCTCTTCTAAAGGGAAGAGATGTTTTAGCGGTTTTGCCAACGGGATACGGTCCTAGAAAGAAGAGATTTTGTCATTCTCAGAGAAGTTTTCAAGAGAGCATTGCACTGTTTTACGCGTGAATTTCGAGGCGGTGTAAATATCCCGAATGAATGAAGACTCGCCCTTTGAGAACTATAAATCGGAAGAAGAAGCCCCAAGAAAGGCTCGACACCTTAAACAGTGGAACTCAGAGAACTAAAAGCGAAGAAAGCTTTCTTTGAGAACAGACGCTTGTTTTAAAGAGAAATCTGCGGTTGCAATAAGACATCACTCAAGCTGTTGACTTTGTAGGGAATCCATGGTAAAGTAACTTACGTTTTTGATTGTATTAGAAAATTGGAAAGATTTCCGCACAGCCCCATACTTCATTATGCATGCAGAATAAATTAATTATGCATGCGCTCTATTGTTTTTAAGACAATGGCCCTTTGAATATATACATTGATAATTACTACTTACTTTTTCGATAAAAATGGATTTAGTTGCGTCTGCCTTTTTTTCTCTCTTCTCTCACTCCTTCTTTTCCGTTCCTCCTCTTTTCTTCTATTTTTCTCTTACCCAGTCCCTTACCAGTTTTTTTCTTCTTTTTTTCCTTTGAATTTACCCTCGGCTTGCCTCGAACTCTCACTCTTCATCTTATCTTTGGATTAGCTGTCCATCTACTATACCACTACACCACGGTGATTTGTTGACATTTTTCCGGCGATAAATTATTTTTATGTTTAGCTACCAATCAACATTATTAAAATTCAACGAAATTTACATTTGAATTACTTCTATTACAAAGACACCTCACCTTTTAGACTTACTGCACGGCGGCCGTGAAACGAAGGCTTGCTTCCGTGTTCCGGTAGAGCGCAGTGATAAAGATACACTTTTTGCCCATCATACGCGCACACATCTTGCCAGGAACACGCGTGATGAGCGCCAAGTGGAAAGCTTATGATTACCTACAAAACGAGGGCTATATTCATCTCACAGTGAACTAGTACAGCTTAAACTTCGCAGACTTAGGCACCGAGGTTTGCCTCGCACAGGAACGTCCAAAGAACTCTACGAAAGCTACCTACAGGAGTGGATGTAGCATCAGCATTATAACAAGGATCCTTTTGGCAACATTATCAAGTCTATCTTCGACCTATGTGAGGTCCGCAAGGACGCATAAATGGTTCAATTCCCGGAGTACCACTTTATGCACCGTTCGTAATTCGGCCACGCTACATTTCAACAGGGAAAGCAAGAATAAAATACGAAAAATTCCTGCTTCACAAGCATTGTCTCCATGTTAACAAGGAAAGCAAAAATAAAGAAATAAGTAAATAAAATAAAAAAATAAACGACACAAGACACAAGAAGGGTAAGAAAACCTTTTATTTTTAAAATGTTATGTGGTTTACGTTAACAAAATACGCCCTGTCCATAACCTCATTTATGGCTAACGTTACGACTTAAATCCGCATTTTTTCTAACAATTTACACTCGAGACAGATTTAAAAACACGGGAAAAGTGCACAAATTTTTTAAAAGTTGCTCGATTTTCCGTATTTTTGACCCAAAATCCGAAAATTTTGTCTAAGCCCATATGGGCTTAGGAAAAAAATATAAACTTTGTTGAACAAAAGGAGTCATTAGAAATGCGCATTAGAAATACGCGCTATTGCTTTCTTTAAACAAAGAGCTGTATGCATAATGAAGTATGGGGCTGTGCGGAAATCTTGCCTAAAAAATTTGTATATAAATATATAATTTTTTAATTGTCTGATTCTTCATATTATGGCTTTCGCGTAACTTTTGAAATTTCAAGACGTGCACTTTCGGTCAATATAAATGCCGTTCAAAATGTATTGCGGTTCTTCGCTTGCGTGTTTTAAAGTAAGCTTACCTTTCCTAAAAGCGAAAATTGAACGCGTTTGGTTTTCAGAAGCAAAGAGGGGTTTATCTTAATAAATCTTTTAGAAAAAGCTTCGTGTCTCTTATTTCGAAAATAAGCGCAATTATAAGTTGTTCTTTGATTGGAAAAATTCTCATCCTAACTTCACTTTTTAGACGCTTCATTAAATTCCGGCGTACAGTCAGTCATGCAGAAAAGCGCGCGCCTGTTTTTGATTGGTGGTTGCATTGACAGTTAACTTAATTGGATTACCTAAAAATCGGTGGGCGGAGATGAAAAAATGGGGGTCTTTGTAGCAGGCGTTCCCTCGTCCCTAGCTCCCAGAACCCCATTTTTCTCCCGCGTTCTCGCTCCCCTTCCCTTTCCCCGTTTACACCTGCTACGCAGGCTAGTCATTAGCCTCCCACGCAGTCGTTTTTAGGGGAGTCGTATTACCCTCCTCCCCACAAGGAGGAGGGTAATACGACTCCTTTAAAAACGACTGCGTGGGAGGCTAGGCAGTCATGTGATAATGTTTAGTGTGGGTCGTTTCACGTGTAAAGAACGTGTTATGTTGATTGAGCGTGAGATCAGGTTACTGTTATGTGTAAACAAGTGGTGTTTTGTCACGTACAAACATGTGATGAGACAAAGTTCAATGGCGAGTCACGAGACTTTCATGAGACTGTCATAAGTTCCTTTTCGGCGCTTTTTATTGGCTTTCGTGGCAGCTAGAGTTGTGTAACAAAGGGAGAAACTTAAAAGGAAGCGGGGAATGAGTAAATTTATGCGTTTTTTGTAATCTGAAAAATGATAACCGATTTTTGTGTTTATAAAACTGTGAAACGAATCTTGCGTGGAGCTATTGCGTTTTTGTCTTCGTATTGGAGGTGATAATTGTTTTGATTTAATTTGATTGTCGTACTGATCTTTCCGCTCAAACTTTGTACAAACAATCCCGCTACCGCCAAGCAGCCTAACCAGAAACCCATTTCTCTGGTAAGTCACCTCTAACTTTGCGCTTAGCTAGTCGCACGTACGACCAACGCTTATGCCACTCATACAATCTTTTTCCTTATCGACCTTGTGCCTTTGACGGACCTAGTAATCGAGTGGTATGGTCATTAATTTTAAAACCTACCAAAAGGTGCGAACAATAATTCGTTTTAGTTCGAAATTCAGTATTCTGCCCTTTTTATACCTTCAAACTATTTGCCATCTATTTACCATCATTTACTATGGACATCCCTGCACAGAAGTCACGTTATTTCTCACACTCTAAAGTTGAACCATATAACTCCAAACGTAAGCTATGCGCATGCGTACAAAGGATTTGTCCCAATTCTCATCTACCAAAACAAACGAAGCTGACAAATATTTCTTTGACCGAACATCATAAATATCAGATAACCCACGAATTATTTACTAGATCTCGCTTCCGCTCACGTGTAAACCAGGTTTGTGCTGACGATTCGTTTTTTAAGGAAGTCTACCACAAGGAAGCCAGCCAGTTCTATTTGATATATAAATATCCAACGCCAAGCAAATGCAACCAGGACACTTTCGTCGTGTCGCTTTAGTAACGGAGTTTTCCTTGAGTTTTCAGTTGCATTTTTGTTCCGGCCCCGACAACTAGCCTTTCGGTAAAATTCGACAGTCATCGGGAATGCCGAACATGGTCCATCCAAAAACCACCCAACTAACCAACCAAAGAACCAACCTTCCCAGAAACTTGAGGCTGACAACCTTGTTCCCAGGTTCTTTCATCTCCCCATCCCAGAGGGCCTGGGAACAAAATTGAGAAAAAAGTGATGCAAAGGAATTCGTCATTTCGCTATTTGGTCTCGTTAATTTTCCACAAAATTTAGACTACAGTTTTAGAGGCTTTGAATCACCTCAGAGCAAAAATTGGGGAAGTGTCGCGAATAGAGGCGAAATTTTTAAACAGTAATTCTTGGAAGAAGCGAAATTTCGCTGACTTTTTACAATTTCATTCTATAGAAATTTCGAAGCGGAGAAAATTCGACGGATCGAAATTTTCTAAAAACCAAGTGAATTCGTACATGTAATTACAGTGAAACCAAAGATCTAAAATGTTCATTGGCAAATTTTTGCCGGGCACAAGGAAATCCAGTTTCATTTACTTATACTTCTTTAATAAACCGGGAATTTGTAATGCTCATAAGATCTATTTGATCGATTTCGTAACTGAGATATGATTAATGAATGAATATGTTTTCTTCACGTTTTTATCTTTTAACTTCAATTGAAGGACAGTAGCGCAGCTGATTTCGCTGATTATCAAAGTAATCTTTTTCATTTATTTTATTCCTTCCCCTCTGATCTCTTCTGAACCAGACATTGATGAATGCATTACCAACCGCCATGACTGTCACATAAATGCAAACTGTACCAACATGGTGGGTTCATATAACTGTATCTGCAAACAAGGTTTTACTGGAGACGGAAGACAGTGCTCAGGTAACAATTTTTCAGCCCTATACCGTTTGGTGTGCTCTTAAACCTGAATGTAGAGAAATAGCTTTGCCTTATAAACTTTTGTTCTTAGGCTATCGTAGCTTGATTAAGAATAAAACACAAACAGCGGTGACATTGTAAATAAACGCATTTTGATAAACTTGGAAGTTTCGTGTGCTAGACAACATACATTTTCAAAAGTAACCGTTACAGTGTTTGAAAACTGTTTATATAGTTTACAATAAGGGTCTGGAACCGAGATGAAGAAAAACGATCTTAACAGTACTATTATAGTTCAGACTGTCTGTCCTGAGAAGCTGTAAATGAAAAAAGCAACAGCTTCTCACTGGTTACGTTAGCATTTAGAGATGGTTGTAGTTCTATTAAATTACTGTTAAGATCGTTTTTCTTAATCTCGGTTCCAGACCCTTATTGTAAACGATATAAAGTTTTCAAAGACTGTAACGGTTACTTTTGAAAATGTATGTTTTCTAGCATACGAAACGCCAAGTTTATCAAAATGCGATTATTTACAATGCTTATCATGCACCGCTGTTTGTGTTTTATTCTTAACTTTGTCTTGCTTCGTTTTACCACCATTCTTTTTCGAACTTTTCAATGGTTCAATAATTTGTTGTTCAATTTTTGTGATGTATGTATTTTTTCAGTTTTGACGTTATCTGTCTTTATTTCGTAATGATATGTGTTTTAAAATGATTTTTTCCACAAAGATTGTTCCGGAAATTCGCATCACTTCGAAAAAAATCAAGATCTGCCTACCAAAGGAGCTGCTAATGTAGAACATTTTGCCATTGATGGAAGCCCGTTTCTCGCCTTCGCCAACTATGAAGATGATATTGATGGATTTAGCACGGAATCTTTCATCTACAAAATGAACGATTCAACTGCAAAATTCTTCCTCTACCAGACCATAGACACTATCGGAGCATACGACTTTGAATATTTTACAATCGCTGGTAAACATTATCTCGCTGTTGCCAATTTTGGAAATTGGAAACCTTTGCGAGACCTGGACTCCGTTATTTATCAGTGGAACGGACAGACGTTTGACGTTCTGCAAAACATTTCAACAAATGGGGCAACCAGCTTTAAATTCTTTACAAGAGGGAAAGAGGAAGATGAACTGTTTCTCGCTGTTACCAATTTTGGTAAAAACTCAGTCATCTATAGATGGAATGACACGCTGTTTGAAAAGTTTCAGGAGAAACCGACAGAGCGCAAGGAAGCACGGCGTTTGTAATAAACAGCGACATTTACATCGCTTTTGCTAATTTTGAAAACTCGCAGTGGGAACATTCTGTTAACTCAACTGTTTTCAGGCTGTCAAATGGAAACTTTAACAAAACACAGTCGCTTCAGACTTACGGAGCACGAGGTGTGAATTCCTTTAAAGTCAATGGTCACACATTCCTTGCCTTTGCTAACCACGTCAACGGAGATAGAAACAACATCAAGTCGTTCATTTACAAATGGGATGGCAACAAGTTCGCCCTGTTTAGGTCCATTCCTACTCGTGGAGCCACCGCTTGGCATCCATTTGTGATGTGCGGTCAAACATACCTGGGTGTGGCCAATCTCGGTGTTTTATTCAACTTTCACTCCATTGTGTATCAGTTCTCTGAAGAGACTTTCGTGGAATATCAAAGGTTTCCAACTCAGGGAGCATTTGATATGACGACGTTTGAGTCCAAAGGTCACATTTACCTGGTAATTACAAATTTCCAGGACGGTGACGAGAAAAACATTAACAGCACGCTGTACAAGTGGAACGAAAGGAATTAGATGTTGCTAAACAAATTAGAGGAGGGAGATGGGTAGACGGGACATCTTGAGCGAGAGAAAAAGGGAAAAAAATCCCCACTTTCCTATAAAAAATATTGACAAAGATAGAAGAATTTGGTTTGTTAACATTAAAAAAGGTAATTATGCAAAACTTTTATATGTTGTTACCCTGAAAGTAACGATAAAATTTTACAATTTAAAGTACATCGTGATATGCAGCGACCCTTCGAAACTGTTAAGAAGTTTCGACTCTGATAGCGGGACAAACGATGTACAGGTAATGCTTCTGGCACCCTTACTAACAGGTTTTATTAAATATTGTCTCATATTTCTTGAATTTGCTACTTTTTTGATAAAGGTGATTGGACGTTTTAGCAGCCCCAAAGTAGCAATTCCCCCGAAAATAAAGTCCATAAAAGGCTCTTCGATCCGAACGTAACCAGGGTGGTAATACTTTCAGTGCTTTTTTATGGCAACTTGTAGTAAAACGGGACCAATATATTTTGGTTTCATGGGATAACTCGAGATAATGTTGATGTCTTTTGGCTTTTCAAAGTGCTACTAAAAATAGCATAGTCCCTCCAAGTTCTCCAATTTGTATTTCCTCAGTATCGCAAGATCGTGCTCATACAGCCAAAATATATCCTATTTATAAATTCGTAATAGCGTATATATGGCAAATGTATAGTTGTTTAAAGAGCTGTTTCATCGTTTACTTTTACAGAAATTTTACGTCAAGCTGACGTGTCAAGCGTTAACGAACCCATTCGCTCTGACGAAGTACACGAAGTGCTAGCGCTGTCTCTCCTCCGCAGAGGCTCCTGTTAGTAAACACAAGTGAAAGAAAAAAGAGGGAAGCGGGAGCGCTGGAGGGAAAAAACGGGAGCGTTTCCTTCCCAGCGTTCCCCGCACGCTTTAATTTTTCCTCTTCCCAGCCTCCGCTCGTTTCTACCCAAGCGTGACTGTAGGAGACCTCTGCGGAGGGGAGAGGCTAGCACTCCAAACTTCAGCTTTTGGATTTCTTTACGGTGGCCAACTTTCTCATTAACTCAGTTGATAAGGAAACCGACGCAGCACCACAGTCTTCGTATAAACTAATCTCTTAATCCAAATTGTAGTGGCATACAATGAGAGAAAAGGCACAACTGACGGAAAACGGTTGAGAAAGGGAGCATAAATCAGAGGCAATGAGATAGTTTGGGTTTTCTTTGTCAATTTTTGTTAACTTTTGTCATTTAGGCCGGGAGGCATTTCGAATGGTCGTTTTCAACTAAACTCAAAATCGTATGATTGCCGTTGGTCGCATTCACGTCCGATAAGGTTTCCAGATAAGATAATAAGTGAGCTTCAGTTTGGTCACACGCTAAAAAAGAAACTAATCGTAACAAGTTGGTCGAAAGTCGGGATTCCACTGTACAGATTATCTTATTCCTATGATCGTCATATCATAACTGAAATGTTGGAAAACCACTATAACATCTTACATAGCTAAATTTAACTACAGTTTTTATAGATGCACATTATAGGCTACTTGTATGAAGCCAGATTGCAATAAAGTTATTCACAAACAGCTTTGCTTTAGTGTAGAACTCTCAACTATCGATTAGTGGTTTTTATTAATGGGGTCCCTCAGGCCGGGTGTTCGAGGGTGATACTAGAAGAAGGAGAGAAACAGGTCTATCTTTAACACAACTTCACCAAATTTAAGTTTAAAATAAGTGGCCATTTTAATAGAGGATACATTTTCACAACTTCTCTTAGGGTCCGAATTCCAGCTCGGGCGGACATTAGGGCCCGCCCACCGGGCTGAAATTTTTGGCGATTACATAGCGAATTTTAGCCCGGGTGCAATGTTGAAAATTGGGCGGGAAAACGTGTTACATTTAAAACACAAGAGGTGCGCATGCCCAAGTTCATGTTTCAGCCTGGGCTGCAACTTTGGTTGCGATTTTACGGGGTTTTTTTTGCCCGTTTGGCCGGGCTAAAAATTCCACCCCAGTAAGCTCAAACCCGGCTGGAATTCTCAGCCCGGCCTGAATCTTTCTACGCAGACTTTTTATTAGAGGATTTGTTCAGGCCCGGCTAGGCGGGCTGAAATTCGCCTTGTCATCGGCCCCTTTTACTAAACTGAGAACGATAACTATATTGAAGAACATAAAGTGGGTAGCCCTTTAGTACGACTATAAATGGGCCAGGACGGGTAGTGAGATTAACCCGTGGCTTTCAGGTAAGAGATGACTGCACGAGCTTTTGCCATAAAAAATGGCCGTAATCATAAAAATGGCGTGAGGTGGGGTTTCACTTTACACATCTTTCTTTTTTTTATGACTATTTCCTTCTTTTGTACAAAATAAAAGACAAACCCACATTCACGCGTATCGTCCGCAGGACCCTTTCTATTCATCCCTCGAGAGAGGAAACAAGGTACCCTGGGAATGCGGTTGGGGGTACCGGGAAGCCCTCTGTAAGATACACATGTGGACGTTTTAACCGATTTGGTCTGAATAGGTTTTCTTATTTGATCTGAAATGGATGATGTTTTTCTTGCTGGTCTAAATCTAACATAAAACCTGGAATTTTCCATCGCCGTACTGTCATTATGGGAGAATCATGTGTGAAAAACTTAGGTCTGCACACAACTGCGTTAGCGTCAGTAAAAAATCTATATCAAATTTAGACTGCTGAGCTGAATGAGAATTAAAAGACTGGTCAAAAAGAAGGCGGCTAGTTCCTAGCAAAATTCAGAACGGTCCTTTTTCCAGGCATCCTCGCAGGCTCAGGGCGAGAAGTCAAAACAGGCCAAAAAAAAAAAAAATCCCGCGACATTTTTTCCAGTTTCGACTTTCTGCCTGTGGGTCTTCAAGGTTTTGGGATTAACCTTTATATTTAATCCAAGTGGCGGAAAACAGTTCAGGAATGGAAAGTAGTTTATTTGTAATAAATTGCAATAATAGTTACATCAATGTTAAAAACCGCTATAACTGGCCCACAGAAAAAAGTCAAAAATAAATTTCAACTCTGGCTTAAAATTCCCCGTAACTTACATTGTTAAAATATCTTCCTAAGCAAAGAACGAACTTCAATCTGTTCCTAATTAATAACTGTATAAAAATACGAAACTACGACAAACTTTTTGTAACTGGCACACTTGATCTGCTTTCTAAAGCCTATTGCCAGGAAAAGCTTGTTAACACGTGAAATAAGCAACCAAACATGCTTACGGATTTGATCCTCTCCTAAAACAAGTTCCGTTATAAAAAAAGTGGCTGCTTCTTCATTTCAGACCTTTGAGGTGCAAAGAGCAAATTTAGATGTTTTTCGCCTTCGAACATCACATATTGTTTACAACTCCGACTCCTGCGAACATGTATGTTTCAAAATTTCACCTCGGCAAAATAAGATGCAATGGTTGGATGAAGGTGCTGTTGTTGTAGTCGTTTGTGAGTTGTTGTTGTTGTTGTGGTCGTTTGTCAGCTCCCTTTTACATCGGAAGTTCTTGTTTGTGGAGAAGATTGTTACCATGCAATAGCAAGTAAAGATGCCGAAACTGCTATCTAAAATTTTAAAAAGTACATAGTACATGAAGTCGTGTCACCGTCCCTTTGTGTAGCCAGGAAACAAATGATTAAGAGCAGCATCTAAAGCACTATTAACTGACAGTTTGTAGTTTTTCCCAAGCTCCGTACGACAAGCCGGACAACAGAACACTTCTGCTTTGAATGAGCGCTGAAGGCAACTCTGGTAAATAAAACAGAAATGAAGCATTCATTAGTGAACCCTGCACTGCACTTCATTAAATTCTCAATTTTGGTTAATGAATTTGTGGCGTCCTGATTGGTTCACCGCACACAGTTTATCAGCGAATAACTCTGCTTTTTGCCTTATAAGGAGATTGGATAACATGAAGAGACACGACATTCAAAAGTTTTAACTGCAAAGTAAAAGATTGTCAAAAAAAACTCAGCAACAACTACTGACGTTGAGAGTTCAATGAAACAATTACTCTACTCGCGTTTGTTGGATATGTGCGTGGTGATTAGAACCAGCTTAGCATCTCACATCCAACGCACGTATGTTATACGATTGTTAATTAAATCTGCTTCTATCAGGTCCGCTAGTTTTCTACAAACAAGAAAATTGGTGGATTTTGAAAATGCTAATTTTTGTGGAGGGAGAAAAACTGGAGAACCCACGAAAGGCGCTCTCACCGATACGCCGACCCGGAAATATACTGCTTAGCACCTTTCAAAAGTGATATCATTCATGGACATTGGGTCAAATCGTTATTTGGTTAAAAAAAGGTAATCTAAAGTCCCCACTAAGGAAAGATAAGAGTCGACATAAAACTCACCTTGCAGATATTATGCAGACATTCTGTGGTTATTGGTTGACAAACAACATCCTGACAGCATATGCATGTGAATGTCTCTTCCACTTTTTGTATGAAAGTCTACAAAAAGACAAGAACAAGAGAATCATCTACATGTTGCATACTGTGATTGGTCCTGGTATGTTGGACTTTGCTTGGAAGATCAGAGGGTGGGCCCATACTGTTTCCTTACTACATCTCTCTACCCAGACAAGTGCCTAAGTGTATACCAACAAACCGTCAGGAAACTAACAAATGCTGTTGGGGGGGGGGGGGGGGGGGGCGGATCAGCCCAAGGACTACTAGCATCCCAATCAATTAAGGACGATGCCTCCTAATAGAGATGAATTTTTGCCAAGGTTATGGCTATGGGGAAAAAGTATATCTTTGCAAGGGTTATTGGAATCCAAAAAAGAAAATGTGGGTAACAGCGCATTTTTCATAGATAATTAAGCAACCATAATTCTAATCAAAGGGGCTATGAGCCAACTCGTGAATGGAGGCCACATACGTTTTTTTTTCCAAAAAGAAAGATGTTATACTGCTGCAGGTAGCCTGACATTTTAACCGATTATAAGAGGAGAGCGGATTTTTAGTTCTATGAATCAAGGAATAGACCAAGAAATGGAAACAAAAACAGATCTGTAGCAAAAAGGTTTGTGTGCCATGTGTGCCGTCAGTTTTGCGTGTGTTTTTGCACATTGAAAAACAACAGATAACTAAACATTGTTGGCTTCCCAAATGAACTTCTTTTTACACTAGAATAGTTAGATTAATATATTCTGATAGAAAAAAAGAATGGGCAGAAAACAACCTTGCAAACGAAAATTGTTGAAATTTTCTGCAAGCTGACGAGAGCCGCTCGTATCAAATTTCAACCCACTTATGCAAATTAGTCTGTGTTGACAAAACATTGCTTCCTAAACCAAACTATCACTAAAAACAGACAGAATAACCGACAAAAAGCTTTCCCAGCCAAAAGTTTTATTCCATTAAACAATGAATTTACTTTTAGAAGCAAAAAACATTCGATTTTCTTGTGTGCATGCACACATGCATGTAATTTTGACAGGCACTTCACAAGGTTTCATTGCGACAGGTTTGAAGCGGCTTTGTGAACAAAATTGCAAAAATTATAGAAATCTGGATCAAACAATCAGTTAAACAATTTTTAAAAAGCAAATCAACATTTAAAAACAACATTTACCGTACTGTAGCGTTTACCCAGGTCTTGCAAAATCTATTTGAAGTCCGTGGTTCGGTTTAAATGTTAAAGCAAACTTTAGGTTAATCTTTTAAACCAAATGGCTTTTCGTCGCTTTAACAGAGCTTCATGTCCTCTTGTTCGGCGTTCGATTATTCCTCGGAGTGATTCCTACCCATTTTTCAGCTCCAAAATAGAAGCATATTAATTTTAAGAGTAGAAAAATACATTTTGAAAATCTAGGACCGATCCACCTACGGCGCCATTTTCTTCGTTTGTACAATCCCATGCTTGTGACGACACTTGAATAACTTTACATGAGGTATAAAGTTAACTGATGACCGAGTAGACAGAATTTTTTTTGTAGACAGTTAGATCATGTAAACTTTATACTTCATGTAAGCCACGATGTGTCATTGGACGAATAAATTCACGTGACTCCATTCGTCCAATCACTCGTTGTGGCCTATATGAAGTACAAAGTTTGCATGATCGAGCGAGCGAGTCCAAATTCAGCCGTAACTGCAAGAACTCCTGAATTGCATTCACGAGTTTAAAAAGTATTAAAATACAAAGAATGCATGGCAATTTCTTTCCAAATTTAAGCTCAACAAGAAAGCCCCAAGGGCATTTTAACCGGCTGTTTTGACCCACACCACTCCCAGGTTAACAAATGTTAGTGCGATCCCGTATTTATGCATCGGTCAATTCCAGCTGCGCCCATGTCCCCCCTGGGCTAACTCCCGGGCATTAGCTTTTTTTTTCTTGGATGGCAAATTCCCGGGGGTGGGGGCACTTAAGCTGCCAAATGCCCCGCAGTGGGGACGAAGGAAGAGGGCAAATGCCCCACCCCCGGGATCGTACGTCGCCAATCAACACTGCAGCAGTTTTCATTTATTGCACAATAGTACCACTTTCAGCATTTAAATGTGTGATTTTTCATTTCTGTAGGTCTGCCTCTTCGTCTTCTAATTGGTTAATGTAGTTAAAACCGCCGAGAAATGATATTGACTTCGGAGAGAACACTACATGATAGTTGATTCTCATTTTATCGTTATTTATTTTGTTTTAAACAGTTCGCAAGGAAAAATATCTGGACATTATAAAAGTTGTGAAGTCATCTGTTGTGAATATTTTAATAATATTCAAAAGTACACGACGATACCTATGAATATGTTTAGAATTTAATAAACGATCATGATAGTTTTAGAATCATCGCGGCTATTAAAATTCAAATTATAAAATCTGTGATCAATAAAGCATAAGTACGTCGATCCACGTTGATCGTTCCCGAAAGCTCAAGTTGTGCCTTGATAAGCAATGAAGAAATTAATGCATAAAATCGAGAAAACCTCCACAAGTTTGTCCAGTCCTCAACTTTGACGGACAAGCCAAACCGCGATGAAATGCTGGTCCTTTCCGATAAAATCCTCCTTGTTTGGATTTAGAGTTGGAAACCACGTGCGTGTCAAAAGCCCGGGGGTTGCCCCGGGGTAGGCAAATGCCCCACCCCCGGGACTGGCAAGGTGTGCAAATGCCCCGCAGTTGCCCGGGGGACGGATGGGTGCAGCTGGAATTGACTGATGCTTTATACGAACTCTCGTGATAAAAAGTGTGACTGTGTGAATGACGTAATGTTTTAACTCTGATGACCCAGCTTATCTTTGTTATCGCTTCTTATTTGCTAAAAAAACGAAATTTAACTCAAACGTTGAACGTCGGTATAAATTCGCCCACAACTGAAAATGGTTACACAGAGGCGAGAAAATATTTACTGTTGTGCCTAAACCGTGAATACAAACAGTGAGGATAGTAGTAAAATCGAAATATAATGGTTGACAAACAAGAGCAGATCATCAGAGTCTGGGGAAAACGAAAATCGCCCCTTCACGGTCAAACACGTTCAGTCAGATCTCATGCCGTGATGTTTAAATCCAGATTGCTATCCCGGGAATCCCCTTGCAAAAGTAAACAAGTTGACTCGGAATTCGTAACGATTTACTGAAATTGAAAATCGAAAGGATCTTTTCTAAAAACGAACAGAAGGTTTGGAAACGAAAAAACAGTAAAATGAAACAAACTAAATATGTGCTAGAATTGCAAAATTCAGAGTGGTGCATTCTCTTGTAACGTAAATGTAAAATGTAAATGTATTTTGTCTACCCACGAAACACTTAGAAGCTCTGAAGACCTCTCTCTGTGATGTAACGATTCCACTGTCATAAAGTTAGTCAATGTGCGAGGGTCACGATGTGACGAGTCCGTCTTTACGACGCCGTGAGATATTTATTTGCTTTAGGGAAAGTTGAATGCATTAGCAAGAATTGAGTCGAACTTAGGTGCGCATGTGTTGTATGTAAGATACACTACCTAAACTGCTGCCACATCGTTAACAGCGGTTTATCTGTCATATAAGTAACGAGCGTAGACATATCAGCAGTAATACCTTTGTTGCGCATGCGTTTTATGTAAGACACGAACCGCTACTTAAAACCGCTACCACAAGGCTAACAGCGGTTTGTCTGTGTCTAATAAATACAGAACGTTGGCAAAGTAAAGGTGACGTTGTTGGTGCGATGTGACGCACTTCAGTTTTGTTTACCTTGCGTGACGAAAACATGCATGACGTAACGTCTACACGATGTCATAACCGGAACTGGAAGTTTGAGGTAATCGTCAGGAGAAAACCGGAAGTTTATGGAGACTGTGTTGGCCGAGTAAAAGCCGGATGACTAAGGCAAGTGACCAAAAAGAAAAACCGTCCCAATTTATAAATTGGCGGTCGCTATGGCGACAGCCGGTTAATTATCTCTGAAAAATGCGTGGTTATCCCCAATTTTCTGTTAGGATTCTCATAGCCCTTGCTAAGATCTGCTTTTTCCACATAGTCACAAACCGCGCAAAATATATATATTGTATGAGGGGGCAAATTCCTTAAGAAACCCGAATATCCTGAAATGCACAAAACGTATGTGCAGTAACAAAAGGAGGCACCTTCCTTAATTTTACGGATCCAATTGATTTTACAGTTAATTTTACAAGGAACCTTACCTTACCCTTAAAATCTTTACCCAGTTTCACATGGATAGCAAAATTAAACAGAGACCAACCTAACCTTCAACTACTGACCCTCCAATCTTCCAATAGAAGAGTCCCATTAAAAATCCGACACACTCTTCAGCACTACTCTACAGTGCCTATTCTGTTCTACAACACCCTCGTTGGGCTCTTAAAGCACAAGAAATTAGCATAAGACAACCTCAAACGTTGACCTTACTATAACTTTTCACATACTCCCAAGGAGTATGTGAAACAAGGCCAAAACAAGGCCAAAACAAGGCCATTCGTATTTTCTCTATTAAGCCCTCAGGGAACATGTCAATTTTTTGGCCATATGGAGGGGGATATGAAATTGTTCAAAGTCTAAGTTCAGTGTATAAAAGAAATGCATGCTTTGACAGATGTTATCGCTCTGAAAATAGCAGAAGAAAATACACAAAAGCACCATGAATTAGGGATTCATTGTGAAGAAATTTTTTAGGAGTACCAAAATGTGTCAGTTACCTTGTATTACCTTATACACATTTTATGTGGTAGAAAAATGTGAGAGATCTGGTTTTTTTCAGTTGCTAAGGAGGGAAGCTTATGATATTTAAAGTGTGAGGCTAAGTAAAGCGTTCAGGCTAAAATGAGGAAATACGGTAGTCCCGAGGCTTAAATACTTACTGGATAGTCTTGTAATGCCGTTGTTACTTCATTCCAGAGCTTTGCATTTGCGGTGTCTGCATCAAGTAAAACCTTTGTATCTTCTGGCAACTTGTAACCCCTTTTCTTGGTTGGAGGCGACTTTGCTGGACTTTTTTCACCTTCTTAAAACACAGTAAATGATAATCAAAAATCGTTAAAAGGTTTCAACGAACTCTACAATCAAACCTACCACACATATCACACATCACATATATGATTATTTCATATGTTCACATTCAGTCAAACCTATATTTAAGCAACCACTCAAATACTAGGGAGTAAAGTATCATTTCAACATTTCCACTACAACTTTCAGAACTGAGAAGTCATTTGCTTCTTTGTTTTTGTGTTTTTTTGTAATCCCAGTAGGCTTTGAATGAGAATAGTCCCCATTAGCACGAGAAAACAAAAACCTGAAAGATTCTGGTAGTTGTAGCAATGTGTTGCCATTATGAACATGGCTAGAAAATGGCCTATTGGTTTCATCATATTTGACACCAATCTTAGTCGCTTAAATTACAAACCTTCATCTCGTTTTCTTTTCCCCTTTCCTTTTCCTTTTCCTTTCCCTTTCCCTGATTCCTTGTCCTGTTCTTTATCTTTGTCCTGTTTCTTTTTTTCCTCCTCTTTCTTGGCTTGTGCCTCCAAAAATCCCTCAGGGTACTGAACAAAATGTAAAATAATAATAAAAAAATTAAGTCCACGTCCATCTTGTCTCTTTCAAAATATAACCAATCCAGAGTGGACCCCGTGTTAACCACTGACCAAGTCATAAAGCGTAGTCCTAATGGAAGGGTGGTCAGATTTACGAGGTTTTAAGATGACTGCACAAGCTATCTTTTAACCCAAGAAACAGAGGACATTAAATAGCTAAATGTAGCTGCACAGACTTACCATCCTCCACAGGGTATTTGTGTGCTGTACTGTGCATTTGTAATAGCTGTATCAGTTTATCTAACTAGCACAACTCAAGGGAAATTTGGGGCTTTTTATTTTAAAATTGACGAAAATAAAACAAAAACTCCTAAAATTGCTGCCATGTTGTTTTGCTTTGCTTTTTGGCCTTTATGTTGGTGATCCTTGCAAAAGTTGTTTTCAAAATAACAGTTGGAGTCAATCTGAATCTGAGATAGTCCGACAGTTATTTTGAAAACATAGCTTTTGTGAGCATTAAATCACTAAAGTAAACACAGAAAATCAAACCAAAACAGCATGGCGGCAATTTTAGGACTTTTTATTTCATTTTCATCAGTTTTATAAGCCCTAAAATTCTCCTTAAGTTTTGCTTGTTTCACAAACCAATACAGCAATTACAAATGCACAACACACCACACAAACAGAGGATAGTAGGGCTATGCTACACAAGAAGAAAACTGAAAGGGTAAAGTTAAAGAAATCCAGTCCATGTGAATTTATTTGCAGCCTGAGATAGATTTTTTTTCTGGAATTGAACTCAAGGTCGAGCTACTTGTAAAGGTTCAAGTTCTGGTCTGAACCAACTGCGACTTCATCTGGTCTGCCACTGACCATTAGTTGACCGCTATTTCCAGCTCTAAGAATCATTAAGTTTTTATGCAAACCTTTTTTCCAGCAAAAGTCAAACAAGCTAAACTTAAACTTTTTTTCACTTACCACCATCTTTAAGCCCAGTTCCTGTATTAACTTCTTTCCCTCTTTAGTCCATGGTGCGGGTGTCTGTCAAAGCAATTGGATATGTCACTAAGGCTGTACACGTACACCACTGATTTAGCAATACATAATCCCTGTACAGTACCTCATCATCTCTGCGCAGCAGGTATCTCCACACAATAAATCCTGATTTCCCTTTCTCTGGCCAGTATTTAACAACCTATCAGATAAGAAATAAGCAATATTGGTAAGTAACTTGTCTGTCTTCCTAAGTCAGAGAACCTGTTGTCTAAATGTCATCTGGAGGATAGCTATGGGTCCATGGGTAACAAGAGAGGAGTGGCTGGACGAAAATAACTTTCTCAGCGTACGCGTGTTCACAACACTTTGTTCTTAATCACCTGACATACACAAAGGTGAGTTGTTTTCATTGCAGTACTCGTGCCACTTTTGCAGTGCTTACCCACCCAATAATCAGTAATCAATAATCAGTTTCTGCTAAGTTTTTAGGTTCTTTCATTTTTATTTCATTTGCAGTACAGACCACAAACATTTTTCTATGAATGGAAGCCTTGATTTTGGAAGTTTGAAGTGCTATTCAAATTGCATTCAAAGTAAAGGTTGAAGGACACCAAGTACATGCAGCCATAATAATCAACAACAAATTAACAGCTTGATTCAACATACCTTGTATATACCATCATATCTATTTCCATCAGCGGGTGCATATTTTGAGTGTTTAGCCAGCTTGCTACTCCTCACCTGTAAACAATCCAATCACAAGATGTTCTGGGCACTTCATGTTTATGTTTGTAAGGTTTGTAAAACATTATGGGGAAGGAGGGGTGGGGTGGAGGCAACATATCACACATGGGAAAGCAAGTTTTTATCAGGATTTCTAAGCAATAAGAGAAGCATCGAAAAAATGACATGTGGCTGGTTTCCTTAAAAGGAAATTTGAGGTGTTGGGTATCCAGATGAGACACTCTCTTCTTTGATAATATTATGTCTTCCCAAACAAGTCTAAATACCCAAGAGATTGGAAGACACAAAATTATCAAAATCTACGCTAATTAAGTCCAGGTTTCCAAATGATTTTCCTTGTGTAAGTCTGATAATTATTAACAAGTTTGAGATCGTCTATCAAACTGGTGAGCCTCTACAAGTTTGCAAGAACCTTAACATCTCTTTGAGCTTACATCAGCTAAAAGCTAAAATGCACTAACAAACGTCAAGCGAAAAGAAAAGTATGTCAATGTTTGAGACATACCACCCTCACAGCTTTGCCTTCTTTCCAGTTTTTGGCCTCGCCTCCCTCCTTGTCATTTAATGGTGCAGCACAATTTTTGGCAAGTGCCCTAAGATGTTAAAAATACATTGGTCCCAATTTGTACAATTATTGCTGGTATTGGCAATAAATATAGATTACTTCATAGAAAGTGCGACATACAGATTTTTATTCATGAGTGGCAAAACTTTGGAAAACGAACGAGTGAGTTTTCCAAAGTTTTGCAACGAGTGAATAAAAATCCGTACAAAGCACTTGCTATGCTGTAATTTATTTACTATATATATAACAAGAATTAAACATAGCCTTCAAACCTCAATGTTGTTGGCTCGTATTCTCCTCCGTCCTTTTTTTTAACTTCCACGATAAATGCACACAGTACTTCATCGAGCTCCTTCGCTTCCAAGTTTTCAATCTCTTTATCGACTTCTTTCGCTCTTAAAAATTCTTTGAGCAAGGAGACGTCCCTGTTTGTTTTACTCAACGTATTTTTGTTTGATGGCTCCTCAATAGATTCATCTAATGGCAATTTAAGAGGAAGAAAACGTGTAGCCGAAGCCATGTTTTCGAAACAAACTTTGAGCTGGCGCTGTTTTTGAAACCGCGTGCCTCAGAAGCCATTTGAGTGCTTTGCTCTAATTGGCTAGGTGATTCCACTCTAGATGCTGCTGATTGGTTATATTTTTCACATGTGAAGAAAGCTGTGCGCGAAGCTGATTGGACATATCGCTTTCTTCACATGTGAAATATAGCAAATATAGAATTCTCTTTCCAACGTTTACAGTATAAAATTCTCCCTATATACATAATAAAGTAGAGTGGTTTAGATTTAACTGCCATCTTTAGTATCACACTACTAAAAAAACAAAGCAACATTTCAACTCAGACGTCCTTTCAGACAGCTCTGTTTGGAGACAATAAACCAAGGAACCTCCAATCCACTGGCCAACCTCTTGAATGAAATCTCCCACCCACTACATCTTACCTGTTCATCTTAGTTAACGTCTGATCACAAGACTGTTCAGCTGTTCTCTTATTTCCAGAAAGATCTCGGCCACCACTTCCAGTGTAAAAGAATTCACCACCATTGTCCTAGAAAACAAGACGACAACACAACATAATTTCTGTTCTACAAGACATCAGAAATAAGCCTATGTTTGAGTGTGTCTTTTGCACTGTCCCAGTGTTTGTCATTAAACAATCAACCAATCCACAACACTTTTGAAATGCTGTGTAAAATGTGTGGCCTGGCCTGTTCACACACATTTCTGAGTCAGAAAGGTCCAGTGAAATAATACATGGAAGGTAGCAGCTGTCATTTGATGCCATCCTCAGTATAAAACATCATTTTGTGTGCTCTATAAATGCACTAATTTTACTATAGCACAACATGAAATAAACAGCTTTGAAAAAAATACTTATATGCCCTATCTGGTTACTGTAAACTAAAATCTATGATGTTGGACAATTTGCAGGATTCAGAGGCCAGTGTTTTGTTTTGTTATCCACCTGCTTAACTCACCAAATCATCTTCATATCCACCAGCCAGCACAATAGAGTAAGCACCATCAGAATCACGTCCATGAATTCCACTGACATGTGGACGGTGTATTCCAGCCTCACTCACCTAAAATAAACAACAGATACAAATTGAGTCAACATAGATTTAGGTATTATCAAAAGTTTGAGTTACAGTATGGTAGTAAACTTGTATCACAACCAATGGAAGATACAGAAATCAAATGACTGGACAGCCTTCGCACAAAAGCAGCATTTAACGCAATTATACCACAGCATATACAATTGAACAGTGTTTTTGACATGCTCTGATAGGCTACTTTTACGCAGAGAAGCATTTGTAATTCACCTCCAAGTGAAGCAGCAGTTGCCTCAGTATCCATGGACAGTGTTGGATATTTACCCTGTCCAACACTATCCACCTTCACTTTGGTGAATAGTTGTTAAACTATTCAACAGTTTATTTTGAAAGAGCATAGTAAGAAAAGTGTGCAGTTATTTTCACCTGCTTTTTGCTGATGTTTTACATCATGCCATTTCAGGTCTAGTTTCCCACCAGTTATTTTGGTTTTCTAGCTACTATCACAAAATAATTAGTTTTGATCATTCTTAATGCATCTAGAAGAATACCTTGAAAGTGGATGCATCTTACCACAGCCACCCAAAAAAAGTTTTCTGAGTGTCATTTGCAAATACCCCTACACTACTATTAACAAACAAGATACATTCATGTTTCTTTTTTCTATCAAATTAAACTCTGCAATGAAGTGCATGTCTGTTAACTTTGTTTTCAATTCGTGATTGGCTAACTAGTAAAACAGTTAATTGAGGGGCCACAGTAATTGAAGGGGTTCCCCAAGTGACTTCTGATGAACTGCTAAATTCTCCTTCCAGTTTTCCTTGTGTATGTTTGTAAATCAAGAGGAGAATTTGACATTAGATCAGGAGTCACTTAGGGTCTTATTCCACGCACCCCTTCAATTATGGTATTCATTTACAGTGTTCTCCTTATTAGGCGGTAACCGGTAAAATTTACCGCTTGTATCACCGCTTGTTACCGGTTAGAAGCACATACTGAGGCCTGGATTAGAAACATCCAACAGATTTGGATTGTGAAAAGATTTATTTATCGGATTGAATTACGAAAAAATTTATGTCAGTCGTATAACATACCACGTCAGTCTTGTCTTAGTAACTTTTCTCATTGTCCATGCGTTTGTACAATATTAGACGGAGTCTTATGATCTCGACGTTTCTAAGTTCATTATATAATAGTCTCATCTTCTCAACGTTTCTACCTTTCGTAAGATGTTAGTCGTATCTTTTTTAAGTTGCTCAGAATGCTAGTACATTCCTAAGGTATTAGCCTTCTCGACATTTTCCGTACGATAGTATGTTCGTCAGTGTTGGTCTTTTCTTCACGACTGTCGTCATTTCTCTGTACGTAAGAACATTCAAAAGCATTATTGTTCTCTTACTCGTCCGTATGTTAGTATATTCGTATTATTAAAATGTTGTTAGTTGTATCTCCTTGACATTTCTCCGTACATTAGCATTGTCATAGGATATTAGTGTTATCTTCTCCACGTTTATCCATATGTTGGTTTGTTCAGGTTTGTTCGTAAGGTGCTGTTAGCATTTGTCTTATCTTTTAGGCACTTCTCCGAACGTTTTTTAGATGTTTGCCTGTACGTTAGTACGTTCCTTGTAACAGGAATCACAAACATCAAGCATTTTGTAACGTGTTCGAGACACGTGTGAGTCTAGTGCCATGCGGGCAACATTGTGGGTCTCATGACAACACTTCCACTCCGGGGTAGAAAAGGATTTTCAACAGAGCTGCTTTACCGGTCTAGAAAACTGGTTTACCTGTTACCCTGAAAACTAGGGAGAACACTGCATTTCATGGTGATTAACCTAGTTGGATTATAAAATTACACTAACCTGAACCCTGAACTTCCAGGAAGACCCCACAGGTACACCAGGAATAGGACCAAAATGGTTTGGAGGTACTATTGAACAAACTTTAGTGCGACCAACACAGGCCATACCCTGCAAATCATGACACACTAAAACCAGTTAACACAGGCACACCACGAATAGAAACATAGAATGACCAACACAGGCCACGCCCTGCCAGTCATAACACACTAAAACCAATCAACACAGGCATACCAGGAATAGAACCATAGAACGACCAACACAGATCACACCCTGCAAATCACAACACGCTAAAACCTATCAACACAGGCACACCAGGAATAGAACCTTAAAAAGGTCGACACAGGTCATATCCAGCAAATCACAACACACTAAAACCAATTAACACAGGCACACCAGGAATAGAACAAGAATGTTTTGGACGTACTATTAAACAAACTTTAGAATGACCAACACAGGTCCTACCCTACAAGTCATAACACACTCAAATTATTTAACACAGACACATCAGGAATAGAACCAAGAATTTGAACAGTTTTAAACTCGTCGACAAAAAATAAAAAGGTTAAAAACAAGAGTGGGAGTTCGAACTCTTGTGACAGGTATCACATTATGAAAACTGTTCAGACTGACCTTGCCCCAGTCTCTGTTTGCAGTTGAATTTGAAGATGCCATCTTTTGTTTCTTTTTACTTTCCCTTAACTTCTCTCCAGCATGGATGACCTAAGAGATATAATTCAAATGATATACTTCAAATAAAAAAAATGGCTGAAATGTTTAGAACCTAACTACCACTCTTCAAACTTTCAGATTATTTACATGTCCACATCAATCTGAAATTATTTGACACCAGATTCCCATCTACACAAAAAAAGAAAAAAGAGAGAGAGAGGGAGAGAAGGAGAGAGAGAGAACAGCATACTTGTCCATAAAACTGTTACCTGTGAAGTATCATTCTTACATGATGGGCAATACCTGAAAATGATAATTACAAAACTGGAATTTAACCTTCAGCAACCAAGAAGTTTGGTTCCTTCAAAACAACCGTAATGACAAGATATCATCCACACAAATCCCTTAGCAACAATGCCAGATCTGTACTTAACAGTCTCCCCCCTTTACCATGATAAGTATGGTCGGAGCAACAAAAAACTTATCCACACAAGGTAGAAATGACTAGGTTAGATTGACAATAATATCAATGCCTCAAGGCCTGTAGGGTACAAGGTTAACAAAAGCTTGTCGGCATAGACCTTGAAGTTATGCCTGGCAGAACACAACAACATTGAGCTAAATATTCCAAGTGTCATTTTGCAACAATTCACCATAAGTAGTGTTTTATCACCTGGGCAAGGATCTAACAGACAAAACACTCTAAGGCTATTTATTTACCACATAATTCAAAACAAATTCAGCAAAAGTGTAAAAATGAAACAAAAATGAGAAATAAAAGAATACAATTGTAACAGCAATACAGCAAAAATTCCAGCCCTGTAAAGTATTTAGTTAGTTGGCTAGTTATGTCACAGAAAGGTTATCACTTGTCACAACAACACTTAAAGCTGCACTTACCATTCATCATCATCAGGAATTTTTTTCAGTGGGGGAACTAAACAGTAAATGTGATATGCCATGTCACATTCATCACAAAGTAGCTGGTCACCAGGGTTCTCTTTTCCACCACACTGTGAGAGAGAAAATTAAGAACATTCTATTGGATTCTTCATTCCCAAAGTAATCAAACTTGCCATCAAGAGCTGCCATTTTTTTTTCTACTGTACAAAGTAATAAAGAGTATACCTTAAAAGTGTAAACACCAAAAATTGCTCAAAGCACAAAACTAAAAATGGATCACTTTTATCAACATTGTGCACTGAACAGATTTGTAACTACATGTTGGTTATCAGTGCTAAAAAAATGTAAATGTAAATGTAAAAAAAATGTAAATTGATGATTACAGTGGTCAGCGTGCTTAGCTTTTCTCAGTACTGCCTTACAACAGAACAGCTAGTTTACATGTGTGCCACTCAAACAACTGAAACTAATATTGCAAACGAAACACAACATGGTTAAGAATCCCAACTGGCGGGATGCAAACCAGTTGGCTATTTACAAACACAGCCATAATAACTCAGGACTGCCGTGAAACAAATCCATGAAGTGTTCAGAGTGGGATTCGAACCCAGGACCTACGGACTGCCTCTGCCTCTGAGAAAAACTGTTAGTTGAGACACATATGTTATTCACCGGCCGGAAGGTCCATATAGGGAAAAACTGTACCCGAGGTCTTGAGTATGGCCCGAGGCCGCAGGCCGCAGGCCGAGGGCTGTACTCAAGACTGAGGGCACAGTTTTTCCCTATACGGACCGACCTAGGGCGGTGAATAACGTTTATTTTTTTCTGGAATTTTTTTTAGGTGGAATGAGGTGAATTGGTTTGAGAACTGTTTGTAAACAGTCCTTCTACGTGCGCTAGTTCCTACGCTCAAAGTTACTTAAAATTATTAAGCTTCTGAGAAAGAGCCACTAGCAAACCGTAGGGATAATAGACTAACAATAAAACAGAACTGAAAATAATGATATCAAAAAAACAATACAACGGTTAGTGAGAGAAAAGTTCCATTTTTAAGAAGAAAAATCCAACGTTTCGCTGTGCTGGAGTAAAACGATTTCACTTCAAGTTTTCCCGTGGATTAGAGCGGTCTGTACGCGGGGTCCGGATGGGAAAATCCGGACCACTGGAGTGCGCGTCATTAGCCAATCAGATTCAAGGATTTAGGATTCCGGACCGCTGAGATGCTTCAGAAAAAATAATGTACCTTATGACATGCACAATGCTTGCAGAGTTTGTTTGGGTTATCTTTACAGTAGCTACAGTCAGGTTTCACTTGTCCTAAAGGTAAAAAAAACAAAAACAAAAACAAAAACAGTTCAACATCATTTCCATTTTTAAATGCAGAAATTACATTTCCAAGCACATCAGATCAAGAAAAAGACATGTTTTCGTGATCCTCTTTTCACAAAGATTTCCCTATCCTATAAATGAGAAAAAATTTATTTTCTCTCTAAGAGATGCCAAATAATGAAAATTCTTTGTTACAAAAAGGTAAACACACGAAGTCTTCACATCAGCCTAAAGTGACTTGAAGTTGAATCCTTTTTCTGTGGTATGAAGCAACTGCTGGTTCACTGCAAGCCCCCCCCCCCCCCCGCTTCCCCCCTCCCCACCCCACCCCTGCATTTTTTGGTCTTCCCTAATGGGTTACCGGTACCCATTTATACACCTGGGTAGAGAACAACAAATGTGGAAATACATGTAGTCTGATAAAACAACACAATGTAAGTAATGTCTGTCATGTTTTAGACTTTATTACCCAAAAAGGGACTTGGATTAACCAATGGTGGTTATTTTAGACTTAAACATGGAACAAGCCTATAAACGGATCATGGGAAGCACTTTTCTGTTTTCCTTTTCCTTTTGCTTGATTTGACTAAATGGCTCTCGGGTGAAGCATAAAACTATAAAAAGACTTGAACTGCAACTAAAATGTTGCTTTGTTTTGTTGATTCACACTTAAGATATTACCTTTACATGAGCCGAAATTAATTCATGAAATAACTGAGTAACTTTGTCCACAGTTAAAATATTTGCAGTTGTTTTAACATGGAAAACTGTCAGAAATTCATTCAATAACTCATAATTTTTGGTCACTTCTAGGGACCAATTTAAAACGTTTAGTTGAATAAAATTTGCTACAAGTTTCCCAAATTAATTTTGACTGTTTTGTTTATAAGCAATGTTGTTTTGAACCACTAAAGAGTATTTCCTCTGAAGCATTTGGAATGAAATGAGATAAAATTAATTTTTAATTAGTCAATTTATTTCAATGCTTATCATTGATAGCATGTCATCATCATTGTGTTTGAATTATTTTTCCCAAGCAGCTTCGAATTCAGTTCTTATAAGCATTAGCGGCTGGTATTTTGCCTCTGGATTTTTTCCTTATTTCAAAACTTCGCAAAACAAAAATCTGAGCATAAAAAGAGAGACTTTATTTTCAAATCATACAATCAGCTGAATTTTGCTATTTACCTATTTGCTTGTCTCTTTCGCAGAGCTAAAAATAAATTAATAATTATTACAGTGTTTATAGGACAGGGATTTGTGAGAATGTTCAAGGAAAATTTGAAGCACACCTTGCTGGTTTCCATGTAATCAGTGAACCAATTCAATCAAACATGCTCGTTTGGCAACTGTTAGGAATTGTAACTGATGGGCTGTGAGACCTTCAGCCTTAACTTATAGAATCACTCTGTGCTTAAACACCCTGTTCACTAAAGGTACAACAATTGCCCACTACACTTTTACAAAGGAGTCACCTGAGGCCCTTTAACCCTTTAAGCCCGAATAGTGATCAGCATCAAATTTCTCCTCATCATATCAGTACATTATGATACATACAGGTCATGAGAATTTGGCAAATGATCCCCAAAGATGAACTGTGTTGATGTTTAAACAGGTTCTCCCAATTGGTAATTAGATAAAATCTACTAAGACCAGTAAGGAGAATTTGTATAATGATGTTGGGGCTTAAAGAACTACAACCAGAATAAACACTGATGTGTAAAGTTAACTGCTGCATTAAAATTTACACTGTATTTATTCTATCTGAAACTGCATTAACAGGTTCAGACAGTCCCTAAAAAAGTCTGTCCATCCATACTTTTAGCTGGTGAAATATTTCCATTTAGTGAGCTTGAAGGTTCTTCAGAACTGCTTGGATCTGTATGCAAAAATAAAGATAAGTTGAATCTCACTTCACTGAACCTACACATTGTTACTGACCAACTGTAGCCCAGTTTTGGCCACCGTACAGTTTGCCTCACAAGTTTTTTTAAAATTACTTATTAAAAGAATTCAAATTATATAAGGTAGGGGTCGCGTTCGAAGACATGTGTTCATATGTCGCTACCAAAAAATGATTGTGGACAAATTCCGGCATAATATAATCCAATTAGAATGGCCAGGCTTGCGGTCGCGCACGAACGACATATAGCAAAATACTAGGTATCGGTTTACTGGTGGGTACTGGCGGGAAACTCGTTTCACGTGCAACACTTTGTTTACATCACGTTCAGAGTGCGATTTCATCCCAAGCTTTCCTACTGTCCTTGCTTTCCAGGCGTTCGATATTATCGGCCCATAACTGGACCAGGACAGCCTCGTCTTTTGTTTGCCATCGCTCGCGGCTCTTATGGGTCGAAGGTCCGGGGTTTGATGGCTCAGTCGGGAGAGATGGTGTTTGTACTGTGGGATTAAACTGCTCTGCTCCTTGCTGCATACCATGGCTTGAAGAATAATAAAACCCAGGGAATTGGAGAAATTCCGTCAAGCCACTTCCAGGAAAGTTCATTGAAGACCTGGGTTGGTAAGGAGAGTAGTGGTTAAAAGGGTTGTTTGGATATCTGTTCGCCATGATGGTGAGCTGAAAGTGCGGTCGAGTCTATATTGCAAAACCCAGGTACCTGGGAATCTGTGTGTCTTCAAACCTGGCGTCGACATATTTTTTGACAGCTCTCCATTGTTTTTTACCTCTTTTGCCCGATATGACCCGCTCCGAGGCAGGTCATCGGCTCTTTTGATCTTATGCCCTGCGAAGCTCGTATGTCGGTAAGCGCGACATAAGGGTCGCGCTTGTCTGAGGCTAGCGATGACAGGTCAAACACCTATCCAAACACATTTGTCTTCGAATGCGACCCCTACCTAACCACACAAAATGACAACTGCATTTCTGCAGGAAAGTATCACAACAAAAATTGTTTGCAATTTTTATGATTGGAACAAATACATAAAAATTATTACCTGGAGGACTTTCAATCTTGAAAATCTCTTTGTCTATAAATTTGAGTCTACATTCCTGAGCGACTGTGTCTTCTGCGTTAGTGCTTAAACCACAAATGTCAAATAATGCTGAATTAGTAGTTACAATACAGTACAGTCCAGTACAAATATTTTACAAGACAATATTGTTGGCAGGTCCAAGAGGATCATATAGTACAAGTACTTTCAATTTCCAGATACCACCAAAGAGATGTTAATAAGTATTGTAGAAATCAATAAATTTAAGATTAAGTCTGGTACAGATCATATAATCAAGAATAAATCCTCACCCTATTAATAATCTGGCGTAAAGTTCCCTACTGTTTCTTGTGAGACCATCATACTGTCAAAGTATCATGAATTTTAAAAATACATGACAATATGAACATACATGTATATAAATCCTAACTTTGTACTCATGTCATTTTGCATTTTTTTTATCTTCACAAGGCCCTCTCACACCTTCTCAAAAGAGCACTAATTCTAGCCCCACCCCCCCCCCCCTCAAAAAAAATTATAAATTTTGCAAAGTGAAGCTCAAGAAGCCAAAAAGATTTCCACATCACAACGCTTTTCAAGCATTTTTAGATGACTTGATTTTCCTGGCAGTACTTCATCGCAATTACATGTATGTCTGTTTGTTATAGCAACAGGATAGCAAGATCTTAAACTCATTGAGACATCAAGACAATCTTCAAATTAAACGTACCAACATGAATATTGGACGCAAAAGTATTATATCCTTCAAATTCAGAAACTGAAGTTGTTCCCTGTTCCTTTTGATGGCTTTTGTTACACTTGAAATGGCTAAACTTTTGCTACTGATGAGTGTAAACAGGCTAGAGTAGTGATGACTTGAGTATAAATCTGCCAGGCCACTGCCAAGCTGCCAGGCATGCTTGAGAGAGACTGGGATAAAAATTGCCCCCAATTTTCTGCTCGTGCATTTCCCTACATCCACCCCCAGAGAACGAGGGATGTCTCATAAAGATATTCAGAGATTCATGTTACATCTCGCACTTGGAGTTTAAAGAACAAGGGATATTCATATATCTCGCGCTGGGAGTTTAAAGAATGAGGAATATTCATGTATGCCTGGTATATCTCACGTTGTGTGCTTAAAGAACGAGGGATATACATAAATTGATGTTACATTTCGTTGCCAAAATCTGCTGGATTAGTTAACTAATGTTATTTCATTGCTCTCATGTGTCTACGTTTTAACTTTGACAGTGATCAGTAGAAATTGAGATTGCAGAAAACTGAGAAGAGTTGCGGATCAAGCATACACGTTGCTTCGTCTACAGGCAACAAACGGCTCGTCAAATTTGCAAGACTTAAATGAGAATTTACAGTGTTTTTGCCATGCTAAATATAATTCCTGCGGGTGCCCTCTAGTTTTTCTGAGCACCAGCTGTCCTTTTTCCCCGCTCCCTGTTGGTCATTTGCAAATATGTGGTAATAATATGTGATATTTAGGGAAGCCTTTAGCCAAAAAGACTTCTTGGCAACCTATGGAGAAATTCACCACAGCTTAAGATTTTAAGGAAGAAAATGCCTGCATCATACCACTCTTAATTTTAGGTTTGAAGTGTGATTTTACGAAATGACAACTTTTGCTTTCAAGTTTTGGCTTTTTTGGCTTTACCTTTTTAGTGATTTTGACATCATACCAGTAGCCTCTCTCATCTGGCTCATCAATATTGTAATTTGCCATCACAACCTGACCTACTGAAATCTTAGACAGGAAAGACCAAAAAAACACACGATGAACATTAAATAGATACAAGAGTCACCTAAGTACACGTTGCTAGTAAATATGGGAGTCTGAAAAAAAAAATGCACACGCTATGTTTATAGTGGAAATTTGACATTTCATTTGAAATTTGACATCTGACAATTTTGTCTCGGCTCCCCCTTCAGCAAAAAAGAGAGGGAGGAGGTGGAAGTGGATTCATCAGAGGTGTTCCACACAACCCAGTTTGAGCCATTACCTGTAACCAGTGAAGCAGTTGCTAAAGAAACATGTCATGACCCAGTCCTAGCAAGGGTGTACGAGTCCATCGTGAAAGGATGGTCTGCTCGTGTTGGTGGAGACAAGCCTTACTACGAGCGGCACAGTGAACTGACGCTTCACCAAGGTTGCATTCTATGGGGAATGAGAGTGGTAATCCCCAATAAGCTCCAAGACAGAGTGTTGGAGGAGCTGCACGACGGGCATCTGGGTGTGGTAAAAATGAAAGCACTGGCGAGGAGCTACGTCTGGTGGCCTAATATCAGTGGCCAACTGGAAGAGCTAGCGAAAGCCTGCAGTGGGTGTCAGCACGACCAGAAGATGCCTACTAAAGCACCATTGCATCCGTGGGAGTGGGCCACTACACCATGGCAACGCATACACATGGACTGTGCCGGCCCATTCCAGAACTCGATGTTCTTAGTAGCTGTCCATGCACACAGCAAGTGGCCGGAAGTGGTTCCTGTTAGTTCCACCACTTCAAGTTCGACCATCGAAGTCCTACGCGATTTGTTTGCCAGATTTGGAATTTCTGAACAGGTCGTTAGTGACAACGGTGCACAATTCGTTTCTGAGGAGTTCCAGGCATTTGTCAGGTCCAATGGCATCCGCCATTTAACGTCAGCACCATACCATCCAGCTACAAACGGTCTAGCTGATAGGGCTGTACAAACTTTCAAGCAAGCGTTACATTCCATGCATTAAAGCTCAAAGCCGGTGAAGGAGAAGTTGGCAAAGTTTCTCATAGCTAATACAATGTAGGAACACTCCTCACTCCACTACCGGTGTGAGCCTTGCACAGTTACTCCTTGCAAGACCGTTGCGCACTCGTCTAGATTTGGTGAAACCTAACTTGAACCATAAGATGGTTAACCAACAGCATCAGCAGAGCTTTAGGGCCGTGAATGAGAAGGGTAGACAGTGTCGTCAGTTAGAGGTTGGTGACTCTGTAATGTCACGAGATTGTCGGGGGGATCTGAAGTGGCGTTCAGGGCTGATTGACAAGAGGACAGGTCCGCTGATGTACGAGGTGCAGGTGGCACCTGGGATTGTTTGGCGTCGACATATCAACCAGCTGAAGCCAACGGCGGTTGAGCCCGACACTGTTGAGGTCAGCCAACCAGAAGTGGTCAGCCTACCACCAGCGCCAATCCAACAGAGTGCACCACCCGACGTGGTTGGTACAGTTCCAGAGAATCCTGTGGCAGATCAACCGGAGATGGTTTCTGTTCCCTCACCTGGGGCCACCGACCCTCCTGAAGTGACTCCAGTCAGTCCTAAAGTCCGTGAGCGGCGGAACATCCCCGAGAGTGCGCAGGGCACCACAGAGACTCGATCTCTGAACTGTTTTTTTTCTTTTTTTTTGTTTTCTGTTTTTCTTAGAACCTGTAGGTTACCGGACACTGTTAGTCGATTTAGTTGTTTCCTTGAGATTGTATCTTAGGCTCAGTCTACAAACTAGGGACAGATAATTTTTGTGTGGAGGAAATGTTATGGTCTCCCTGTGTGTTTACCATATATAGTAATTACATGCGCACGCATAGCTTCAATAAAACATGTTTGCAGTGAACTGCCATGTTGTCCGGGTGCGTTCCTAGATCTCTTGTCAATACATGACAATGTGCACTTAGCTATGCCAACTGGCAGGAGACAGACCAGCTGGATATTTACAAGCATGGTGGCCGAGGAGTTGACCCCGGGTCTACTGAGAACAATTTCAACTAGTGCTCAGAGCGGGACTTGAACCCAGGGCCTTTGGATTTCAAGTCGAGTGCCCTAACCACTTGGCCACGTTGCCTCCTCTGAAGTGATAAATGGATACACAATCAATGATACGATGTTTTTTACCTACCTGATCCCACGTTAGAGCAGTTCTTGCTATGGGTCTGACTGAACTTCCAGGGAGTTTATTTATTTCATCTTCCTCATAACTAAAAAAATAATCCAAAAAAGGTTTAACCAGGTTCTTTTAGTACTTAACATTGTATTATTTTCTCCAAGGAGAAGACTGATTGATGCGTCGTCGTCGTCGTCGTCGTCGTCGTCCTCATCTTTGTTGTTATTGTTGTTACAGCAGTCATCCTTGTCATCATCATTAAATAAATATTATTTTCTCTTTGTGTTTAGAAGAGTCAAAAAACTTGCTACGCTAAGAAAAATAGATAAAATAATATGAAAAACTACTAATCTATAATCTTACCCATCAAAAACCACATGATAAAGGACGGAACTTGGGTCATTTTCATCTGCCAAAGATATGTCCATTATTTTGGCTTCAAACCATGCTCCCATATTGGGTTCTTTTGCATCTATCATTTCACCTTTCTGAGCAGAAACAAAATATAACCTTGAACACTTAAATGGAGGTTCTCTCCTTTTTAAAGTTAATTAACTTCAACTGAAAAAAATTGATCACATTAGTTTGATGTGACAAAAATTTACAGAAAAGCCCCTCCAAAGAACAGAGGTATTGCAACTGCAAGACAATACTGAATGCCAAAAAGGAGTTTCAGCTCTCTTAAGGTGGTACAATTGGCTAAAGGTACAAAAAAAATTGTTCTTGTTATTTCGCTAATTGTGTAGTTCATGTATTGGTATGTTGTTATTTACAAAATAACGGCTCAGTGATCATTAGTTTCTGAGAAAGAGAGGGTTGAAATTCGTTGTCAGGCCGCCATTTTGAGCCGCCATCTTGGAATTCTGTGTGTAGACTCCCTTCCGGTCTCGTGCACGGCTGGATGTCTTTGAATCTACAGCGGCGAGCCTAAAGGTATTGAGAGTAGATGAAAACATAAAGACAAGCTATATCAACCAGAATACTAACAGAGGTTTTGGTGATATTCATTTGATATCTCACACATCAGGTAAGTTCATCATAATACCCGGGCACATTTTAAACACAACAAGACAAAAAACATACTGCACATTAATTCATCCTGGCAGTATCAATCAATGAAAACCAGTAATCAATAAAATCATAATAATCAATAATAATCAATAGCAATCAATTGATCGGTATTGGAAATCAATAAAAAGCAAAGTTAGTTTATATTCACAAAAAAAAACATATCAAATGAATAAATTATTGAAAAATTTCACAATTCTGAAAAATACATTTGAAAAAGAATAACAAAATTGAGCATTAAATTTTGATTGTCTGTTTTCCTGGGCTTTCTAAACTTACACTGTTCTCTTCACATTAAATGACCAGAGAGGACTAAGCTCGGTTTGAAGGTGGACGAGCCGATCATTGGTAAACTTGAACGCATTCCCACATTCCTCCCTCTTCCTGACTGCTAAAAGGACAAAATATTATAGATACTTCCACTTTCTTCGACATAATAGACGCTACAGGTAAGGTCTGCGTACGAATGTACAATTTATTCGGGAATTCAAATTGTACATTTGAATAACCACAACATATCCATATGTTACATGATCGGTGTCCATGTTACCACATGCTGTTTGGTTCTGGTTTTTTACCGTTAAGTAATGTATTGATTATCTATAAAAATCAATGATAATCAATAGCAATTAAGATGCTGTGGTGAGTGAGTATTGATTTTTATTGATTGGTTGAACTAATCAATATTAATGAATTAATTATTATTGATTATTATTGATGTATTGATTGGTAATCAATGATTGATTTTCATTTATTGATACTGCCGGGATTCATGCAGCAAGGTAAAGTTGACAAATCAAAAGAGCAATATCACAATTGCCGGCCACAACTACTTCATACTAGAAGTATTACCCAGGTACACAAACTCCTCTTTCATCAGAGTATCTCCATTATTATTAAAACCGGTAAAATCTTCAATCTTCGGCTCAAAATTACGCATCCTCATGCGGTCCAAAGCTGAATGTTTCCCCGATAAACTCCCGATATTTCTCCATCGTCAACGTATAACTACCCTGTGAACAGATTTATATCAGATACAAATAAATCTACCGCATCTTTAAAAGTTTTAGAATCTCTTTCAGATGGTTGTAAGCTGCCTACTTCTTGCACGCATACAAGCCAGCCAAAATATTATCACGTCTACATATTTGATCCTAAGAAAATACGAAAAATGAAACTTCGCTTGAGTGCTGTAAACGCGAGAGAAGGCCACAGATTTCACAGAACATTTCGCTTCCCTTTCACAGTCCAGTCAACAAAAAAGAAATCCCTGGATAAACGAAAGAAAAACTGTTTAGATCGAATCTCTTTCACTGAGGAAACCAAACACCCACATGAATACTCGATAGCTTCCTCGAACAGGCGCGACATATGTGCGTAATGACTTATGCACATTGTCACCGTTGACAAAAAGATCGCAGTGTCATTGTTTATCGTGGTTGCTGGGGACTCTGAGATTGTTTGATTCTAGGATGCGTTACACGCTCGAAATATGCCATTTTCCGTGTTTCTTCCATGAAATGAAAGTCCCAGAAGGCAATGCAACTTATAACGCAGAAAACAAACATGGTGGACTCGAACTGAACAAATGAAAGCGTAAATACATGCAAAATTCAATGGATTATCAGCACATGTGAGGTGAAAATACATGTAGGAATATTTTCCACGCATTTTAATCAATTCTGCTGAAAGTTGCCAGAGTTAACAAACACAAATGGAGCTATTTTGTCCAACTTAGCCACAATTTCTCGTTACATCGGATCGATGTTGTGGCATGTTATGTGCCTGGTTTAGAGATCTTCGATTTTTTTCTGTGGGATTTCCACCTGGATTTCGGCTAAGTCACACAAGAATCCTTTTTACATAGGTGTTTGATAGTGCAAAGAAGACAGCTTTCAAACAAAAAGAAATGAAAAAAAGAAAATAATTATGAATTTGAGTGACATTTTTAGGTGTTAATTTTCACACCTTTCTGACAGGAAATACAAAATTTTGACTTGACTACGGGAAAAAATTCTAGAGAATAGTTATGTTTCAAATTAAAACAAAGTGGATAAAGTATTTTAGAAGACTCTGTTTAGAACGCATTTTAGCCAATTGTACCACTAATGCTTAGCAGTTATCATTACAGCAATGTTACATACTCTGTACAGGCTCTTCAAAGTCTTGTCTTGTGAGGTCCCAGGCTGGCTCTCACCATCTGTCATCACCTATCATGAATTGAAGTCACAAAACAGATCTACATTGTACATAAAATGTATACGTATGAAAATTTTTAGATTTCTTAAAAATCTTAAATCAAAAGTTGTTTTTAACAGTAGTTTTCTGGCATTAGCCACGTGGTATATGCATACGTTAGTGTATAAACCTATTTCAAAAAAGGTTGCTTCAGTGATGCCTGTTTCATAGACTGCAAAGCATCATGATCATTAAATTTGTGGCTGCTTTTCTCTAGATGTTAGTCCTAAAGCAAGAGCAAATGTATATTTTTTATGATTTGGTTTTCTCCTGAGTGCCTTTAGAAAGAAAAGTGATCAATGCATTTATTTATAGGAAACATGATGCTTTGTGGTCTATGCATCATGCTTCTACCTTAATTGAAATAGGTGTACCGTATTTATTCGTGTATAAGTCGAACTCGTGTATAAGTCAACACCCCATTTTCAAGGTCAAAAATCAGATTTTTCGTAATTTCTGGTTAAAGAAGTAAAATTCAGACCGATAGAAATTTCCCAAAAAGTCAATCTCTTATTTCTAAGAATGTATGAAAAACTCGGTGAATTAAAAAAACTGCAGAGCAAAATTTAATCGTGTGCAGTGTGAAGTTTATAAGCACTTGTTTATATATCATCACGATTTAAGCACACATGAGAGCTTCGATTTACTAGAGAAGTATTTTGCGATATTTTGAGGTAAAACGCATTGAAAATAAAATCTTCTTGCATTTAACTAACCTTTATCCATAGTTACTCGAGGGACTGGTTATGAAACCTTGTAAGTTTCAAAGGCCAGAACAAAGGTGCTGCAATTTATGTTGAAAGTTCTACAACCGTGCACAATCTTTTGTTTTACGTTCGCACACTACAGCTGAATAACTTAACAGTGACATTTTCATTGGTTCGTTGCTCATGCAAAATTCAAACCAGTCCTATTGTTGTTTGTGCACGGTCAAGGCTAAAAATGGTAACAAAAACATAAAACAAAGGACCTTGCTGAGCTTCATAACCAGATTCTTTTATTAACTATGCTTTATCTCAATGATGAGTTTGAAAGGAGATTTAGAGGACCGAAGAAACGCCGTAGAGCTTCGAAGGATCGCTCGATGAAAACACCACCATCTTGGAAAACCGCGCAAGACAACAGCATTTGCCAGGTCACTAAGCTACTGTAATCGTTCGATGAAAAAACGAAAGTTCAGCACCGTAAACAGTAGCGAAGCTCTAAGAAAAATGTCTGCTCTACAGATCAAAAGACACAATAGAAATCATCTCCAGTAGGTTTGTGTTTAAACCACTTAAAATTTATTATTCCACACTTTTTTGTTCATGAAGAAAGCGCCGAAAACTGACGAAACTCGAACACAATTAGAACTGGTTTTTGTAAGCTTGGTTTTCCTAACGGACTTCAGGCAATTGTTATGCTAATTTCTTGGATTGCTTGGTCAGGTCTTTATGTATGACTCGTGTATAAGTCGAGGGCGAATTTTTGGGCTGATTTTTTGGTCATAAAAGGTCGACTTATACACGAGGAAATACGGTACTTGTACGTGTATGGCTACAGAAACCTTTACATATCTGGTATACATCAGTTATGGTAACTCATTATACCACTACATGTACCACTTGAAAAAACAACTTTTTGGTGCCCACCATTTCAATTGACCAATCAAATTCAAGAACTATCAGAGGATTTGCAAGCGTGGATGTGAAACTTCACAACTCGGCCTCTCTAAGTTCCTTTAATTGGCCAGTTGCCACAAAAGCCGGGAAAAGTTGTCAAACTCTAATCGACAACTTTTTGCAAGTGGCAACCATATGGCAGCACAAAATTATAGTAAAATAAACTGGTGGATTTAACCTTGTATGCATTTTAGGTAAAAATAAAGTTGCACACAAGCCAAGTTTAGTATTTTGTGGACCCATAGTAATTGAACCACCAGCTAAGCATTGCAACTAACTTTTATTCTCGCGTCCTCTAAATATATATACATTCCACAATCACGTGCTTCCCGCTCATTCCGATTACATCATCCCAGACATAATGTTACACCAATTAGCACAATCACTAAACCAAGGAGGCCCACACATGCAGCTGGAGCTTATCCCAGTTTCTAAAGCATGAAGCAACTGAGAACATTGCTACTCCCCCTGGATGAGATGCTAGTCCATCGCAGGGTTACCCCCAGCAGTATGTCGACTAGTGAGTACACATTTATACCCCTAGGTGGAGAGAAAGACAATGTGGGGCAAAGTTTCTTGTCCAAGGAAACAACACGATCGCAGGGACTGGGCCTCCAAGCACTGAACTTCAGATGTCAAGTCCAACACGCTAACCAATACACCATCGCATCCCCATTTTAGGAGCATAGACAGAACACTTTAGTTCCTCTACATTCCATGGCAATCTTTGGAATTCATCAGAAGTCGTCATAGAATTTCAGAAAATGATCAACCTTTGAAACCGTCTTTTTAAAAAATGTCGGAAATACTTGCCCTATCATTGCAAATGCTCCTGACATACACATGTAGCTTACGGAAAGGCATAGGACACAACAGTTATATTATACGTATTATTACGTAATGTTATACGTAAGATCTTTTTAGATCGAGGCATACATTTAGAAGCAAGCATGTAAAAAAGGAAATTCAAGTCACTATTTTGACTGATAATATAATGACAAAAATTGCATTAAGCCATGCAAAAAAGAAAATTGTAACGGTACCTCATCATCATTTGAAGCATGACCATTAACCTGCGTAACAGCATCATTTGAATTTCTCTCCTCGGATGTTTTTGCTTCTTTTTGTGATTGCTTTCCATTATTGTTGTTGTCACTGGGTGGTGGAACTGTTCTGATCATCAACTGGACAATCTCATTCAGCCCCACATTGTAATCAAACAACGTGTGGCCATCTTCAAGCTTCAAAGACAAACAAACTAATGAGGATAAGAATAAACTTGTTTGTACACAGAGTCTAAGCATTAACAGCACAGACTGCGTGAGGGTGAATTAACCACTAAGACAAAGGATCCCTGACTCATCTGATTTGGAGTGAGGAACAACATGTTTCCAGAGGCAGGTGAAGAGAACTTGTTACAGCATTTATGTTGCACAGAGAGCAACAAGGATTTAGCAAATGAGTGATCAAGGTAGTGGGATGGTCTTAACAGGTGTAGGTCAAAAATAAAACATACCTCAAAATTCAAGTATGTGAAAATTCATAAGAAACTATTAATGTCATTCCTCCATATTTAACCTCAAAAGTCACACAATCTGAGAAGATACACTGATACAAATTAACAACAACTGTATGGCGTAACAGGGGGGAACACAGCCCTGTAGCAGGTTATACACAACTTCAGGAATATGCACACAAACCAAAGCCTTACTTGTCTCTTGTCTCCCCAAAGCTTGGGGATTAGGACGATAGTATTGGCAGAGCCTTTATCTCCCCTGCACCACATGGGCTGGATTGGACAAGATTAAGGCAGAGGTATAAGATGGTAAGATGCAAGCAATCCCTGGTAGAAATCCTGCACAGGATCTTGTATAGGATCTTGTAAGATCCTAACCCAGGATCCCAGTAAGATCCTACTTAAGATCCTGTTGGATCCTGTTGACATCCTGTAAAGGACCTTGTTTAAGATCCTATTTAAGATCCTATAGGATCTTGTTAAGATTCTATAGGATCATACCAGCGCTCCAAGCTGCGACCATTTTGGTCGCCATGGCGAGTAGAAAAAAAATTTGGCGAATAAAATTTCTGCAAAGGTCACCAATTTGGCGACTTCTGTTCTGGCGGTAAGGAGCTAAGATGTTCTCTCTCTTATTTAATTGTTAATACAGACAAAATGAAGTTTGACCATGTAAACACAGTTTTTGTCAGTGTCAGTTTCCGTCATACTTTCCTCAGTTCACTTGTTCTGGTTGCGTGAAGTCTTGAACGGATGTGTATGCATCACAATTTGATTTGGATGTAAGAGCGGCTATTCGTGAAAACGAAAATGTACATAAGAAGATAGATCTAGAAAGAGGCACAAAATCAACTTTTCTCCAGCCCTAGCCCCTAGTAGCTACATAGATAGTGCAAAGTTGTTTACTATCAACATGGAGTAAAGTTTCCTTTGCAAGGCTCTTTTCCCCGGGTGATCGGGTTTCAAGTGAGAAGAAAACGAGACAGTGTGATATCAAATTTCATTCTACACAAAATTTGCATACAGTAACTCTCAGCTTTGAAATCACAAGCCAAATAAATCACTCAGTCTATTAAAATGGGCAGAGCACTGAAAAACAACAAGTAATTCTGTTCAGGATATTTTCATTCATGAAAACGAAATTTTCTTTCCCGATATTGCAGTTTTTCTGAAGTTGAAAAACAAGTGCTTAATTAAATTACAATACAGACGTATTAAGCACGCAACAGTTTTGTAGAAAGTTTAAATTTTTGCAGGACATTACAGCTCCACATATGAGGAGAACAGTAGTGATTTTCACTTAGGAATACTTCGTCCGCTTTCTGATTTATTTCCACTTGATTTAAAACCTCAGAGAACAGTGAAACTGCTCAGGCAATCTGTACAGGCTACAAATTTGTTGGATACAAGAAAAGGTATCTTGTTTTTCAAGGCATTTAACAGACACTGCTTTTTTATTATTATGAATGTTGTACATGTACCAGTCCAAAATCACTAGCATTTAAACAACTACTGAAAATAAACATTGTGGATCACAGAATTCAAGAAAAAATGCTTGTGTTATGGGTGTACAGTCACAGTTTCGGGGCCTGAACTCAGCTGGGTGTTTTTCGATTTGCATCATCTTTTATCATTGTTTTTGTTTTTTGGATGACTGAAGTGCTCTTCTGAAAGACCATTGGTACAGAAAAAGTACATGTACTACAAGAAGTTATTCGTAGTAAATAAATTCAGGAATCGAGTCTTAACTACACACTATTACTTAAATTAAACTTCTCCAGTACATCTTCCAATATTAGAAATAGAATGTAATGGAGACTTTTGGTTACTTGGGTTACCACTTTTGCAACAAACTTGGGTGCAATTTAATGCCCTGTGATGCCAGAAAGACTCCATATATGGTAGAGAAACATGGTGATGGAAAAAAGAATGTTTCAAAGCCAGGAATTAGCATAATTAAGTGTAAATCAATGAGGAAAAAAACACTTTTTGGCAACCAAAATTTTGTATCTGGTGACCTTTTTACCAGTGCGAGTCGCCACAAGGCGACCTGAGAAAAAATTCAGCTTGGAGCACTGCATACGGGACTCTACAGGATCCTATAAGATCCTAAACAATCCTAGAAAATCTTAAGTAGGATCCTAAAAGACTTTACAGGATCGTGAGTAGGATCCCATAAAACATAGTTGGGATTATTGCCATTTAGGATCCTGGGTAGGATTACAGGTTCCTGTAGGATCTTATAGGATCCTTGAAAATCCTGTAGGATCCTGTATAGGATTTCTACCAGGGATGCCAGAAGCTTGGTGGAAGTTGCTACGAAGACTTAACCACCACAGATGCATGCAGGCATGCATCCCAACCACCACAGATGCATGCAGGCATGCATCCCCCCAAGCAAATCGCTTAGCCTAGGTAGAAATTGCTTCAGACACTAGCCATTTAAGGAACAGCAAAAAGCAGCACTGACTCAGGAGTGCACATATAACAATCTGATGACTAGCAACCTAGGAAGCCAGCCCAGAACTAACGCTATGAACCCACGGATAGGTAAACTAACTGCAGTAGAGAAATGCAAAAAAGGCCAAGGTAACTGGAGACACCTGGCAGCGGAGAATGCCCCATAAAATCACCTTTAGGATGAGGTGGCCATGCAGGGGGTCATTGTATCCTGAGATTTCTGACTGCCGCTAAGTAAATCTTAACGGTGCTATGGTGCATAGTAAGGGCTAAATATGATGCACAGTAGATAAGTGTCCCCTCGGCTGTTGGAAGAATGTCCCCTGTTGGTGTCAGGAGCCTATTCTCGCTTCTCTCCAGAGCTATAGGTACGATTGGTAATCCACGATAATACCCAGTTTACATAAATAAGAACCTCAACTAAGTGGGCTGAGCGGTGACCAATAATGAATCATGCAACTGTCTTATCCTGGTGAACTTACTCCCGGGCCATCTTACCTCCATTCGATTACTGTCAAGTACAATGCCCATAAACTCTAATACTTGAGCAGGACTCAGGGTTTTGGCTGCCACAGTGAACAGTTTTAGGAGGGTACTAAACTTCCCCAAGCAATCCCATTTGTTAGGCTTGGTTATAGAACAAAGTTGTCCAAAATGTGAATGACATTACGCAGACCATAGTTATGGGTAAGAATCCCTTCAAGAGCCTCAGAAATTTGGTTGAAGAGAAAAGAAGCAATCCAGAGACCAAACAGGAGCTAAAGGTCAATATAGTAATGCGATTTCCAATAACTACTCAGGAATTTCCAATCATAGGGGTGTATAGGCATAAGGTGAAAGTATGATTTGAGATCTGTGTTAGCCATGAATGCCCCAGGACCTAAACGCCAGCATTACGTTAAAAGTGTCATTAACATGGACATACTGAAGGGAGAAAGGGTCCTTAGGAATGCATCATCCACACAATCTCTCTCTCAGGTTAGGAGAGTAATAAATCTTTCACCACTCTGTGCAGCGTTTCTAGGGAACCACACCACTAGGGTGACACAAAGTTCGTGAGGGGTGAGGAAGGGAAGGGGCCTGCGTCCCGACCCAATTGAATTTCCTTGTTCAAATTTGCCGTGATCACCTCAGGATTCTGGGAGATTGAAATTAAGTTGCTAGTCACCAGGAGTTTCTAAGGGCCAGTGAAACCAATGTGAGTACCAAATGGGAGGGCATTTATTAAATATTTAACAAATGAGAGATGAATATGGTAAACTAATTCGAGAGGTAATTTATCTACATTGATGGGAGTGGATACTGCAGAGCTTTGGTCATTCCCGAGCTGTTCCACATTAGTTTTTGCTGCGACTGCTAGACAAGGTTGGCTTTGTGCTGATGTTTGGCTATTCGGCACTGGGACAATTGAAGAGAGCATGCTGCAGGAACTGAAGCAGCTGTAGTTTGTACGGCAAGTAACAGGAATGGCATTGACCACAGGAGGGCTTGTGAAAGTCACAGCAGACCAAGGGGGAGTGCTGGGGCTTTCTGCTGGGATCCTGGTGAGGGCTGTCATCCTGACTGTTGGTGTGGGCTAGAGCAGACAGAACAACTGCCTCTCTGTTGGTATTTGATCAGCTTTAGGGATGCCTAGGGTAGGCCACTACAATGACCAACACGTAGGATTTAAAAGCATCTAACCACTTATGAAAAGTGTCAATCACCACTTTTTTCTGTTTGACCAAAGTTGGAGGGCTCACGCCTTCAGGTCGCAGTGGCATTTCTGGGCATTGTGGCCAAATGAAGCCTTTACATTAAGCAGGCTTGAGAGCCAGTCACGGGCAGGTTTAAATTTTGAAGATGAAGATGCAGGCCCTCTGAGGAAAGTGTTGTGATGTTGACCTGGTTCTCATTCCACTTCTTGGCAGGCTGTGGATGTGGGCATGTCATTGCCATTCAAGTAAACCAAGTGTGACACTGCTTTTATAGCAAGATGGAGTCTCTGAGTTTGACCAATAGGTAAACTTCTACTATGAACTAAACAGACACAGCTTGGAAAAACTACTAGCCATGACTAACATATTGGAAGAGATTCTACACACGAAATATAATTCTTATGAGCTCTTACAGACATGAATGGAGGCATTCATTATTGAATGTTGTTGAGCAAAGCATGCCAGACCTACCACCCCAGGGTGTCATGTGCCATTAACTACCTATTTTCCGGTAAAAGCCATATAAGCAAATCCAACAAATGAGGATTTCTTCTACGTTAGAAGCAGAGAAAACGAAGGCCAAAGTTGGTTGTTATGAGCACCATTTTACAATGTTAACGTTCTGCTGTGCAATATGGTACATATATACCCCAGCTATCTAGAATCCCAAGTTATCTCACACTGAGACTCATTTTCAGTGGAGATTGTTGCAGCGTAATTTACTACTGGCTACTGTATCTTAAACTCCTGCCTAACTGAACAATATTTTTGTTTTCCCTCAAGAGTTCAAAATAGCAGGACTCTACTGCAGTACTTTAAAAACATTATGGTTTCATCACTTTGCAATCAATAAGAGGGTAAGGTCTAAACCATATTTTCAAGATGTTAAAGCGAGGATGCCACTTTGTTGATCTGGCTAAGATTCAAACTTTAAACTACCCACTTGGCAGCCTGGCAGTCACCCAACTAAGTAAACAGACTTATCTGATAAGACATCAAAATCTGCTACAACAAAGGGACAGATAGGATTATCTTTCAAGGACTGACTGCATTGAAAATTATCATGGTAGAATCCTTCAGAGAATTATGTTTAGAACACCTTATCACTTCTACATTTGATCTGCTTGGTTCCATGTACCAATAACAAAGCCTAATTAGAAGTTCATTGATCAAATTGAGGTCACCATGATGCCTTTTCATGTTGTTTAATATTCTCTTTTTTCTGTGCATGATTAATGATTTGCAAAAATTGAATACATAAAAATTAAACAGGCAAAATTAAATCCACAGAAAGGGAAAAATTTAAATACATTTATCTTACTTGGACCTTGCTTGCCATAAAAGTAATACAGACTGCTTATGTACCTTGTTTTACTTTTTGTCATTGCATTAAAAAATTAAAATAAAGAATGTTTATTTACACATTATCGTATTTACATGAATAACAATGTGATTACAAAAAATGGACTTGAAAATTTACAATCAAATTCCAAAATTCATGCAACAGGACTGGCTTACAAAGTTCTTAGAAATGTACATCATCCATATCCATTCTAAGCTAAAATATTCCTACAATAGTGAAAACTGACCATCTGAACTCAACTCAGCTCATTAGCATTGTTCTCTTTCAAGACTGTGCTAGGAAAAAATTACATTTAAACCTCTCTGTGCAACAGTTAAGAAGAGTCCAGCTGTTTGGGTTCCTGGTCTGATACTTGTGGGCATGTGCACTGGTCTTAGTATAAGAGGAGGTTGCCAAAGCTATTTTTCCCAATTTGCTGTTGCACATTAGTTGACAACGATACCCTATTTTCTTGGAATGCAAATATATTTTGCACATTTTCAAACACAGCAAAATTAATAAGCACCTGGGCATTTCTTATGGGGAAAAAATGCTGCCAGTAGACTGGTTACTTATGCTGAATCCAGCCATCTCACAGCCTCTTAAAATTCATGCAAGTTGTCTCCCACCAAAAATCATTTTTATTCTTTACCAGCTATATGTAAGAGTCTAGGTAATGAAAAGGAGAAACAGTTTTAAATTTGCAACCAGTACCAACAAAAAGTACTCTTGGCCAAAAAAAGATTACAGGCTGTATAAAATAAGATATATTGTCCGATGTTCTGAAACATGGTGAGCTGATATAACAACTTTGTCATCTATAAAGCACATCCATGCAGCACAAATCCTACACCCCACACTAAGCCCTTAATTCATTACTTACAGTAGAACAACAACAGCCTGTCCAATGAATGCATCCAATTGACCAGACATTAGATCAGACTTTCTGTAAATTGGATTGATCAAAGCTGAAGGCTTCATTTGCATTTTGCACACTCTACGTCTATAGTTGAGCATTCTTGAAATGTCTATCTTGAAAGTAGTTTACCTGTTTTCCTCTGAAGAACAGCCTTTGCATATTAGGTGGTACATCAAAGGCTTTTTCCAGCTTGCTTCGCAGTTCTTCAATTTTTGTCAGTTTGCTCAGTCCATCGACCTGAGTGCTTCTTTTACCATCCATAGTTCGCACTTGGATCCACATGACGGCAACTAAACCACAGACACGTGCTGATTACCAGAGGTACATATACATAATGAAAAATATACACAAAGAATGTGCCAGTAATAAAATTCAAGGCTGCAAATACATTTTTCTCAGTCTGCAGAATGTGTCAAAATAACTGTTTGCATTCCTCAGAAATTAGAAATTTACTTTGTTCAGACAAAGAATAGGGCCCATGTATACTTTGAACCCTTAGGCACGATTGATCTTTGATCATTTAAGTGCACAGACCTGGCAATCAAGAACTGGAGCATAGTAAACAATTTAGTGGCATATTTTAGCAAATATTTTGTTTGGACAATGTCAAACCAAATGGTATAACTTACCAGCCCTGTAATATGCTATTGCTGTATATTAGCTGATTCGATCTCTGGCAAACCCTAAATAACAAAACAATTGCCTACCTCAACAAGAGAATATAAAGCACCCCTTGAATAGAATTACAATTTATACTGGCTCTTCCAGTGCAACCAGCTTAAAAATGGTAATCTGTACCACTTTCTCTAGAAATAAAAAGAATTCTCATTTTGCAGAAAATTTACAAAGCTGGAAAAAAAAATTTTTCATTTTGCAGAAAATTTAAAAACCACACTACAGGAACATGAAGTTCTCTACAGCTTTCAATCAAATTTTTGTAATGTTGATTTTTTAAACACAGACTGTGCCATTTTATAATTATAAACAGAGAGATTAATGGTCTTACATTAAGAAATTTGTGATGATTATTTTTTAAACTCATCAAAGAAATATAGTTAGCTGAACACATTTTAAAATCAAATTAACTTCACTCTTTGAACAACTCCATTCAATGTATTAATATAATTATTAATATTCTATATTTTGTAAAAAATTTTATCTTTGAATGGTGGGAAGATCTTTGTGGAGACATTCAAAATAGTAACTGAAAGAAAATGTAACAGAAACAACAACGGTTACTTCACATCAAAAGAAGCAATTCTTTCAAAAGATCAGCATATTTGCTTTGCAAATAAAAACCACAGCTGCTATCTGATTTTCCATTCATGCTTGGTTGATTGACTTCACCAATCAGTAAAGGATATATTTTGGTACTGACATGATTTGCATCAATGTGAATATGGCAGCTGGCTGACCACAACAATCCAAAGAATTTCCTTTAAGACCTTTACACTCAATGAACACTCTGCTCACGACAGATAATACTTAAAATTTAGTAAAAAAATGTAGTGAAGATTATCAGTTGTCAGGTTTCAGTAATACTGCAATCATTTCTTGGGGAGCCAGGAAAATGCAAAGAAGACCTCACAAGTTAGCGAGTAAATGGAACAAAGCTAGTTGACAAATTGAGATAAGTTTAATACACAACAACCTTGGCTGACCTTGGAACAACCGCCAATAAATGAGACCCACCAGGACAAATTAACTATAATCTACTGCACTGCTGTCCTGAGATGATATACAAATCAAATTACATTTAGCAAATAATGCAAAATTTGTAACATATTCACAGATAGTGGATGTGGTTTATCATCGCGTGTTGGGATCCAGAACGCTAGACAAGCATGCTCCGGATCCATCGATCTATTTATGTCATTCACACCCACAGCGTTTGAGATAGGCTCAGATAGGCTTACTTGAAAATGTCAAGAGATGGAACAACTACGGTACGCACAAAGGTCGTTAAATGACTAATAAAAAAATAATTGAAGGTTGGATTATAGCCAGAAAAGTTTAATGTTAACAAAAAAAATCGTACAAATAGGAAGAATGAGTTCTGTTTTTTTTTTTTAATTTAATAAAAGCTATTTATGACCAAAACATACCCGAGTTGAATTGAGCAAAATTGACCACGTGAATATATCAGACTACATTACAGAATCTGCATTTTCATTAAAACGGCTTGTTTCGGAACAAATGCAAGACTGCAGATACAATCAAGCAAAAGACTTGGTAAATTGAACTTATTTTCTTGATCATTGCGATGGTAGCGAGATTCTTCGATGAAACGCCTGGTCAGGTTGTCAGGTGTTGTCAGGTTCTTCAGCGCCATTTTGTCCCGTTTATTTCGTCAATACTCCACCACCCCAGATCTCATGCCTACTTCTCTTACCCTGAACTTCGAATTCGAGAACTAAAAGCTTGAACAGAACGAAAAATTCACTCACCGTCCAACGTATTCAAAAAACCACCAGCGGATCCAGCAAAATGTCGTTTTAAAAGACGAACTCAACTTTCGCTCAACTGACCTGCAAATGATCCTGTAACTCGAGGTGCACAAACTCGAATATTGGCGCGAATCTGGGGGCATGGGCAGAGTCACGTGGCTTAAATTGGCGGGAAACCTTTCAGGGATACGCTATTGTGTAAGATCACATGAAATGTCCCAAAGGGAACTCTTCGATACCTGGGTAATTAACATGGCGGACAGAGGTGAATTTGTACGAATTCTACAGATAACGATAGATGCGTTGAATTGCGTACGATTTTACTTGATGTTGATTGAATTTTTCGTCACAGGAGACCAACAGCAACATGGCTTAGAAGTGCTTGCTTTTCCAGAACAGCCTGAGAAGGAGTTTTCGACGTCGGAACTTCTAGTTCCTTGCATTTTATGTGACAGAGAATTTCCAGACACGAAAGGAAAGAACGATGCAGTACTACATCACCTGTTAGTGGAGCATCAACTTGTCATTGGAGATGTAGCACAAGTGTGTGACATGAGAAGGTATGGACTGTCGCAGGAATATCAGATATCCTTAACTGATCATGAGGACAAGTGAAAATTTATCATCTCGTTCCAAAGTATAGTCAGTTCGTTCCACAGGGTAGCTTGATCGTTCCACTTTTAAAAGATAGGGAAATGCCAAGAAAACCTGGTTACTCGATGAAAGTGTTAATAACAAAAAAAAACTTTCCTTCTATTGGCTCCAAAAAATTGTGTGCGCCCATTTTACAGGAAAACTCGGCAAACTATAATTCGTTGGAAACGTTAATAAATTTAGATTTGGGAAAAAATTTTGCGGTTTTTTTTTTAATTCCGCAAACCAAAATTGCAAAAATGATGGCGAAAATGACCATGCGTCATAATTTCAATCAGGTAAATGAATTAATAGGGTATCAAAATTCGGCGGATTTCATTGAAATTTGGCCTGACCATTCCTTGGATGTTGTAAAACCAAAGAGTGTCGGGGATTTTGGAAATTCATAATATTTCACTCGTGGCGATCTTCAATGCAATGCGCATTGCGTATTCTTTGCTGCTTGAACTTGACAGATTAATTAAAAAATAACCAGTCAGAACATGGCAAAATGCTCACACACTTTTGATGATTGATCCTTTTGCGATTAATGCTGTGCAGTTGGTATTTTGCCAATGTGCTTGGATTTGATTAATTCAATAATCATAATTCAATTGAATGACACACGGTCATTTTCGCGGTTGATTGCGATTTTCTTTTGCAGAGTTAAAGAAACCGACAATTTATATTTTTTTCCAAAATCTACATTCATTAACCTTTCCAATGATATATAGTTTGCCATGGTTTTCTTTAAAATGGCATGCAAACAAATTTTTTCCCGGAGGACACCCACAAAGGTCCAGAGTAAGGTTAACTGAAAGTCCAAGATTTTATAATTCAAATTTATCAAAACTATGTAGGCTGTTTATATGGGAGAATGAACACAGTCCACCATTGGGACATTCCATTTTTTATCCACACCGCACCCCCCCCCCCCCCCCACAGGGCACATTTTAATAATGTCTACAAGGACCCTGTCACAATTTGAAATTTACCCCCCAAATAAAGGCTGTCGGTTTACCCATAACTAAACAGGCTGTCAGAATTGCTCTTTTACGACAAGGCCCATGAATTGTAATAAATAAATAAACAAACAAAATAAATATGGGTTCCGGAATCTGAACTTACATGTAAGAGATAAAGGGCCTGTTGGAATCCTGGCTTCCATAGGGAGGATGAATTTAAGAGATTAAGGGTCTGTCAGAATCCTGCCCTCCACAGGAAGGGGGGACAGGGGTGTGGATTAAAAATGGAAGGTCCCATTTTTGTGCGGACGCAGTACGGACCTATGTGTCCACATATTGTCATCGTCTTTCAGACTCTGTTTGTTTATTTGAGTTTGGTACGGGTTCCTGAGTCAAGAGTAACTCGGGGCAGCGGTTTCCTTGGGGTTGGGGAGGCTTATTCAGGGGGGAGGTGTAAGGAAGAGGGTGGTTTTCAGAAACCTCAGGCTTTTTGGTCAGCGGCTTAGTGCCATGGTAACAAAACTGCTGGTCAAAGAATTCTTGAAAAGCTGGAGGGTTCTGTTTCTCTTGATTCCTGAAAATGCTGGCACAAGCTAAGGAGCTTACGCAGTGTGAGTACGATATTGCATTCGCCTGTTTCTGCTTCATGTTTACTATAAAATGTTAATAATAAATAAATGAAATAATGGTTTTCTTATTTTATTTTTGTTTGCTCAATTTTCTGGTTTGATTTCCGACGTATTTTTGGTTGTTTGATTATAAAACTACTGGTCACTTGGCTGTGTGAGCGTAAGATTGCGTGCTCTTTGTTTAATCATGTGAGTGTATCGTCTTAAGTTCTGATTATGACACGTTTCGCTTTTGTTGATGCGACTGATCGGTGCGTATCATTGTTTCAAAAACTTTGTATGGCACGTTTCATGTTCATTTATTGGAAAGGGGCTTAAAAATGAATAACTAACCAAGATGAAACAAAAGTAGCTTTGATTTTTGGAAAGAGCAATAAACTTATTACTTTTTCATATCGGAAAAATGAGGAAATTGAACTTAACGTGAACATGAATGTCAAGATTGGCATAATGCCATTACGTACTGATGATTCGTGCACTTCGCAAGGGACTTCAGTTTTCCGCTTACGTTCAGTAATCCTAAAGTTAGTTAAGAACGTACTCTAACTATTTATGAAGAAACAACACTATGCTGTTCGGAAGCTCAACATTTCAACTAGCGACGACAGAGCAAAAATGAATTACCTACAGCACGTTCGCGTGAATAAAATCACGCAATCATTTTGACAGATTAACAGGCTGTCACCTACATGACCCCAGCTAAGAGTCACACAAAGCATTGACTCAATGCAGTGGTTTTCTTTCCGTTTAGCGTGGTCAGGATTTATTTTCATTTCAAATTTGCTTCATTAAAAGTGCCCTTTTAAACTCATTTAATAGTGAGTTTCACTTTCCATTGTTTGATCACTGAGTCGGATTATGATAAGCAAATCGCATTTTAAAAACACTCATGTGCACATTGCGGTAACAGTCAGCTAAACACCGATGCAAAACATTTGTTTATCAGTTTCAGACGTCCGCACATACCCGCAATGCGCGGGCCGTTTATTAATTTTTGGTGAACCCAGTCTCACTCTCCCTAAAGTCGATTTTCTTCCTGGACTGTACACGTATGTGTTATGAATAATATAGATCTAATCAAGTTTAATAATATCGATCTAATCAAGTTTTCAAGTTTCCTGGAAAGTGGCTATGCATCTATGCGGCTACACCATCATAATTCATTCCTAGCCCGGGAAGTTCTCTGAAAAGTGGCTATGCAGCTACACCATCCTAATCTATTCATAGCTTTCACTGCAATTTGTTCATGTTTAACCATTTTGAGCTACAAAATGGTTTGCACATACTTTGCATGCCTATGTTTTTAATACAGGAATTAAGCCTTAAGAATGGGGCATGGACATAATATATTTCTAGTTTACAAGAATGATTTATTCACTTGCCAGTTGTTATCAAGGTAGTGGACACACATTTATTCACTTATTCATATTTTCTGCATAAACACCAGCAGTCATGCATACACTGTAGAACATGCATATGTGTGCAAAGGTGAAAGATACCTCATAATACTGTCTATTTTGAAAACTATCAGTTACCGATAAAAAAATATGATAAAAATTGTTCGATTTGGTTGTACTATGGAAAAAACTTGATGAAACCATTGCTAGATTTCACTGGAAAAATCCATGAGGCAGTTAGTGAACGCATAGAAGTGTAGATGCATAGCCAACAGAAAATCACTCATTCCCAGTCCCTTAACCTGTAGCCAATCCTTTCATACCCAGTGTTTGCTCTGATGGCATAGCCATTTTTATTGGCTGTGCCAAACAGCTTGAGTCGCAGGGTATTCTGCAATTATCTAGCCCATCATTCAATTCCCATATTGACTTCCTCCTCCCCATACCCCCCATCCCCCTTACTGCATGAACTACTGTTTCCTGGTCTTAAGCACTCTGTTGTCTTCTTCCCTAGATATTTATGTTACTGGAAAACAAGATTTAAAGAAAAACCAATAACAGAATTTTGTCCTGTCATCAAAATCAATTCTAAACCAGATGGTAGGTTATTGTCTAAGAAAGTCAGTAGTGACATTAATGCATCAGGAATTGTGCATTTTTTCATATACTTGTGCATGTATGTTATTGCATCTTGTACTTCACATCCCAGGGATTCATCCTTACAAGTATGTAATCATTTTCATTCATGTGAAAAAGATGGTCACAAAAGCAAAGATTATTATGTTACATGTACATGACTTGTAAACAATATTTGCTTAATTCATCCATATTTTAAGTTTTCAAAAATCCAGCTCAAGTTTATCACTTTTTGTTTTTCTTTAAATACCACTGTCCTTGAAAACACTGTATGATTGAGTCACATGAAAAGCCAGAACTGCATATTTTTATCTTGCATCTTTGGGGAAACCAGGCATCCTGGGCTTGCAATAGTAACCCTTCCTACTTTTTTGGTACAGCTGTAGCTGTAGCAACTTTAGACACTGAAACAAAAACTTTATAGTTGAGGCAACCACTGAGTAATTCCAAGAATTTAAATTAATTTTTGTTCTTGTTGTGCATGGTAGACATTGGTCCCATGGTTCAGTATTTTCTCTTGTGTGACTCCCTTCCTGAAGAGAAAAGGCTTAGAGAAGAACTGCAACGTAAAAGACTGGTGAGCAATGTTATGTACTTTTATTGAAATAAATAAGTGAGGGTAACGTAAACATAAATATTAAATGCTGCTTGCCAGATGGTTAATCAAACAGTGTTGCCGCCTATAGTAATTTTGATTACTGGTACCTTTTTGGTATCATGATCATTTTGTATCTTTCTGGTAAAGTTTGTTATTAGGGCTTTTCATAAGGCTTTATTTTTTTTTTTTTGGGGGGGGGGGAATTTTTAAATGGTTTATTGAGCTTCACAACAGTTTAAAACAGTTTCACAGTCACCATCTGGAAGTCCTTTGGTTGGTTTCTATTTGAAGGCTATAATCCTTAAAATAAGACCACTGCCTTGTATTAGGAGGGTGTTGTCAGGAGGGAGGGTCTTTTGAGGGAGAAGGGTCTGACTGACTAATGCATTTTTTGCCAGCCAATAACAGTATACATCAACTGCCAACTAAATATTTTTTTCAATTCCCCCCCTTGATAGGAAGATGTTTTGGAGTGCCAACAGCGTGAAAGATCAGATACACACTTTTCAAGAACATGCCTATTCTGTAAACAACATTTTGAAGGAAATAGGTCTGTTGGACTTTCTATTACTAAGAGGTCTCATTAAGTCTCATTAAGTTGGACATTCAGACTCAGAGGTCTCGTTAAGTGCTGGCAGTCAGCTAAAAATCTGGCTATTTTGACTCATGAGCTGCCTACCTTTCAGAAAAAAAAAATACTATTAATTTTTGTGTGTCACTCACTTATCCACAAATCACTTTCTTGTTAAACTTACATGTAACCAATTCTAAGCCCCCAGAATTATCATCATGGTAAATAATATTGAGAAACTACCTTGCATTATTCCGTTTTGTCTTGACCAGCTACATGTACATGTATTTCATCGGATACAAACTTGAACTCTCGGCTAAGTGCACTACCCACCTCTGTTTAGTGGCTAACTCACACTGAAAAAAGTTTAAAGAATACTTTTTATTGTTTATAAAGTTTCTGTGTACTGGTAGTCAGACAAAGTTAATTCAACCAAATAGTTTTTATTTATTTGTTTGCATGTTCAACTTTAGAAACTTTAATACCTGTATAATACAGTATTCTATGCAAATTCTAAGTGATAATTTGCTTCTGTTAGTGAAATGTTCTTTGAACTTTTGCCTGAACTGATGCAAACAGCTGTAAAATTTAACACATGCCAAGGTTATATCAGATGCAGAAAATTGCCATTTTGTTAAATTTTGCTCTTATATCTTCTGAATGGTTCTGCCGCAAGCTGCAAGGGTGAAGCAAGGATTGTATAGTGTATGGGCAAAATTGCTGAACATCTTTGTTTGTTGGTTATGTCAGCCAGTGGTTACCATGTAGATATTCCTTCGATTTGATGGTTGCCAACACTAACTGCTCTCTTGGACATGCTCTTTCTCTGACCTCTTTTCTTAAATTCTCATTGATCACGAGGACATTTTTAATACTAGACTATTTCTCCTTCTTATCCAGAACATCTCTGTTTTCTCATATGTCTGCTGATCATGGATTTAATGTGGGACTTCCAGATAACTTAGGTATTGCATTAATTGTAGGTGTATGTGATGAAGTCCTGGCCCCGGTTGCATAAAACACACGTCACTCATTAGTTGTCTTATGCACGTTCCGTTTGCTAGCCTAAGGGTACCAGTTGTTTTCTTGCTCACTTTCATTGACTGGTTGGCTGCAGGCCAACTTTCAAGGTTAAGAGAACTCAAAGAGCGAGAGGAAAACTTCTAGTACACTGTGACTATGCGTGCACTTGATACACAGTATATTTTTGTGTGCGATAAAATTACATCATGTCCACTCCTGATTGTACTTCAAGTGGAATAAAATTGTTACATGCAAATTTTTCCTGCAGCAGTTAATGCATATTGCAGTTTAGAAATTTCGTGCAGCATTGCATACAACTTTACCAACTTTGTACTGATTCCTGGGCCTAATCTTGTTTGTGTTTAGCTGTTACTTTTAATCAGAGCAGAAATCATCAATTCCTTTGCAATGTTATTAATTTGTTGTAAGTCAATACTGAAAAAATTATTATAGTGAAAAAACTATTTAAAATATTTAAAGTCTGCCAAAACATCTAATGCTTTACCAGCTTATCTTAAAAAGGGTTGCAAAGGGGTTGCATCTCTTGATGTTATTTCTCGCACATTTTTTTTTAATCACACATCATGTATCCTTTTAATGCACCAGAAGACAATTCAAGCATCACGTTCATTCCTTAGTTCCCAAATCATTTTTTAATTACTCTTTTACTTACTTTTATGCATCACATACTGTTTTTTGCCCCAGTCACATTTGAAAAGACTGAAATAAAACTGTTTGCCCAAGCAATACCTTAATTAAAATGACAGGTTAACTGGGTGCTTTGTGTTTCATTTCAGTCAATGTAAATGAGTTTCTTGATGTCTTGGAACAGAAACTAGCCAGGTACTTGCAGTCCTTTGTACAAAATTTGGCAAAGCGACATAAGACCCGTAAGGTTCAAATTACTGGAACTGCAGCAATGTTATTATTAAGGCATCGGTTGACCCTGCATGCATGTACCTGATAATTTTTTTCACAGAAAAAAGGGAGTTTCCTCAGATCAGTGTGTTAAAATGCCATCATCTGTCACATTCTGATTGGACAGAAATAAACAGAAAGGGCTGGTTGCCACTTTTGTCAGAAACGTAGCATTACTATAAACACAAGCAACAGATGAGGTCATTTCCAGTGAAAACAAAAAAGATCCAGGGTTCACACCATCATGGAAAGTCACGGAATTTGAAATTTGCATTCCAGGCCTGGAAAAGAAAAATGAGAAAAATTGTGTGGGTCATGAAAAAGTCATGGAATTTCAGATATTTCCACAAATTGTTTCTAGCTGATGGTTGAAAACTAAAAAAATTTAGCAAACTTTGTTTCAAGCATCAAAATGTTCACCCAGGGGGGCATTTCACTCACTGTTTTCACCAGTGCTTTTGGAATTGGAATTGGCTCAAAAGTCATGGAAAAATTGTGGAAAAGTCATGGAATTTTCTTTCCTAGTTTTTGTGTGATCCCTGAAGAAGATTGAACTTAATAAGACATTTCCGTTCTTCTACAAATGCTTATTCTTTCATGTATGTCAAAATAATGGTTTTATTTTGTGCATTATGTTGTAGTTATGCTTCTTACTATTCCATTGATTTTCACATACATTAATTTTTTTGTTGAAATTGTACTTCTGCTATGTTAGCAGTCTACAATTTACATTAACAAGATGTACTTTCAAACTTGTATTGAGGTCCCTTCCCCTGGGGGGGTGGGTGGTAATTTTAGGCCTCAAGCTGGGGTGGGGATTAATAGAGAGGAGTGGGGGCTTCGCGAGTTTCCCTTGTACCACCAACTCAAACATAACACTAACAGACTGTATGTCTTAAATCCAATGTCATTTATAACACGACTCAAAAATGCTTTGGTGAAACAAAGAGGAACAGTGTGAAAATTGATAAGATATGTGGGCTGAATTGATGTTATGTTTTTTTGTTTTTGTTTTTTTTTTTACATTTCACCCAGTACTGGGATTTTTATTCTCTCCACCTCATGGGCGAAGTGGGGGTACTAGAGAGAGGGGCTTATCACAAAATCTGACGCCCAAAGGGGGAGATGCATTTTAGAGAGGGGAGCTTAATAGAGTTTTTTTGTTAAATGGAAAGTTAACTGATGTACTTCTGTTTCAGTCTACAGTGCTTGTTTTGTGAGAAGCTATTTAAAGACAGAACAGTGCTCAAAGATCACATGAGAAAGAAACAACACAAGAAAATTAACCCAAAGAATAAAGAATATGACAGATTCTATATTATAAATTACCTAGTACGTTTTTTGATGTTGGATTGATTCTCTTTTAGAAGCGGTACTATCAATAGCTAATTTCCATGTACAAATATATGTAGTAGGACAATAGTAAAGGGAATATAGCAGTTTTACACATGAATAATTAACAACCTGATCTCCACATTGTGTAGTTCCAGAAAATATCCATACCCACCCCATGGATGGTTATTGGATATTTGGAGAGGGTGGGGGGTTCTGAGAAGCCAAACTTATTAAAGGAAAGTATGAAACCAAAGTGTAATTTCTGGAGGGGTGGGGGGGGGGTCTAAACCAAAAAACCATCTGTGGGGTGGGTATGGATATTTTCTGGAACAACACATTGTCAGTTGGTGAGATAGCACAAATTACCTGAGACCAAGTCAGACAGGATGGCCTTGCAGTCATCTTTGTGATGTAGACTTATTTGATTATAGGTATTTGGAAATTAAACTAATGATTAAAAATGCCTGCAAACAGGAATTAGGTAAAACATGGGAAGACATTCAAAATGAAAATGAACAAGATGAGGAAGAATCCAGGACAGATATCACTGCAGAGGAAGAGTAAGTAACACTCACTTTGATGCATTCCCTTGAATAATGGCCAGGGCTTGTCAATGTTGATTGAGCATTCATGAGCATTCTGAAGCACTTTCATCTGAATCATTCATATGACCCCAGTTAAAATCCTACAACTTCCTTTTCAGATTGATTGCATGCTGGAAATAAAGCCACACATCTGCTGTGGCTATCCATGGTATCATTAACATTATAGGCTTGAAGAATCCAAAGGATGTATAGTGGGGAGGGGGGGGGGGGGAGTCAGGGGGACCAAATGTCTTGCTTCATATGCCCTATAATACCAGTTCCCACCCGTTTTTTTGTTGGCTGCTGCCTCTTTGCACCTTTTGATGGCAAAATGTTATCCAACAGTGTGTAATTTTTTCCTGTTTCTCCTGAATCCTGACTCCCTAGGAATTCTGCTTCCCCCCCCCCCTTCTTTTCCTGCCTTACTATACTTTACATGCCCCATTTTTTTCCTGGTCCCTACGCCCTGCCTCCACCCCCCTCCCCACAGGATGGGGTATAAAATCGATTTGGGATGTAACATGGGCATCATCCTTGAATTTTTTAGGGAAGTATGTGGGAGGCAAGAAATTAGTTGTCACTTTGGGTGCACTCCATCAATTGATTTAGGTATATTGCAATTCAAAATACAGTATTCATCAAGACCTTTTCATATGATTACAGTGAAACCAAGCATAAAAATGGTGGTATGATTAAACACTTATTGACTGAGTTAGGTCAGGGCCAATGAGAAAATACTTTTTTAAATTTTATTTTGTTAACTTTGCCAAAGAAAACAAACATGCAACATAACTAAACTAAAGAAGGGGGCTTGCAGGGACACCGCAACACCTGAGGCCAATCACAGCAGGCCAATTACAGCGGGCCCAGTAGACTTTGCTCTTGGTTGTTGTTCATGGATATCATTGCACTTGATCCATAAACCAAGACCTCCAACTAAATATTTTCCATCTGGCCCTTCCGAAAACAGCAACTTTACTGAAGAGAAGTTTTCTTTGCATTTTTCATGGAATTTATTTCCTGTGCTTTTTCTATTATTTCTTTCACCTCTCTCACCAAAACACCTCTAAAATGTAGAGATTGACATTGAGAACTAAATGACCAGTTTGTTTTTAAATTTCCTCTTTGCAGTAGACCTTTGTCATGCAGCAGCCAGGTTGAGTCCCCGGAGAATAAACAGCTTTCTTTTTGCATGTCTAAACTTGTTCTCAAGTTTTTCGCTGTGAGGCTAGATGTGCAAAATGTTTTGTTTTATGCTCAATAGTAGCCATATGAAAAAGGTCTGTTATGGAAGGGGTAAAACTAATTATAAACTTGTTTTGATAGTACTCATGGTATAACACCACAAAGGTGGTAAAAAGATATGTGGAATAAGGTGTCAAAGGGCTGGAATGGGATAACAAGCCACTTGGTCAGGATGAGCCGCTTTTTTGCGAGTGGCATTGGACTGTGGAATATTTGTGTGACAGGGATAAGATCTTTGGCACAGTTCTGGGATTGCACATCAGAATTGTGAGGCAAAAAAGAAAAAATGGGACCAGAGATGCAAATAAAATTATACACTATGTTACACTCATGCTACTAGCAGTTGAATAGTCTAGTATCATATTCACCAAGACCGCTGAATAAAAAAACTTGAGAGCGTTTTTGAAGGGTTGGTCTCAATCTGAAGAAAAATTAATTCACAAACCAGTAGTGTTGAATCCTAAAATACAACAACACACAGAGTTGTGAACAGTTCACTGGTATTTGTGATGATTTTGCTTCAAATTCAGACCCAAGTAAACCTTTTATTCAGCGGTCTTCGTGAACTTGAAACTGGACTATTAACCCTTTAGGCCCCAGTAGTGACAAACATCTAACTTCTCCTTACAGTATTACTACTTGATCAAACATACAGGTCATGAGAATAGAGGAAATGATCACCAATCATCAAATGTCTTGATTTTTAATCAAATTCTCCCAACTAGTAACATAAGAAATATAAGGAGAATAGTGAGGAGAATATGATTGTTAATATTGGGACTCAAAGGGTTAAAAGAGCTGACCTACTGGTACTTTTGAGTGATTAATCTTTGGAATCCTGTGTTTCTTTGCTTAGTGATTGGAGTGACTGGAAGGGTGATTTGCCGCCAACATTTTGTCTGTTTTGTGAAGAATCTTATTCTGCTACAAATCAGGTTCTTCAGCATATGAAGGTACACCCTCCTCTACCATGTACAGTGTAAATGGTATGGCTTACTCTAGGAATGTACACCTGATTTAAGAAACGTTGTCTGGTAAAAAGTACACGTTAAACCATAAACAATGCGACATTATGGAATTCTGAGAAAACAGCGCGGCAAGATTGTTACTCCCTTCCGTTTATTCATTTTCAAGGTATTTTTTATTCATGGAGAGATTTTGGAGTATAACTATCAGTCTTATATTTTTTCTGTGCCATTATGACGTGCACGGTGTCTGAGAATCAAAGCAGGTTCTTCCGCTTCCCAGAAAACCATTGGGACGTATAGTTAATAGTTTATGCTCTTTACCCGATAACGTTTGTTCAGTTAGGTGTATATACTGGTAAACAATGGCATTATCCCATGAACAGAGGCCAAACCAGACAAAACACTTATGGAGAAATGTTTTATTGCTAAAATATACAAAGCTGTATGCAAAAACAGAAAAGGATACTTTTGACCCTCATCAAAAATCACCTGGGTAACTGACAACCCTTAATTAACTAAGGCAGCATTAGAAGAACCCTGGCAGTACCTAGTACATTGTATTGTTACAGCGAGTGACAAAGTTAATAGTATTGACTTAGTTGACAGTGTCCGATTGTTTTTTAAGTCTTGTAAATAATAAGAAACAACTTGTTTTCCCGTCACAGGATGAGCATTCATTTGATTTTCTCGCCATCAAACGCTCACTTGGTATGTTGTCATTTGTTATCTTGCCATTTGTCCTTATGCAAGTTCATCAGTATTTTGTGGTGGCAGGGTAGTAACAATGTATATTTTCACCCCAGTTATTCTGTAGCTGCATAGAATTATTGTCACTGTTTGTAAAGACCTAAAATACTTACCCTCCATCTTTTAGTTAAAACCGTCAAAACCGACATCATCGCACCATCCCACCTTACAAAATCATGCTGCATATACATTAGGCAAGTCAGTTGTCTCTCAAACAGCGCTGTGAAACTTTTTTTCCTTCGTTGTTTCAATGTTAGGGCTGGATTTCTACCACCAAGTTAAGATTGTCAATTACATCAGAAGACAGGTACGTCAGAGGTTGTGCATCAGTTCTCTTGTACATGGAAATATATTGTTTTGTCTTCTATGATAAAATGTTCTTGTGACACTTACTACTTAAAGGTCTCACAAAAGAGCCTTCTTCGATATTGGAAGTATTCGCCTCTCGAGTTATTATCACACGTATGGATCTTCTTATACGTATCATTACAGTGGTGAGATGGTGTAGTGGTTTAATGCCGCAAGGGACGCTCTAGCTTCATCAATGCATGCCTTTATTTACGGTCACCGGCATTTCTCACTGGTCAAACTTGCATCCCGGCCGTGCGCAGTTTTGGCCTAAATGTCAAAGCGAAATTAAAAGAAGATAGAAGTCAAAAGTGGGAGTTGTTGACCTGTATCCAGCAAAAGTGCCAAAACATTTATTGAAAAGTTGTTGTCTTTAATAACATGTTTTTGATGTTGTTTTAATTTTTTCTTGCGTTTCATGTTCTCTCTTAGCAAGTCGTATGTTGCGTGATAATATTCTTCCCCAAAACGATTTTGCTGTTGTTTCGGACAGTCCAAGTAGCTTATAAGTAGTTTGAATCCTTAAAGTTTCGTTGTAAATTGTCGCACTAATCTTTGGGATAATCCAGTGAAATTCCTTAACAAAGGAGTATATGGTAACAATTGTTGCTTGGAAACCAGTGAAGTAATGGATATCGATCATATGTTCACAATTTGATTGAGTTTGAAGAAAATTCAAGCTATGGATAACTAGCCCGAGGCCCGATTTAGAACGTTCATCGCTGCCGGGAGGTGGTGGGGAATTTTGAACTGAGGCGTGGCCTACAGAGGATTATTATCTATCGTTGCGTAACAAGTCCTATGCGGAGTACATTGTGCATTCGTAATCTATTCTTATCAACGACAGAGGGGCATTGTTTGTGAGTTCCTCGGGAAAAAATATATGCAGTCATACTTTAACACTAAAAAATTCAAATTTCGGACAAAATGGAACGTCTCAGTATTTTAACCTCCAAGGCAAATGAAATTTCAGAACATGAAAATGTCCAATCGACGACAAAAAGGTTTTATTGTATTTTTATTTTAAGACTGATATAATCATAATTGAACATCACATCATTATACCGTTCTCCATACAAATATTATAAATGAGGTGAAACACCTCTGCCGTCTTCAAGAATGTTACTACTACTACTGCTTCAAGACGAAATGGATTCGCTCAAACACCTTTAAAATGTTTTAGGGCCTCCACAGACAAGACATTTAGTTGTCGACAACTAAATCTTATCGACAAGTAAAAAACGTTGGGTGTAAAAATTGTCGACAACTAAACGCTAAAGTTGTAGTGGTGAACAACTAATAGTCGCCGGTAAGTGCGTTTGGCCGTTTTCCCGTGTGTGAGAATGATTAGTTTCGTTGTCGACAGCTATCGTAACTGCGCACGCAGCGTACGCCATTTTGGAAACGTACTGCGTTACGAGCGTAGTCAACGTTAGTTCCCAAGTTCTCGCTGGCCTGACTTAGTTATCGACAACTAATGCTCCAATGTGTGGAATGCTTGCATCAGACAGAATTAGTTATCGATAACAAATAGTTGTCGACAACTAAATGTCTAGTCTGTGGAGACCCTTAGTCGCTTTAGTCAGTTGTTGTAGCGTATGTAGTATTGTTCGACAACTGAGTTACAATAAGTAAATCGCTCATCTGCTACAGTCAGACCAAGTTATAACGACTAGCGAAGTGTCATAGTTCAGAAAAGTCGTCCTAAATTATAATAAATCATATGAAATGCCCCTAAAAACGTCCGAAAATTTGACATATGAAGTTTGATTTCCGAAAAAAAAAGGTCAACTGTGCACTAAATTGAACGAACCCGGCTGTTCTCGTTTTCTGGTAAGAGAGAGAGAGTGAAAAAGCGACTTTTTTTCCGTTTGTAATTTTCTGTCCTAATTACATGTATTGCCCATAATGGAAGTTTTCTTATCTCGTTTACGCTGGAACAATACTTCAGTACCCGTTTTGGTTTTATACACAAGGCATACAGTTGATACAGTTGTATACAGTTAATGAACTGTATCAAGGCAAGCACAATTAGCACATTTGAAGTTTTCGTTTCCAGAGCTCCGACTATACACTAAGAGAAGATCTCCACTAGGATGACGGATAAGGCAGAGCTGAGAAAGTAGTGATATATGAAAAGATCACACAAAGATGCGTTTTTTTCTTCTACGCGTTTCATCTCCACCTTATGCAATTTGTGTTGCGTGTCTTGAACAGTGAAATTTTGCCTCAAGACGTTCGACGACCATCGTGAAGCTACTGTGAATCTCCGGCTAAGTAAAATGCATAATTTGCAGTATTGCCATTTATTCATTCATTTTTGTTTTTTTTTTTCTTCTTTTCAATGTACATTTTCTTTGAGTTTCATCGTATAATCATTTCTTTGCAGAGTATTCCCATTTGCGTCGTCGTTAAGTCATTTTAAAAACTCGTTAATCGTTTGCGTGAATAATTTTGTTAATTTTGCGTGGATTTTTCATGTCAATTTACATGTCAACACTACCTTGATTTTGCGGCGTAACAGTGGCTTAAAGTTTTTAATGAAAATTTTCCTTCAATTTTGATTTTATGATGATGGTTAATACAAGTATTACAGTTTCAATTGAATCTTAACAATAGTGGTTTAACACAGGATTATAGATATTTTATTTCGTTTTCTATCAATTGTCATTTTGTAGCAGTATATTTAAATTTTTTCAAATTCATTTGCTTCGTGACAGCAGCCAACTTAGTATATTTTGTATCAGTTTTCTTTCCATGGCAGTATTTAATAAATTGTTACAACTATTACATTTTCAGTAGAGTATTGTTAACTTTTATTTGAACTTCTGCTGCAACTTTGATTTTATGGTAGTGCTTAGTAGGCTTTTAAAATAACAGTGGTCTTGACCAAAACTAACAAGTTAATTACAGTTTTCAGTTTTCATTTTGTAGCAGTTTTAAAGACCTAATTGTAATTATTAGTTCTAAATTTAATGTTTTGTTGTAATTTTCGATTTAGCAGTGCTGACAAATTCAAGAATTCAGTTCCCTTGCATCTTAGCAATATTGACGTTACACAGAATTAACTAATTTATTACTATTTTATTACTATTTTATTTTAGTAATAATTTCCGTTTTAGTGATTGTAGAACGTTTATTTGGCGGAGTAACAGTTGCTGAGTTAGCCCTGATTTAGAATTTTGCTTTCAAGCTTGATTTCACGCCAATTGTTGCAGTTTAATTGGGTCTTAATCTGAGTGCTCTTACACAGGATTAAATTTCCATTTTGATTACTGCATGGGAAAAATAAACTGTAGAACATTTGCACACCAAAAAAGCATTGCTACAACCATGATAATAAATAAGCGTCGCTGAGATATTCTACTTTATTCGTCTTAAGATGGCCAACCTTACCGGTTCAAATTCGACCAATGTTGCTATCAAGTTTTTTCATAGTACGATGGAAGGCGAGACACAAGATGTCGCAAACAAAGTTGGTTTGGTAATGACAATTGTCATTAACAGCGTCACCTCTCCTTTCACTGTTCTCGTGAACTTGTTGGTGATAATGGCCGTGAAAAGAAGAGCAAGCCTACAGAGTAACGCTAACTTCTTGCTGGCTTGCTTAGCAGTGACTGATGCATTAACGGGTCTTATTGCGCAGCCATCGTTTGTCCTGTGGCGAAAATTCCTGTTACTTGGTGCTACCCACCTTGCAGTCAATGATTTTCACGACACATTTATTCGCATCTTGTCTATTTGTTCCTGTCTTCATCTTATGTTAGTTGTTGGCGAGAGACTTGTGGCGATCAAATTTACTTTTTATTACCCTTACATTGTGACAAAGTAAAACATTAAGTTGGCAGGGATTTTATGTTGGATCTGTAGTATTTCTGCACAAATAGGCAGAGATCTAGTTAATCTATATATAGTACGCATTTTGCTAGTTTTTTCCTGTCCTGCTTTGGTGTATTGTTTTCGTTTCGTCTTCTTACGTGCTTTTTGTATCATGAAACACTTCGGCACCGAAAGATGATCAAAACCAGCAGCTGCCGCAAGGAGAAGTGGAAAGATTCCTTAAAGAGAACAAAGCTCTCAAGACAACAGTATTAGTAATCAGTGCTGTTCTGATTTGTCTTCTACCTGCGGTTTTCTTCCTAACATTAAAAATTTCGGGGGTGGACATGACAAAGAATTCAGTTGACATGTATTTAACGTGGATCCGTACAACAGCGATGTTAAACTCGTTTCTCAACCCATTGATTTACTGCGGGCGACGGAAAGAAATGAGAAAATTTGTACAGAAACTCAGCCCCAGCCGTACATCCCAGTCACTCAGAGACTACAGATGTGTCTCAAGATATTGCTGTTTAGACACTGACGAAGGGCGCGGTAGAATCACCAAAAAACGCCCTCTATTGAACGGACATGGAAACAAACGCCACGGAGGAAAATTTAAGTCCTTTCACTGATGTAAAAGTGACCAGTGGTTGTGTAATAAAGTTTAAGATCGGTTTTGAGCATCTTTTTGTGTGATGGATTAAATAAGGCTCCATGTTGTCCTTCCCCATCCAGTTGTATTAGTGGGCAGCGAACCGTTAAGAAAACGTAACAAACCTCTGGGAAAAACGACCTAGAGTATAAAAGGAAGCCTTGATTTATACCCCACATTTAGACTTTTTGAAAAGTTCTGTATTTTTGGTATTAAAAGAAAGAGTGGCCCACAAAATAGTCAACCCGCCTGATCCGTGTACATCGTTTTAAAAGTGGTTCTACTTTGAATAATGAGACTTACGTAACGATAGTGTGTGAGATGAAACCATGCGAAATATGACATTCTCGTGAAACATGTACAGTTCCTTGCCACATTTATTTTGATTTTTGTTTGTTTTCTATATTTACTCATTTATTCGTTTATTTTTTTTGTTTGGTTCATGGTTCATAGGGGAGGAGGAGGGATAGAAATGCTTAAAAGATGCAGCCTTGTGTAGTGGGCGAGTTAACTGAAAGTCTTTGAGGAAAGTAATATACCAGTACGTGCGAAATGCTACCTTTTAAAATGATACTTTTCAGTTAAAATGACACGTTTTTCGAAAGTCTTTGCAAATGTCCTTTCCCAATTCATTTTGTTTTTTGTTTGTTTTCGTTATTGACTCATTTATTCGTTTGTGGTTTGGTTTGGTTCATGGTTCATAGTTTTGGGAGGGAAGGGATAAAAATGCTTTACAGATGCAACCTTGTATAGTGGACGAGTTAACTGAAAATCTTTGAGGAAAGTAATGCACCAGTACGTGCGAAATGGTACTTTTGAAATGATACTTTTTGAAGTGACACGTGTTTCGAAATGTCTTTGCAAGAGTTTAAGTAGTTCTGCAAAATAAGACCTGTTTTCTAGTTGCAGGCGCAAATGGAACTTTCAGTGCCAACAATAACTTTCAATATTTTTTGATTGTGAGCACTTTGATATTTAATTGGGTGAAATACGTGTCACAACTCGGGACTCGTTCTTTTGGCAAGTCAGTAGCACTTTGGAAATGGTTCTCTTGGAAACATGAACTAGTTCTCTGTAAACGCACTTTCCTAATAGAACTATCTGCTATCTGCTAAATAGAGCTATCTACCTTCTTAAATCTACTTTCATCTTCCTTTTCTTTGAAATAACACTTCGCCAAAAAAAAGCCTGCTCACTTTGCGAAATACACAGCATTTTTTTTTGGGGGGGGGGGATATCTGGCGAAATTATTCAAGCAAATGGATTATGTTATTCCTGCAATCGAGAAATCTATTTGCAGTTTGATTTCAAACTTATTCTGTCGTGTTTTGTGTTTTCAATAGCCAAAATAGCTGGTGGAAATGTGTATTCTACTAGCCAATCCTGATGTTTTTGACTAGTCGGGTACCGTTAGTCTCAAGCCCTGCTTTTTTTGTTTGTTTTTTTTCCTTTGTTTGTTTTTTTGTTTTGTTTTGTTTTGTCTTGTTTTTTTCATCTTTTCTAGTTTATATTCAATATTTCACGAGCGTTGGACTAAGAAAAACTCTTATTTCCCGACGGTAATCGAACCCATGACATTCCATACATCGGTCGGATGCTCTGGCCACTGTTAGAGTTTTGATTTGTCTTGAAAGACGAGCTAGGCTGATGGACAGATAGTCCGTCTTGTGTCTGTCTTAGTAACCTGTTAATGCAGACCACATCCAGACGAATTAAACTTTGCTTACTAAGTACGTTCCAGAGGAAACATTCGTGTTAAGTGTAAAAGCGGGCGAATATTGCAAAAACAGAGACATTAGAAATATTCCGTCCGTTTTATTCCTCCCAGGTTTACAGGCATAACTGTGTCAAGTGCCAAGAAAACGTTCCTTCAAGGAAGGCCGTCTTAGAACACATGGAGAAGCAAAAACACTTTATGCTTCCTGAGGAGCAAACTTTGTGGGATCAGCCGCAGTGAGTTACTTTCTTCACCTACTCAGTTACTTTCTTTTCCATCTTCACTTTGCTACAGATGTAAACATAATTTGCTAAAAGAAATAGGTAACTAACTTGGTGAGAATTTGGTTTGTCTTCTTTTTTGTTGTTGTTGTTGTGTCAGCGGGGCGGGATGTTATTCTTGTGGCTGTTCTTTTTTTTTTTTTTAATGTTTTCTTTTCCGGTTGGATATTTCGTAGTCGTTTTTCAGTAAATGTTCTAAAAGAACAGGTTTTCAGGTTGCAGAGAGTGAAGACTGTACAGTAGCAACCCAAGCAAAAAGAGAAATCTCAGGAATACTAAAAGGCAAAATTTGTCTTTCGTTTCCAGGTTTCTTATGCAGGGGTTTATTCTATGGAATGATCTGTTTTTCCAAATCACCCTTCCCACCCTGCGATTTAGGCCAGGCCAGTCACCAAGAACTTTAATTTTTGTGTTTGTTGTTGTTTTTCAGATACTTTTTTCCGACTTACGAAAACGATGCACTGTTGTGTAGTTTAGAAGATGATGAAGATGAAGATGAAAAGGAGGAACAGAGAAACCCAGACGAAGACAACAAATGACAATGTTTCACTAAATAACAGTAGCAGCAGCAGCATCGTCGTCGTCGTCATCATCATCCTCGGTTTCCCCAGCGTTTACTTTTTATGTGACGCCCGATAACTTGACATCTCAAGCAGCCCAATGAGGGTTCAAGCTGTCAGGATTCTAATATGCAGTGAAATAATAATGAAATTGTCACGGGTAAACAAACACAAGAATTGTAGTCTTCAATGCTCATACGCTGCAAAAGGTTTCCAGCATAACAATGTAGTTTAAAGAAGAAAGCGTTTACCACCGCTCGAAATCCTTGATTTATAGCCAAATAATGTTTTAACTCAAATAGCTGCTGTTCATCGCAGGACTATCCAACACTCTTCTTTACGTCCTGCGCGACTAGATATGTCATGTAGCAAAGTGTTAAAACAATTAATGAATAAATTAATTAATTACCAAGAAGTCCAAATGGACTTAGCAGCTTGGCCGTTTTCGACCCCCATAACATAAACAAGAACATAAAGAGGCGTGAGGTCAATACAAAAATAAAAGACGCGGATGGTTTCCGTTTTGTTTTTCCATATTCTCTTAATTTTATTCATTGCCGAATAGATTCCAATTTTGTTTGGTTGGAAGTGATATTCCTCTCATAAAAGCGTGGAAATCTCGCAATCTAAATATGCCCTAATTTTCTCTAAGAAATGGGAATAAATTTTAGGAGCTTTTCCAACAACTTTGTTTTTTTATTCCAACTCATATTCCAACTATTTCAATAACTCTGGGAAAACGTTGCAAGAGTAGCAAGATTCGGCATGTCTCAGTGACATCATTCTTCCATATTTTCTTAAGTTTGTTTCTTCGCCCTGCGTACGCGTTAGCACAGCCAAATAACATGAGCATAAAAATGAAGAAGACGTGCAAATCGTCTTGAAATTCTACAAGAATCCCGAATTCAATCGGACATTCTGATATTCTGAAATGAGCACTTTGTTTTGTTTCCGTTTCGTTCAAGCATTCACTGCCCCGCCCTGTGCAACGTCTTGGTGCAATGTTTGCAATGCAATTAGAAAGAAAGCGATAGAGAAATAACTCTATATGACACTAAGAATGAACAGACGACAGGCAAGCATTTTTTGACATTGCCTTGAAATATTTACGCTGAGCCCATTTGAACATGTTTGCCTTCATTGTCGACTGCCTTAAAACGAATTTTGAACATCATAAATAGCTTCACAAAGTCCATCACGATCGCTTGATCTTTCTAATGCAGTTTTCCTCAGAATCGTCACTTTTGAACGATTGGAGTACTCGCAGAATATCCCGCCAGTATTGACCACCATCGTCTTCGTATGTCGGTATTCTTTATAGAACGAGGCAGATAAGAATTCGCACTATTGACTTGCGAATAAGTGGCGGGGTATTCTGCAGTTAAGCCGAACGATTTAAAATTATTTTTACCTCCTCCACTGACTTTTGTCACCTTTACCATGGCATTCATTTCTGGGTTCGCAGGGGAAAATGTCCAAAATGGCGGACATTTCGAGCGAAAAACCAGAGGTGGCGAGCAGAAGCTGGATGTCGGATAATAGTACCCTAGACTAAAAGAGACCAAGTATTTTACGAGCCAGGCTGTATTCTGCTAATTAAATCAGCCCGTGGCCAACGGAGGCGATGGTATAGGACTGATCCGTGCGAGGACACTCGTCCCAAAAAAGCAAAGAAAAATACGAAAAGATAAGAAAAAATCTGGGCTCAGTCGCGGAATACCCTGCAACTTTAGTTGCACTGCGTATCCACTTAATATTGGCTACGTCGTCACAGCAAGCACTGGGCATGAACGTGTCTTACAGGTTAAGGGGCCGATTACATGAGCCGGGCTGGCTCGGTTAGCAGGGCTGGCTCGGTGTACCGAGATGACTGCTCAGCCCGGTATTACATAAGGCGAGCCAGCCCGCCTGCAGCTAAATTTAGAAGCTGTCGTGTGAAAAGATGGCTACATCAAAGAGCATGAATCGAGTGTTTTACTTTCGCTAATCCATTATTTTGGTGTATTATTTTCAGTTTTACGTAGCTTTATGGTCTGATAAACCTTTATGTGTTATATAGAAAGAGAAATATCGATCTTCTGGTGAGCCATTTTGCTCTGAAGCGAAATTAAGTGACGAGAAAGTGTTGGCCCGGCATATCACGATTACATGGTAAATTTTCAGCCCGGCTAGCCGAGATCCCGGCATCGCGATACCGGGATCCCAGCTAGCCGGGCTGAGATTTTTCCAAGTAATCGCCAAGTTGAGTTTTAATATGTTTCACAGACGTGCCGAGATCCCGGCAAACCGAGCCACCTCGGCTAACCGGGCCAGCTTGCCTCATTTAATCGGCCCCTAAAGGGACAACTGAATGATTTTTAACGAATGGCGTCACGAAAGTGACGTCAGTGGCAAATATCTTCAAAGTCTGAATGATCCACGCTGCCCGATATACGATATACGATATACGATATACGGTACGCTTTGTAGTGCAGCGTTTACTTAGCCGTGCATGGCGCAAATTTCCACAGCAGAAAACACATCAGAAATTATACACAAGACGAGATCGTCAATTTGAGATTTACGTATGAACGTTGTGGTCGCAACGAACCAACTCGACTTAGTGTGTTCTGCTTCGAAGCAGAAATACTTTGTAAATAACGTGTAATGTGAAGTAACAAAAGAAAAATTGGATTACCCGCATGAAAACCTTCTCACTATCGCAAATATCGATCGCAGATATTTCAAGATACGTTACTCTCTAATTAAAACAAAAACAGTGAAAAGAATATATATTTAAAGCCCAAGTTTATATCGGTAATTAAAAGACTGGAGTAAAACAGCACAAAATACTTCGGGCTTGTCTCTAGCTAACTGAAAAGTAAATTTAACATTTTCAGTGTAATTTTTGCGTGCATAAACAAGAAACCATTTCGAAGTAAAATCCAAGTTACAGTGGTGGTCACGGAATTAGAGTAAAATCTTCAAGATACCAAACTTTACTTCGGGGTTATTCATAGTTCAAAGCGTAGTTGAACAAATTTGCATAGTTGACAGCTGCTTGTAATTTAAACCTTCGGAATGTAACGCAATGCTCAAAACGTCTCGAACCGTTATCATTTGGAGCATTTCGTCACAAAATGTTTTTGATTTGGTTTAATCCCTGATTTTCTGTGCGCGGTTGAAGTACGGAAAATCGGCCGAAAATAGACACCATTTTGGTTCAGGGTCGAGCATTGAGGGCATGGGACTAGTCACCTTGTGACGTCAAATCAAGAACCCGCAGTCTCAGGCTATCTCTATCGGAGCTATATTTCTCTTGAGCTCTCGAAGATGTACAGAAAACTGTCAAGCGTTCGTATTGCTCCGAGACATAGTAACCAAAGAAACGAATCACAAGACGTATCACTATAAAAATACAGCATTTTTTGAGGACGAGCGACCAGAGGTGAAGGGACGAAATGAGTGGATTTTGTAAAGCAATAGCGAGCAAAGCGGCAGCCTTCCAAGCACTCGATACTACGCTCGATGCATTTTCAGCAAAGATTTGTTGTCGCAGAAGAAGGAACGAATGAATGAAAAATTTTAGTATCCGATCAAACGATAGCTTTTTGTGTATTTCCAATGATTCAACGGCCGATTAACCACAGAATATCCGCGATACGCGGTACGCAGAAAATTATGACCTTTGCGAATTATTCAAGTTGGCTACACGGTAAGCGCTAAATAATTACATGTAAGCGGTGCCCAAGACAGCGAAGGGTTTAAAATTAAAGACCGTATTTATAGAAAGTCCTCCCTCAGCAGAACCGACCGCGCTTTCTCCACAATAACAAGCCATTGCCATTATTCCTTATTCTAGTCTAGGAACGTGCCTGGCTATGAGAATTTTATCTTGAGTCATATCAAATCACTCGAGCATAACAAAACATTACTGTGCAGAGATCCCTTGTTCATATCCTCCGTTGAAGTAGAGGACAAGCACTCTGTTTCTTAATTCTTTTATTACCATTTTTTGTGCGAAAAAGGCCGCAAGAAGATCGTAGTGTGAGCGATGAGCGGCGAAGTCTCGAGTCGCGAGTTAAGCGAGGGCCGGTTGAGTTACATAATTTGTACATTTCCGCTCGCCCTGGGATCTGAGGAAACTGCTTGCACGTTGACGCGAGAAAAATGATTGATAAGATAATCTCAGTTGAACCGATACTAACAAACTCTCGTGCTTATAATTCTCGTCAATGTCCTTTAGAAAATAATTGCCTTCCTGATTCACTAGTGTTATAAATTGTTGTTATTGTTGATGCTGGTTACAGAAATGGACAAGACGTAGGTAATATCGCAGTTTCCACATTTACTTCTATGTAAAATAAATAAATGAAGAAAGGAATGCTTTATTAAAATCTCCATTTCTATAAGAGGTTCCCTCAGCTTGAGTATAAATCTCAAATGCGAGAAGCGGAGAGCAGGAAAACCAAGACCAAACGTGAAGACCGAACGTGCGAAATAAAATGTAAACACTCACGAGCGAAGCTCAGCATTCCGGTTTCTTCGCGGCCCTCCAAGGCCAATCGTAAGTTGCTTTATTTGCTGTTCCAGTTCTTAGTTTGCCTTTATTTCCTTTTCGCATTGAGCAATTCATTCTTCTTTGGTTAGCGGCTTTTTAGCAGATATGGGCAGGACGGCACTTTCTTCATCCTTTGGCGGTGTACTGTCGACTTCGTGTTCCGCATCTATCTCGTATTCCCGGGGGGGGGGGGTACTCCCATATATAACCTATATAGGTATGTGCCGCTGTGAAGGGTATGGTTTTCAAGCAGTTTGGTCTGGGATAGGGTATAGAAATCAGGGAGTCTTGGTCTAGGATAGGGTATCAATTACCCGGAAACTAATGGGTGGTGTGAAAATTTAATCCAATTAATTAATGGGTTTGAAAAACTCGGAAATATAAAATATAAATGAAATCGTGACAATATTGTTGATCGAGAGATGGTTTTCCATTAAAAGCACTGTGTGGTTATAATTCTGATAGATAGCTCGAAAATAGCTAGTCTAGGATAGGGTAGGGATTTTTGGCATCTAGTCTAGAATAGGGTTGCAAAAACGACATGAATGTGGTCTGGTATAGGTTAAGGGTTTCAGAGTCCCAGCGGCACACTCCCATCAAAATTTTTCCGAGTACCCCCCCCCCCCCCGGGCTCGTATTCAGAGCTAAAATTCATCTACAAATCAGCAGGATCCGCGTAGCTCGTCTCAGTATCTGCTTTGGATTACAACATTGGAATTTCAGTCATACTATGACTTTGTTCGAATTAGCTAGAAGGTCAGAAGGCTTCGATGAACAAATAAAGTCAGAGAAACACAGCTAAAAACTAAGCGGCGTGGAGTTCTTGGTTCTTGATCTGACGTCACAACTACGGCTCGCCCCAGGTTCCTCTTACTCGGACGTGAACCAAATTTTTCTTGAATTTAACAGGGCACAGAAAATCGAGAATTAAACCAAATCAAAAAATTTTTGCGAAGAAATGTTCCAGATGATAACAGAATTTATTTAGCCGAACAAAAATTTTAGGGGTTAGGTGCACTTTAACAGCAACAGATATGTGACAAAGCATTCTAATAGAGACCTATTGAATTTTGCAAGTTTTTTCACGCCTGTCAGGACTTGAATACATCAAAAATGCAAGAAACAGACGTGTTAGGATAGGTTGTCTTTGAAGAAAAGGGAAACGAAGAGCTTTATTTACTTCACACGCAATTTTAACGTCACGCGAAAAATTGGGAACTAACTAACGTGTTTTGTAATGGTTTATAACTGGAGGGTGAGATCGAAAGTCAGCATGAAAAGACGCCCATTGTAACCGCTGTCATTCCATTCGTTATCAAATGTACACCCTACCCACCCCACCCATACATGGTTGTAAAAACCAGATTGTAATTCTTTGAAAGTAATGCTCAGTGAAATCGTACTTTTCAAACCCATTATCGTCTAGAGTGCTTTTTAACAATCACTTCGCGAAATGGAACTTCCCACGAAAATGCACTTTGCGGAACTTTGCAGTACTTCTCCAAATGTAGTACCTCAGTTTTGCGTAAGATAACCTACTTCGCGAGTTGCGAGTGGCACTTCACAGGATAGCAGCCTGCGATTTTACTTTGTGAAAATGCACAGAACCTCGTAGCATTATTTAGTAAACAAGACTTTGCGGACTTTTTTGTTCCTTTTTTTTTTGGTTTTGTTTATTCTATTCCAATATGAAACTTTGAATGTTGAATATGCTGCTTGGTGGGCAATCTTGATGCTTTTAGCAACAGGAAACGTAAATGATGCCAAGCGCGGTTTTTTAAGAGAAAACCTTTTAACGAACAAGTAGGAGTTTCATTGCTCGCGTATGTTGTACTTAACTGGTTATGCACGTATGCACGTTTGGAAAAGTACTTTTGACTTTCTGACGTGTTCTCCCCCCCCCCCCCCCCCCTCAACCCCTCTTCCATTAAAAAAGTGCCTTGAAATCTCTGAAAAAAAAAACATTCCAGAACTTCAAGCATGGCTAACTTGGTTGAACTTTATACACCGTCTTCAAGCATGGCTAACTTTTCCGATTCCAATGTTACCAGCAAGTCTTCGGATACGATGAGAAGAGACTCAAAAAATGTCAAGGCCAGTTTCATAACTGTTGGCCTGTTTAGCAGTGACTGACGCATTAACCGGTCTCAGGATTTGGCTACTGGAAAATCTACGTTAAAATTGCAGCAGTGTAATTAAAAATGAAACAAAAGCTGTCTTATAGTCAATTAAACTTCTATATGAAACTTACAAATTCATTTTTTGGAGTAGAAGTGGCCAACTGTTATAGTATATTTTGATACACTTTTAGCAGTATTCAGTTAACTGTCTTAGCTATTTCATTATCTAAAAACTTAAAATTTTGCTTCCGTTTGATTTTAAGGAGAAAGTTCATTTGCGTGTAAAAATAGTTGTTCTAAACAGGATTAAATATTTAATTACGAATATTATATATCTTCGCTTTATAGCGGTGTTAATTTCAATTCCTGCTGATTTATTTTGCGGACTCAAACAAGTTAAACACTTTATTTATGTATCATTGTTTTTTACCGGTATTTAATTTTAAATTATTTTAACTATGCCACTTTCTAGTAGTTTTAACTTAACGCAAAATTTTGATTTCACGCAAGCAATTCGTTTCATATGAGTGTAAGATAGCGGTTTTTACACAGAATCAGATATATTGTTACGTTTTCTATCAATCTTTGCACTACGGCAGTGTTATTTTACTGATTCTTACGAATATATTTTGCGTATTAGCATTTGCAAAGTAATTATTACGGCTTGTGCCGATTTTCATTTTGTGATGGTATTAAACAAATTATTACAATTCTACAATTTCCAGTTGTTTTAGCTTTGATATTGCTTCAGTTTTATTTCAATTTTTGTCGATTTGAGTCTTAACAATAATGGTATTTAAAGAGAGGTTCTTTGCTAGGTTTTATGACATTTCAGATGTCGATAAAAATGAGAAAGAAAAAATTCGCCTTTCACTTTAACTTTCAGAAAGTTCACAGTATGTATTATGTATAACCCTTTACCTTTCATAATCAGTATTTTAACGTTTTAGGTTAGGGCAGGTTTCTGTTACACTTTGCAGCCACGTAAAATCGACGGTTTACAGGGAGGTAAGTCCTTTTTCGATAGCTGAATCACATCAGTTACGTGATTCACTATGCTTAGCATGTTTCTGAGAAATATACACATTGTTTTTCATAAAAACAGCTTATTAACAAAGTGGTATAATTGTCAAAATCGCGTAAACTTTTCCTTTTCTACTGTGGCAGTATTTACAGCATCATGATATTTTTATGGCGGTGTAAGAGAATCTGTCTTTTAGTTTAACGATTCTTGTTAATGTTCTGATTTAACTTTTTAAAGGATAACGGTTTCATCTGCCTCTTAACGATAGTAATCTTACACAAATTGACAATTTTATCACAATTTGGTTAATAAATTTTCATTTTGTAGAAGTAATTGATAAATTATTCCAGTCATCACATTTTTACAGTAGATTGCGTGCAGGCGTCTGTTATTTCCATCCTGCGCCAGAAAAGGGACGACGTTAAAAGAAAACTAAATTTTGTATTAATTTTTGCTTTAACTTCCATTTCGGGGCGTGCTTAATAAAATTTATCATAATCTTACGTGTAAACAATAAACATTTTACACCGATATTGCATTTTTTTTCAAACACTTTTCGTCAATTTCAGTTTAAGTAGTATTTTTTTACTTTTACGGACCTCATTTGGGAGGACCCTGATCGGCGTATAATACTTTTTCCATTTAGTTTTGTGTCAATTTTCATTATATAGACGCGTTAAAAAATCGCGTACATGTCTCAGCAGTTGTCACCATAAATTTTTATTTTTCTTAAATTATGATTTCTTGGTAATACAAGGATTATGGTTTCATTTCCTACTTAACAGTAGCGGTCTTGCACAGGATGAAATCTTTTCTGAAGTCTTTCCTAAAAGATTTGCATTTTGTAGTATTGATTGTTTTTATTGCGAAGTAACAGTTGCTGGATTAGCCATAATTTTTTCAAGTGGGAAAAGTAAACTGTAAACCATCTGCGCACTTAAGAGGCCGTCCTTCACGAGGATAATAAATAAGCCGCATTGCTAACATTTACAACCTCACTCGCTTTAAGATGGCCAACCTTCCCTGTTCAAACTCCAAAAACATTACCTGTAATTTTTCGAATTCGTCTTGGGACGAAAAGAAACAAAATGTCTCAAACGAAGTTAATTTAATTATCACAATTATCTTTAACAGCATCACCTGTCCTTTCACATTTCTGCTTAACGTGTTGGTGATAATGGCCGTCAAAAGGAGAACGAGCCTACAGAGCAACGCTAACATCTTGCTGGCCTGTTTAGCAGCAACTGACGCGTTAACTGGTCTCACTACACAGCCTTTGTTCATCTTGTGGCGAACATTCTTGTTAACTGGCATCAACGATGCTACAGTAAGTGAATTGCACAAAGCGTGTTTCCTTATCCTGGCCACTTGCTCATGTCTTCAACTAATGGCGGTTGTCTGCGAGAGACTTGTAGCAATCAAATTTACCTTTTACTACCCTTACATTGTGACAAAGCGAAACATTAAGTTGGTAGTGATTGTATGTTGGATCTATAGTATTTTCTATCTTATATTTAAACAAATTATCAACCCAGGTGTGGTGATACAATTTTTACTTATTGGTCCTGTTTTCGCTTCTTGCATTGTCTTCGTTTCGTTTTCTCACGTCATTTTGTATCATGAAACACTTCGGCACCAAAAGATGATGAAAACTCAGCAGCTGCCGCAAGAACAAGTGGAAAGATTCCTTAAGGAGAACAAAGCGCTCAAGACAACTGTGTTAGTAGTCTGTGCTGTTGTATTGTGTTTGTTGCCTATACTTTTTGGTCTTGTCTTGGCAAGTTTAGGAGTCCTCGTCGTTTCAGTTTCAGTCGGATCAGTGTTTCGGACATTTATTATGTTAAACTCCCTTCTTAATCCATTGATTTACTGCTGGCGACAAGAAGAAATGAGGAAATTTGTATTCAGAAGTTCAACCCAACGAGTGCATCCCGTTAACTGAAAGACCAGTGCAAGTGTTTGTCTGCACATTGTTGTTTGGATCCAATTTTATTTTAGGCCAATCAGTGGCTAAGAACAATGATTGAAACCCTTTTTCTAACGAACAGTTTGAGCAAAAGAGATGACAAAGATATCAACGCTGCTGGTGAAGAACGTACCAATGTAAACATAACGAGTCGTTTAGTATTGTTAACATAAACAGTGATTATACATTAAATTTCAGTTAACTTTAGACGTAACGCTACGCTTCACATTCTCTCTTCGTCTAGTTGTACCAGGATACCAACCAAACTGTTAGGGAAACCTGGGAAGATGTTGGGTACCCTGCGATGGACCAGCATCCCCTTCAAGGGGAATTCACAATCAGCAGACTCGCATCGAGCGGACAATTTTGGCCAAAATGTCACCAGGAAATTAAAAGAAGATTAAACAAACATACATACAAAAATCAAAACAAAACTGGCCTCCTGATTAATGTCATTTGGGATAGAAAAAGGCAAGGCATGATTTTCGGAAAGATAACTTTAGCTCAGACTGTTATGATTTGTAGAGATAGAGAAGTACACATTTGCCTTCAGCAAGCGTTTTTTTCTGAAGTAAAAATACATAGCACGTCATTAAGACAAATCATGTGATAACAGCAATTACACAGGACTGGTTCCGTAAAAACCAAGCAGACAATCTAACTGGGGTACGCCAATCGTATAATTTATTCCAAGATTCAAGATTATTCGATCTAAAGAAGTAATACAAAAATTCACTGAGAAACTAAACAGACGATCGGAATATAAACGCAAAACCTAAATTACATTGTTAAAAGCCTGAGTTACAGTACTGAACACTTACTTCTTTGACGATATCCAATCAGATTGTTTTACGGTTTGTCCAGGTCAGGAAACAGATAAAACAGATTTGAAAACAGCAGAAAACGGGTCAGCGAAACAGGTCAGCAACAAACAAGTGTTCTCAGTGAAAATATCTGCGAAAAACTAACTTATCCGAGCTCAAAGGTCAATTGACCGTATCGGTTACGCAACTAAATGTCAATCAAGCTGTTTACGAAATCAAACGTCAATCAAATGTTAATTGTTCATATATTAACGGAACACTCTCCGCCTCGATAAGGGCGTAGTCCTTATCTTATCCAATGTTTGTTCAGTCGTCACCTTCAACAGGGTGAATGACTGCAATCTTTGTAACTGGACGGCTGTACTGTCCTGTGGACATCTTAACCTTTACATTTCGTACTCGACCGTCAGGTCCTGGATGCACTTCTACGACTCTTCCAATGGACCATTTACCTCTGACAGCGTTGGAATCTGCTACTACCACGATATCATCTGGTCTCACATTCCGCCGTTCCACCTGCCATTGCTTCCTAGGTACCAGTGATAGGAACACATCCCTATTCCAGCGCTTCCAGAACGAATCAACAATTCTCTGGACAAATTCTACTCTGTGTCTTGGGTTCTTTGTTTCTTCGAAAGGCCCTTGTGGAACGTCTGAAGATGCACGTCCGAGAAGTATGTAATTCGGGCATATGTAATGACCGTCGTCAGGATCGTTTGGGATCCTACCGATTGGTCGCTGGTTTACCAGATTAGCCACTTCCAATAAAACTGTGTACAGCTCAAATGGTGTTAGTAATTAACTGTCAACAGCTTTCTTCAGAGAACATTTGCAGGTTTTGACTAGTGCTTCTGCGCAACCATTTTGATGCGGGGTAGCAGGCGTGATAAACTTCCACTGCATTCCCTTTTCTCCACAGAACTCTTGAACTTCCTCTTCGTTTATGCCGTTTACCATTTCACACAACTCTCTCTCTTAGCATCAACGAACTGTGAGCCATTGTCACTCATTATGACTGCAGGTCGACCTCTTATGGCGAAGAATCTTCGCAGGACTTGAAGAAATTCCATTGTCGAACAGTCTGCTGCCATCTCCAAATGGACAGCTCTCGTGTTCAGGCATGTAAACAAGACTCCGTAATGCTTGGCAGTTTTGTTTCTCGAGATCTTGACGTTAAAAGGCCCGAAATAATCGCATGCGGTGAAGTAGAACGGTGGGGTGTGCGGAGCTAAGCGAAGGCCTGGTAGATTTGCCATTAACTGTGTCTCGGCCTTGTGAGCCATCTCACGACAGAATCCGCACTTGTACTTTACTGCTTTGCTTAGTTTGTTTGATTTCAGAATCCAATACTTTCGCCTTATCTTGGCTGTCGTGGCTGCTACACCGTTATGCCCGTACTGATGGGCGTGTCTCGTTATTAACCAGGAGATCCAGTGATAATTCGGGAGAAGGGCGGGGTGCCTTGTGTCATATGAGACGATGGTTTCGTCTACTCTTCCTCCAACTCTAATGACACCTTTAACGTCCAGAAATGGACTTAGTGACTTGAATTCCCCGTTTTCCTTTCGACGATGCAAATTCCTTTGAGCTTCCTTAATCCAGAATATCTCTGCCCTCTCTAGTTCTTCGGGAGTGAGTGGACCGTTCCTTCCTTCTTGAGCGTGCTTCCGTAAACGTATCTTTTCGGCTAGTCTTCGAATGCGTGCTGTCACGCGGATTAGTTTTCTCCAGCTGGAGAACTTGGACGGATCAATAACATCTTCAGCCTTCTGTGTTGCGACTGCGGTCAGTATCTGTGCTTGTCGACTCTCCATGTCTTCATCCGGGCTTGGCGAAGCGCTCTTAATCGGCCACTGACTCTCTGGTAAGTACAAAACTCCGGGCCATTCATCCATCTGCCTTGCAGTTCATCAACGGAGATTCCTCGTGACAGGTCGTCAGCTACATTGTCTTCACTGGGGATATGCTTCCACTGGCTTGGATCTGAGTTACTCTGAATTTCTCCCACTCTGGAGGATACGAACGGTTTGAAGCTGCGAGACGGACTTTGAATCCAGGCCAAGATGATAGTGCTGTCGGTGAAGAACTTAACATCTTGAAACTGTATCCTAGTTTCCTCCTGAATGGATTTGGCTAGGTGGGTTGCGAGAACGGCTGCCTGTAGCTCCAAGCGCGGGATTGTGAGCTGTTTCAGCGGTGCTACTCGGGACTTCGCTGTGATGAACTTGACTGAGTAAGTGTTGTCATCCTTTCTTTGGCGTACGTAGGCGCATGCTCCGAATGCGTCTTGTGATGCGTCAGCGAAAGCACACAGCATTGGCGGATCCACGGCTTTGTCTGCAGTTAAATATCTTTCGAAGGACACATTGTCCAACTCTTTCATTTCTTTGAACAAAGATATCCACTGATCCTGAACTGCGACTGGTACCTCATCGTCCCAGTCTAGTCCCAACTGCCACAGTTTTTGCAGCCCTATCTTGGCCCTGATTATGAATGCTGCTGCGAATCCAATTGGATCATAAATTCGAGCCACCTGGCTTAAGGTCATTCTCTTCGTCATCTTCAAAGGTACAGGATTTGGTCTGTCGTCTAGCTTTAGCAACTCTGATCTCACTCTGAAGTAGAACTCGTCTGTTCTAAAGTTCCACAGGGTTCCCAGGACTTTCTCCTCATTTCCTTGAAATAGATTCATCTCCTTCTCTGTGTCACTGTTTTCTTTCTCTTCAAGCATCTCGTTGGAAATCCATCCTTTAACTTTGAATCCTCCAGTCTTCAAGACCTTGTCAATATCTGTCGTTAATTTTCGGGCTTCATGCACTGTGTCTACGGAATCGCAGATGTCATCCATGTACACGTTGTTTGTGAGGCCTTCAGCTACTTCTGGGTAATCTACCTTGTTCTTTTGAGCTGTTTTCCTCAGGGCTACTTGCGCCATAGCGGGTGCAGGCTTGTCCCCAAATGTAAGAACAGTTTTGAGGTAGATGTCAGGATCTCTATCCGTTTCCATGTTTCTCCAGAGAAAGCGATGTACATGTTGATCCCTCTCGGGAATTAGGATCCTATGATACATCTTGGAGATGTCTCCCATTACTGCGACTTTCTTCTCTCGGAATCGTAAGACAACTCCAAATATGCCGTTTAAGAGATCGGGACCTTTCTTCCAGTAATCATTCAGAGTATGTCCTTGAAATGCAGAAGATGAATTGAAAACAATTCGAACAGGAGTGCTCTTCTTGTCTGGCCTCAGCACGGCGTGATGAGGAAAGTAGTGAACAGGACCTTGATACGCGTCTTGTTCTTCCTTTGACAGCTTTCGCGCAAATTTCATGCTTTCCATTTCTTCCATCTGTTTACAGTAGGCTTCGGTTTGCTCAGGATTTCTTTTCAGGCTTTGTTCTATCTGTTGACTCTAGCCGTTTCATTGCCAAATCTCTGTTGTCTGGGAGCAGGTTGGGGTCTTTTCTCCAGAGGTATGGAATCATCCATTGACTTCCAACTTTAATACACGACTCCTCTACCAGCTTAGCTTCTTCCCTTTCTGTTTGAGACAGCTTGTCTGCACCACAGACACAGGGTTTCACGGCCACACCCATAGTCTCTGTTGCCCAGAAGTCAGTTAACTCTATTGGTGAGGCGTACTTGACGTGTAGTTTGCTGGTTACGTCACAGATCTGTTCTAGTTTTCCTCCAAAAACCACCCATCCAAGTGGAGACTTGGATAGCAGTTGGTCTACTTGTCTCGTTTCCCCAGCATGCATGTGTGCGTGATCAATACCGATTAGCAGGTCCACATGTCCTTTGCCACGGCGAAATCTCGTGTTCGGTAGGCCAAGAAGCTCGGGTAAGTGCGAAGCTTTCACTGTTGGGATTTCGTCACTGATGCTCTGAATGCCGATTGCTTTAACGGTAAAACGCTTGCTGGTGTCTATGCAGGTTAGCTGAAGTTTGTATTCTTTGGTTTTCATTGACTCTTCTCCCCCGCCGACTTTAGTAATTGTTATGGAAACATCCTTTCCCTTCAAACCGAGAGTTTCTGCGGTATCCTGACGAATAAGGCTTACTTGAGCGCCAGAGTCAAGAAGAACATTTCCGCATTTAAATAGTCCGTTAGCGCTGCCGATGTTTGCGGAGAGGACTGGGAGAATATATAGCTTCTTTCGTATTGACGGTTGTAGCGACGCTAATCTTGACGGTATTGCTCTTATGAAGCAGCTGATGGTGGTGTTGTGGACACCGCATTCCATTCTCCAGCTTTGCGCACTGTTGTTTGCGCCTGCAGTTATCCACGGTGTGTCCTCTTCCGGCCCTCTTCAGGCAGCTGAAGCACAGGTGATTTGCTTTTGCAGTTGCGATCCGGTCATCAATACTGAGGGCTGTAAACTTCAGGCATTGATCGGGCCAGTGGGATGAAGTTTTGCACAGCCAACATTTGTGCCAGACGGGTTTGTCGTCATCAGATCTGAAGTGATTCACGTGGCGTCTTCCAGATGAGCCTACTCTGATAGGAGCTGTGGCAAGCATTCGTGACTTCATTTCCACGATCATCCAGTTCATTAACGCTTCCAGGGTAGCAGGCTTCTTTTCTCTCTCGAGATCTCTCGCCCAGACCTTTCTGTCATCAGAGCACATCTTTTGTTCGATTATGGAAAGCATGTGACTGTTGTCCATGTCACTAGGGAGACCGACTTCTTACAGGGTATTGTAACATCTCTTGACTAGATGTACAAGGTCGCAAAATCGTGCGTCTTCCCCTTCCTGCAAGGCTTTAAATTGGACAATATCCTGGGTCACGGTGTCTGACACAAATCTCGGGTCGCCATAGATCGAGTCCAGATATTCCCTGTCACTTCCGATTCCTTTGATCAGTTCTAGCGGCTTGTCTCGCAGGCATGTACGCAGGAGTGTTATTGCATCTCTCTTTGTGTATTTTGCTTCTTTCGCGTGTTTGAAGTCAGAGCGGAAAATTGCATAATCTCTTACATTCCCAGCGAAAACAGGTAGCTTTGGTTTTTCGAGTTTAAACGTACAGGCGCCAGTTTGACTTGTGTTACCAGTGTTTTCTTTGTTTATTACGGGATTTTGCTTATCATCGGCCTTTTGAACACTGTTAATTTCCTTTTCTGAGGTGCCTTTAGCTTTTTCGGCGTTAATTTCCGGAAGCGTTTGGTTAATTGGTTGAATATTTGTCATTCCAGAGGTGTGAGGCTCTTCGCTTGGGCTAGGTGTTGGCGGCTGCATATTTGGAATTCCTTCGTTTTCAAGTACTCCATCGGGTAAAGCGCTCTCTTTTTCTTTACTTAAATCACCATTCTCAGCTAAATTTTTCGAACCACACTGCTCTACACTTTCGATAAACATTTTCGCGTCTACTTCTAGCCTCATAAAACTTTCTTGGCATTCAGAGAGCCATTTTTCTTCAGTTTCGTACGCTTCATCATCTTCGATGTGCTTGGCATAATCCTCGCGCTTAGCCACTAAGTTCTCATACGCTCCCTGAAGCTTAATTACGGCTTGTCTTACCTCATTCGGAGGCCTTTTGTACTCAACTGCACGTACCAACGCTTTTCCAACTCTTGTAAAGTTCGAGTTTGCAATACGTCGGTCGGTCTTGGCTTGTTTTACCGCCGCTTCATCCATGTGGGTTTCTGTGGATCAGCGCAGGGTTTCTTTCATCCAACCAAGAAATCGAATGAAAATGGTTCCGTAAAAACCAAGCAGACAATCTAACTGGGGTACGCCAATCGTATAATTCAAGATTATTCGATCTAAAGAAGTAATACAAAATTTCATTGAGAAACTAAACAGACGATCGGAATATAAACGCAAAATCTAAATTACATTGTTAAAAGCCTGAGTTACAGTACTGAACACTTACTTCTTTGACGATATCCAATCAGATCGTTTTACGGTTTGTCCAGGTCAGGAAACAGATAAAACAGATTTGAAAACAGCAGAGAACGGGTCAGCGAAACAGGTCAGCAACAAACATGTGTTCTCAGTGAAAATATCTGCGAAAAACTAACTTATCCGAGCTCAAAGGTCAATTGACCGTATCGGTTACGCAACTAAATGTCAATCAAGCTGTTTTCGAAATCAAACGTCAATCAAATGTTAATTGTTCATATATTAACGGAACAAGGACAACTAACCATAACACAGACATTTGGGAAAAAAAAGTTTTCGATAAGATTTTCTACCATGTCATTTAACATTTGCAACAAACCAAGTGGTGGCAGTTGCACCAAATATACTTATCTGAATCTTTGAGCCCAGACTGTTTAAAATGTATCAGGAAAAAGGTCCACCGAAGTACAAATGATTTTGAGGTTTTCCGCTGAAAAGGTGTGAGCAGGTCAGCTCGTTTCACTTTACGCAATTTGTGGACGAAACTGGTATTGGCCCAATATGAAACAGCTCCCTTACTTAGCTCGTTAACAGTTTAATCATTCTATTCCAGTATTAAGTATCCCAGCATTTTATAAAGTCTTTGTTTCGCAGAGTACCTTCAGACTAAGAATTTTAAGTGGATTCACTTGTAGTTGTTTTGTTTTTGTTTTTTTTGTTTTTTTTTCATATTTTACTCACGTCGACAGAACTGGGAAAGACATTAATTAAAGGTTTATTTATATGAAACAGTTTCCTGCAAAGTTTTGCCACTTCAGTTATTACAAACGTGTATCATACACATATTAAACTCATTGCGACATTTGCCCTATGTCGTATCGGGTAACGCCGACATCTGGTGAAATCGCTTTGAAAGCATTCTGTTTTGGACACAATATTGCCTTTCTTTCCCAAAGTAGAACTCATATCCCAAATGTACCACCAGAAATAAGTTGAGCAATATCTAACCTACTACTGATAAAAAGCTAAAGTTATTTTGTCGAGATTTAGGCATGGCATTTTTATATTTTCTGGCGTCGATTTGATGTGAAATATGTAAGAGTCTGACCGGTCGGAAAACTACTGGGCTGAGGAAAACTGGGTAAGCTCGACAGCGCATGCTTCGAATGATAAATGTACCGCCAAATTCAAGTAGTTGAATAAATTTGCGGCATTTTGATATATAATTCACGAGGGTAAATGAGGATTACGGCATGGCAAAACAATTTCGAAAGTTCTCTTTCTTGTTCTCTCCTTTCTCTTCGCTCGTTGCGTGACGGTTACTGCAGTAGGAGATCATTTCGAAGGGAAAACGATGATTCAAAAGCGAAATTCAGCCGGCAGAATTGTCCTTCGAAACGAGCTTAACAAGAAACGTGTATATGATTAATTAAAAATCTTGTCAATTTTGCGGGTCATTGTGCGGCAGTTTTTACTTCGATTGTTAATAACTTATGGTCTTTAATTTAAAATTCGCTTCGACTGCGGTTTGATTTAAACGGCAGAGCTCATGCGTAGTGAAATTATCTAGTTTATTACAATTTGTATTAAGTTTCATTTAGAAGCAGTTTTACAAACATAACAATTATTTCATTTTTCTTTAGTCTTAAATGTAATGTTATTTTTTAATTCTTGATTTAGCAGTCTGCTAAATACAAACATTTCATTTGCGTGTTTATCATTGCACAGGCATTGCACGGAATTAACTACCTTATTCTCACTAAATTTCGCGAGTAGAAGAAGAAGAAGAAGAAGAAGATGAAGAAACACTTTATTTCAATAGGGTGCATAATTACAGTCAGACTGTTGTCTCCCTTATGGCCCTATGAAACTTAAATACAACAATTACTAAGATACTAAAATCCTTAAATACTAAATACAAAAATACTAAGATAATAAATAATTAAAATAGCAAGTTATTAAAAAAAAAGTTTTGTCAATTCTAAAGTTGTTAGCGTGAGTTTACTCGAATTACACGTGAGTATTTCGCGAGTATTAAATTTCGCGATTTGGAGAGGAAATTAGAATTGCAGTGTATTAAATTTCGCAATTTTTTTTCTATTCTTCAATATGTAGCTTTGACCTTAGAACTGTAACAATATAATTAATATGATCGTCATCGTAAACAATAGCAAACAAAACAAGCTAAACATAACAAAGCCTAACGTATTCCACAGTCTAAATACCCGATAGGTACATCTATATTTACACTCTGATAAACTTCGTTCTTATCATGTGATGCAGTGGAAGAGAAATGATGGACAAAATCAAACAAAAAACTCCTAAACATGAAGCTGAGACATGTTGGAATAATGGTAATAAAGCAACAGCTTGAAATTCATTATTTTATTGTTATTATATAATATAAGATTTCGCGGTTTTAATCTTCGCGTGTCCCATATTTCGCGAGTATTAAATTTCGCGATTTTTTCAAAATCGCGAAAATCGCGAAATTTAGTACTCGCGAAATTAAGTGAGAACAAGGTATTTTAGCATGTTTTTTTTAAATTGATTTTCATTTGGTAGCGGTGGCTGTAAAAACTTTTGCGGTGGAACAGTTGTTGAGTTAGCAAAGTAGTACACTAAACGAAAGTCCAAAGCAAATAAAGTCCCACTTTTCGAAGACGGATGGAAATTGTACTTTTTCTTGCTGACAGGAACTGCTTTCATGTTATTTAAAAATTCGCGCACTCCACTCCATGATAGTTTTTACGAAATACATCTTGACTCTTTTGGCAAAGTAGTACTTGATGGAATCGTCCTTTTCAGAACATGCAAAAGTCAAATATACCTTTTAAAAATCAATTCGCGAAAAGAAACTTCCTGAGAAATAGCACTTCCTCCAAACCTAAGTTAGCTTTTCAGAGAGGTAACGTACTTTGCGAATTGCGAGTGGTACTTAACAAGAGATCATTTTGCGAACGAACTATTTCCGGAACAGTAAATTATTTTCAGCATAGCTAAATTGATGGAAACGAAGGTCATTTTCTGTGGGAAAATTCGAAAAAATCTTATAAAACCCGTTGAGAGAATTAACTCTCCTTTAGCATGGCTGACGTTGCCGATTTCAATTTCAACATTAAGTTTTCAGCTATTATGAAAAGCGACCTGAAAATTGTTTCACTTGGTTTCATAGTCTTCACACTGAAGAGGCTGAGCTACAACCAAGATAATAAATAACCCTCATCACTATAAGATATTCTATTTCATTCTTCTGAAGATGGCCAACCTCAGCAGTTCAAAGTCGACAAACGTTAACAGCAAGTTTTTGAATTCTTCTTTCGTAGAACATCCACAACATATCTCAAGCGAGGTTACTGTGATAATCACAATGATCTTTAACAGCCTTACTTGTCCTTTCACTGTTCTGCTTAACGTATTGGTGATAATGGCCGTCAAAAAAAAAAGAACAAGCCTACAGAGCAACGCTAACATCTTGCTGGCCCGTTTAGCAGCAACTGATGCGTTAACTGGTCTTGCAGCGCAGCCTTCGTTTGTCCTGTGGCGAACATTCCTGTTACTTGGTACTGACCATTTGGCAGTCAATGATTTTCACGACACATCTATTCGCATCTTGTCAGTTTGCTCCTGTCTTCATCTTATGGTAGTCGTTGGCGAGAGACTTGTGGCGATCAAATATACTTTTCATTACCCTTACATTTTCACAAAACGAAACATGAAGTTAGCAGTCAGTTTATGTTAGATCTATAGTATAATTGCTCGTATATGCAGTTATCTAGTTAATCAACATATAGTACGCCTTTTATTAATTATTCCTGTCGTGCTTTTGTGTGTTACTTTCGTTTCGTCTTCCTACGTAATATTGTATTTTGAAACACTTTGGCACCGAAAGATGATCAAAACCCAACAACTGCCGCAAGAAGAAGTAGAAAGGTTCCTCAAAGAGAGTAAATCCCTGAAGACAACTGTGTTGGTAGTCAGTGCTATTGTATTTTGTTTTCTACCAGCGGTTTGCTTTCCATTATTGCAAATCTTGGGGATGGGCTTTCCAAAGAATTCAACTGATATGTATGTAGCACGGATTCGTACAACAGTGATGTTAGACTCGCTTCTTAATCCACTAATTTACTGCTGACGACAAAAGGAAATGAGGAAGTTTGTATTCAGAAGCTCAACTCCAGCCGTGCATCCAGTGGACTAACAGATGTATCTGGGCACATTAATGCTTAGATGCCATTTTGGCCTGGGTTGACGGAGGGAACGTTACAATGAAAAATAAAAAAATAACAAATAATTTCATTGATGCAAAGGTAACCAATGGTTTTGCAGTAAAGTTTAAAATCACTTTTCAGCTTATTTTGGTTTGATGGTTTGTCTGAATTAGAATCCGTGTTGCCTTCTCCATCTAGTTTTGAGGAGACATAAGAAACTGCTGGGGTAACAGGATACGATGGCCAAGCATACCTCACATGCATAATGTTGCAATCCTTGCTTTACACCCCAAATTAAGGCTTTTTCAGAAGTCCTGTTTTTTTTTTTTTTTTTTGCCTGTTCCGTGTACGTTTTTCGATAGTGGTTTCTCTTTTAATAATAAAACTTGCCGTAACTGTGGTGGGTGAGATGAAACCACGCGAAATATAACATTTCTGTGAAACAGTTCCTTGCCAAAATTTATTTCAGTTTTTGGTTTTGTTTTTTGTTTTTTGTCTTGGCTTTTTTTCTTTGTTTGTGTTTTGTTTGGTTTTATTGCTGTTTATTAGAAGTAAGAATAATACCCCCAAATCGCCCATTTGCCTCATCCGTGTATGTGTTGTGACAGTGGTCCTACTTTTGAAAATAGAAGTTGACATAACAGTAGGGTGTGAGATGAAACCATGCCAAGTGCAATATTTCTGTGAAACAGTCCCTTGCGAAATGTTTTTTAGGTTCAGTTTTTTGTTTTGTCTTTTTTTCCTTCGGAGGGGGGTCTATTGTTATTGATGATGTTATATTGGTGAGCAGGGGGGTTGGAAAACCAAAGTTGTGTATTGGAGAATTAATTGACTGTGCTCGAGGGAAATAATACAATAATGTATCGGTACTTGCACAATTGTTCTTTTGGTAGTGGCTCTTTTTAGGTGCATATTGCCAAATGATACCTATGAAAAGGATGCTTTTCGAAGTGTCACATTTTCCGAATTGTTCTTGCGAAAGTTTAAGTTGGTCTGTAAGAATAGTTAGCTGCAGATGCACTTTGGAAAATGAAGCATCTGCGAAACAATAATAATAAGATAATTTTGAGATTTTCTTTTCTCCAAATTTATTTCATAAAACATGTTTTTTTTCTTTTTTCTCTATTTTCCTTTCCTTCGAAGGTCGACTATTTTTGAAAACGTGAAAGATTTTGCGAAATATTTTATGCGAAGTGCACCAGAAATAACCAGTGAAGTGTTACTCTTTGAAATATATAAAAGTAAGAGCACTTTGCATGCGAAATATCTCAATTTTGCATCAGCAAAGGTACTTTGCGAATAGCACGTGGTACTTTGCAAGGAAACAGTTTGTGACTGGTACTTACAAGCGAAGTGGCTCTCGATGTGTTAGATTTTACTAGCCAGAATAAATATTCATAACGCGTATTGCCACGAGCAGAAAAGCCGGGCAAATTCTCCTATTGTACAAAAGAATATTAATTCGCGTTATTTCAAAAAGCAGATAACAACTCGCTAGCTAAGTACTTTCAAACTTGTTGGTGCCGGAAAGTATAGGGGAAATGTTGTAAATTTTTCACTCATCTGGAGTTCCCTTGCTTTCGATATTCTGTTCTTCTTGCATTCATGAAACGTATTCACAGCGTGATTTCAAACCAAAACTGTCGTGTTTTCTGCTTTTCATTTGCCAAACTAGCTAGCGGAAATCACTACAAAATCTACTAGCCAAAACTGAGCTTCTATCGCTGAAAAATTGGTCAGTACCTGATCGTAAGGATCATATGTGGAAACCAAATACACAAGAATCGAGGAATCGGACAGACTACAAATATTGTATAGCTTAGTTTACATATTATCGCTAAGGGTCGCTCAGTTAAATGCTGCGATCGTTGACAATCTAAAATTATCTGTGAAACGCCTAAGCATGGATGGTACAGGGCTGAGAGCACTGACTCCCGGACTCGGCCTCATATGTGGGATGTGATTGGTTCTTGTCCTTGCTCCGAGAGAGTTTTCTCCGGGTACTGCGCAGGCGAACATATTCACATGGAACATGCGCAAAAAATTGATTTATTTGATTATTTGAAAGTCAATCTTTTGCTAGAAAATCAAACGCAGTGTTGTAATGTGTCTTAAGCCTTATTCCCGGTATGCTATGAGCGCAAATTGACACACGAAAGTGCCGTGCCGTTGAGTGCTTATACGTGCCGTTTCCCAAAAGTAGAATGATGAAATGCTCACAAAAACATTTTGTGTGTGTATTTGGGCTTGAGCTTATTTCACACGGGTTGCTTTCTGTGTTAATTTCTCTTGTGGTAAACCAGAATTTAAGGAAATCTAGCAAAAGCGTAACAAGGTGTTGTGTCATTTATGTCATTTATTCGTTTTTCGTCAACACACGTCCGATGATGCTACAAAACAAACTCTGAACCGTGATGGATTATTGTTCTTACTGTACAAATAATTTTCCACTGACATTAAAAATAAATAGCTATTCACTTGAAGTATTTGGTTATCTAACTACAAATACTCTCTATAAAATTATCACTACTGTACACCCCACGCTCTGAATGAAACCCTGATAGTTTGATCAAGGCAACCTAACACGGAACTGCGTCACCTCACATTTGTTAGCATTATCATCTGCTTTACACTCGTACCTCAGCTGACCTGTGCCTAAGGCGGGCCACAATTACACGAACTTTTAAGTACTCGCATACTTTCTGTTTATGTGGAGCTATGTTGACGTGCACGCTTTCTTTCTCAAATTCGAGTCTTTCTTCCCCCCCCCCCCCCCCACCCGATCCCTCTCCAACCATGCCCCCAGAACTAACAATATTATGGGTTGATGGCGAAAGCCCCATCACTAAAGCGCATGCAACACAGTTAACGTATAAACATCTTGCAATTTTAGGCTCTTTGTCCCAACGCATAATTATGACTCATATTTCTCGGTATTTAAATCAACTATCCTTACAAAGGTCTTTCCTTATCCTGGGACCACATCTGAATGATCATATTAACTTGAAATTACCCTTAGGTTCTATTTGAACCCAAATTTGCGTGACAAAGTTAATTTACGGCTTCAACAGCAAATCAACATTCACACTCTTCCTTTTATCACTGTGATGTTTCGAGTCGTTCAAACATAAAATAAGGCGAAAGATGCCGGTATCATATCCTTGTGTAACTGCTACAATCATAGTAATTTAACGGTAACTTTTGTAAGCTGATAAAAGGACAAGAGACTTGAAACGTCCGGACTTAAAAAGCCGTGTAGGTCTTTATCATATTTTGTTATGTAAGAGTTCTTTATGATTCGCTCATATTTACAGCCTGCCCATAAAATAGATAGTTTTTCAAGCAGTACATTTCTATACCATTGTCATCTACGCCAGTGATAATACATAACAGTTGCTTCGTTCTTGAATTCTCTACAGTTGTCCCAAGTCTTGTTCCCAAAAAGATGGACATTGAAAACCGCGGTTTTGCCGGCCCTAGCTAATGCGAAGCACTCGCAAAGCTACTGGCCTGGCTACTCAGGGAAGTGAAGAACATCTGATGTTGACAGATCTGCGCATTGGCGCAGAAGTTGAGTTCCAGCTCAATCACGTGATCAAAAGCCCGGTGATACTTGAATAGAATCCATCGTGTTCAGATAGCATTTCGTCAGCACTGTGATTCAATGGGTTTGTAGTATGACAGCATTTGAGTTTGACTCATGACTTCGTCTGGTGATTTAGGATCCGAATCTTCATTTGTCTCTCCGTCATTAATGTTCTGAAAAGCGGTCATCTTTTCAGTCTCTGCCGCCATTTCTGCTGCCACCGCCTCTGACCATCTGCTTTGAGCTGCTTTTAGCGTGGTTGTCCATGTTTCCTGCCAGTCAAAACACATCAAGCATTAGCTGCAGTGTTTTCTGCAAGAATCCAACACTTACAGACTTCTTTCTTAATCCTGAAGTTATACTGGAAACTGTAGTTACCTTTCAATAGCTTAGCACCACTAGAATCAGTAATGATTTTTTCTTCGTCTTAGTAAGGAGCATATTGAAAGAGCGTGAATGGTCATACTAAGGCATCGATCGATCCAGATCTTCGTTAAAGTGTAAGGCACCCGGTGTTAAAAGGCGGTTGTTTCAGAGTATATAAAAATTTCGGCCCTCCGCGTTTTTAAGGGGCGAGGGGAGACAAAAGGGGCAGTCCCTCTCCTAAATACGAAACTTTGAGCTACTATATAAAGAACAATATGGCACTAGCCAAGGACCAACTGAAACTTAGTATTGGTGAAGGAGCGTTGAGGCTACTTTACCTTGAGATTCTGTGACGGTGCTTGCAACGTGAATAGACCTACAGTTTGCTTGAATCTGCTGTAATGGATTATTATGAAGGAGTTCTTTAAAGTGCTTCCTAAAATAAAAAAAAACGACATTCAATGACAATGAGAACTTCTTAGTTTTTGTCATAACTTAAATGTCAGTGCGAATATATAATGCAAATTTCATAGAAATCCTTAAGTGTGCTTTCCCATCAGTAAGATTTGTGCCCAAAAAATAAACAGCTAAGAAAGAGGAGATTTAAGCCGCCTATGACTCCCAAAGTCACTCCATTCATGATCCCTTCCACCCCTCCCGTGAATCGTGTTGTTGTTGTTGTGTTTCAAAATAGGTTTGTAACACCTGCCAAAGGGACATGGTATTCTTATTAGATAAGAAAAGTTTCAAATCCTTTCAAGTGTATTGGCAACCTTTATTGGATCTTCACACGGTGAGATCGCTCACAAGTTTGTACGCACATTCCCAGTTTTCTGTGCAGTTTCAGATCGACTCTTGTCAGTTAACTTCTTTTATCCTAAAGAGGATGTATACCTGCATGTGTGGCCTCAGCATCAATGATAATGAATCTATCCAAAGGTATTGGCTGCAAATACAACATGACTGCATTTAGCTTGGTGATTAATTTGATACTATCACGTACGAACATAGTTCTGGGGACAGCGAAGAGAGTACACTAAAAGGAAAAAGAAAAGACTTCACTGAAGAATTATAATACCTGCCTAACTACTAACCAGTCTAACCATTGTAACGATATTTTACTTACCTGTTTATAAACGGTGTACTGGATTCCCGACATGCTCCGTCTGACCACGGGAGGGGTGGATGGAGGGCTTTCTGCAACAGCCATCCCAGTCAGATTCAGTTTCTGTATAAGAAAAAAAGAAAGATGCTTTGTCCATAAGACGTCTGAAACATAGTCAACCTTTGAAATTTTTTTCGGGAAACTAAACTAAAACTAATGTGATCTATTGAACAGCTCGTGAAACGAAGATTAAAACTACTTTAAAACTAAACTTGTACCTGCGTTGCAACTCCCATCACGCGGGTGCCCGAAAACTTGTGCTCTACTTTTAACCGTTAGGCCTAATAAGCATGCTATTGAAGTGATAATAATCTGCCATCAGGTAGAATCAGCATGACATATGGTGTGTACATTTCTGATTTTTATGTTTCATTAACCCAATTTACCAAGACATACCAAAGCTCAGCAGTGCAATGCTCATTTAACTGCATGGTAATAAAAAAGAACAACTCATTTTTAATGCACCTTGTTTACTTTTTGTGGGAGTTTCCTGAATCTTGTTAAAAGCAGCATGTCGTCAAATAGGAACGCGTACACATCGACTTTGGCATTTTCTGAAAATTTAAATCATTACAGGCGTTAATTGTGCATCATATTATAAAAACTTGTCAACAAACACACTAAAAAAACATAATTTAGCCCAAAAAATGTCTTCGCCCGACGAGGGTACTTTTGGGGCGACAGACAGGTTACTTTAAAAGGTTCTAAAGATTATTACATCCCAAACATGAGTCGCTAGGAGTTTGACTTAAAATTCGCTCTCGTTCGATTGTTGTGTATTCGTAGAGTTTGTTGTTTGAAAAGGCTACTTCCGCGTTTAGCAACTTAAATAGTCATTCATATGAACCAATACAAGCCTTTCATACGAAAAAGAGATATGTTCATGAAAGGTTGTGCACCAGGCTTCGCTTTGAAAAGGAGGCTTAAGGTATTTCGGAAATGGCCTATCTGGAGGTACACAAGTTATATAAGGGAGGTGGGAACGGTGGGGAGACTTACCATGCAATGTAAGAGGTCCCTCGTACAGCAGTTGTCTCTTAGGACTGGCCAGTAGACTCTCACAAGGCTGCTTAGATAATATACCTCTTAGAAACTGCAAAGACATGCAATGATTAGTTCGGATCGGTATTGGAACTTATTTGAGAACATCATGTCAGTCGCAGACAAGTAAACCTTAGTTTCCTCCACATGCGGTCTTAAGGCACATCGCGACACGGAGAAATGATGTCTACAAACTCGTAAATTCAAATTTGGTGCTCGTGAACGTGGCCATAATAGTTGGCAAAGTCTTAACAAACTGTTAACACACCTTTATTCTTGCCAACTCCTTCAACAACTTTTTACTATTCACAAACCTCATTCGTCGCGTGAATGTTGGCAGATATGTGTATTTCACGCGTCACACCACAGAGAAAGTCAGCGAAAAACGTTGCCATCAAACTCGGGTTTTATGCAATTTGTGAAGGTCTTCATGTGGAAATGCGAGTTTGCCTGAAGGAACCTTCAGACAGATTTCAGCAGTAGGGTGTGTGTGGGCGTTTTCTCATTTTATATATATATATATATATATATATATATATATATATATATATACTTTGAAAATTCTAGACACCTCTAGGCTTCAATTTTGCAAGTGAAGCCTGATTTAAGGCTACTGCAAATATAGGTACGCAAGTCTTGCATATCAGTTATATGAGGTAGGCATTCCTCACCTCAGGTACATACGTCTTTGGGTCCAGCTCAGTAATTGAAGGCCAAACTAAACTGCTTTGAAGTTCTTGTAATCTTTCGTAGTTTGCTCGAGACTTTACCTTGCCTTCTAGCTCCTCTGAAACAGAACAAAGAGTACGTTTGGTTAGCTTTTCCTGTAATCGAGTCTCATTTATCTTAAAGTTGAATATCTCATAAGTAGGCACCCCAGGGATCAGGGAGGAGGGTCGCTTACGGGACTTGGAGAACTGAATGAAACGGGATTTCATCCGGAGATTTCACAAACTTGGTCACGAAAGGGAATTGATCGAGTGACACCTCAGAAATACTCAAAGCGCAAAACAAATACGGTTAAATCTCCCATAAGGGAGCACCTTCTAGATCACGAACAACTGATCGCTTATGGGCATTGGTCGCCTACTAGATTTAAAAGGAATGTCATTAGATTTTGACTTGAGGGAAACTGTCGTTACGGGAGAGGTTGCTTAGGGAGATCCAGCTTTTTGCAGAAACGTTTTACTTACGTATTGAAAGCTCCACAGCTTTGATTATTGAGGAGAGGGAGCTGTGCTGTTCGTCTCCTTCTGCTGTTCTTTTTCTGATGTTCTGTAAGTGAAACAAACATGTGAAAAAATGCAAGACTTCTCTCCACCAAAGAACGACACAACCAAGAATTTTAAAGGACCTTATATAACTCTGAAAAAATTGTCTTTGCGACTGGTTTTCAAAAGGGCTAAAGTTGCTCAACAATCCTCAGAAATGAAACTGCAGCGTTTGCCTGAATCTTATTTTCAGGTCCAGAACATGTTGCCTCAAGAAAGTAAATAAAATTCGTAAAAATTTCCATGGCCATGGAATGTGACCTCAAAACATAAATGGTCCCTGCAAGTTGCAAATGTCCATGTGAGGAATATCTTCTTAAAAGCCCCCTATCAAGACCCTATCTCTATCTATCTATCTATCTATCTATCTATCTATCTATCTATCTATCTATCTATCTATCTATCTATCTATCTATCTATCTAACTATCTATCTATCTATCTATCTATCTATCTATCTATCTATCTATCTATCTAAGAATTAATGTTGTAAGAATAATTCCAATCGTGCTTGCAAGCTCTTTGATTATTGCCTGAGGTTTTCGCTATTTTCCCACGATTTGTTGCCGTTTCTTGTTTATTTTGTTGATAGTTTTACCTTTAGTAGAAGAGGATATTTGGTAAGATGCTGTAAAGGAGCCACTAACAAGTCTGTGATTTGAAGTCTGTTACATCTACCGTCCGACTCACACCACTAAATAATAAAAATAAAATGACAACACTTATACGTAAAGTTAACGTGAATGTAGAAGGGGAACACAAACCGTCGCGATTGAAGAATTCGAAGAATTTCCCATCCCTATTAGTCTCCTATGCAAGGGACCGCATTCTTACAAACCAAATTCGACAAGCATTCCTGATTTCACGGTTAGTTGCGTTTGTTGTGTGCAGTTTTAAAGTTCCATTAAGCTCGCTCATTGATCCAGTAAATAAGCACTTCAGGGGCGGGGAATTTCAGCGACAATCCGGATGACAGACAATATAAATGACATTGCTCTCCAAGAGAAGGATCCAGCTTATTAAACTGACATTTCTCCGAGACGAAAATGACACAAGAATATTGCAAGTCAGAATACTACCTTTATAAACTCTTGAAAGTCTTCATCTTTTTTCAACGAGTCCAGGTAGCAGAGAGCTTTGGAGTAATTCAGACAATATCTCTGATACTGTGGGTGAACTTTCCGACTGAACTGCGGAACAGAAACGCCGCGATGTTAGCAGTCATTCGATAAGATAACAATCACACAGCAAACGTAAGAGGAAACCCACTTACCTCTGTAAAAGCAGATACAACAGAGGCTGTACTGCCGAACTGTGTAGGTTGTTCAGTCTGAAACACACTCAATAGATTCTTCGCGAACCTTGTACTAACCTGAAGAAAAAATACAACAGGGACAAGAAGTGAATCTAACAACCGAAAGGAAGAAGCTCTCAAGATGCTTTTACGAGGCAAATCTAGACTTCCTAACAGTTTACCAACATTTTTGCCAACTCCTGTTTTCTCGTCACACAGGCCAACTGTATGTTGAACGATATGCTTTTCACTGGACAATGACTTCTTGAAATCGATGAAACACTTCTTGAATCTATTTTGAATCAATTTAGTCCTTGCGAGGATTACACAATTTTGTTTCGCAAAAATGTTCCAAAACAAGCCCGACTTAGCAAACTTTAAAGTTGCCGTGTAAAAGTGGCTTACAGATGTCCAAGAATGACATTAAGGCGTTAACAGGCGAAAGGTCGTCTGTGTACAGTGTTGAGCCTTTTCAATCGGAGGAGGACACCATTCTTCTTCGGTGGTTGCCGAAAAGGGATTTTTTTGAAATGTTTGTACAAATTCGCAAATGAGATCTTATAATACCTCACATAAATCATGAACATTACAGAAGATTTTGTTGACGTCCACATGTTGTAGATGCCCCATTTGCTGAATCTCTTTCAAGGGCTCCAAGAACACCTGAGATTAAAAAACAAGAGAAGCGCATAAAAAGAGCAATTTTGCATTGAATGTCGATAATAAGTTTTATCTTTGGTTTTGAATACTTTGCGCTCTATGGCAACGTCTTCCAATCAGGAGCAAAACCAGCAGCAAACCATGGCTTAGGTTACGTAACGTTTTACCTCGCTTGGTACCAATCAATAAGGGATTAGTTTCTAAAGAAACGTGGTGCTGTGTCGGTGGAAAAGTGTAGCAAAGGAAATTTGGATTTATTAACTGAGTTGATAAGGTAAATTGGCACCGGTGGCAAGTCTTTGTTTTGAATTATTATTGGCTGTTTTTTTTTATGTTAGGGTTTATGTTCAAATTTTGACGACCGCCATTGAAAACTGTATTATACATGTATAAGAAAGGAAAAAGGAGGACAATTCTAAATCAACGACACTTTTTCAAAGCACCGTGCTCGAGACTGACATCAAAACTGAAGAAACCAACTAAAAACGCCAATATTCCAATCGCAGCCGATACAAAACCTTGCTTAAGGTTACTCCGGACCTTCGCGGGTGTCCTCGAGGAAAAAATTCGTATGCGCGCCACTTTAAAGGAAAACACTGCAAATTATATATCGTTGGAAAGCTTAATAAATGTAGATTTCGGAAAAAATATAAATTGCCGGTTTCTTCAATTCCGCAAAAGAAAATTGCAATCAACCGCGAAAATGACCATGTGTCATTCAGTTGAATTAATAGGGTATCAAATCCAAGCGTATTGGCAAAATAACTGCACAGTGTTAATCCCAAAGGATCAATCATCAAAAGTGTGTCAGCATTTTTCGATATTCTGACTGGTTATTTTTTAATTAATCTGTCAAATTCGAAAAGCAAAGAATGCGCGATGGGCATTGCATTGAAGATCGCCACGGGTGAAATATTACAAATTTCAAAAATCCCCGACACGCTTTTGTTTCACAACATCTAAGGAACGTTTAGGCCAAATTTCACAGAAATTTTGGTACCCTATTAATTCATTTGTTTTCCGGAATGACGCATGGTCGTTTTCGCGGTCATTTTTGCAATTTTCTTTTGTGGAATTAAAAAAACTGGCAATTCATATATTTTTCTGAAATCCACATGCATTTATTAAGCTTTCCAACGCTATATAGTTTGCCGTGCTTTCCTTTAAAATGGCGCGCATACGAATTTTTTCCCGGAGGAGACGGGAGGACTCCCGTGAAGGTCCGGAGTAACCTTAAACAGGTCCAGACATCTTCGGCATTTTGTCGGAAATCTCAGTTCTGTTAATCCTGAATTCTTACCTCTTTGAGGACCAACAGATGACTCATCAAATAGATAACCTCGCTGTGAAACAGTTCCCATACTGCCTCGCGTCTTTTGGTCTCGTGATCCGATAGTGTGCTGATACCATCGGACCGAGGCCTTCTCGGACTTTTCTCAATGCTATTGCCCATAAGTTGAGTCCAGTGACTGTTCTGTAGAAGATCAATAATTAAAAAAAAACAAGTTAGAAAGTCTTACATCCTAACAAAAACCAACGCGGATAACATGGACAAGACACTAAACGAGACTTATGTGACCCAGGGTTCAAACAAACTCAGACCAGAAAAAAAAATTTGTGATGTTTCATAAAGTATTTAACTGACAATACACAGATAAATTTCGCTGTTAAGGAAGGTTTTCTGACTCCAAGGTTCTGAATAATTTTATTTTTGACACCTATGTTTTCTTAATTTGCCTGTGTAAATAATTAATGTTTTGAAAACTCTGATTTTTTTCGCTAAGCCACTTAACCTGTCGTCAGGTGCTTTTACCAGATGTTCAAACTGTTGCACTTCAGCACCTTTTATTTTAGTATAAGAGGTATTCCTGTTTAGGGTTCTTTAAGCCAAATTGCGAAACTAAAGGGCGAACGTGTCCAACTTTGGGAATACGTGAGCTCCGTATTTGCAAGTTGTTCGCCGATATTGTAATCTATTTTCATTCTCACTATCGCAAGCCTTTCCTACTTCCCAGCGGATTCCTGTCATCAACTACTGCTCCAAAAAATTGAAACATTATTTTTGGTTTTGCTCGTTGATGTAGGTTAAACTGTAAACCATTTCTATCCTTGCTATCGCCAGCCATTCTCACTTCCCAACAGGTTTCTGTCTTCGTTCAACAACTGTTCTTCAAAATCAAAACGATATTATCGAGTTTCCTGTGCAAAATTGAAGTGGTTGTTGAGTACATGTATCTTGAAACAAAAATAAAAATAGACTCCGAAACATTTTTTCCTTTTTTTTGAATTTGTGAACCAAAACTTTTTTTTTAATTTACCTTAAACTCAGACAACTCGTGTTCTGTAATGGGTTTTGGGTTCTCTCTCATTCGGGCTAAACATTCCTTAAAATCTTCGCCCTGTCTGGGTTTGTCTTTAAGTGCTGATAACTGTGAACAAGAAAAACATTAAATTAGCAAGAATTCTAAAAATTTTGAGCATAACTACAAAAGATTTTCCGAGAGAATCCTGATAACAAAAAGCACTATCTTCATCGTTATAGTTGCCACTTACCATCTTTTTATTTCGTCTGAGTATTGACCATCGAGATCTTTTCTCGGGATCTTAATGAATGAATGAAAACAAAAGCCATGATCAAACACACGCTAAAATTTTGCGTCTTCTATGGATTAACAAGAAAAGACTAAAAGAATGGTGGAGGATTGCAATCTAGGATGTGTTACGGGCACTTAAACATATGCTTTCTTTCTCTTACCTATACTGTTAAGTGATGTAGATGAACCGGACAATTCTTTCTTCTCACGGATTACGCTTAATTTTCCCTCTACAGAAAAAAAAAAGAGAAAAGGCAAAATATCGTTATAGGGTTTCGTAACCAAAGTCAACCTCGTTGAATTGCAGCACTCACTCATAACACAAATCCACAACAAGGTGTTCGTCATGTTCACAGAGCTTTGCGGTATAAGGAAACAGACCTTGGAGGTCTGTCCGCAATAAATCAGCATTCTATATTAATATACAAACTTCTGCAATGCGGATATCCGGAAATGAGCACGGATAGATCCCCAGATTTCTCTGCAAAACTCGCCAGCATCATGCATTCCTGTTTTAAAGCATGATTGCATTTCTATTTTTTTCATAGCAAGTATTGTTCTTAGCTATATTATTTCTAACTAAGCTAAAGAAAAATGGTCAAAAATAATCACGGAAAACTGTTTCCAGTGCACTTTTAATGTTCATGAAGGTCAAATTTTTACTAGATTTTATCTTCCGACTATTCGCCTCGTCAATACAGGCAGCCGCAAAAAACACGCAGCGAGGACTCATCAAGTGGTACTTCAGTTCCTCACTGAATGAAGGCACGTTTTTCATTTAGACTCCTTTTCTTCTTAGACTCCTTGAAGCGTCGACTGGTTTGACTCCTAGAAAGATGCATTGGACTCAACACAGTACATAGTCATTTTCTTACCCATTGGATCTCTCTCGAGGACGTGTAGGTCCATCTGATAATGGTCCCCAGGCATGGACACCACGGCGGACCCTCGTCGTGCGCGTATTGACCGAGTTTGCACCAAACGGGCTTCACTGGAAAGAAACATGGACAGTTTATACTTTAGCAACCTTTTTAACTCGCTATCAACCAAAATAATTATAAGAACCTTATCTTTCTACGAGTCACTGAGTAAGAAAGTTCAGCACTCTTTACAACTTCCGTTGAATATATGCTCTACCTTACAGCCCCAAGTTAAGAATGGTTTTGTTATTTTTGTTGGACTTCATCGAGTCTAAATCTTTTAATTTTAATTCAAACAATTCCCTTTAATCTTTAATCTGGTGATCTCGTAGTGTATTAAAATTTCAAGGAGAACGCAAATGTTGATCGCTGCTTACTCTTCTTCAGCCGACATCTCCTCTTCAATGGGTTTTTCCTTGATCGACCGCGGGCTCTAAAAAAAAAAACAAATCAGCATTTTAGAGCGAGGCTACGGTAAGTTTGGTATAATTTTTATTCATCAAACAAATTACCGGCATTGTTCCTGCTCGAGATCTTTTTCTGCGGCTGTTAAGGAATTCTGCAATATCCGCAGCAAGGCTTTCCGCATTTTCTCTTTCGATGTCGCCTTCAAATTTCTATAAAGAACGTTTAAAAACGTCAACTTTTAACAACACGATTATGAAATTAACTACTATTAACTTTGTAGTTATGAAAACTTAGAAGTAAATAAAGTAATACGACATTGCACAAGGAATGCGCCGGGAGGCTGGTCAGTTGGTTATTGACATTAGCAGGAAATGAGGGGTTGATCAGTTTACCAGAAAGGAAAGTGGAGCTTTTAGAAAGTCAAGAAATCTGAACACTGACCCACAGAATGTTTTACTGCGTTTTATCATCTTCGAATGGATTTTCTCTTACCAGTGAGACCGACGTTTGGCGGTGTTTCTTGACGTAAATTTCGTCATCATCAATTGACTTTCTTCTTGTGGGGCGCTGAAATTTAAAATGTACAATAACAAGCGTGTTATAATGAGGTCAAAATTGGTAACAACCTTTAAGCGAGTGTTGATTTTCATTTTTGACGTATTAATTAAAGAGAGATTTACTTTATTTCTAGAAAACTGATTTTGTTTTCACTATGATATTGATTTTAAGGGAGGCATATAGACTTCAACATCAAAAGTAAAACTTTCTTGTTTTGATATCGAAAAGCAAGAGGAACAAGTCAGTAAATCAGTCCAGGACTCGGAGTGAAAGAGCAGTAAAACAAGCTTCTAACTAGCAGTATTACCACTCCCCCCTGGATGGGATGCTAGTCCATCACAGGATACCCAGCACACAGCGGCTAGGAGCATTACCACTCCCCCCTGAACGGAATGGTAGTCCATTACTGGCCCATTGCAGAGTTACCCCCACGGCCCGGTTGTTCGAAGACCGGTTAACGCTAACCCGGGGTTAAAATTTAACCTAGGTTCCCGTTTCTCTTATTCAAGGAAGTTTTCACAGCAAATTCCAAGTGGTCGTTTGAAAGCAACCAAAGTCAAAACAGGAATGCTTATCGTTTGGCTATAAAAAGGAATTCAGAATTGACCCTAATCCTGGGTTAGCTTAACCCAGCTTTCAACAACCGGGCCGGGATTGTGTCAGGCTTCTCAAATGGTTCGCAGGTAACCAAAATACAAACGGGGGGAGAGAGACGACGTGGATTCAAGGACTTAAGAACACAACACGACGTCAGAGTAAAAGACTTGAACCATCGACCTAAAAGTGCAAAGTGCTAACCACTTAACCACTTCAACGCCCCGCCTTCAAAGGTTAGAAAAAGAATTAAACACTTTTGCCAGGCAAAGGGTTGTAGCCTAACTTAAAATGTACGGCGTTTAGTGGAGGGGGGATAATTTTTAGAGCTGGCGACTCTACCGTTGTTTTTGTTTCGCCTTCCTCGGTTATTTTGCTGTGTCCTTGGATGCGTAGATAATGATCAAACGAATGAGACGGAAGTGAAACTGTGTGCGCGAGTTTTCTCCTCATCTGGGGACTGCCAGCTGGACTCGGTTGGGGACTAGGCGACATGACCACCTGGAAAGAAATGCTTGGTGGTTAATCGAAATGGATTCTATATTCCTCATATTAAGACAACTGTAACTTTAACTGTAACCTATTGCCGTTCTTTGTTTGAAAACAAGACATGGTCGAGCGGAAATTGCAGAACAAATTTGAAAAGGCGTTTCTTCAAACAAGGCTACAATATGTGGCTTTGAAAGTCCCTCTGAAGTAGAGTTGATAAAAAATGTAAACCTTTTGTGTTTTCGTTTCTGAGGGCTTAAAACGTTTTCACCTGTTGGCTATTTCTTGCAATATTTTTTGCAAAGTAATGTGAAATGGTTTTATGCTGACGTAAAGGGTGTCGAGGCCCTCTATCAACCACCTCGTTTAGGGGGGCGGGGGAGAGAAGCCTAAAGTATTTGTACCACAATACACTGCTTCTCACCTGATTTCTGGCGGCCATGACAGCGTCCATTATCAGGGGAGATGCCCTTGGCGATTTCTGGGGAGCAAGACTTTCGTCATTTGTCAGAGAGGGAACTGGAGATGGAGAACTGGATGCTAAATCTTCTTGCGAATGCTGTTAGATAAGAAAAGAGAAAGTGATCAGAGAAATAAAACAGCTTAATATATCAAAAGAAAAATTATACTACACAGTTGTTCTTTGTCATAACAATAACCTTTATTTGCATGACTATAATTATTTACAGTATTGCAAAAGGTACGTTAAAACAAGAACAACAAGAAAAAGAAATAATTATTATGATATTAATAACAGATAATCAAGTGACATCATTCTTAGATGACAGGATACTGTCACGCAAATTATTCAATAATGAAATATAATTCGTCAATCGTAAATTAAGATAAATGTCTTCGGAGTTCATCAGTTTAATCACCAGGTCCGAGCAAGATAGCTGCTGAAAATTATGGAGATGACTTTGTATTTGAGCGAAAAATTCATTTCTCAGTTTGAAATATTTCGGGCAATAGCAGAGGAAGTGAATTTCATCTTCAATTGCATTGGAGTCACAAACTGGACATAACCTTTTGTCGTGAGGAGTTTGGTTATACCTTCCAGTTTCGATCATAAGTTTATGATTGCTTACGCGTAGTTTTACCAGAGCCTTTCTATTGATTGTTTTTCTAGTTAGGTTTAAATAACTTGAAACTGAATTTCATAACAACGTTTAAACGTATTATAAAACTCTAATTTCCTTGTATAATTAACTGAATGCCGCCACTGAGTGATATGCTTCTGTTTCATTATATCTTTATATCTTGATATTTTGGTTTTATCTAAATTGTTGGGAACAAAATTCGGTAGATTATAAGATTTGGATAATTCCATAATATTACTATAAAAACTAGTATTGCCTTTAGAATGAAGATTTATAGATAAAAGTAATGCTTGTTTTACAATAGAGTATTCATCCTTCTCAAAGAGATACATAATGTAGTTAAGAATTTTTTCATTAATACCAACTATTAATGGAAATCTGCCTAATTCACCTCTACATGCAGCGTTAGAAGCCTTATTACTTCCTTCCAAGTATCGCTTGCAGAAGTGTAAGTAGGTTTTTTCAATTGGAGAGCTATCCCACGTTTTAAAATCCTGTTTCTGGTAAGCTCCCCAAATTTCACAGTTGTAGGATAGTATGGGTGTGATCATCGTATCGAATATTTTACAAGCCAAAGAAGGTTTTAATCTACTAATGTCTGTGTTTTTTCTTAAGCCGAAAAGAGCGTGAAGAGCTTTCTCTTTCAAGTGTTCGAGAGACACATTAAAATTACCAGTTGAGGACATTCGGGTTCCTAAATATGTCAATTGTCAGCGCATAGAGGTATGTCAGATAGTCTTCTGGCTATACTAGCCTGGCCGGTCTAAGCTCAGCCTGAGGAGTTTTGTAATTCCAGCTTCTATAATACTGGTTTGATGCAAGTTAATTGAAAACTTCATAAACTAATACTCGTTCTGCTGAGGTAGTATCGTGAGGCATACGTAGTTCGGAGGACCCTCGAGCCAGGAGCACATGAGAGAAAGACGTAGAACGAGCGTGAAATAAAGGAGGCACGGCCCTTTTAGAGCGGAAAAATATGCAATTCCTGTTAAAATGAAGAGAAAATTGGGTTGGTGGAGTGTTTGAGATTTCATTTGAACTTTTTTGGAAATACCTTCAAACACATCTCGCCAAAAAAGGAAAAACTCTCAGAGAAAGCTTATTGGGAGAGGTCAAAGTTAAATACGTTATTATGTAGACAGCCCCTGGATATCAGCAAGTACGCGCTATGACTGGCTGCCTACTATGTTTAAGTAACAAAGGCAAAAATGTCCTAGAAAAAAATCTCCACTCAACGTAGTGTCATTTCTGTCACTTCTTTATCACAAAAGCCATAGGTGCTAAAAGTTTCAAATTCATACACTAGTTGAAGATCTCCAGTAAAGTGATCGGAAGTTAGAACTTACCCTTGAAGAGGGTGACACTGATCTAGAGCTCTCTTCGCTCTCAATACGGTCCTCCTCCTCTGGTGATATCGTCACCTCGGGGACTGTAGTGAGCTCGACATCATGGAATGATGAGGGTCTGGAGCGAGGACTGAAGTCCGGTGATAAGGGGTTGTTTCCGTCTGAAACTCGTCGTTTTGGAACGGAAGCGCCGTCTTTGCGAGAGCCGTTCTTGCTGCCATTTGTACTCTCCCCGCACCCGTCTGCAGGAAAGTTATTCATATCGCATTTAAATACAAAAGATTCATTGTAATATTTGTAAAGTAGATTTGTAATTAAGTGCGGTGGTCTAACAAAAGGCAACAATGAGATCTTCCACGGACCCTGTGAGAACGAAAACACCTTTCATAAGAGATTGCTCAGAAAAATAGCTAACAACTCACCCACGCATTGTTGATCATAAGTCGTTAGTCAAATAGCGTTTTAAACCTAGTTCACTCCAAAGTTTAAACAGGGCTAAGTGTTAGTATATTTAGAAAGCAAGGTTAATAAAACTAACTATTCACACAGTATACGTTGCTTAAATATTTTTAGGTGATGTAAGCAAGGCATGTTACCCAACCCTTCCAAACTCGTCTTGTCCATATAGCACAAACGCGGAAGGTTTAAAACTCGTCCGAATCCCGCGATTTTAGGATCAGAAACTAACCGTTTTCCCCTGACATTTAAATAGCCCTCCTACTCCATTGCTATCAGTACAGAGAGGGTTCATGACTAACCTAGCACACTCGGTGAACTTGACGCCCGGTGCAGTTCATTAACACCCAAGTTATTAGCTATCATTGGATCAGTCCAATATCTCCGTGTCTCACTGTATTTTCTTCTTTCCTGAACACTTTGACTTTGAATGGCGAGCAGCTGATTCTGCAGGAACTGAACCTTTGTCGCGTCGGTCAGATTTGTGTCCTGAAACACGTCACACGTATTGTCCTCTGTCTCCGTGTTGTTGGCCGAGCTATCGGGGGATTCGGATTTCACATCAAAGCTAACTAAATCAACGGTTGATGTGGATTTATCTTCTGTGCTTGTTCTGGTGATGTCATCTGTTGATGTCGAGATACTCTTACTAGTTTTCCCAAGCGGGGAGCTTGGCGTTTGATTGCAGTCTCGTTCCAGGGATTCGCTGCCACTGAACACGTCTTCACTGTTAAATAATTGATTTCTTGCTTGTGAGAAACGGAGGCCGACATCCGGGTCTTTGGAGTGCTGACTGTGATCTGAATCTAGCAATATAAATGAAATAATTAAAATAAATACACAGTTACAGTACATCTCAGTTTAGTAAGTGGCCAACCTTTGGCATCAGAAAAGGTCGTCGCTTGCGGGAGATTCTGAATACAGAAATACAAACGGAATTTTATGCTGATGGTCGCTGAAAGGGAGATGGTTGATTGCGATGCATTTCAGATGTTAAATAGAGTGTTTGCCTGAAAACACATTCTAACGGGATTTCGTTGAGGTAGTTGATTAAAGGAGTTGGTCGCTTATGAGGTTTCGCTGTAGTCCGGTTTATAATCACCACTTGGCAATCTCAACAAACGCAAAGAGAGCAAGAAAACATCAAAACTCGAGGAAACTGAAATAAGCTACGAGAAACGCTCTGACCAGGGCTAACACAAGTATCCTGGTAACCTGTAATAGAATTTCAGTAGAATAATAAGTCTTTAGTTCAGTAATGGCTTGTAAGAGTGGCAAGCCTGAACAGTCCTTTTAAGGACTTAAAAGTCTCATCTCACTAAAGTATAACTGGCACTGCTAAGAGATTAACCACTGAACTATCTATCAATAAAATAATCATATAATGAACTGCAGCTTAAGTTATGATTGTATCATCCTCACAGTGATGCTAGCAACTTCGCAGTAGCAAAGAAACTATAGAAAAAAAAACGACAGGACACCGTCCCTAACATCACTGCGAGAGACTATCCTTAATAAAACGAATGATTATAATCATCAAGTGTCTGACACCTAGACAAAAATTCTCTCTCGGTCATACTTACGTCTTTTGATAATATGGCTCAGTTTGGAACAGATGCTACGCATCCTACGATTGATTCAGTCGAGATCCTCGCAGATGACAATCGGTATTGTCAACCTGTTTAATATGCAAACTCGATTCTTGGGTTATAAGTCCTTTTCTCCTTTTCTTAACATGCCAGATGCTTATGCGATAGTATAAATGGTCTAGATTGAAAACACTTTCTTTAATTAGAGCGAAAATGAAAGTCCTTTATCCGGGGGAAGTTGAATGTTGTTGGATGTTTGAAGCCGGATTTTTAGGCGCGATAGTCTGTGCTGTGATGCCGGATCGGCTCAAACATTTCACCTGAAACACCAAGCATGCGTCTCTCGAAAGGCCCGAAAACTTTTCGGCTCCGAAAAGCCATTTGTACAGACAGGAACCACTAATTCTTCAAGGCTGTCATTTTAACATGTGTTTAAGACCAGAAAATTTTGACTTACGACAAATTTTCAGGTTTAGAAACGTCTTTGTTTACAAGATACAGTGTGAATTATCGTGCCCGAAATCGGCCCGAAAAGTTTCGGGGCTTTTGAGAAACGCACGCCTGATCTCTACATAGTCTTGTCGTTTCCCTAAACAAGAGATAACGCAGCACGTTGTCGTACTGTGTGAGTGTATATTTCAAAAACTGGGTGTCATGGAAATTCAACAAAATGCTTGGGTGTTACATCACGATGGACTAGCGTCTCGTCCACGAGGAAGTAGTAATCATGTCTTCTAATTGCTTTATGCTACAGAAACCGAGTTTGCGCCGGCCATGTGGTTTTCCTATGGTTAGGCAGGCACGACTAAAACACTGTACATTTCAATGTTAGAAACAAACGTTTGATGCTTTTATAGACGTCTTGCAGCGAGAAAAGTTAGGTTTTGAAGTTACGTGTGTATTCAGTATTCATCATCTAAGGAGTAATAATAATATAATAATAGTATTTATTACTTATATTGCGCTTTTTCTATAAAAAATAATCAAAGCGCATACGATATTTGCATATCTTAGCAACATACATTAACTCGTGACCGAGAGAAACAATTGAAAACTAGAAAGTAATTTCCAAGACAACCTAAACAAACAAACAAATAATAATAATAAGACAAAAGCGCTTTTTTAGTGGTTCGTGACCGGAATATCTTTAAAAATAGTACTGGTGCGCTACCAATTAACAGGCAGAAATGATTACTGGGAGCAACATTGAAAGCAATGTTAACAAAAGCCGGATGACCCCTAGTTAAAACTGGTATCGTTGCGTCACGTAGCTTTTGTTGCAAATGCTTTCCCTTCATTATACTTTCCTGTGGTATTTTGTCTGACTGACCGGCCTGCGGCTATCGTGAAACTATGCACGTCGGTCATTAACTATTTCACAACGGTGTTTCAACACAGCCTTAACGTTGAGAGAACGTCTCTTGAAACAAAGTTAATTGCTCGTTTCTAACGATTTGATTGGGATAACCTTTTCCCTTCTAGGGGTTTCGTTATGTTGTTTGAATTTAGAGTCTGTGGGTGTAATCGCTATTTTGCAGTGCTTTCATATGGTACTGATTTGCTTTCAATTTTTCACAAGTGGAATATTAAGAAACATTTGTCAAATAAGTGTTTTAGTATTCTTTACTGAAAGGAAATTAAAAGAGCTCCTGGCGACTACGTTTCACTACAAGATAAATCTTTGCAAAACATTTAACATCGTTTTCTACGATATGAGCCGATTTTGTGCAGACATTGAGTCTGGCTCCTATGTCAGCCCCTTAAAAGAGACAGACAACTTTGAAATACAAATAAATAAAAAATCATTGTCAGTTCAATTTGTGACATTTGTTTCGTGAGAGCCTGGTAGCTTTATATAAAGAAAACCTCTCTACTTTCGATTAAAAACGTTTGCAAACGTGCACGAAACTTTTTTACACCAATCGCAAAGACCGGTTTATTTCTAAATCTACTCCTCGACGAGTTATAACCTCTCATGGAGTAAACTTAAACAATGAAAATAAATCAAACGAGTTTCAACAATAAAATTGCGTGGTCTGCCCAAGCCTTTATAAGGAAAATTTCCAACTGTGAAAAAAAAAATCGTATTTACCTTTTAGCGTTGGTTTAGAAAGCCCGTCTGCGTTTCCTTGGGGCTTTTTAGCCGTAAGATAAATATAATGAGCACCCGCGTCATTTTGGAGCATGACAGCTCGAAGCCTCGGTTTTTCTAAGCCAGTATACATGTTTGCTTGTGGCAGAACCATTATGCCGTCCTAGAGTTGTCTCGCGCAAATAGCATAAATATTCTATGAGGATTTAATGAACAATTGCAAACCCTCACCCGTGACCCAGAACATTGTAACACTTGATTGATTTTCATTCATTGGTCATTGAAGCTTTACACACATATCACGTAGCAAAATTGGTCTTCTCCGATGCACTAATTGTTTTGTCTTTTAATTTCACTGCCAATAGATCTATATTATTGAATTTTTAAGAAAGAAAGTTAGAAAAGTGAAGTAAGTTGTTTTAAGCTCTCCTGAACATTTTAAGCTCTTTCCACAAAGGCATTTGTTGTCGCAGGATTTATGCTGAGTCAAAACTAGTGTTAAAGAGAAAAAAATCAACATGATAAAGACCCATGACGAGCTACAAAAAAAAGATACCGTGCACAAATTATTTTTAGGAAACTTTGATACTTTTTGGCTGGCAGAAACTGAAAGTACGATCTGGACTACAAAACTTGACAGAAATTTATAAGCTTATAGTTCACTCGTTGCATTAGTAATATCTTCAATTAGGTTACTAACACCACGGGAGATCCAAGCGAATTTTAAAACTGACGCACAATTTCGACTTTAATCTTAGTGCTTTGTTGAAAAATCGCGGACCTTATGGGGAAAATGCATCGAGGAAAAAGAAAGCGTTGTGGTTAACAGACTGAACAACCCCACACTTCAAGCCGAGACTAGAATGTTGGAAAAGGCGTCGAAGTCTGTTGAGTAGCCTAGATGTCTGCTTTCGCTGATTTTGTAGCGTTAGTTCTCAAAACGGTCTTCTTAAAGGAACGATACCACTGGGTTTGCTTCAGGCTCATTTTCGCGTATCATTTGGTGTGTTCCGTTTCAACAGGACAAATAAGTTTTTGACCGACATGCAGCATCAAACGAAATGGATGTAATCGATTTACGGGCCACCAATCCACAGTAAGGAGTCTTGGTAAAAGCCATTGATCGTAAATGTTGCTATGGCAATTCAACTTTTTTTAGTCACAAGACCAGACATTAAAATTCTTGATTCGTTGTCAGCAGTTAACTTAGTCCTGTGTTTTTATACGACGATGCTATTAAGCATGGTTTTAAGTTTCTTAAAAGAAGACTGTAAGTCAAGTAAAAAGGCGTAAAACTTAGTCACTACTGTGTAACGGTGATATTGCAGCTACACTGGCTTTTCTATTCTCAGCAGTTTATTAGACTACGTTACTTAGACAATATTTATGCCATGAAGTAAAACGTTGGATTTAATATGCAGCCAGGAGGTCTCTGAGACCCAACATGGAACGATATACTGCCGAAAATTACAAGTACGTACGAAAATTTGCCCTGTTCATCGCCAATGAAAAACCTTCAGTCGTGAGATATGGTTGCGTCTGTGGATAAAATCATAACGTGTGACCGCTAAAATGAAAGCTATTGCTGGTTTTCATGTGACGTCATCAAAATCCTAAAACATAAACTCAGGCCACCACAAAGCTGCCCTCTCTTTTAATATATTCAACCCACCAGTGATACAAATCTTCAAGGAAAGTTTCATGTTGATATATTGCTTCGTTTTACAAATAAAACAATTTGAAATTTGATAAAATTCGTGGCAGCTCGGGACCATAGGAATTCTTAAAATGCCATAAAACCGATATTTTTACTTTGAACCAACACGGCGGACGCATTCTGTCTTGTAATTTTCTGAAAATTATCAGTTTTCTCCATAACTTTGTTCTGAAGAGTACTACAGACCCAGAAATTGTCTTTGTTTGTTTTTGACCACTGTTTAACTCCTTTGTGTCTGTATGTTGTTCATGTAAACTCATTTTATCATCATGATGATGAAAGCCAAGAATTGAACAGAACTTTCCTGTGATACTGTTTGTTATGCTGTACAAGATGGTTAAATTTTTTGAGTCTTTGGATGAAATCCTAAAGTGTGACCATGCAAATGAACTGGGCAGCACTTTCGTTTGGTACTGTTTATATCTATGCTGTGATGGTGTCACTTGTTTTATTTATTCATTCATTTATTTATTTATTTCACTCTGTGGCTGAAATCATTAAGGAGTCAGACCATTCAATCAAAAGCTACCGAGAAGTGCTTCACTGTGGTGCTGTTTATAAAGCTTTAAGGTTCTACTAACTTTTAAGTTTGTAAAAGTGTAACCATTCAAATGAAAGCCCTGCTCAACACTACCTTCCTGCAGTGCCTGGAGATGTACATGGATTGGTGCTTCCAACTTTTGAATCAGTTGACGAAATCCTTAAATGAAAGCTGTGGAGCATGTTGTATGATTTACGTACGGAGATTCTTACATGTGGGTCTGTAGTTCAATTCCCCAAACTTTCCTGCGATATTGTTTATTTTTTTTATATTTTGTTTTCTCTAATTTTGTTTGTTTGTTTGTTTGTTCATTTTATTTTGGATTTGAACGTAGGTACTCTTGGCATTAACTGCTGAATATATTATGCGATGGTAGAGGTATGGTCCCTGTATGGGGCGGTGTTTTAAAGAATACTCCAAAAGCTACAGAGATTGATTTTTGTTAAGTTTCTTTTCATCTATGCACGTGTCTAAGATGAAAAGCTTATATTCAGTTTTATGCGAGAAAAATAGCTTATGTACAAGCGTGCTACAAACTGAATCCTTCACCACCTCAACTAATTTTCATTCATCTACTTAATGCGTGAATGAATTTTAAATTTACGCAGAAACGTTATCAGGATACAATAATTTTTTCTCTTAACTGACCATTTGTGCATTTGAATAGAAACAAAGCCTTACCAACGGAGTTTTTATTTATAAACTTGGGATGTTTTCAAGAATAAATGTGCTACTTGTTTACTTCAAGTTTAATCATCCTGCAATATCTGGTCTCCGTGCAACCACTTTCTTGATCTATAACAGCATTTTTTGCAAATAGGTCACTATGCACAGAATATGTAGAGGCCAGTGGATCGCTAAATTGACCTTAAAAGTTTACAACTTGTTTATTATGTAATGCGATTTCAAAAAGCAGTTAAAACTTCCAAGAGAAGGAGAAAACACCTATAATTTGCATGACAATTTATGAACAAATTTACAGTTAAGCAAATTCAAATTGAAGCCAATTTCAATGTTCCCAACAGAAGTACTGGTAATCAACCTTGTGAATTTTGCAAATAATAATTTTATCTATAGAAGCTACAAGCGGCGTTAAGTGTGCGAAAATTTGCCGTTGACACATCATTAGGGCGCATGCATACAATGAACATATTTCCTTTTCAAACCATTATGAATGGCTCCTGAATGAATTTGTTTGCCAAACGAAACAACTCTATTATAAACAATGAGCGAACGAAACTTGTTCGCAATGAAGAATTGGTTCATAACGAACACATTTTCTAATATTATCCCATAAATAGAAAAAAGTGAAACAAACGAAAAACTTACCTGATTCGTCGTCGTAAAATCCAAGCAAAGTTCGCTCATATTTTCGCAAGTTAAGCTTTAGTTGTCGGTTCTCCTTTGCAAGTCTTTTAAATGTCTTCAGTGCTTTCATTTCTCTCTGTAACGCATTTTGTAAGCGCTCACGCAGTATCTTGTTCTCGGCTTTGAGTATTTGATACCGTTCGCTCAGGTGCGAGCTCTCAGGCACTACTTGCAAAATGTCCTGCAAATGCGACTGGACTTCTGGACGCGATACTGTGTTCATATTTTCGTCGGTATAAAAGCGAACGTCATTATCTCGGGCTTCGTAGGTTAATTCGTTAGTAAATACGCCGTTGTTGTGCAAGTTTTGATTGTTGTTTGCTGATCGTTGAGTCGTCCTGGAATTTGGAATGTATTCTCGTGTCCTTCTTCTTCTTAAAGGCGGTGAACGACCTGCTTGCACACGCTCGGCAATTCCAGTTCTTACCATGTCACGCTCCGATGACATCTCTTGCCGAAAGACCTGAAGTAAAACCACACCATTTTAGCTCTTGGGTTAACTCAACTGTCTATATAGATAACTAACTAACTGTACTTTAGTTCATGTTTGCTAATTTCTGTAGCCATTGAATGAACATCATAATAACAACAGTTTATTCCTTTGTCTTGCAATTGCTGCACGCAGACCTATCCTAACGAACGATCTCTGGATATTTCAAATGTGCAGAATGTTTTTTCCATGAACCTGTACTTGAACGATTTAGAGAAGGGCAATTTAACCTTGAAGCAAGGAAAGAATTTGCTGCCATACACTCTGCAACCTTGTTAAGTTAATCCATGCTAGTGAAATTTGGATTTTAAGATCTAATTAATATAATCAAACAAATATCTCAGAAACGAAGGTTACCTATTTCGGTCTACTCGATTGTTCCTAGTTCCGGATACCTTTTAAGCTGGATACATGGTCTTTTAGACCTTTGTAGCTCAAAATCTTGTCCATTTTCGTTCCGTTGATGTTATAGGAACACAATGCTTTTGTAATTAGAAGTCTTTTGAAACTTAAAATATGCACCGAGAACCGAAAACATGAGTCGCCTATTGTCGTGGTTTTTGCCTGCTTAGACAAACATCACGGTCGCAGGTTTATTATTCAAGACCACCCTTTAAATTTATTGCTAACGAAAATGACCTATTCACTTTCCTTCCCGATCTGTGTCTAGCCCCGGCTCGTTCGTTCGTTTTCTCACTTCTATAGCGGGATTATGATGTCCAAAACCTTAGCTTATTAGCAGTAAGGGCATCAGAGTGGATAACACAGGGCCTCTTGGTGCTCGGTGAAGCTTTTGTGACTGCAAGCGTGACTGTCAATTTGCACTGGACAACTTTGAACTGTTCAATAACAAGAAAGTCTATTGGTCAGAGGAGTTTACATTGCCTAGAAAACGATACATTTCAAAAACGAGAGTGTTTGTGTTAAAAGTGCCGGCGTGGTTCTTAAGAAAAAAGCGAAACTCTTGAACTAGTTTACAGTATTAAACGAGACTGACTTAGACATTTTACCTTGGCTGTTTTCGAACGCGAACATTAGCCGCACTCACCAAGAACTTCTTTCTACCTATCAAAGAAAAACATTCATCATTCATATTATTGAATGATACCATTGGTTCTATATTAACTTAAAAAGCTAAAACTAAGTAGCTGAAGAATATTTGTCTGAAAACATCAAATACATGCCTCTCTACGTTCAAGCGATTTGCTGAATGGAACAGTATGTTTGTTCTCCTATTTGGGACCCCATGATATGTAAACTGAAAGAATTGCTTTACAGAGAACTGAACAACATTATTCCCGGTGTTGACTTACCTTAATATTGAACAAGCCAATTTTCAAAAAGGTGGTCCCTGAACTTGAGTGGTATTCCGGCTTGGTTTCCTTGAAGAGGCTGCAACAAGAGAATTGTTGAATGAACTCACAAAGCAAACAAACAGATCCAACGAATTAAATTATTCCTTTGCTGGTGCAAACTCTCAAAGTAATTAATTAAATTCCAGGGATTTTGTGAAACGTCCGCAAAATACCTTTCATAAATAAAGTTCTTAATCAAGTAAAGTTAATTAGATTTTCAGATGCGTTGTTGTTATTCAGGCTCGGTGACGGAGAGGTTAATTAAAGAGTTCGGCAACTTGTGGCTTAATTGTGTTGTAAGTGATCTAATTCAGGGATGACAACTTTTGAAAAAGAGTGGAATGAATAGATCACTATGACCATAGCTAACAAAAGAATCTGGTTATGAAGCTCAGCAAAGTCCTTTGTTTTATGTTTTTGTTATCGTTTTTAGCCTTGACCGTGCACAAACAACAATAGGTTTTGAATTTTACACGAGCAACTAACCAATAAAAATGTCACAGCTAAGTTATTCAGCTATAGTGTGCGAACGTAAAACAAAAGATTGTGCACGGTCGTAGTACTTTCAACATAAATTGCAGCACCTTTGTTATGGTCTTTGAAACTTGCAAGGTTTCATAACCAGTCCCTCGAGTAACTATGCTATGACTTAAGTGTCACTTCTGTGTTTGTATCCCTTGGCAAGCGGTTGACCTATGCGCGGTGCATAAAAGTACAAAGCTAATCAATCATGCCATAATAAAGCAGTGTAAACAAAACAGCTTTGTGACGATTTTTTTCTTGCTGATTTTGTTGACAAGTATCTCTCAGGGGACTGAGAATTTATGTCTTTTAATATCTATACGTTATAGTGCAAAACTGTCTTAATTCAGACTAGAAGCTACCAGTATAAAATTTACGTCGTAGAACAAAAACTTCTGCATGAAACAGACCAAACCGGCTAAGGAGCTGACTATAACGTATACGTTACGTCCTAACATTTAGAGAGTTTCACTTCAAAAATCTCTTCCTTGTTTCAGAGCACCATTCAGTTTAATTGCTTCTCCATTGCCCTTTCCTTTCCACAAAAAAGTGAAACTTTTGTTTGAAGTTTAGTTTCCGTTCAATCTTCTCGCCGTCCAGAGTCACGCGTTTTTTCCCGCGCGCACAGTGGCGTCCAAGTTATGGCGGCATAATATCCAGTATATAATGAATGCAATTTTTTTTAAATATGTGCATGGTAAGAAGACTCTGCCTGTTGAGCCCGTCATAATTATTCTTACAACTATGTGGTATCGAAATCGAGCGTAATAACTGATTTTAAATAGACATTGCCATTTTTACTTGAAGTCAATGTACAAATTGAGAATCATTAATTACAAGTTTTCAGTTTCAATTACTGGCGGTTTCGTTCAAGTTTGAAATTCTAAAAAAAATTTAAGGCAGCGAATACAACGGCACTTTCTGGATTGCTGTACCCGACAGGAAAACAATTCTGTTCCATTTATGTGTTTCCTACCCAACCAAAATAGCTACCGATTCGTGGCCGAAGAAACTGGGCCCGAATAGAAAAGGATTAATGACAAAATGTATCGTAAAATTGGGACAACATTCGATTTTTCATAAAATTAGGCTGCCTCGCGAGGGACGCCTAAATTTGGAAAAAATCTGGCAAATTTCTGTTCCATTCGATTTCGCATCCGCGCTAATGTTAATTTTGGTCGAATGGAAAGTACCGCAACTTTCTATTTAATCTGAGAGGTTTCGGTGTGTAAGTGTAATTTTAGGACGATAAAACAAGTGCTCCCGTTGGATTTCGCACCCGAAATTAAGGGAAATTTGGCTTGAATTGAAAGGGCCCCAAGTTTCGAATTTATTCTGCGACGTTTCGGTCTGATAGCATAATGCCCAGTTCGTTACGGTAACAAGCAGGAACAAATGAATCTGGACAGTTTGACACAGTAGCTACGCTAGCATAATAGCTAGGGTTGATCGGTGGTTTCTATACCAAGGATGCACTACTTCTCTCCAATATAAACGACTAATAGCATAGAATAAAAACATCCCAAATGAAGTAATTCAAATCAGACTTCTACATGTCACCATAGCCTCGATCGAGAGCCCAATATTTCCACTCGCCTTCAAATCAGTGAGTTCTACGTCTGTGGACAATTGAACCGACAGTAAAACTCGTTGGTTTAGCTTACAATCACGCCTTGAGATCTTCCTTTCACAATCAGTGAGAAAGATTTACATAAAGCAAATCAACTCACCCTCTTGAATTCAAGTCTTTCTTTGTTGTCCTGTCTACTATCTAACGTGATTAGTTGCCATCTGCAAGTAAATTCATACCGCTTGCTTTGATACTGTAGGCTTTATGCTTATTGTATTGAAAGCTTTATCCGGCTCATAGTATGTCGTTTACGTGTTCGTGTTCACATAACACGAAACTACTTCGGCAGAAGAAGGCACGAAAGGATTAACGGGACACACGTTAGATGACGTGAGAACTGGGTGACAAGTCCATGTTTCGAAACACATGAAAGGACGGAATAGTTGTCATATTAATTTTTTCAGTTTTAATTGCTTTTGTAAACATTAGTGGCAAGAAAGTTCGAAGCTCTCGGTTTTATTGTTGTGACAGGAAAAAGAAAGTTAATGTATCCCTTTTTGAACTACATGAAAACCGTAGAAGAGCACCTGTCGGCTCGTTTTTAGTTGAAACAATAGTTCAGAAATTATATTTTTGGAAAACAAATTGTAAAAGGGAATCTAAAAGCCAAGTATTTTCAAAAAGCAAGGCGTGAACCTTTTAAGGGATGAAGCGAAAACACGTACGAGAGTTCGAATGGAAATGACCTTACGTAACTCAGTTGTGTCCGCTACCGGATGCTCCGTCTAAGAGCCCCTTCTTATTCAAGTTACCAAAAATAAACATAAGTTAAGTTTTTCACTTCAGTTCTCTTCAACAGTAGCCGGTTTGTTTTTTCAATGATGTTTAACCAAGGCTTAAGAAGGTTCCTGTAAGGGATAAACTTTCGCTGCAGGAGACATGTTTTCCTTAATGAACTTAGTTTTGTTCCACTTTGTGTTTCGTAGTTGATGTGCCTATGCGCGGTTGAAGCATAGCATCTTAGCTTTGAGTCTCAGGTGAGTCTTTTGTCTTGGGTGAATCTTTTTTAGTCTTTTCCGAAATTAGGGGTCAGGAATTGAAAAACTCTTTAGCCAAAAGTGTAAATAACGCCGGAAATACCTTTTTTTCTGATGATTCGTTAATGAATAGAAAAAGGCGATTTGCAAAATTAACGAGATAGATTTTTATCAATGGTTTTCTCTTGGAAAGTTACTCATGCTCACTAGCAAATGTTTGTCTTTAAACAGCGCACAGTCGAAGTTTGATGTACACTTCTCTAATTGCTTCTAATTGTTTGTTGTGGCCGCGTAGCTTGCTTTATGTAAACACGTTGTGATTGCAATTCTTTGAAAGCGGGTCAAAGAGACGAAGCCGAATTAAAAAGCAGCCGCTAAAAATTGATCAAAAAATGAAGCAGATGCAATATTATTCTCTTTTTTCAGAGAAGATTCAATAGTTAAGTAGTTCGGTTACATGGCATGCCAGTCAGACCTCAGTGAAGGTGATAAAGGTGAGTTGTTTCACCAGGTTATGCCTCGTTTACACAATAACTGAACATAATGCGCGCGCTGTGATTGGTCAATATCTGCTGATTGTTAAATACCAGTAAATCACATGGAAAATGTAGTTATTATAGGTATAAAAGCAGTATACCACACATTTCTACGGTTTATTTAGTTCAATAGACCACTTGGGATGTTGGAATAACACTCGAAAAGCTTATAAAACACTCGCCTTCGGCTCGAGACTTACAATCCTTCTCGTGTTCCTCCAACATCCCGCGTGGTTTATTGAACCAATAAACCACAGAAATGTGTAATATATTGCTTAAATACATAGCTCCGAGCTTTCGCGTGGTTCAGTCAGTTTGTTCTCATTAACTCACCTAAATCGTAAGTTTAAAAAGCTAGAAACATTTTAACTTTGATTTAGTAAGGAACGGAAATTCCTAGTTCAATAAGTTCTTAGTTAAAAATCTATTTGTCAAGTATGAATGAATAGAATATTTAAGTTGTTGCGAGTTATGTCTTGTAAGAGTAAACACATTCAGGGATTAACTAATATTATTTTAATCTATACATGCCTAATTCAATCACGTAAGCGTTATGACTATGAACGAAGAATGCACGCTAGACCAGTAGGAAAGATTATAACACTCATTTTTCGATCCCAACAGATAATTTTAGTTTCGAACTGCCCTTTTAAAACTTAAGACTCTTTGTACTTCTAATAACAATAATTCTTAAGGTTGGTTTTACCACATTTAATGACCCTATCATACCCTTGAAAATTAATTTTATTGTTTTATAAAACATTGTTTTGTTTGTTTTTCATGGAGGGATCATTTACAAAGCTGGTTGTGCTACAATTTCTGAACTGAAGTAATTTCCGATCAGCACAAATTCCACGGGCAATTTTAAGACTTGTTAATAAATCAAACCATCGAAAAGTTATTTATAGACGTTTTAACACTGCACGTGTCGGCAGCTAAACCAAAGGAATGAAAAAAAGCGAATGAATCATTGAAAATGGGACATCACTGGAACACCGGAGGACCCAACTGTTCCAGTTATAGAAGCTGCACACTATTATTGTCGTGACAAGTGAATTCTCTAAAATAATGTTAACGTAATAAAAAGTGGCGATGTCCATAAACATATAGAGACTACCAAGAAATACGAAGAGAGTATGACTTTCTTGGTCTCCAGAACCAAACAAATGATCTCTTCGTGATAATGACGTACCTGCGTTCTGGAGGTTCGGTAACATGAGATTCGAAAGGACTACAGTTTTAAGATCTCTTAATCCCTATCAGTGATTAATTAATAACACTGAACTCTTTCATCCTCTTGAATTAAAGTGTTAAAGAGCTTACTTTTCCGAAGAGGTGCGTGGCTTATGACTTTTTCGAAAGGGAATTGTTGGAAACGTGTGTCACTACGTAGGGAAAGTTTTGATTTTGGCATAAAGCTGCAATGTTTTGCAATCAGATGTTTGGGACAGGTTGTTTCGTGATGCGTATGTGTTGAGGAAGATTTCGTGAGATTAACAATAAATTTCAACTCGTGAGATAGAGCGCTTTTCAAATAAGTGTCCTAAAATCAAAACCAACGTAATTACTCAAACCAGTCACAAAAGGAACAAAGAACAAAATAAACCAATCAGAAATCGAAGCAAACACAAGTCAGTAGTGTCAAGCGCGGGAAACCGCATGGGAGCAAGTCACGATTGGTTTTGATTTTGCGTCCGATTGGCTGAGAAAGTGGCGCGAGCTTTTTTAACCAATCACAGAACGAAGTAAAGCAAAACCAAAGCAAGCACAACATTGCTTTCGACACTCAATTGAAAACTGTTCTAATTGAACGATCGTGATTGTTCAGGGACTGGCTGGTTCGTTCAAAGCAAAATCAAATAAAAATTTTCCTCAGTTAAGCAGGATACAATTTCAAAGTTGCTGCATGCATTGCAGAGAAACTAAGACAAACTCCGTGTTCACGTGATTTCTCGCCACCTGGGTGGTAGCAATGATTTTAGCACAAACATTCCTTATATATTATCATATTTTTGTAACTACTTATTTCGATAAACTATTGTAAGTAAAAATAATGGCTTTAGACAAAACTAACTCTCTGATTTCCTTTGGTGTGTTTTTATATCTTTAAAATGACCATACCAAAATTTTCACTGATCGTAATGACAACTTAAATGAAGTCAATCTTCGATACGCATTACCTGGCAGTAAATTTATCCTTTATTCCTTTTTTTTTCAATTTGATCACCTCTTAATGTCGCAAGATAACAACCCTTATAGAAATAAGTGGTAAATATAGTTGAGTGATTCAGCTTCGTGTTTTAAGCTTGTTTGGACATTGGAAGTAACACTGCCCAAAGCCAGCAAAACATTATCAGTCGTACGAGAAAAGCACTTTATGTTAGAACCAATTAAGGGTCCCATGAAATTAACATGATTGTTTTGCTGTTGAAATGTTACAAGCTACATTTGACCGTATTTGACCGTATTTTGGCAAAATGCAACCTTTTCTGTCTTCTCTTTTTTCCAGAACCACACTGAAGCCGGGTATGGTGTGTGATGTTTCCCTAACTTGGTCTTAAAATGGGTTTGTTACATGATACGAAGTACTCCGTGGAACCTGTTTGCCAAGCACTGAACAATATACGGGTTACGGAAGGTTCGGAAGCTATCTTGGTGTTTTTTCAAAAAATGCTACAAAAAAATCTAACATATAAATACTGATTAGCCGGGCGACAAAATTGCGCTGATCCCGGTATGTATTTCGTCTGTAGTATGTTAAGTGTCACTGGAGGAGATTTGTAAAACACGCAGTCGAAATATTCGATAAACAAGTCTGGTTTGAAAGTAAAACAACCAATAACATATGCGGTTTGTTCTTTACCTGGCTTAGAACGCCCCTTCAGGATTCAATGAGCGAACTGCAAAACCGACATCCATTCAATGTTTACTTAGTTTTCGATCCTCCAGGTTCTTTACTTAAATTGATTTTACTCGATGTTTTCTGTAAGCGCACTTTTCCAATTTAAATTTATGCCAGCGTGGTTAGCAATGCATAATTCATCAATAACATGCTTTCAGACGCTGGCATCGAGCACTATAGCTACCCAGTGCACAGATCACGCTAACAGTTGAAACGTTATTTCTAGTCTGAAGAAAAACTGATGATGGTTTGGTTACCTTTTTGGATTGCAGTTTTAGTACAGTATTTGCGTAATTCCTCAAACGTGGCAAAATTAAGATCAGATTGTATCATTGAGTTCTGAATTATTCCATCTTCTCTATTGAAATTAATGTTTCAATACCAGAACATTCGCTGCAATTACTCTTTTTCTAGGTCAATTCTTAACCATGGATGCATTTGATCATTTGAAAAAATAGTAAATTAAATAGGCTCTTGAACGGCGGTGTTCAGGTTTGTTTGAGCTCTAGAGAATCATGTCTTGACAATTTATCCAGCAAGGGCCGGTATGTTTACAAAACAGTAAAATCCTTGTCACGTACCAGCTTATTTTGAAAATCCCTCCTGCCAAGAAGCAAGCCAAAAATCAAGCTTCAAAACACCTACAAATAATGTCATTTGTTTCTCCTCGGGTTTTGTGCCCACGAACCGATGGAAAAGTACCGTGGCATCACAACTGTATTTCCCTTGACTCAGTGCTTATCATTTAAAAAGGCATTTCATCGTGTAAATATTTACTTCTAACGCTGATATACAAGAAGCTGTTGTCATTATAATTTAAAAAGATATTATTCATACCTTATGAATTTCATTTTCAGTCCTTGTTTCATTCAAGAGCAATTAAGGCCACCACAATTCAATTTTACAATTTCCACTTAGTGGATTAAAACTAAACGCCATGCATGCGAAATAACATTTCTATGACGCAAATTCTTTTCCCATCCAAACATCTTTCTAAACTGAACATACAAAAATAAATTCACCGCTGATAAAAGGAGTTGTTATTCAAACTGCTGGTGGTTATCAGTTTAAATTATCATTCGTTCCCATCACCGAAAATTATTTTCGTTCCCGTCCCTTTTTTTTTTTTTTTTTACTTTTTTAATTTCCTTTTTCGAAGATCAAAACATCTAGAAAAAGACTGAAAGACGGTTCTTTGATGAGCTTAAAGTATTAATTTTCTTTATAATATCTGTAATGTAATTACTCTTTTGTGAACGTACCCTATTTGATGGTCCAAATTCTTATCACCTGTATAGTTTTCAAGGTGTTTATTCTTTGCCTGCTCTTGGAAATAAAAATTACTCATGCACTGGCAAACGCACACTCAGTGGCTTGTGTTCGCTACACTCCCTGGAAGTGAGGTTGAACATGAATCGTGTGCTGTTGAAAGGAACCCTGGTTCTTCCTGAGATTTGTGGACCGGGTACGTGACCACACAAGGAAAGGTTAAGAAATATCAGGAAAAGGAGGTTTGAGGCTGATCAGACTTCGCTTCCTTAGGACTCAATATATTTTTTAAAGAACCGGCTAAAGAATCGAATTGATGAAACGTAGCTAACCCAGACCTTTCCTTCAAAGTTTGGCGCGAATTCATGACGTCATAAGGCAGGAACTGGTTGTCAGCCGATACGTACCCGTTTCCAGGCCTTCACTGTCACTTCGCGCTTCGCAGATTTTGTGAAACGCCAGACCACAAAATAATTGTGTTATTGCTTTTATTGGTGTGGAATGTTGACGATTCTTCTTTTACTTGATGGAACTGTATACTGAGTGCCACAAGGCCTTAGGCATCAATATCAGCCTCTCACAAGACCCTGCTGAACGATCAGAAATATCACGAACACACGAAAACTTCATAGTAACAAACCGACATTTAAGCAGGAATCGATATGTTGCCTACATATTAAAACGACTGGAGATGCAAAAGCCCACGTCAAATATATCAGCTTTCCGACTTATATTTCCAGGATTTCCGAATAACATTGCAGATTTGTTCTCACCCTTTCAGTTTTTTCTTTCTGGAAAATACTTGAACACAAACAAAAAACATCAAACATTAGGTTTGTCCAGAAAGCCTCTTAGTCATCTTAGAATTTTGACATATCGAAAGTAGACAATTCATTGCAAATTTAGAAATAACCTTTCCAAATGTATACCAGTTAATGCCATGTAATTACAGGGGACCTGTCCCAATGAACGAGAAATGTCTCAGGAAAACCAACCAACGAGTTATATCCTCACTGAGGCATAAATACGTTGCATGAATTGCAGATGCTGTGTTTTTAGGATGATTGACCAAAGTGATAAATCACTTACCTACACTTTGTATACCACAGAAATTTTGCTGTATCCTCTAATTTGTTTGAGCGTAAAGCCACAAAAATGACCTGAAAAGCTGCAGATAATTCGTGGAAAGCTTCCGAGATTTCGTTAAAAGGCGGAGAAATTTTCCTTTTTCTAAACTTGGAGGCAGTCGTATAACAGAATAATAATCAAGCAGCTGTGAAAACATGTTCACATATATTGAATGCGGTCGAAAGGGCTCAAAAAGAGGAAATCACTGAGAATTACAATATTTACAATATAGAGGCTTAGTGTTGAAGCACTCAATCGTAAAATCGTTTATCTTTCGTAGCCCCGTCAATTGATGGGCTCTTGCGTCATAAGGACATAACCATTTGAGGTATTCCTGGGGCTTATCTATCGTGCAAGACAACATCGTTAGGAAAGCTTTGTCTTTCTCCTCAACGTTTATCAAATACTTACACGAACAGCCAGAAATACAAGTTAGGCACGTTTCAACTCATCAACTGCGAGTGTTCCATGTTGTAGAAAATATTGCGAACTAGCGATTTTAACTCACTTTAAGGGGTCAATTTTGAGCCAAGAACGGCTTAATACGCTCTTTCCATGCAAAAAAAACTTAATATGAATAGACATTCAGATTCGAATAACTAACATGACAATTTTTACATTTTTCCTCGCATTGAAAAAAGTCTAACTTGTAGTGGTCCAACTCATGCCCAGCACTGGTTTCGTAAATTCCTAAGATCTGACAGGAGGATTTGGGTATTGTTATGTTTGAACTGGCACTCCCTGATTGGCTGCTAAAGACAAAAGTTTCTTTGTTCAAACTCTGAGAAGTGTTTGGAATTGAAAACTGATTGGGAGAACAAGCAAAAGGATTGTGAATAAAATTAAATTTCGTGAATTCACCGTCAAAGACGACCATTTGATTGACAGCGAGATAAGACCCGTTTTTCCCGTTTTTAGTTTCGTACTGACTTTATTAACTGCTTCTCTCCTGTGCTACTGTGTTTTATCTTATATCTTGTCTTGATATTTCCGAGTTGAAATCCTCATCTCTAAAATCTACCATTTGCAAAATTTTAATGATCGAAGTGACGATAAAAGAAATTGTAAACTCAGTTTCTTGTCGTCCTAAGAAATCAAACACTCCGGAACAATTTCGATTTGTGTCTCAGTGACGCCATTGTAATTTCTTCTTAATTTAACTTAGCCGCAAAGTGATTTTTCTCGTCGATTTTTGTCGCCGGGCAGCTCGAGGAGAAACAATTTTCCGCTCACTGTGTTGTTGAACGTTCATTGACTATATTTGGTCACAGCAGGATTATGAACTGATAACCTATCTCCGATGAGCCAATCAAAATGCGAGACATCCAATAACCCAACTCCAGCTTTAAATGAAAATCTCTATATATGTCACCACGTTAAGAAAAATAAATTTTAATCAAACGTTGCGTGGTTGAAATTGCAGAGGCTTACCGATTTGCCATGATTTCAAGGGTAACGACGGGTGATTAGAAAAATAAACAACTTCAGTTTAATATTTGAGAAAATTTTGAGCCAAACAAACAGCGTCTCCATATTGGCACTCATGCGTACTCAGCACTGAATTGGGTTTCTTTTTACGAATGTCTGTCAATTCATGAAGTCGTGCAATAAAACACAAGCACAGGAATTTTAAATAACTCTTTTCAGTCTTATGGGCTACCTTTTGTTGTTTTCTGATGCGAACAAACACAATATGTTCAGACTAATTAGTTGATATAATATGTTAACCACCTGCCCTCTGATAAGAATCGTCGAAAAATGGTTGTTTATTAAAATATACATTAATCTTTTCCTACGTTTTTCCGTTTTGGATACGTCCAAACTTTTTCTTCGTCTGCTTATCCACAAATCAATTAAGCCACCACTACTCAGTATTCGTTTTCTTCCATATATATAAAATGACTGAACATTCATTGATCAAGAAGTGTCCTGGTAGCGGCGAAGCTTACCATCGCAGTTAAATGCTGCAAACCACGGAATACATTAAGCTTTACTTTAAAGACATGCAGTAAAAAAAGTTTCCGATATGGCCAAATGAGAAATGAACAGATGGGAAAGGAAAAACTAAATAAGTAATGTGTACTAACTTCGGGTCAGAAACCAGGGCCCGCCAACGTCAGTAAAACTACCGTAACTGGACGTTTTATGCTGCGGCTCTCTGTGTCCTGGAGGGTTTTCTCACATTGTATTTTTACATATTACAGTCCCAAAAAATCGTCTAGCACACTTAGAGCAATTGCTAAAAACATATCTGCATTCTAAAAACATTTAACGGCGTTCAAAACCTGTTCACTCTCACTGAATTCAGGTTCGATATTTTCCGTCTGCCGATTAACATGCTGAGCAGCCACGAACTTGCTTGTTATTGAAAATATAATTATTCACATAAATAAATCGAACTAAGTCGTACAAAGTCTCCCTTATGTATTTAAGACTCGCCTACCTCGTTTCCGTTCTTCGAAGTCCTTCACGCCAGCTGGTCTACCTTGTTCGAGGTTTCTTTTTAATTTTTTAAGCTACCTAATCACCATTAAGCAAGTTAAAAACCAGAGATCAGTGGAGAGTTCTCCTTCGGTGACGTTGACGCTGGAAAAATAACTAATTTGAATTTCAAAAATATTAATTGAGCTAATTCTCCTCATCTTATTCAGGCAAATCTGTTGCCCGGTTACATGATTTACTCCTGAAAGCTCAGTGAGAATGCCTTGCACAAGAAAAACTGTTTTAATATGTAAACAGTTATAAAAACATTTTGTTTGACGGAATATTACACCAACCAGGAAGAGATGGGATCTCCAAACAAAATCAGCTACCAAATCAGCAAATTGGCTTAACACTGACCCAGGCAACTAAGTTGACTTCAGTCTTAACCAATGCTACACGAATCACAGCGTTCAACCTCAATCGCAGTTTGACATCGATGTACAACCCTGAAGTACTAGTAGAAATACGGCAATTCTACTTACAACTTTCTAAGGATGATGGGTAGTTTTTATACACGAAAAGAAATTTGCAGACTCAGTTCATTGCTTTTCACAGAGCTTTTTTTAGAAGGCTAAACTAGAATATCTTCATTTAAAAGCGTAACTTTAAGTTTTAAATACAAATGTTTTAGATCGCCGGGTTTTGTAAGACCCTACTGCAAACTTTTAGATAAGCGAAAGGTTGTAGGCTTAAAAATAAAGTTGTTTACAAGCTGATGTGTGGTTGTGGGTGCTCTTGTCTTAAAAAACGCTAAAGCAGGTGCATAATAAACCAATTATTGGATTCGGTTTTCGAAAACACCAGATTTAAACAATATATTTCCACCGGTAGAAGTACCGTAAGCTAAACAAGTCACTTGGAAAAGCGTGGCCGGAGACGAAATGGAGCGAAAGGTTAAAAAACGTGAGCAAACAGGTTTGGTAATGGCTGCTCGGACGAGGGCGGATCTGGCAGCGATAAGCCAAAAGAGGAATGAGTACTGAAAAGCGGCGTATTTATACCCAGATCACAAAAGATTTACACAATGTACTCTGCCATGGGTATTTAAAAAGGGCCAACGGAATATATTAAGACCGGCTAACCTTGGGGTTGAAGCGAAATGGAAGGCCCAGTGAGAACAAAAGACACTGACTAGCGTGCACCACACCACATCTGACAAAACCATGTTGTCACACAAAATCAGCAGGCCTAACTCTTTTGATGTTTTTTTTTGTAGAAAAAAAATTGGTCACCTCGTTAATAAGGACACATTATTATATGTTAGCATCCCAGCTTTCAGTAGCCTAGTGTTTGCCAAACGTCCAAAGTTTAAATTTAAACTATTGAGCGTTCATGGGAACTAAAGGTTTTAGTAACATGCGCTTTTTTCGCCTTCAAAATTACCGCTATTGTTTTATGTTCTTTTCAGCTACAAACAACTTCCCCTTTAAGATCAATGTTGAGGAAGAATATACACTTTTCCCACAACCAGCTTAAGGGGACAGCCTTTTGGTTGATATGTGTCGTGTTTTCTTAAGTATGGCCAGGTATTTGCTGCAAGCTTGCTTTATTATCTTGAAAAAGGACTAGAAAATTGGCAACAACAATGAAAGCGAGGAGAAAACTCACCGCTCCAATTAATTTTTTTTATTTCTGGACATCCTGTGGCGATATCAGACTAAAAAAATACTGCCATCTACCTCAGTCCTTGCAATTCTGCACTTAACCCCAAGCTACTTGTTCTATTCTGCTTTTTGAACCTTTTTATCATATTTGTTTTTAGCTTTATTATATGTGGTGGCATTTGGCGATGATAACAAGGAAATTAGGACATCAAACATTTGATATTTTGGCGAAATACTGTCTTTTGTTTGTAGGTCATAATCAGTCCTATTGATTGCCGATCATCCTCTATTGATTCTTACCCATTTTGTGTTTAATCAGAGGACCAAGGACCCTAACAATATGTAACAACAGAAATAAGCGATCAGAGTAGAAAACAACGAACAAACACCTCTGAAAGAGGCATTGCAAACGTTGTTACCCAATATGTATCCGGCTTTTTGTTGCAGAATGTTTTTCTAAAACTTCCCTCATTCAAACTACAAGAGTTAATTACAAACTAATGCCATGGAATTGTAATAAACGCACCTGTTTAAGCAGCTTTTCAGGTGCTAGCCTGCGTTGGAGCCTATTTGTTTGGGCGGTTAATTTATACCGAATAATCGTTCACCTTCATCTTCTGCGGCCATGTTGTTTTCATTAGTCGCCTCGTTATGAAGGTTCTGGGAAAGCGTTTTGCAAAAAAGTGACAAAAGGTATGTTACACGAAAAAACCTGAGCAAAATTCAAGCTGGTTCAAAAACTTGCAACGTAAAAATTGCGTAGAAAATCGTCCGCTCACCTACATTACACGGCATCAGCTTGTAGCGCTTCACTGTTGCGGTAAAAATCCTCGTTGCGAATCGTCCCGTGTAGCATCACCTTAACACATCCTAATTACACAAGGAAAGAAAGTAATTGTCTTGGCTTATCTGCATTTTTTATTTTCAATGGACTGGGATTTGTAGGAAATCATTTTGTAATTGTGCGCTTTCATCGCGGAGGAACGAAATAAGTTCATTCAGTACGATTTCACAGCTTTTCAGTACCTTTTCGGAATAATTAGAAGTCGGTGTAATTTGTCGCTTGTTCAAACTAATCATGCGGGGCACAGTGATAATTTACGAAGATATTTCCATGTTTAGAGCAAATAAAAGGAGCAGCCCTTTCAATTTCAGGCATTTGAGTTTCGCTTCAGAGCAAGATTCAGGAGACGAAAACTGCAAAGAGATGAAGACCTTTGTGCTGTTGTGTTTTGCTGTGCTTCTTCCCGTTGCGGGCAAGTGAAACGTAGAGTTATATGCGAGTGACATGGCATTACCTTACTGGAATTGCTTTCGAAATGTATAAGCCTTTCCACGATATTTTCAAAAGCTCCGTCAAATTAAGTAACCTCATCATTTCAGTTCACTCAAACTCAGTCATACACAATAACAGAAATTGAATGGCAGCAGGTATCCCTCTTTAACTGAACATCGTACGTGAAGTCGTAACTGACGAGCATTTCGTAAAATGAGGTAAACAAAAAAAGAGAAACTTAATAATTGGTAAAGTAAAGACATGTTAGTTTGAAAAGCCATGAACACGTATGCAACATTTTCTTCGGATCATTGTCATCAGACAAAAATACTTTTCAAAGAAGAGGTTCACTTAGAGTTGTAATCTTTCTATTATCTTTTATTGACGGTTTAATCCTGAGACTTAAATAGGCTATAGTTTGGACCAAACGTTTTGAAGGCGGCCATTTGGGAGTACTACAGACATTCACATATTATGTGATGTGGAAGCTACCTCCGATTGAAAAAAGCCTCAAAATGTCATTTAAACCAGCCAGGACGAACAGGGGAGCATTGAGCTGAAGGTAGACAGGCTTTATTTCAAGATATCTCGATTTTTATCACCGGTTAGTCCGTAATAAATCTCTGCAAACTTTAGGCTTGACGGCTTATAGAAGCAGCGACGCTAACAAGCGATTGCGTAAGAAAGCGGTGCAAGATAAACCGGAAATTAAAACAGGACACAATAAGCAGAAGTAAACAAGATTTATTTCGTGAAGTAAAGATTTATTTCGTGCTATTACATATATTTTCACCCTTTTCTATTTTTAAATGAACTCCACATACAACGCGTTTGGGCTGCCTGTGGAAGGACGCAATATCTCGCCGTTGATCATCGGCGAAGTGAAACGGTCTGTATAAAGGACGCAATATCTCACCGTTGATCATCGGTGAAGTGAAACCGTCTGTATAAAGAAGGACACAATATCTCTCCGTTGATCATCAGCGAAGTTATACCGTCTGCATAATGAAGGACGCAATATCTCGCTGTTGATCATCGGCCAAGTGAAACTGTCTGCACAATGAAGGACTCAATATCTCGCCGTTGATCATCGGCGAAGTGAAACCGTCTGCATAAAGTAGGCATCGATATAAAAATAAAAATAAAAATAAAATAATAACTTTATTAACGTGTCAAAACTGTAGTAGCTGAGGGGAAAAGTCCCCTCTACCAATTGTGGACACCTAACCTGCCTAACTAAAAACGTAATTAATATATATAAAATGGAAAATATTTATATACATTTAAAAAGCCTAATTACAACAATTAACTAAGCTAAAAAAAAACTATAAAAATATATTAAAATTCTGTTTCTTCAACTATATTAAAATATAAAAATAAAAATTATGTTAAAAATAAAAATTATGTTATGTAATGTTGGCGGCCAGTCATTCTTGGCATAGGTTGCAGCCTCGACAATCACTGACATTTGCAGCCAGCGCAGTGAGGTCCCGATCACGTATAATCACGTCGTTGATCATCGGCGAAGTGACACTGTCCGTATAATGAAGGACGCAATATCTCGCCGTTGACCATCGGCGAAGTGAAACCGTCTGTATAAAGAAGGACGCAATATCTCGCCGTTGATCATCGGCGAAGTGATACCGTCTGTATAAAGTAGGCATCGATATCTCGCCGTTGATCATCGGCGAAGTCAAGTTGTCTGTAATATTACAGACAACTTGACTTCGCCGGTCACCCCGGAACACCCCCGGAACACCCCCGGAACACCCCCGGAACACCACCAGAACAGCCCGGAACAGCCTGGAACAACCCCGGAACACCCCTGGAACATCTCATAATACCCCCGAACTGATCCCATAATGCCCCGGAATACCCTCAAAACAGCCAGGAACACTCTTGAACACCAAAAATTCTGGTCAGCGGTCAGACCGCTCACGCATAGACTGACCCGAGGACTTCCGAAGATTAACGAAGATTTCCAAATTTTTCCGAAGACCTTTGCAGATCATCCGAAGACAAAATGACAAAAATAAAATAAAAAATAACATTGGTGTCCTTTAGATCGACAAAGATTTGATTTTGAATATTTCTATTCAATTATTGAAGTTGTTGTAACTCATGCGAGATTTGCACTATAACTCTCGACAAACCGATGTGACGTCTATAAGTAAAATTCTGGGGTGGGCATCCCGAATAATAATTCAATTCCCCACGTCACGGTCGCGATAACTTACTCTTGGGCATTGCGTGACAGATTTTGCACGCAAAACAAAACAGATTTTGCAGGCTGTTAAACGTCTATAGGATTTATTTTTTTTCCCGTAAAGGCTGTTCCTTTTCAATTTATGTAGCCGGTATTACCGCATTTTCTCAATACGTGCCGCACTTGCTGTGACGGTACGAACTGGGCAAAGAAACACCACCGCTCCTTCTAAAGACCAGTTAAGAAAATATTTGAATAGTTTTGAGAAGTAAGTTGTAACTCAAGGTTTATCGCAACGTACAAAGTTGGCTTATTGAGGGAGCACACGAACTTTGCAAAGTTCAAGGAAATATGATATGTACTCTCATCGTTGATATTTTCCTTTTTTCGTTTACCGAATTTTTCTCTTAAAGTCTAACTAGATCTTGTGAAAGTAAATAAAATACTTGTTCCTTTTCTCGCTATAAGAGTGTAAACTCGTTCGATCCTTTTGCTCCCGGGTTACGTTGTGACATCCTACATTACAGACATTATAAGCCCTCGGATACCTCTACAAAATTATAGTACTCACTTATCTTCCGAGCTACGCTCTTTTGTTAACCAAAAATATATGCAGGCCTAACTGCAAAAACGTTGTCATTCAAATATGACAAGAGAAAGCTGCAAGATGGGAATTTATCAGACATGGAAAAACGTTCTCGGATTTTAACATTCCTGAAGCACTCATGCACTACGGTATGATACTTTAAATTAATATGAACTGAGGTTTTTTAAATGAGGTGTATATATTCACTGTATATTAGCGTAACGAACCGGCGGCCAAACATTTCCATGCACCTGTGGAAATAAAACGATGACGATCGTGTGACCTCGGAATAATGACCTTATAGCATTGCGTGACACTGTATCATTTGGCTTTGTTATGTCCTTGAGGTCACACCTGTTTTTTGAACGTAATAATGCAAACCTCGCAAGAGAAAAATCAATGCAGAATTAACAGTTCAACTGTCACATTTTCATGTCACTGAACTGAAATCGCAAGTTATTGATATGAAGGTCACGTGCATGATATATTTTTCCCATTAATTAATGGTTTTTTCGCTGTTCTTAAAAGCTACGAAAATATTCCAAGCATTCTTGAAATGCTCGGAAATCTCAGGGTGATCCGCAAAAGTCTTACGAAGAATTGGGAATCTTCTGAGGTCTTCGGCTTAGTCAATTCGCGAGCAGTCTGACCGCTGACCACTATTTTTGGTGTTCCGGGGGTGTTCCTTGCTTTTTCGAGGGCGTTCCGGGGTGTTCCGGGGTGTTCCGGGTTTTACAGACACCCGGTTCTACAGAGCACAAAACCTTATCCTAGCCCAAACGGGGGAAAAAACCATATCCTTTTAAATAGCTCCGCACGAACGAAATAAAGCAATTTAACAGGAAATACATAAAACGATAGATATTGCAATGTTTATTTATTATTTCAATTAGGCTAGATTTAATTGTCCCGGTTCGGCTGACTGGGATTACTTTTTGCTCGTAAAGCCAACTCCTTGTAAGACTGGAGTGAATATAGGGTTGTTTAAGTTCAAGAAAAGTGAGCGATGCGGCAGCCATGTACAAGCCTAGGTCCTTCGTCACGAATATAAAACTGTGACTTTTGCTAATGATCGGGCTAATAAAATAAACTTCGAGCATTCAATTTCAGTAATCTGTTTTTTCTGTTTTTTTTTCCAATTGTACAGAGAAATATTTCTCACTGGCCCCCGGAACACTACCCCATAGTTTAAGAAATCCGTCCTTGTGTAACTTCTGCAGCGCAAATCTATGTCTCCTTTTTTGCATCGGCCAACAGACTTATCGCCATCAGCTCCATTTTATATAAGCAGACAATATAATTCGCCGATGAACTACGCCGGCGGGATTTCAAGTTACATTTTAAGAGCGCTTGTCTGTAAAAATCAAACATAACGCGGCAAGGGTGGAAAATTCGATTTCTTTCATATTTTAATGTTAGATAGGTTAGGGTATAACTAAAATTACTGGATACTTTTTTGGCAAAATATCCTTTTATTTCAAAGAAAAATGCAAATAACGACCTTCCGTTAAAATCGCCATTCGAAGCAGTAAATTATGACATCAATTTGAGGCGTTCGCGTGCAAAAACAAATCCCCCTGTCGTCTTTTAAACACTCAATTTTACTTTTGCAATCTCTCAAGAGCCACCGGGCAAGTGGGCCTCAAAAATCTACTAGCCCACCGCACATTTCAGTCGCCCGGGTTCCTTACCAATGTCTTTCTTCACCCATATCACCTTGACCCTGGCAGTATAGCTTTACTGTGAAGGACCTTAATGCCTTTAATAGCTAAGCGACTGCTGTGTATTTGCTGCAAGCTTTAAGCTCATCATGTTGTTTTAAAACAAGTCGCTTTACATGCAACTATATAACAGACGGACTCACCAGCTACACATTTTACTCTGCGTGACAAAACAAATACGCTCGCGGCGCCATCCACGTTTGGTCCCAATTTAGCAGTCAAATCTGATAATGCTTTTGTGCACTGAAAACTGAGCAACACTCGTATGAAATCAACTGAACCGTTGAGTAAGATGTCACAGTGTAGAAAGATGTCGAACGTTTTGGAAGAAAGGTTGTTGTTGAGCTGTTCGACCGTTTACAATACACTGACCTAGTTGGCGGTGTTCATTGGATGGCATCAACAGGACCAAAATACGTCGAATGGCAAGAGAATCACTCAGAAATGGCCTCAGAACCTGTCCTCTACAGCAAATGAGGTAAGAGCATTTCGAACTGTTTTTCTGTTTGACGTTTTCGATCTCATATGGGTCGAAACACATTAAAATATGTGCGTGACTCGCGAATGGAATGTTGCCAAAAAGGGTCAAACAACCTGCATTTTAACGAACTTTGAAAAGCTCTCGCGTCGCTCTCAATCATTTGCCCAAAGAAATTTTTGCAGCAATCCTGAGAACATCTTTTGTTAATTCAACAGCCAGAAGCTGAATCGATTTGACGGTTTAGCACATGGTGAAAAATAATTTAATTCACGAAGTACTTTTCCTGATGAGAAATGTATACTTTCAAAATTAAATTATTTCAAACACAAAGAACAACGCAGTTTCTACCAAAATCAGTTTTGAAGCTCTTGAGAGATTGCAAAAGTAAAATTGAGTGTTTAAAAGACGACAGAGGGATTTGTTTTTGCACGCGAACGCCTCAAATTGATGTCATAATTTACTGCTTCAAATGGCGATGTTAACGGAAGGTCGTTTATTTGCTTTTTTCTTTGAAATAAAAGGATATTTTGCCAAAAAAGTATCCAGTGATTTTAGTTATACCCTAACCTATCTAACATTAAAGTGGTACTATGATCAAAAAATCACTTTTATTTTTTCTTCGGATTTCGAAACTATGTTTGTTAAACACTCCCCAAGCGAAATTATAAACGTTAATTTTGAGAAGAAGACCGTTAATTTAAACTGCAATTTTACGGTTTAATGGTCCGCCATTATTACACCAGAAAGGATACAATGACGTCATACACTCAAGAGCTGTAAAATGTGGTGTGTGAACGCGGCTTACAAATTATGCAAAACACGAGTTTGAGAGTGTGAAAGCTCAAAACTCCCGTGCTGCATACTAAATAAGGCACTTTCACACACACTGCATTCTACAGCTCTTGCGTGTATGACGTCATTGTATCCTTTCTGGTGTAATAATGGCGGACCATTAAAACGGAAAATTGCAGTTTAAATTAACGGTCTTCTTCTCAAAATTAAGGCTTATAATTTCGCTTGGGGAGTGTTTAATAAGCATAGTTTCGAAATCCGAAGAAAAAATAAAAGTGATTTTTTGATCATAGTACCACTTTAAAATATGAAAGAAATCGAATTTTCCACCCTTGCCGCGGAATTTTGATTTTGTCTGATTTTTACAGACAGGCGTTCTTAAGTTACAAATTACCTCGCCGTTGTACATTGGCGAGATATTAGTCTTTCTTATATGCAGACGCATGTACTTCGCCGTTGTACTTCGGCGAGATTTCAGTCTTCCTTATATACAGACCCACCTACCTCGCTGTTGAACATCGGCGAGATATTAGTCTTTCTCATATTCAGACGCATGTACTTCACCGTTGTACATCGGTGAGATATCAGCCTTCCTTATATACAGACGCATGTACCTCGCCGTTGTACAGCGGTGAGATATCAGTCTTCCTTATACACAGACGCATCTACCTCGCCGATGTTCACCGGCTAGATATCAGTCTTCCTTATATGCAGACCCATGTACCTCGCCGTTGTATATCGGCGCGATATCAGTCTTCCTTATACACAGACGCGTGTACCTCGCCGTTGTACATCGGTGAGCTATCAGTCTTCCTTATACACAGACGCATCTACAGAGTACCTCGCCGTTGAACATCGGCGAGAGATCGGTCTTTCTTATATGCAGACGCATATACTTCGCCGTTGTCCATCGGCGAGATATTAGTCTTCCTTATATACAGACCCACCTAAGCTCACCTACCTCGCCATTGAACATCGGCGAGATATCAGTCTTTCTCATATTCAGACGCATGTACTTCACCGTTGTACATCGGAGAGATATTAGTCTTCCTTATATACAGACGCATGTAGGTCGCCGTTGTACGGATATCAGTCTTCCTTGTACACAGACGCATCTACCTCGCCGATGTTCACCGGCTAGATATCAGTCTTCCTTATATGCAGACGCATGTACCTCGCCGCTGTATATCGGCGAGATATCAGTCTTCCTTATATACAGACGCATGTACCGCGCCGTTGCACATCGGTGAGCTATCAGTCTTCCTTCTACACAGACGCATCTACCTCGCCGATGTTCACGGGCGAGATATCAGAGTCTTTCTTATATGTAGACACACCTACTTCGCCGTTGTACATCGGCGAGATACCAGTTTTCCTTATATACAGACGCACCTAACTCGCCGTTGAACATCGGCGAGATATCAGTCTTCCTCAAATACAGACGCATCTGCCTCGCCGATGTTCAACGGTGAGATATCGGTCTTCCTCATATACAGACGCATCTGCCTCGCCGATGTTCAACGGCGAGATATCGGTCTTCCTTATATACAGACACGTGTACCTCGCCGTTGTACATCGGCGAGATACCAGTCTTTCTTGTATACAGACGCATGTACTTCACCGTTGTACATCGGCGAGGAGGTGGTTCTATATTAGATAACTTGTGAAATAATATATATTGCGAAGTTGGCGAATTTTGTGTCGTTCCGTATATATTGAAACAGTCACATAATATGTGTTTGTCTGATCACCGCGGCCATTTGACAAGACATATGATTGTACCGGGACGTCGACTAACTATGATCAGGAGTACACAAAAGATTTCTCGCTCCAGTGTTTGGATATTTCATCGTCTGCATAAAATTCCATCAAATGAACACTGAATGCATATTCCGAGACAAGTTTAGTTATTTTCTTGTGTTCATGTAAAATCCAGAATTCAATCCCGTCTTTTTCAGGACATAGCTAGTTTCAAAATTATAGAAAACTCAAGCCACCCAATTTCAATCCATTGAATAAGAATGATTCCTTGTTTTCAGTTTTAGATGTCTAGTTTTGCCAAACGTTCTGACATGCAGTCGATATATTAAAGGGGTCGGCAATTCTAAAATCTCTCCAAGATTTCATTAGGTTGCGTTTAAAAGCTTTAACATTCAGTGAACTTATCATTCTTAGCTGCGACGTGCGTTGATAAGCAGCCTAATTGTGGTTACTGGGCGCTCAGAGGCGAATGCACAAGGAATCCCAGCTACATGAACTCGAACTGCTGTGTGTGGTGCAATCATCTTACATGTATGTATCAAAATTTCATGATACTCTTGGTTTTCATGTTACGTCATCGCCGGCATGTTGGTTGACACAAACAAAAGGTTTTTTATTGTTAGATGTTTTTTGTTTATGTCATCCAAAATGGCTGTCACGCCATTACCTCAGTTTGAATCTCTAAGGACAGGTTGTAAGCCACCCGTCAAACTGTAACGCGTTATTAATAAGAGAGAGTATTTGTACCTTGGTGCAATGAAATGTGAGCCACATAGGCTGAGTTCATCAGAGTGTAGCTAAAGTGAAATATGAAGCCCTTTATAGATTGCGTGTGGCATGACATATCTGTAATGAAGATATAGCTTTTATAGCTATATAAAATGCAGGCAATCTCTTTTTTAATTAGGGTTTGGAAATCTCTGAAGTAAGTGGGTCTTTCATCGTTTAAATCGCGTTTATTTTTTCAGATTTGCAAGGGATCTCCTGCACGGACAGACATAGTAACTGTGCCTACTGGGCAAACCGCGGCGAGTGCTGTAAGAACCCTGCGTACATGTTGGACACTTGCTGTGCAGCCTGCAAGGCCAAAGGTAATTATTTAACTCCGTGATTAAAAGTAGTTCTCAACATGACGTCAGCATCACCTCACCATCACCATTAACTGCAATTTCAACTGAAGAATAGGTGGGGTTCCTGAACTTAAGTGAGTTTTTTTCTTAAATTTCAGTTTGATTAAGCTCTACTATTATCATTGGAAAAGTGTTTTATAGGGCAGCCTGACGAACCAAGTTGTTTTGCAGGATGTGTCTAATTAAACAAGGCACTATCGTGTGATAGGTTGCCCGAGGAAATTTGATGTTTATATGACGTTTGAACATCAAATTTCCGAGGAAAACTATCACGCATAGGGCCTGACACGGAAGAACTCTGTTTTTTTTTTATTGTATAACGCTAAATTTTGAGCGAAAATTGCCAAAAACGGGCAAAATGCGCTGATAGGAGCCCGCTGAGGAGAGACATTTTCGCATCACGTGATCGATTTCGACCAATGAGAGCACACCAAAATTAGCGTTGTACTAGAACTTTTAATGGGAAACGTCACGAAACATCGTCCAAATTCGTAAATTGAATCCACCACCACTTATGAAATACCGTTGCACGATTTTCTCGAACGTTTCTAACTCTTAGCCTTGTGCCTTTCTCAATCAATTGCGTCTAACATAAAACTCACTTTTTTAGGTTACACTGTTCCTTAAACCCTGGAAAGTAATGGAGAATCAGTTGCATCCAGCTGGATCATTTCTATCATATATTTGAAATACAAGTGGCTCGATGGAGAGGAATAAAATAGCAACACAATAAATACACTTGTGCAATTCTGTTCTACACCAACCTATGTAAGCACCTGCGCATGCGTATGTAAAGAAACGTCATTTGGGGCATGTTTTATAACGTTCCTGCCAACTTTGGTAGATCACACAAATATAACAAATTCCTTCAATTGATTCCCTTTGGATGCGAATAAAATAATTACGACTGTCAGTTTTGATCCAAATGGTCTATGTACATTCCACGGGAATACGGCAGCATTTATGTGCTTCGACTTTCTTAAGCTCTCATTCTTTTTTACGTTTCTCGCAAATCGTCCGCACTTGCAAAATGATACCACGCTTAGGTTTTCGCCTATCGCCCTCATATCATAGAAAACGGCATCAATGTTTTCGGCTTAAAGCCCCTGGTTTTCCCTAGTCAACAATATCACCATGTTCTTTTAAAAAACTTTATAATGTTTCAGCCGTTCACTTGTTCTATGTATTAGTCAATACCCTCTTTACTTTTTATCCATCATCCCACACAACCACGCTTCCAGTCATTCTTCTGCCTATCTTCTCTAGCTACCAGAATTTTGTTTTGCTTTTTCGCGGTTTCGTGCTTTACTAATGATAACCGTACTGCGTACCTACTGCGATAAGCATCGTAAAAGTACAGCAACAATACTTTATTTAACGTGGAAACATATGCTTAGCTATAAGCTATATGGTTTAGTTTAAAGAAAAATTGCACCAGCTACTATACAGGAACGTTGTGTGTGTCTGCTCAAACAGGATTTGTGATGTCTATTGATGGACTTGGCGTTAATTTGGCGTTAATTTGCATTGGGATTTTCTGGTTGTCCCTTTTAAAGAAATATTTCGCTTTCAGCTCAGATAACTTAGTCTTTGTACCCATGCAATGCAAGGCAAGGTGTTTGTTCAGAAATTGAAGGTTGGCTGACTGTAAGGGCTGTCTCCAGTCTAATCTTTCTGGATTCGATGACCCATGCGGAGGATGGCCAGTACTTGAATCTGGTTTATGTAACTTGAAGTGACTAGGCGATTTGTAACTCCTCCCTCAGGGATGGGATGCTAGTCCATCACAGCTTCGTCCCCAGGTCTTTATACGCTATCGATTGACTGAGGGAGGCTTGAAACCAAGCACGATAGCGCGAGGCCGTCCTAGGGGAATTTTCCCGCCGATTTCGTCGGGTGACGTCACATTTGATTACGCGCCGAGTACGACTGGGAACGAGGCTAAGTTCTTCGCAGGGTTATCACCCAGCATTCTGTGAGAATTCCCTAAAGGTTCCCTGGTGCCTATTTGGGGCTGGCTAAAGAGGGATTACGTGGATTGAAGACTTTTGCAGACAATGCAGAGACTCTTGAACCACTGACTCTCCTTCTTCCCAATCGAAAGTCCAACACATTGGCCACCGCATTATATTCTACGCCGGCTCCTTCTTCGCTCACTCTGGTAGTCTCCGAATTGACTGACTGAATTACGGAATGAGAGCCGGTGATGAACATAAGAAACGAACCGTCGATAACTTTTTCGTTGTCGTTGAGGAGTATTGAAGGAGCGTCAATTAGGTAGCCAAAGGTGTGTTGACTAGGTACTGTTGCACAGGAACGACAAATGGAGTGATAGATTCGACTCAGAATACGTTAACCTTAATCTGAATTTATCATTTTTCATCTTTGCTGAAGGAAGGAATAGACGTTTCTAAAAACACTGGTGGTTTGAAACATGATGTTTTCTTAGTCAACAAACGTTCTGTCAAAGCTGCAACTTCCTTCAGTTTTCTTGATGCGATTAACGAAATACACCAATTAATTAATTCTTTACAAACGGTTTATCATTCTTGGACATTGGGTAAATCTATATAAATATACGGGTTGATACATATAAATATGAAAAGGGGCGCTTATGTGGCATGAGTCAAACTGTAAATATGGGAAGTAATAAATAGTACTTTAAAACAACGAAGAGAAGCCCAGAGATGCTGGAAGCGGTTAAAAATCCAAACCAAGATGAATGTATTGGCCAACCATCAAAAGCTATCAATGGCAAAACTGGGAGACTCCTAATGGCCTAAGCGGCGTTTAGACGACCTGTTAAACGTATTTATAGACAGGTGAAACTTGCTATTGATGGCAGGTTTAAGGTTATTTACCGTCTAGAGAAGTTGTATTGAACATATTGGTGATTAACAAATTGTAGGTTTCGTTGAGAAACTGCGTTGAGACCACGAGTCTGGTCTATAAATGGTTGAATCTTCCTGAAAATTTTAAAATTTCTAATCTACCCTGGGTACGTTTCCGTCACCCGATTGAGGCTACAAACATCTATCTCTCTAACAAAAAGCCACCCGGCTTGATACCCGGGGACAAGAACTCTTAAGCAAAACAGCTTTCTGCTCTCAAGCAAAGAAACCTTGACCCTTCCGTCTTTGAAATCTCCAACCGTCTCGAACTCTTTGCAATTTGCAGCGCCATTCACTTCCGTTTCACTGCCGTTGTTCATGAAACTTGCCTGCAAAACGCCCGACTTAAGATGATCTGTGAGTGCAAGATAGGAGCCTGTTTCCACGAACACTTCACGAATTGTGGTTGCAGGAATAAACTGAAAAACAATGAAGTCCCCCTTTCTTATTCCGTTGGCCCAAAAGTAGCCACCGCCCTTGTTATAAGCGTGTTCTGGTTTTGTTCCATCAGCAGAGTTCATCGAGCTGCTAATGTTCGCCGGCGGATTTAAACCTTTGTATTTAATATCGTATTCATCACAAAACCTCTCTGTAGACTTATGGGAATTCTTGTTTTCTATAAAAGAGGAGCTGTCTCCTATATGCTGAAAAAAGGAAGCCGGGGGTAGAACAAACTCTTTATAATACTGTCCGTCGTATTTGATCTTTCGCCACAATGCAATCAGCCAATCCCCGGGCATTTCGTCGTACATGAGATAAAAATAAGTAGCGACGTTTTCAAGGTCACTGGAGTGATAAACCTTGGCTGTGTGGCCCATAAAGGCCGCGTCTAGAATGGGCCAAGGATTCTTCTGGGATGTAATGAAATCTCGGAGCTTTAGATAAAAACTTGGCGAGGGGGATCAAATCGTCCTCTAAATGAAGGTAATACTTTGATAAGTCTTTGCAGTAGCACATCAGAAATGCAAAGTCTACCACTAGCTTTGACCGCCAGAATGTCCTTTGCTGAGAATCACCAAATTTGGTTTTCAAATCCGAGAGCGGAGGATAAAACTCTCGAGGTGCAAAAATTACTTGAAGTAGACCTTGATCGGCGTATTTCTTGAAAAGAATGGAAAGTTCGTTCAATGTGGCAGATTTAAGTGATTCATCAAAGTCAGCCAAGAATATCACCAGGAACACTTCCCTCGTGTCCTCCTCGCTACGGCTGTCAATCAGAAGTTTAATGGTTTTCTTGAGGTAGATTTGTCCTGATGGCCGAGTGATTGACGAAATTCCAATGGAAAGAAATCCTTTAAATAATGAAGGCATTATTGTGAAACCTAAAAGCAGTGGAGTGCGCTTAACAACATAACTAAGCATAGAGGAGTGCTGAATAAATAAATGAACCATTACAATATTAAAGAAGGAACACATAGAGAAACATCCAAGCGAATTTCTAACAGACTGACTGTCCGACTGACTAACTGGCTCACTGGCTGCCTAACCGAATGGCTGACTGACTCACTGACCGATTGACTAACTATATCTGACCGGTGGCTGGCTGATTGACCGACTGAATCACTTATTGTTTGACTGAGTGACAGACTGACTGGCTGATTGACTGACTGATTGACTGTGTGATCATGACTAATTGACGTCGAGCTGGCTAAATGAGTACCTTTTGAGTGGTTAATTGAAAAAAAAGATCACGGAAGGTTTGTTTCACTCCCTCCGTTATTGCTCCGCAAATCAGTGATTTTGTGTGGCTTGTTAGATACGCTACATCTGTACCGCATCATTCACCATAAAGTTCACGCAGCTTGACTGCCTGACTGATTGCGGACTGACTGACTTACTGAACGAACGAACGAACGAACGAACAATCTGTTTCAGCTATTCGAAAAATTCAGGCATAAAAAACAAAGCCTTGAGAGACCAGTGGTTAGCAAGAGATAGGGAGGTCAAAGTCAATGGTTCGACTGCCATCATGAAGAGCTCTTAAATACGCCACTTGTTTACACTCCACTAAGGTACATAAACGAGTACCGGTAAAACTTTGGTGAAACGTGAAGGAACTTTGAGGTAACATCAGATGGGAGCTTCGTTCCGTGCAGGGATGGAGCAATTACTGACGCCTGGTTACTACTCATACTACAAAAAGCGTGCAAAAACTTCTCTTTTTTTTCTTTTTAGCGTAATTAAACTTACTTTTTTGTTGTGGATAGCTTCCTAGCTTGTTTATTTTGAAGGAATTTATCGCCTCTTTTTTAAGGCAGATGGAAGCGGTACCTATGGAAAAAATAAAACAAATACAATGACTATTTTTTTAGACGGTTTCAGAGATTTGCCAGGTTTATTAGTTTTTTGTAGTAATATACTCTAAATACCGGTTTTGTTAGTACATGTCTTCGAATTGCTTTTCTGTTGTATGTCGACGAGTAACCCAAGATCACACATTGAACGTCGTTTATCATTGCGAATTGGTAGCCGTATTACCTTTACCCTGGGTGCCAGAGGCTTTTCTTGCGCGGTTTCCGGTTGCAGCTTATGTTCTCTATTGTGACCCGACGTTAGCGAGAAAAAACCTCTGGTACCCAGGGTATATTACCTTGGGTAACCTGTGATGGCCGATGTACATGAGAGTGCCTGCCCTTACAATGTGCTGCTAGAAACGGCTGGTTTGCAAACATCTCTTCGGGAGCTTTGTTATAGGGAGCGTCTTTTGATTGACTTTCGAAAGAGAGCTGTACTTGGTTACATCCTCTCCAATCCAACTAAAAGCACTAGTTTTTTGTCTGTTGGTTGGTTGTTTTCGTTGGCAATTTGACGTTCGTGCGCTTGTACGCACCATTTAACCAGTGGTGCGTCCGATAAGTTCTCAGTGCTGGGATTTCAACATTTTTCCAGTCCAACTTACGTGGCAGTATGATGCTTAAGTCAGGTCTATCAGTAGTGAAGTTCCAAGTGGAATGTGTTGGTAGCTTTGGACTTTCTAACAATGTCTCTACAAAGATAATAACAAATACGACATGTTCAATTCGACAAGGCTACCCTGTTGACTCACTCACTCACTCACCCTCTTCATGCCGAGTGGCGCATAAGGCCTCAGGTTTCAGTAACGTGTTTTTTTTCGCATGGTCAGGGTTGTTAGCCCTGCGCTTAACCCCCAACCTGGAGGGCCAAGGTGCTGTTTAGTCTGGCCCCTCTCCCGTAGACCAATTCAGCATGGTTGAACCTACCAGGAGCATAATCTCCAGCTGACAGAGCTCTAGGGGTCGTAAGGGCACGCAAGCCTCCCCGCCACAACAAGGCACAGCGCCAGGGGAAGGCCACCCTGTTGAGTGGAGATAAATATGCTGATTCAAGTTTTCTTTTGTTCTCAGGTTTGAACAACGCTGAATTCGTTTGCATACTGCGTTCAACATCGTATAACAAAGTTGTATTTAATATTTTACAATACCTGTGCAAATTCTCGCGCGCTGATTGGCTTAGAGCTATTGTCAATATGAGTACAGACAATGAAAATGACGTAAGAGGTAACGCAATCCTGTTTGGGGCCGTGGATAACTTTTGCGAGTCCGTTGTGCCTTGCCAATTCTTAAATTTTGAGTGACAAAACTACGGCAATTCTGGAAATATTCATTGAGGACACAATCGGTAATCTGTTAATGTTGACTTTTAATTGACTGAACTTCTCAGAAACCAACTGCGAGGCAAAAAGAAGAGATTATTTGTTACATAGTTAATAAAAGAATCTGGTTATGAAGCTCAGCAAAGTCCTTTGTTTTATGTTTTTGTTACCGTTTTTAGCCTTGACGGTGCACAAACAACAATAGGTTTTGAATTTTGCATGAGCAACGAACCAATAAAAATGTCACTGTTAAGTTATTCAGCCATAGTGTGCGATCGTAAAACAAAAGATTGTGCACTTTCGTAGAACTTTCAACATAAATTGCAGCACCTTTGTTATGGCCTTTGAAACTTGCAAGGTTTCATAACCAGTCCCTCGAGTAACTATGTTTGTTATGATCTGTAATAGTCTGACAGCAAAAATTTTTGAACAGTGATAATTTGAGTTGCTGATCTACCGTCTCTACAAAGCCAAAGGACTAAAAATGACTTTCCATGAACTCAAGAAGTAATTCAGTGGATTTGAGCACTTTTTTTGAATGCCGGAATAAAGGTCAGTTTTATACAAATTTGCTTCCGAAGGTTATTTTCGTTAAAAAAAGTTTGCTGTGCGTGTTTTGAATGCATTTGTGAAGCCATGCACGATTCAATGAATTTGCCGGATAAAACCTTTACCGAGCGACTCGTTTTGGTACTATTTCAAGTACTAATTCAGAGTCTGGTAAATTGTGCTGTTGGTTACAAATACGCAAAATCGTCAAAGAGTGGTAAAAACGTCCCGCAAGATTTTTTCATTATTTCGCACAACGCTAAAATGTGTTTGCTCGCAAGTGTCTTTGTCATTGTAAAAAAACAATTTGACCGCACTTTTCAATTGTCCGTAATCTTATTGATCATAGAAATGACGCCATAAGATGTTGAAAACTCTGCTGTGAACCTGCGGCTCGTGGGTCCACTTGAGTTTTGAACATTTTTATGATGTCATTTCTATGACCAGCAAGAGTACAGAAAATGGAAAAGTGCGGTCAATTTGTTGAATCCGTTTGCCCCAGGCCTTATCTTTCATCTACAGTTGAAACATTAATAGATCTACTGTCACCAATACAATACAACACAAAAGACCGAAACGTTTATGCAAATAGAAACAAATCGATAGAAGTTTCGATTTGCTGACAATAAAAGTGACTACGTGCCTAAAGACGCTGTACATAATTCCATTTTCTACTGCCGAGAATTACTGAACTTCACGATGATTTTGCAATATCACAAACACCTCCGAAGAACCCAAAACGTTCACGCCTTTCTGATTTGTTAACTGACACAGACAAGTTTTTTGGAAAGGGGCATTGAAGGATGCCCGCCACACCGAATCTTGCTGAAGAGTGACGGTATTTCGAGCCTTCATGGAACACTTTCTTTGAGAAAATAATAAATAAAGATATAAATAATCACTTTGTTTAGCGTATTTAAAATTCCACATGATAGAACGTTTGCAGGTAAATTAAGAAATTGCAAGTCCTTCGAAGATAAAGAAACACACTATGACAAGCACACACTTGAAGCAACCACCCAATGTAGAACTTCTTTTAAAAGTAGATCTCTAATATCTCTTTTTTGAAGTAAATACAAGGCATATAATGAGGAATAAATATCACTTTATCTAGACAAAATAAAATAAACCTAACAAAATACCCGTTTGATGATAAAATCAATAGTACAAAGACGACATTCAAGAGAAACTTGCAGGTAATATCTCCCGATATTTGCCACTGTGAAGATTTTGGGAACTTCAGTTCAAACAACTGTCATAGGACGATTTGCAGTTATTTTAGTTTGAATGGAAAGTAAACAGTTTTTATGGATTCTATAAAGTTCTGCTAATCAATGACAGTGTAAGACATAGTTACTCAAGGGACTGGTTATGAAACCTTGCAAGTTTCAAAGGCCATAACAAAGGTGCTGCAATTTATGTTGAAAGTTCTACGAAAGTGCACAGTCTTTTGTTTTACGATCACACACTATAACTGAATAACTTAACAGTGACATTTTTATTGGTTCGCTGCTCATGCAAAATTCAAAGCCTATTGTTGTTTGTGCACCGTTAAGGCTAAAAACGGTAACAAAAACATAAAACAAAGGACTTTGATGAGCTTCATAATCAGATTCATTTATTAACTATGTGTAAGATAAGGAAAAGCTTATAGCTAATTTTAAGGCATACTTGGATCACGTAAGAACCTTTTACGTTTAGTCAATGGCAGCGCTCAATTCTATACCCAATGCTATTTTATTTTACATATTTCGAATTGAAGGAAATTTTGTAAAAAGATCAACTTGTGAAAAGGTTCTCATTTGCGTGAGTTCTGAAATGACATATCTTTCTAATTGCTTTTAATGGTCAAGACATCTTGACTACAATTTTGATACGACTTTCCTTAATAGAGATGTGTCCTTTTTAAAGTCTTAAAAGTGTGTTTGCAACCTCTTATTAATTAGTTGGAATAAATTTTGACGTTTAAGTTTAGATAAGTTCCTAAGGGTTTGAATAGGGCGCTGTCCATGTTTTGCAATTAGCCTAAGTTTAAACGTTACTTTTTAGTCATAACAACTTAAGTTAACATTAAAATTTATGCCGGCAAAAAGAACTTTGTAAGTTGTAGTATACATATTGTTATTTATTTATCTAGTATGTTGCTCCTTTACTATCGAAAAAACTTTTCAAGCGAACTTAGCTTTTCATTTTAATTATATGATAATTAGTTCTTATCGGTCAAAAGTGTTTATAGGTAACTAATAAACACCAAGAAAAACTATAAAAAAACGAGCAGAGATTTGTAAGTTTTAAGAGAAGAAGAAAGTAAAAGCGAAGAGAAAAGAAACTAAGAAGCTGTGGAAGCTAAGAAGAAGGAGAATTAAAAGGAGAGTGTAAAGTAGGGTTTGTCTAATGTGATTGAACCATTCAAACGGTACACTTGCAGAAGAGAAGCGAGTAGCTCCTAATACCCCAAGAAAAGGGGAAAAGTTCCTTTTCACACAACTAACTATGCGGCAAAGGCAAACGTCCTAGTAAGTGTACACAAGATTGATTGCTTCTATTTACTTACCCGTTGATCTGATGCACTGTACTGCCAAGCCACTGGTAACTCCTGAGACATCTGGAGTTCGAGTGATCGAACGTTTTCCCACGGAAGCGATAAACAGTGCCAAGATTACCAGACCCGTGAAAAATATCACTTGGAAAAAGGTTTTATACGTTTACATTTTCTACGCATAGTTAGAATAACTCAGTTCCCATACGATGATGCATGATGCGCTTGACTACCGACAAAAAAGTTGTTGGCTTATGCCTTAATACAGCGTAATAAACGCGCCGGTCCCAGGCAGGTGGTTATAAGTTACCACAAGCATTAGCATAAGAAACTTAACAGCAGTGCGCGCGTTGCGTCGCTTTATGCTTATGCTTGTTGCAAAGTGGTAACGTCCTTGTGCCGTATTCATGTGCTTATTTATCTGGGAGCGGCAGCCTTTACTGTTCCCTAACGAAAACAAAACGACGTCTGCAGGCTTTTTCTTATCATCCATTAAAAGAAATGAAGGATCAACCGAGACCTAGTGACACTAGTTAATTGTTTGCAAAGTCAGCTAGTCTACTAAATACAAATGTAGTGATTTGAATTATTTATAAGCCACCGTAATTGTCTACCAGACCTGTTAAATTAGACCGTAATAGAAATTAACCCTGTGAGAGAGCGTCCGTACAACTCCGCTTAAATGACAAAAAAGATCGGTTTACACCCCTCAGTCTTTCATCTTACCTTTAGCTGTTACCATTTCTCCACATTTATCTTCAGAATACAACTCTCCGTTAAATTCAATATTCGTCGTTTTCTACTTCTTCGCCGCCTGGTATGTTTTACCACAAATGGTTAACATCTGTTTATTTCAATTTTTTCTCTTCACAGACAAATGTAAATTTGTGAAGTCGTCACTTCGGCGGCTTCAGTTGTAAGATGTCGATTCCAAGAAATTTTCTTACGGTGTTTTGACGTTTTTAGTACAAAACTGATAATGGATGCCTCGGATTATGACAGATTGAAACAGCGAAATATCCACCGCATCAACAATGGAGGTTTCGTGGTCCACAAAACTTCCCGCGAGGCGCGCAATGCATGCCGCTCTACAGAGAGTCTTTAATGTTAATTACAAACTAATTACAAGCTAAGCCGTGGTGTCTCCCCTCCCCTCCCCTCCCCTCTTCACCGTGGTCACCACGGACTGCAGGATATGAATTTTTAGGCCAAGCCCCTGTGTCTCGGCTCAGCCTCGGAGTCCATTATTTACCTAATCTAGAAGTTGACCATTTTCTGCTGGTCATGGCTGTCGCTAATTAACTGACTTTACTGAATCGTCCAAAAACATCAACGATCGTTGGATTGGTTACTTCTAGATCTTAAAGTCGCAAGGTTTTCTATTTACACTGCAGAGGTGCTGAAAGTGAAAAAAGAAACTGTAATATCAGTCATCGCGCAGAATGCCTATTGTTCTCGGGACATTTACTTCCAGTTCAAGAAAGTTTGTAGATCTTAGATCATTATTATTCATAGACGCTTAGAAAGAGCTTAATTGATTGGTTGCCATGAACGCACGGCGATGCTCATGATCATGATATTGGCAGCAAACTAAACAATGAACGGAGCGCACTATTGTTTCGCCTTTTATTTCATAAAATGGAACACATGCGCATATTTCGCGTAGAACATTTCATGAAACGGTTTTCCATTTTTATCCGGTATTGCAGGGCATTTTAGAGTGGTTTCGTCTGGGGAAAAGTTACAACACAGAAAGAAAGCCATGTCGAATGATCACTGCACGAGCGAGATGATTGTATCGTAAATAAATTCAGCATTTCGCTAGTGTGTGGTTTAAATGCGCAAGCGGCAGACACTGTAATTTTTTGTTTCTGTCTTTGGGAGCTTTTTAACTTTTATGTGAAACAAAACAGCGGGTTTAAGTGAGTTTACATTCCCTACCAGAGCCAAAAATCTAAAGCTCGATCGTGGTCAGCGATCGTAGCGAACATAAGGATATGCGACACACAAGCAATTCCGTGATTGCAACAGCGACAGCGACCGAACAGAAACCATTTCTTGTGGCTTTGAATTCCCTTGTAGTCTCTCTCTATTTGATTTGTTTCATTGAAGGAAAACAAATGCTACGCTCGGGTGCCCATAAGCTTCTCGCCATTTCCAGATTGCTTCGCCGTTTATTTGAAGATGGAACATCGGATGTTTTTTATCAACAAAAGGAGGTACGATATGAGTGAGCAACGGATTGATCGGGTTGTCGAAGAGCTCTGAAAAGAGCTCCCGATCATTGACGTTCTCGATTTCTTCGTTATTCATAGCGCGATCTAGCCGGGAGTTCGAATGAGTCAGCTGGTGCACTGTGCTCGGTTTTGAATTCGCGGTAATTCTGAACTATTAGAGTGGGTTTTCTTGAATGGGCATGGCAGTCTTGACAACCATTGTTATTCACTCGTGGGCCTAACACAATAGCTTGCTTGCTCACGACGCGCCATTTTCAAACACAAATCCTACCAGCAGCTTTCAAAGTGAACGGGATAGTGGTTCTTGTTGACCGATTTTAAAAATTAAAACGGATTCTCTTCGAGAAAAGGTCCATCTTTCATTTGCTGCACGTAGGTTTCCTCAAAGCAGTGTAAATTTTCTGAAACTCTCTTTCGGAAATGGACTCCATACTAAAAAAGCCCGTTTTTGCTGTATTTTCAAGTTCAAAGGGATAGTCCTTACTCTTGTTTAATCTTTTTCGTTTTAGGCTTAAATTGCAGATGCAGCATTCTTCTTCAAAAAGACGGGCGTAGGTTTTCAGGGTTTGACTTCTGCAAAGCAGGAAGGCAAGGTTTATCAGCGCTACTTGACCAATTTGAGCCCTTTCTCCTCTTATTTTGAGCTATTCTCACTGCATACATAATTAGCCCGTCACGCCGGAAAGGTTTAAGTTCTTCAAATTCCGGCATTCTGCGCCTGCGCGCTAGTAGCATCATGCATTGCGACCTTCGCTTCAAATATCACAGTTTCAGTCATCTCGTGGTCAGTTCAACGGAGTTCGCTGAAGTTACGGTAAAGTTTCTTCGCATTTTGACCGCCACCAGCCTCATGGCCGACGCTGAACCAGCTTTGCCTCCACTGCCAGGCCTGGCGCGCGCGCCCCTGAACCTGCTGCGCCTGTAGTTGCGCCAGCTCTCGAACCTGCTGTAGCTGCTCCGGCCTCCGTTGCCGAACAAGAGGTAAATTTTCGCTTCTGTTCTAAATTTTCCGTAACGTAACTTAGCTTTTCGCAGCGCGGGTTGGGTTCCACGTTTTTGTCCTTTCGCTTGCCTCCTTGTTCGCTTTCCACGTGTTTTCATGTCTAGCTTATTTTTCAAATGGTGTTTACTGCTCGTCTCTGACGAGCAGGTATTTCATTAGGTTTTTTGTTCCAGGTATTTAGCTTTTCGCCCCCTTCATCTTTCTTGGTTTGGTTTTTCATTTTTATCGCCATTTTACGGCTTGGTTGCATACAGCGTGATTGCCTTTTTATTTATTCTCTACCTCATTAGTCCTATTGTCTTATTAGTCACTATTTTACCACTTTTACCGTCATGGGGCTCGTCCTTTCGTTGGGGATCGCCTTTTTGTATATTTTTCGCTGTTTATTTCCTTTTGTTTGGGTCTGTTTGTTTCGTATTTTGCTTTGCTCCTTCCTTTGCGGTTTGTTTTTATTTTTTCTGTTTATCTATCTATTAATTTCGTTGTAGTTTTACGTTCCTGTAGTCTATACTGCGAACCCGCGACTAGAGCGTGGGACCTGGGGAACCGCAAATTTGTTTTCGAAAAGCCAGTGGTCTAGAGCCTTTGTAGAATCTTAGAAGTTTTTTACGTTTGTATGGCCTGGAGAGCCAGCAGCCTGGAGAGCTGTGACATAATTTTTTGAGTTTGGCCCGGAGAGCCAGCAGCCTGGAGAGCTGTGACATGATTTTTGAGTATGGCCCGGAGGGCCAGCAGCCTGGAGAGCTATGACATAATTTTTGAGTATGGCCCGGAGAGCCAGCAGCCTGGAGAGCTGTGGTAGTTTTGTTAGTTTAGAATGCTTGGATAGCCAGCGGCCTGTAGAGCTGTGGCACAGTTTACTGAGTTCATTATGCTTCTTTCGTCCGGATAGCCAGCAGTGTATAGTTTTTTATATAATTTAGTGAATTTGCTATGCTTGTAAATCCGGAAAGCCAGAGAGCCGCAGCATAGCTTCCATCGTTTATTGTGCTTTTTGCCAGATAATTTAGGCCGCTATCGGTGTTGTTTGCTTGGAAAAGCTTGCAATTTATGGTTATTTATGTTTTAGTGCGCATGTCAGGGTTTACATTATATATTTTTAATACCCCCTCTCCTAGCTTTCTTTATGCAGTCAGATGACCGTATTACGAAGTTAGAAGATAAGATTAAACTTTTGGAGTAAGAGAAAGCTGTTGAGAGTTGCGCCAATGCGCTGGCGGCCCTGAGAAGGCATCTAAATAGACCGCCGCTTCTTTTCGACTGTTTCGAGGCTGTTGAGCTTCTAGAAACCCTTATGCGTCTAGCTAGGACGCAGGTGCATCAAAAGGCGGAGGAGTATGCCGCGGCGCTTGACGAAGTTAAACTCAGGCAACCCTCACTTGATCCTGCTACTCTTCAACGGCTGATGCTTGGCCTTGTGGGGGATCCCCTCAGAGCGAAAATGGCAAAGGAGGCGACATCAACCCTAAAGGGGGTGAACAAGGCGCCTTCAAGTTTCCAAGCCAGGCGCCCGTTGGGTCAGTTTGCTCCTTACTCAGTTCAGTGTTACGCTTGTGCGGGGTGGGGGCACTTCGCACGTAACTGCAAGTCCGGACGTGGTAACAGCCGTGGACGTGGGCGTGGACGCCAATAATAATTGTAATTCTGTTATTCAAGGAATTGTGCGTTTGTTTTAAATACATTTCCTTTACTTGTTTGAATTTGGAACTTGTCTGTTTTTTTGTTTTGGGGTGGGATCTTCCCCCTTGCCCAGTTGACCTCGGAGAGACCTCCTGGAGCCTGGGGTCAACAAAGGGTTGGAGTCAACAAAGGGTTGGGTTCCTTTTAACTCTTTTGGGCGTTGTTTCAGCTTATTTTGTCGTTTCCATTCGTTATGTTCTAGGAAAATTCTCCTTTGTTCGCCGCAAGACTCGGAGCGGCCCAAGAGCACATCTCTGTAGGAGACGTTCCCTCTCCGCTGCATTTCACAGGGAGCCCCTCCCTTTGTTGGCCCCTTGCCTCCTCCGGAGCTAGTAGCGTCCCGTCCAGGTTTGGGTAATCTTGCTCATTTGCGCTTCTACTACCCTAGTCACTTCAGGGCTGGTTATATTCATAGCAAGCTGTCCGTTTGGCAGGACCTTCTCGAGAAATCGCCTTGTGTTGAGGTTGACCTTCTGGAGGTTATTAGGGACGGAGTTCGTGTCGACCGCTTCTTCAAGCCCTTCAAAGGAAATTTCAAAGAGCAAGCGTACAATTCCAATTACCCCCCCCCCCCCACCTATTACCATTAAAAACTCTCCTACTACTGCCAAGTTCTCCCAGTTCGTCTCCGATTCCATAATACAATGGGTGACCGCGGGAGTTATAGCTGTTTGGGGCCCCGTAAATAGTGTGGCACCCCCACGGTTAGTTTTACCACTAACTGTTGAGCCGTCAAAGCCTCGGTTGTGTCACGTTGAGCGACATCTCAATTTATGGATTGGTGGCCTCCCATTCAAGCTTGACCATCTCTGCGATCTGCCGCGATATGTTCTCCCCGGTCATTTCCAGAGCACTTGTGATGACAAGAGTGGATATCAGCATGTCTTGCTTCATCCTTCGTCTCAAGCTTATTCTGCACTAACTTAGAGCAGGAACAAAAATACAGCTATTCACTGAGAACATTGGATTATGGCCAGAGAGCAAACGCCATAACACCACTTTATTAAAGCATTACAAGAAACCTCTACAAAATGATAAAATACAAACTAGAGTAAGCCGTGCCAGGGTTGGCCAGAAGAAACCTACCCTAAAAAACCCTGTGGGAAAAACGGATAGGAAACCTGGGGTGGGGGGGGGGGGGGGGCAGGCACGACTTAAGTCCCCCACCAGGACTGCTAATTAAATAATATATTGTAAACAAACGGTAAGCGAAAACTAAAGAGCAATAGATGTAGCAACTTTTAAGCGATCACTAACAGTGTGCTTAATATAACGGCTTTTAGTAGAGGCACACTTCCAGCTGGCATGCATGTCCAGAAGATCACCAGAAACACTCCTGCAAGCAGGATTCGACGCGGCACCGGACTTGATACTATGTGTGCCATAATTAGCAATGTCATCTACAAATGGTCTAACATATTTCCTAAACTCCTCCCTAAGCGTATTATACGAAACTCCTTTAGTTGCATGAAAATACTCCTTGGACTTAGATTTAACAATTCGTCTAACGAGCGGGGCAGATGACTCACTAGATGAAAGAAGAAGCTTGATTAACCTCTCGGTAATAGCTACTGGGCAAGTAGACTTATGAGACCTGGCGAAGGCCAAGACTGGCGCTCAACTGATGTTGCCAAATCAGGCAAAACACCATCAAACAGCAAGCATGGCATAAAACAATCGAAGACCGAAAAATACCCGCCTAAATGACGCTGCTAAATCAGGCAAAACACAAAAAAATAGTAAACATGGCATAAATAATTGTAAATCAAACTACGCGCCTAAAGGACGCTGTCAAATCAGGCAAAACAAAAACAAATAGTAAAACATGGCACAGACAATCGTAGACCAATCTACGGGCTAAAATGACGCTGCCAAATCAGGCACCTAAAATCTACCCGTAAAGCTAAAATTTTGAATTTCGGGCAACCGCTGAAGGCCGAGGAACGCGCCTTGTAAATTTGCTTTTGGCCAGGACCTTCCAACAAGAGGTCTTCTATACATGGAAGCTCAACCACTTCCTTAACAAAAGACTTGAACTGGGAGGGGCGGTCGCGCAAAAAAGGCCAGAAATAGGCTGAGGGCCATTGTGGAACAATCAAAGTGCCGTAACCAGAGCAGGACGAGAGAGCTCTAATAGAGGGCACGATGGCGCTCACAGGAGGGCAGATCCAGTTGTTCTCGTCTCACCAACCGACAGGGCGTCAAAGCCGCTGCAGCCGGGGGAGGCAAATTTAGAGTTGAACCTTGGAAGCTGGGCGTTGTAATAGGAAGCGAAGCGATCAATTGTGTTTGGGGTACTCTGCAAATGATAACCTGTAACCACGCCTTATCATGTCAAGCACAAAATCTGGAGCGTCTAAAGTTTCAACCAAGAAGTTCAGTGAGGACTTCAACCGACCTCAACGCCATTGCTACCACCCTTAATACTAATTTTATCGCTACTACAAGACGATAAATGCATTAAATCACACTCAACTTGAGTTTCAGCAACATCCGTGGGCAATGAACCGCCATCTAGTCTATCACGGCAAGCGTTGCTTTTTGAAGCATCCGCGGCTTTCGTGCATGAGGAACTTAAATGGCCGTACTCCCAGCACTGAAAACAAAAAAGGCAACAAAGAACAAACATTAAAATAAAATCCGCAACATAAAAATAAAAAGCCGTGGTGTAGCGTGTGGTGTTCGCAGACCCGAATGAAGAACACAAACTGACAAAAGCCTATATATACAACGCAATTAACACCTATTACGTAACTTGAAACACCTCATTGTGAAACACAATGAGAATACCAAATACAGAACATGCAGAAAACAAATACCTGCTAAACTACGTACCGCAGATATTTTGATATTTTGGCTTCCAGTGGCACGTCTTCTTTTTTGTCTTTCGTACACTTCCGTTTGGATGGAAAGCCAGCGCTTTCATTTACCATAAACTAGGACTCGCAGTTTTAGGCGCCGCGCAGTCTCTTGGGGTCCCAGTTTTGCAATACATTGATGATCGGCACATTGGACAGCCTTTTACTTCTCCACTGCGGATTAGCCGGAACCCATCTCTCGAGCGGGCCCAAGCAGCAGTTTATATTATGTGCTATCTGCTCATTGAGGCTGGATATTTCATTGGTATTGATAAATCGCAGCTGGTTCCTTCAACATGGGTTCGTTTTTTAGGATTCTTATGCGACGCTGTGCGTCAAGCCTTCCTCGTCCCTGCGGACAAGAAAGCCAAGTTCGCGGCGCTGAGGGAAGATATTCTTTCGTCTCCTTTCGTGGGGCTCAAAACACTCCAGCGCTTTTCAGGGAAGGTCATCTCCTTCAGCCTTCCCATTCCGGGGTGTAAATTGTATGTGCGCGACGTTTTTAAGGTGATCTCTCGCCTTTCGGGGTCTACTCGGCCTTCGGTCAAAGTAGATGCGGCTCTTTGCACGGAAATAGAGTATTGGCGCTTTCTTGATAACTGGAAGGATTGCCTTCCATGGAGAACTGAACACCACGCTGTGGTTACGCTTTATTGTGATGCCTCGAAGAAGGCCTGGGGCGGAACTTTGCTAAAGGACGGTCACAGTTTGGAGTCGAAAGATTACTGGTTAGACAACTCGCAAGATATCAATGTCTTAGAAGCTCGGGCTTTGCTGCATTCACTCCTTTCGTTTAGACATCATCTTAGCTCATGTAGGGTGGATGTACACACTGACAGTCTGCTTTGGAGAATAACGGTTGTAGAAACTCCAACGTTAACAATGTTCTCAAAGACATTTTTGTTTGCAGCAGAGAATTCAATTTCAGCCTTGATGTGCATTATGTTCCTTCAAGTAAAAACCCGGCCGATTTTCCTTCAAGAAAAGTTTCGGACATGGATTGTATGCTGTCACAGAGAGTGCTTGGGAGCAGGTCGAGCGTCTCTTTGGGCCCCACACCTTCGACCTCATGATAGCAATTGTCAACACGACGGGAAAGGCCAGCGCTTGCCCAACTTTACGCCTTGTGCAACTCCGAATTCTAACGGAATCAACGTTTTTGCACAGTCTCTGCCTTCAGACCACAACTTGTATGTATTCCCGCCATTTGTTTGAATTGCGCCTCTCCTGAAATGCATCCTCGAGCAGGATTTTCACTGTGTGTTCACTATCATTATCCCCGACTTGAAGCCTTGGCGCTTCTGGTGGGCGTTGCTACAGTCACTTGCTGTTGATCGTGTCCTCCTGGGAGGAAGAAACGAAGACGGTGTTTTGTTGTTCCCCTCTCAAGACAGTCAACACTGGTCCTCCAGGAAACTTCAGTGGGATCTGTGGGCTATCCGTTGTGTTTGTTAAAGCTCATCTGATCTCATCTTTTAGGTTATGCGTCCATGGAAGTCAGCCCGACGCTGTTCATATTGCAATTTTAGAAAGAGTGTTCTCCAGAGCGGCTGATGGGTCAGCAACCCCGGTATCACATCCCGATAATTTGGACACTGCTATATTCATAGCCCACTCTCATTCAAATTTGCCGCTTCACAGTCTTATGAATAATTAATGATGTCCACGCATTCTGCGCGATGCGAAAACTTAAGCCAAGGTTGCATTCAATCATCCCAGAGATGGCACTGTTTTCAAGCTCTGTAATATGCGTGCACAGGCAGACTTAATGACCTGTCTTGTTAACTGATTATCAGGGAGCTTGAAGTGGCTCGCCTGGATTTTGAAAGACCACACCACTCAACATTTCAACGGCCGATACTTCACTTTCAGAGCTCGTTAGGACTAGCTACTTCACACATTTACTACACATTGACAGACTTTTCAGAAAAGTTAGTTTGAATGACAGCAGTGTTACCATAGGAACACAGTGATGATGTCATACATTTTAGGTATCTCCAATGTTCTCGACATCTAGACCTAAACTTTGAAAACGTCTTACTATCCCTGGGCCACCGATGTAGGTCTTTCCGATTGGAAATTTTTCAGAAATTCCATGAGAGCGTTTTCGAGAAAATTTAGGTTGAATATTTTCCTTAAAAAATTAAACACTCCCATTTTCTTCTGTTCATTCGTCAAGACCAGTGTTTTCCAGACGAATTGAATGAAATAACGGTTTCTCCGTATATGCCTGTAGCATAGGACTACTCTCCTGGAGAGCTTCACGCAATTTCCTTCCTTCGATTTTCTTTGATGTCGCAATAAGTGATGCTCTAAATATGTCCATTTTACTGCAAGTAGTAATCCTTTTGTTACGGGAGCTGCAACTAAAACACTAGTGGACGGATATTTTCCTCTTAACCATTTCACCTGGAGTTCACCATGTGCAGCTCCGTTTCCGTAAGTCTCAAGTGCATTGAGTCATTTCAATGATGCGAAATGGAGCAAAAAATGTAGGGAACTTCTACATTTATCCACGAAAGTGTGAATGCCGTATTATTTCTTGACAGCCGATATCTTTCTGAAATTTCCCTTTTGTTTTTATTAGACATACTTGCATACCGCTGTCAAAACTTCAGTGAGAATTTTTTCTTTTTGCATAAGTATGTGTTATCGCATGGAGCCAAGTAGAATTAACGATAAATTTTCACGCGTATTTTCAAAGTTGTCGCAAAATTGCCCAAAACGCTCAGCGAAGAAATAAGCAAAGAAAATCGAATGAACGAATTGCTTGAAACTCTTCTGGAAAGTAGTTTTCGGCCACAGTCATGTTAAAACGATGAAAACGTTGTTTCAATCCGCAAGGAAAACATTGGACTTGACAAATTAACAAAAGAAAAGATGATCTTTATTTCTTTTTTCAATCGATCGCTCTTATAATGATTTCTTGAAACTTGCCAGTCGAGAAGGCGTACATGTACGCGGCGTACATAAGGTCGTTTAAAAGTTATGTCTAGATGTTGTGAATATTGGAGATATGTAAAATATGTGACGTCATTGCCGTTTTGCTATGGTAACAACGATGTCAATCAAACTAACTTTTTGGGAAAGTTTGTTCAGTCTGTATAGCAAATGTGTGAAGTCGCTAGTCCTATCGAGCTCTGACAATGAAGCATCAGCCGTTCAAACGTTGGATGGTATACTCTTACAAAATCAAGGCGTGACACCATAATAAGCGCAGACGTTTCTGAGCCACGGACGTCAGCCGGAAGTTGAATGTTTCCTTTGTTGGATTGTTTTTGCTCCTCACCAGAGGCTGGAAAAATCTTGTTTTGGTATCTGATGATTTGCCATTATGAACGTGGTCGAAGACTTTCTTTTTGTTTTTGGCGAAGATGACAGGATATTGGGACCTCAAATTACATGTAGCATCAATCAATCAATCAATCAATCAATCCAACTCTATTTATGGATGGTAATACTTAAAGAGCCAGTGTCACCCAAAGTGCTTTGCGCGCTTGTGTTTTTGTTTTGAAACCGTTCTAGCGTTTGGCTGGTGCGTTTACCTGACTTTTCGCATATTATACCGTGCTTGACTGGCCTTCCAACGAGCTGATATGTACATTAGTTGCCTCTGAAAATATGTTACTGGAGAACACAACTCTAGATCTGACTTTGTAGTCAACGCGGCTGGAGTTATTATAGCCCCGATCGAGCGCTCTCGATGGACGTAAAGCCGGAGCAGCCACTTCCACTCGATACAAAAATGAGACAAAAACAAGTTGTAAGAATATTGAGGTCTTCATCGCTGGATGTCACCGGAGAAAACTACTCAAGATACGACTTTGCAATCAACGCGTATAAATGGATCTATTACAACGTCTCGTCGATTTATCGGTCGACCGCCGCATCGCATCGACCGATGTTGATAGACACAAAACCAGAATAGCCACTTACTCTTTGTAAAAATAAAACATAAACAAACGGTGAATACAAGGAATAACTAAGTAAAACAGCACAAACTCATGATCACTAATAAGGATTATTTTGGAGCAGGCCAGTAGTTACTGTTACTTTGTGGTAGCGAGATACATCTTTCCTCGAACTGAATTGACTTTCCTTCTCTTTTCATCCGGTAGCGAATGCAGTTCTATTTCGGCCAACGCCCTGTCAGCAGTATTGCTGAAACCCGTAGATGTTGCTTCTTTCCCTCAGTTACTTATACACGGACTCCTTTTTCAGAGCCCGGAAGACTCGGCCTTCGCCTCAGCTTTCCTGAACCCCACGAAGCGTGCGGAAAACACTAAATAAAACGGAAATATACAACAACATCGATAAGAAGACACTTAAATGTCAACCCAATATTCACACTAGTGTTTTCAGATCGCTAACGGCAGCGATCAAAAAGGTTAGAGATCAGACCTCACAACAGTCAAGGATAATGGCGGATTTTTCATATATGAAAAATGTACCTCGGTGTGCAAAGTACTTTGGGTGACAATGGCTCTTTAATGTTGCATTGCAATAATAACCAAGTGGCACGCATACAAATGATGCAAGAATTCTAAGATTGTGGTTATAACTGTACCTAATAACTAATTATACTAAATACTATCGCTATCGGTCCATAAACAACGAGAGAAAGAATAAAGCCAATACTAACCCCATGTTTGGGAAAAAGCCATATTTATTAACATACGACGATCCTTTTTTCGCGCGGCTTCTCTACTCGCAGGATATGAGCTGATAACCTATTAGCAGGGAACCAATCAGAGTGCGCGCTTGCTCATATCTAGGGCCTGCCTTCATGATAATGTCCTCTGGCGTCATCCTACTATCCAGGGCGTTTCCTTTCCGCTCACCATCATGACACCATCATGTCAATATAGAGGCACAGAGTGTGGAGGGCGACCAATTAGCCCTGCTCCATTAACTGATTATTGTATCAATGAGTCCACGATCGAGCAAGATAAAGCAAGTGACCTTTGTCCGTTTCGTCATTATCGATGAAACGTCGATGCCATAGTTCTCTCATCAGGTCAACGAACTAAGGCTTTAATTTCTTGTTGTTGTGATGTTGGTTTTGTATTTGTTTGTTTGCTTTTGTTGTTGTTTTCTTTTTTTTGGGGGGGGGGAAGGATTGAAGATGAAAACGATACTGACCTCTTTTATAAGTTTTTATTGCCACATGAACCCTAAATTACAGCTAGTATCAATCGATCAATCAACCGAACAAACTTTATTTAGAGGGTGATATTAAAAAGTGCATCACTTTGTTTTCGTCTACGTCTTCTTTAAATACTGCAGTGGAAGAAACACGAAGTTGCAGAGATTTTTCTATCAATTACAGCATTATTCGTCACCTCAGGCAACGTCGATGGTAATCCTTGCAATCGGACTTCCTTACCTAAATTACAAACTAGTCCCAGGCTGTGGAATTTTAGGAGAGGTGCAGGGACAGGTGCAGGGTTATGAGAGTACTCTGATTAACGTTTTACGAGGTAGGAAATTGTGCTAAACGGATTAACTGTCAAGGAGAGTCTTTATTAGCAGGAAAAATATGTGGTTTCTGTTGCATAACAAAATTTCAGTGGCGTTTCGTCATTTCGAAGGGTTAACACCTTGTAGTGGAAGAAACGCGAAGCAACTTGCAATCATGATTTGAGCTCTATCATGACCAGATGCAATCAGCTACTTCAAGTGCAGATTTAGGCTATGTTCATACGGAACGGTTCCGGTGGGAAAATCAGTCCGGAAGTCTTATCTGGTCCTATCTGGCCCGGTTTGGGTTCAATTTTTGGACCTGCAAAAAGGCAGGTCCAATTTTGGAACCGTTTCAGTCCCTGATTACAATGTGAACACCTGGACCGGTCCATTTTGGTTCCATTTTAGTTCGCGCTCGGTTTTGTGTTCTGATCACGAACCTCACGCAAGCACAACGGCAAGGCCGAGGAAAACGTCTTCATAAAGAAATTAAAATGAATCTGCTGCGTGAGTAAACCACTAGCTGAACTCGCCTAATCTGGCAGAAATGTCTACCAGCTGAATTTGTAAGCTCGACGTTCAATTTCATAGACTAAAAAAAATTCCGAGGCTTTTTTTTATAATATTTTTCTTTCCTTTGTAACCGATGATGACTTGAAATAGCAGCGACAATTCATCATCTGTTAAGTTAGGCGCCTTTTGAATTCACTCCATGCATTCTGCGCATGCCTAACTGGTAGAAACAGCTGATGTGCCCGCGTTGATTCAGTACTGGACTGGGACCTGTCCCGGTCCGGTCCCGTGTGAACAGATGCTGATAAACGCACCCGCCTCGGTCCGATCCTGGCTCGCGTTTCTCGAAAGGTCCGAAAATTTTCGGGCCGATTTCGGGCACGATACTTCACACTGTATCTTGTAAATAAAACGTTTCTCAGCATGAAACTTTGTTTTAAGTTAAAATTTCCTGGTCTTAGACACGTGTTAAAATGACAGCCTTAAAGAAGGAGTGGTTCATGTTAGTACAAATGGCTTTTCGGAGCCGAAACGTTTTTCGGGCCGATTTCGGGCACGATAATTCGCACTGTCTCTTGTAAACTAAGAAGTTACTAGACATGAAACTCTGCTATAAGCTAAACAGTTGTTATCTTGGACATCTTAATATAACGGCTTAAAATAACAGTTTAAATAACAGCTTAACAACAACATCTTAAAATAACAGCTTTGTAGAATGAGTTCATCATGAGAATGATAATGATGAGAATGGGTTGATCATGAGAATGAACAACTTTGTAGAATAAGCTTGGAGCTTTCGAGAAATGCACCGCTGTTCCGGAACCGTTCCGTGTAAACATAACCCTAGTGAACATCGGCTAAGTGACTTCCTTACGAAATATAATTAGCGGCTCACAAACAAATAACGGAACGAACACGCTGCCTTGAGAAGGAGTTAGGCCCGGTTCAAACGTCTAACTTTACATGTGCTGAACTCAATTATTAGGTTCGGCACATGTAACGTTCGACGTTTAAACCGGGCATAACCTAAAACTACATCTAACGAACCTCCCCCTGTAGAGAAAGAAAACATTTTATACGTCTCAAGAAACTCCTGGGGGTTACTCCCTATAGGAGGCTTTATGAGGAGGCTCTTTCATAAAGGGGTGCCTTTAATGTGCTTGAAGCACACAAGGTAAGGAAATTTATTGTTTTAGTTTTTCAAAACGATCGCCGAAATACACCTTAAATTGGAAGGGATAACTGCTTATTCTAAGTACGAAAAAGAGTTGCAAAATTTTAGGAGAAATCACGACACAAAAATATACGAAAGCTTAGAGCCTTAAAGCGACTAAAAGCCTCGCAAACATTAGTCCTTTTGCCAGGACGCATCTCACCCCACCCTAGCAAAGGCGCTAAACCCGGTGTGGTGCGGCTTTCGCCAATGAAATGCCGCAAGTTCCCTAGGGAGCACCGAGGCTCCGTGGACACACTTCTAAATAATAATATGCGATTCTTTTTACCTAAAGCAAGTATTGTAGGGAAGAAGGAAAAAACTTGATGAATTAAACTTGTAATTAAACTCCTATTCCAAGAGCTCGTGTTTGGCGGTAATGCCGAGTTGGTTACAAATCACCTCATACCCATCATGTGCGGGTGCTTGCCATATTTTTGTACAAAACGTCGGCTTCCAGGTGAAAACTTTTGAACGCAGCGACACTTAAGATGGCATCACTTAAAGCAAAAAGCAGGGTTATTCGCTTATAACCTGTGTGGTGAACCAATGAGAAAGTCAGAAATTTAATACCTGAAATTGAGAATCAATAATTTCAAAATTATTACACGCAAATGAGTCGTACATGAGCTCGAGGCCAACGAGCTGAGGAGCGCAGGGATAAGCTGGCTTTGAACTCACGTACCACTTTATTTCGAAGAATAATCGTTTATCCTATAGACACCCCTGGATCATGAGAAATGCTTTAAGTTTCCAAAACAAATATTTCAGTTATTCCTGAGACATTTCTACTCACAGGATATGAGCTGATATCCAAAATAGTAAGGAGCCAATCCGAAAGAACGCTTGCTCACACCCAGGGGCTGTCTATGTGATAATAGCCGATAGCTCATTAGGAAGGGGCCAACCAGAACGCACGCTTCCTCATTTATTTATTTATTTATTTATTTATTTATTTATTTATTTGGTTCACACCAAACTTGATTTCACACAAGGTAAATGACCTATGACCGGATACTGTCATATTACCAATTGCCCACAAATTGTTCCGACTTTAACTCGCATGGTTTACAATTAAAAACAACTTTTTACTCACAGAGTCTTGTTCTTCGGTTCATGTAAAAATGTTTTCCAGCACTTTCTGACCGTAGATGAAATTTGAATATCGAAATAAAACCCACGGAACAGTGCCTTTCTGTGGTGCTTTTTGTCATAACTTTTTAATGAAGTTTTCAGTTTTATCGCATTTTTGAAAAGTTTTTTCTTTTCGGCCAGTCCAGTTCAAATACTATTGGGAGTTAAGGGGTTTACCTGTTTCCGCAAAAATCTTGCAATGTCTACGAGAAATGGAGTACCTATAAATCTGTGTGTTAAAGTAGAATATTAATACTTAAATTGAAGTATTTTTAATGCGTATATTTTAAACCAACGTCACCCCAATCACATGAATTCTGTGATGATGTAGTTTAGCAAAGTAGGCCTTAACATTCAAGCTAAACTAGACTCTTTTCACTCTACTGTTAACTTAAGTTATGATATTTCTGTGTATGGTTTTGTGTCATAAGAGAATGGCTCCCACTCCCCGGATCATTGACCATTATTACAAAGCTTTGCACGATAACAATATTTACAAATATTTTTAAAACTCTTAAGAAACGTTTCACTGAAAATACTCCTATGGCATGGTGACGTATTTCCACTTGCCCCATAGTGACTTTATTTAGAAGGATTTCATCAGATTGCTCGATTCTTAAGGTTTCTAAGGAGCAAGGCGCCAACAGTTTTGCATTTCCATCGTTAATCACTTACTCCACTTGTTAAGTGACACTCGAGGAGAGTCTATTGCAGGCCCGTAACCAGAGGGGGTGCACGGGGTGCGTTCGCACCCCCTTACAGGCCCCAAAGGTCCACATTTTTGAGTCGGTTAAACTGAAGGATACTAAATCTTTAAAACTTTACAGTGATAGTTACACAAAACGAAACAGTGGAAATAGCAGTAATGTATTCACTGACAAACTAAAACCAGCTGCACTCTAGTAGTCCGAGCCACTCAGAACATTTCAATGAGTGCAAAGATGTCCGAGTTTATCTAAATGGATAATGAAATTAACGTGCTGCACGCTTTACACGGGAATTTACAGGAGCAAGCCAATGTCAGACACGTCTTCTAACGCATCGGGTAGTATTCTCTATTTGTACAAGCGCATGAACGCCCGAAGATGCAAAATCAGTTTTTTGTGTACGTCCTTATGGCTAAATCAGGCCTATTTTTGCGATGTTCACCAGTCTTGATCCCAGTATTATGCTCTGAGATTAACTCGCTATTCCTCAATATGAAACAAAATTACATCGCTTAATAAAGAGCGAGTAAGGGAACACAGAGTAACAATTCGGAGAGGGACTGGGGGAAGGGTAAATCTAAAGCAGCACCTTCTGATGGAAATTCACAGGCATCCCAAACCATCAACATAGAGGTTTTCGAATCACAAAAAGGGAAAATACAGTTCATGTTTCTACTGTTCTCTTATCGTCATTTCCCGATGTCAATATTCTATGAGAAGCCGATTTGTGCTTTCTTAATAAAATTGTAGGGACTGCGCAAGCTCCAGTACCTGAGAATACTGATGGCAATCTAACATAGCATCACTTAGAACCAGTGATGCAAGATGCAACAAGAAATAAATGACATCGGGAAGATTTCGACGACCTCTGACCAGTTGGTCAGAAATATCACTTGATTAAAAGTCATTTTGTGCCATCGATTAACTACAAGTTTCCAACGCGATTTCTTCATCAGTGCCGAGGGTTTCAGAGGGTTTCAGTCACGATACCTCAGTGAGTACCCATGGATGGTCTACAGCCATTTAGTAGATGTGCTTTGGTGATACCTATGCATTGCAGGAAAGATAAGGACGCTTTTGTTAACAAACCTTTCACAAACTGGTTTAAGCTTCAAGAAAAGGCAAAAAGACATGAGCAAATGAAGTACCACCTCACGATGCAATGAACGCCACCGAATCCTTCCTTAATTCTGTTGAAAACCCAAAGCAAAACGTGAGCAAACGATTACATGGTGAGAAAAGGAAGAATATTATCAGAAATAGGCACATGGTTAAATGTGTTTCAGAGTCCATCCTTTTCTGTGGTCGATAGTGCATTGCCCTGCGTGGAGATAACGAGGTCTTGAACGGTGAGAGTCGTGGGAGTACAGGCAACTTCTTAGCGGCTCTGCAGATGATAGCTAACCACGACGACATCTGGATGGGCCAAGAAAGGCTGTCGTCGTCCCTAGCACTAATACACATCCATTATCAAGTTAAAGTTGATTTGGATGCCTTTGGTAAATCTGTTTGCCACCAAACACCCACGGAGGCTGGAGCTCGGGACAATCCTGGAGAATTAGTCCGCAGTATTTTGATGTATCATCATTTTACATCGTAAAATTAGTCGTTTACAACTTTTTTTCAAAACATTTTATTCGAAAATGTCATATTCAGTTCCTACCGTGTACATTGCCGTTACAATTTCTCATGTATTGCTACTTTCGTAAATAAGCGAAATAAACGGATCAGACAATAGAAAAAACATTTCGGTAGTTTGGTCCATTTTCTATGTCAAGCGCAGAGACACTAATTTTAATTCACCTCAAGAATCTCTTGGTCCACTTTGGCCTCGTTAGCAGCCCCTCCCCCCCCCCCCCCCCGCCACATAAAATCCTGGTTACGGGCCTGTATTGTTTGAATGAAAAAGCAAAAAACCTTACATACCTGCTTCGTAGAACCAATAATATAGTTACAAAGTATCTTAAGCTATGTTCACACACCTTAAGAAGGCGTTTGATGAATTGAGAACAAGGGTAGTGAAAAATAAAATAAACCTTTAATTTTCACTCGACGTTTTTAGTAGTGTGGTTTCTTTCTAGTTATTTGTGATCTGAGTGTAGGTCCGATGTCGAGTCTAACGTCCAATCTCCCCTCTCTGCAATTTGGTGCTGTATCAAATAACCTAATGGAATAAGTCAGCGAATATTTGACAAAAGTAGTCGATCTTTCTATAAACAAAAACTCACCATAGCCGAGTATCATGTTTTACGCGTTCGTGCAGCTTGTTTCGCGTAAGCGCAAGGCGAAAATTTTCATTTTGTCTCATTAGTAAGCTGTCGTAATTAACATAATACGCGGAAAAAACTCAAGCACTTGTGGCTTTGTCATGCTGTGAGTCATGTAATATGATCAAACTTGTTTCGAGACTTGAGCAAGGTCCTTATCCTTTTCTGCAAACGAGCAAAGCACAACTTTACTCTGATAAAGAAAAAAGACAGAGCAGTATTTTAGTTTATAAGCCTCAACGTGCATTTGAAGTATTTCAAGAATCTTCACGCTCTAGTACGAAGGAAATTGTGTGGGCTGTGACGAACAAATAACAAAACAAGAACACAAACTTTTGTTTCCGACCACTGAATGGCTTTTTCATCTTAAGTGGCTCTTTTGGTTGATCCGACAACCCATTGACGTCTAAAACAGTCATTTACTGTACATGGTTGAATGATCGACGTGAAATAAGTATTTGTCAAATAAAACAATCTTGTTCTTGTGCCCCTATCCAGGCAACCGCGTTTCTTAAACATATTTTTTCGAATGCCAGCTTGCTGATAAGCAAGTTGGTGAATGTAGTCCAACTTTAAAAATTCGACAGCAGCAAATGTCATGATCACAACCTCGATAAGTCTTACAGTGAAAGCAATATGACGTGGCTTGCCGTTCTATTGGTTTCAGTAATAGTGATCGCATCGAAAAAGGCTAATGGTAAGCCTTAGTCTTCCTGATCGAAGTTGCAAACTCACACAGTGTAATTTTGGACCAGAGGCAGGGGTCCGAGTGTTTTCTTAACGTTTTGTTAGGACAAAACAGTGCTAAAAGGGTCGACCTTAAAGGAGGTAGTTTTTGTACAATTTCATAACAATTTCGAAACCAAACAAACGCCCATAGTGCGGGATTAACGTCAAAACAATAAATTCACTAAGGTCGGTAGAAGAATCCCATCTAGACGACAATAAACCCTTAGGAACTTTGAAAAGAACTGGTATCCACCAGCGTATTCGATGTGTTCAGCAGTTCGTTTTATTTTCAGTTATTGCTGATCTAGGTATTGGTTCATCCATGACTTGGGCTCTCTTTTTTCCGCTCTGCACATTGGTGCTCACTCAAAAGACCAAACTAAGCGAATGCATGATAAGTCTGCTGACCCTTGTAAACTAAACAGCATAATCATGTTAGCAAATAAAGAATATTAACAATAAACAATAGATTATTTTTAATAGGCGACATCAGTATTTGAGCTGAGCATTTTAAGAAATGCTTACGCTTCACTGAAACGCGTAAAATTCAAACATTGCGTCCACTTTGCTAAAATGTAACACGGCGGACAACAAAATCATTGGGTTTGAGAGTGTTGAGGGTTTACAGAAAATAAGTCTTTGAGTAAGCGGGTTAGATGGGTAAAACTCAAGTGCAAGGTTCAAACTACTTAGACCAAAGCAGTTAAAAGTTAGCTTTGGTTTCAATCACATGAAACCAAATTGACATTAAGACTGGCCATAGCCGAATTGATCAAGTTCAAGCGTCCCTGTTGTAGTGATTCGCTCAAGTTGAAAGTGGAATTTCTTACTTATCACATTACAACGTGCCTGTTACGATTGTGCCTCTTCTGAGGCTTTGTGGCTCTATGAGTCAGTACAATGGCCTTGACATGTGTCACCCGCTAAAGTTATTTTTAAAATATAATCATTTACTTTGCCATTAAAATTTAATCGTTCGATCACCTGGTAACCGGTTTCATAATTGCGCACGAATCAACTACGTCTTATTCTTATCTGCTCTGGTTGCTCCGTAGGTGTAATCAACATATTACACGGAAAAACAGCAAATGCCACTTTTGTTCGAAGCCACTGAACGTCTTATTTCATGAGTGTTTTTGTTTTGTTTTGTTTTTGCTTAACCAACCGAACCAGTCGCGTGCCGACTTACACGAAAACACAATCTGAGCCTTGTGCTTTGTTTTGAATTTTTAGTGAGGGGAATGTAAACGCACTTTAAGACCTGACTTTAGAGTTACACATTTAAACTCTCAGACAAAACTCTTCTGCAGATGAGAACGGATAAGAGTTGATTTACGCAAGGACCCATTCCAGCTGCCATCTGTCCAACTTAACTTCATTTGCCCCCTCCCTCCCCCCCCCCCAAATTAAATAGGAGTTAGAACGCCACTTTGTAAGTGGTCGATTATGAGGCCAGTTGAGGATGTAATTACTAACAGACGTGTAAAAGTAATTTTTTCCCTTTTAATCATGTTACCACCTGCGCTAGATTTTGATTCCACTCTGGAGACTACCAGGCATAATTTTACTCAAATTTGGGAAGTTGATAATAAATTATTGAGCATTAGGTCCACTAGTATTAGATAAGGGGCCAGACGCATTTGAAATATTTCAAGAAATCGCTCAATTCAAGCCATCTATACGCTCCTTTGAAAAGCGGAAAAACTCTAAAATTACCTGCAGTCACGCGGCGGTGCTTCATTCGAATGAAAAGTTGATTGCCTTTTGTTGTTCACTGAGTTACGTATGCAACCGCGCTACTAATTGCCACGATATGATTGGCTTGCCGTTGAGTACGTCCGGCTATAAACACTCGTCAGCAAAGATCATAGTCATTCGTTATCAAGGTGCAGCAAGAGTGCTTCACTATCGGTATTTCAATACTCCGTACGTCTTGCAGTGAACGCAAAATGAAGTGGATTTCAGTTCTAGTATTGGTTACAGCAATGTTCATCGCAACAAAGAATGCTGATGGTAAGCTCTAGTCTTTTCTGCCCTGAAAACAAACGCCACGTAGTGTTCTCTTGCGACTTTTGCGACAGTAGAAGCATTACGCATGTGCTCTTATCTTTTACTGGGTGGAAAAAGGTGTTAAAAAGACCACCCTTAAAGACGTGCCTTGATTAGTAAGGCAAAATGCAAAATGGGCAAAAAGGTGCTGCAAGAAATTCGTCCTATCTTGTAGATCTATGCAACAACTGCAAACAACTGATCAAGTTCGCGCGTTCGTGTGGCACTGCTTTACTCAAGCTGAAAGAGGACATTTTTGTTTATCACATCTCGGCTGTTATGATTAGCCTACTAACCGGAAAAATCAACTACGCGTGTCGGCAGGCAGAGTGCTCTGTTACGCCATGAGTCTGTTCAAGCCACCACCTAACCATTCGGCAACCGGTTTTGTAATTGCCTACGGAAGCGCGGAAGCACGTCTGAAAGTGTTCCATATTGCTCAACAAACCGACTCAGTTGCGTGCCACCTTACAACTAAACCTCATCTGTGCGCAAAACCGCTTTAAGATCTAAATGTAGAGTTACAAATGTTAGGAGGCTCGCAACGGTTTTTTCATTTCAAAAATTTAATCTCACCAATCACACGTGAATTCTGAGATCATGGATGTAGTTCAGCAACTCTTTTAACTCTACTGTCAACTCTAGAGATTTCTGTGTATGGTTTCTTGTTGTGAGGGAATGGCTCCCACTCCCCGGATCATTGACCATTATTACGATGCTTTGCATGATAATAACATTTACAGATATTTTCCCCAAATGTTCTCCTTTGTGACACGGTTTTTCTACGAAATCGCGAAATTTAAGTCTCTCTTTTTCGCTTTTACTTGTTCCACCACATGAGCTACATTTTGATCCGACTCTGGAGACTACCAGGCATAATTTTACTCAAATAAAGAAAGTTGAGAATTGAAGTTTAAGTATTAGTGTTTAAAAGGGGGCAGAAGTATTTGAAGTATTCAAGAAATCACGCAATTCAAGCCATCTCTACGCTCTATTGCAAAGCGGAAAATTCTAACATAACGTGGACCGTGATGAAAAACAACCACAAAAAGAAAGCATTTGTGTTTTTAACCACTGAATGCTGAAAGCTTAGATGACATTACAACGATTCAACGTTTAACTACAGTTTCCTTCGAAACAACCATCCACTCTTTAGTGCCTTAGAAGTATAAGCAGTGTTTCAACACTGTCGTGACCACATGTAGTCACGCAGCGGTGCTTCGTTCGAATGAAAGTTGAATGCCTTTTATTTTTTCACTGTTTCACTGTTTGCATTATAGTTTTGCCTTCGACGAGTATTCGCCATATTAGACCAAATTTCTTCGAGAATTTTTTCGTTCTGGTGTTTTGTACCTACTCGACCAAGCAAACAGAAAATGTTGATCACTTACAGACGTATTACAGCAGTTATGTTTTTCCTTTTTGTTGTTTTACCAGTTAAGCTAGATGGTAAATCCGCTCTGTACACAACTAGAAATAGCTTCACTCAGATAAAAAACGTCGATAATGACTTACTAGCGTATCAATATTTTATAAGTGACCAGAAGTGATTGAAGTATTTCAAGAAATCGCTTAACTCAAGACAGATTTACGCCCCATTGTAAAACGGAAAAATCTAACATTACATGAGCTGCGATGAAAAATATCAAAAATAAAAAAAGTATATGCTTCACGAGTGCCTCGATTGGCTTACTCAGCAAAAGTCACTAATTTCGTGCTAGATGACACTGGCACGATCCAACATGTTACTGATCAGTTCTCTATACCCCATCATTTTTTTTAAGCGCTTATGTTCTCAGGAAGTCATTTACTGTTTATTGTTTGATACATAAAAAGCGGTATTTGTACTTATCGTGCCCAGAAGTCGTCAAGTAGCGGTGCTTCGTTAAAGGAAAAGTTGAGTGCCTTTTCTTTTTTACTAAGTTACTCGTGCGATTGCTACTAATTGCTACCATATGATTGACTTGTCGTTGAATAAGTCCAGCTATAAACGTCCTTCGTCATCAAGGTGCAGCAAGAGAGCCTCACTATCGGCATTCCATCTTCCATACGTTTGCAGTGAAAGCAAAATGAAGTGGCTTGCCATTGCACTATTGGTTACAAGATGATGGTAAGCCTAGGTGTTTTCCTACCCTTTAATTACAAACGCCACGCAATGTAATTTTGAGACAAGCGAAGCATTCCTTCTTAGTGGAAGGAAAACAGTGTTAAAAGGATCAAACTTAAAGGAATGCCTTGAGTAGTTAAAAAAAGGGCGCTTGTCTTTTGCTTGACATAAATGAGTAACACGGTTCTCCGCCACAATTTTGAACCCAATAAACGCTCACAGTGCAAGAAAAAAGTCGAAACAATCAGTTTACTCTCTAAGCGCGCAGAAAAATCCTAACGAGACGGCAACAAATTATTTAAGAACATGAGTATGCATTCTGCATAATTCAACGCCAGGTTTACGCGTTTGTTTAGCGGTGCTTCACTCAAAGTCAAAGCGGATTTCTTGTCTCTCCAATTAGACTGGGCTGCATTGTAATAAACACACAACGGAAAAATGAAGCACTGCTGTCGGCTGCAATGGACTTTGTCGTGCAATTAGTGTGTATAATGGTTTTTACACTTGCGTCACCAGCCTATGATATCTTTCAATCAACCGGAAAATCCAAACCCTTTTTGAGATCGGAGACTCTGGCCACTGCTATTTACCTCAATCAGAGTACCTGTTTCCGTCTCCAAGTTAAATTGGTGGGGAATGGACATTCTGTGAGACTGTACATGAACTCCAAAGAACCAATCAAGTTCACGCGTTCGTGTAGTAGTGCTTCGTTCAAGTTGAGAGTGGAATTTTTTATTTATCACATTTGGACTTGGCTGTTATGATTAGCATACTAACCGGAAAAAAATGAACCCTTTGTGTCCACAGGCAGAGGATTTGTGGCTCTATGAGTCAGCACAACAACCATTTGATCACTCGGCAACCGGTTTTGTGATTGCCTAGGAAATGACTATTTTATTTTTAGATCCTATAGTTTGCTTTGTGGGTGTAATAATTTATATAATACGCAAAAAAAGCAAATACAGCTTTTGTCAAAGCTAGTATCGTCAGACATAATCTTTTCTTGTAAAGACACATGAAAAATGTTCTTTGCAATTTTTTGAGTTATAAAGAAAGGTTTGCCATCTAAGATAAGGAAAAACTCAGTTAAATAATGTCATTCATCCATTAGTGACGTTGCAAATGGACCTTTACGTTCAGCACAGTTTCACGCTTTTTGATCTAGATAAACCACAGCTCGACTTACTACGGTAAATGAAATTAAGTACGTTCGGCGTGTCTGCTCTGACACCTGGCTCACATAGCACCTCATTTCACTTAAAGGAGAAGGTCAGTCCAGAAACGGTGTATTTTTGAAATCGCCAGTAAAAAGATAGTACTGAGTTGAGTTACTGACCGCGGTTTTAGCTCCTAAAGTGCATCCGATCCCACTGAAATTCCTCTCCAAAGAGGGCCGAAATTCAACACTGCGTGCCGCCATTTTGAATCGTACTTAGCAGCCTGGCCGCTTGTACACGTTCATCGCTGATCGTATTTCAGAGCCCACGTTACCCGACCACTGGTCTCGTTGTGCGATTTGACGTCCCGGACAAGCGGCCAGGCTGCTAAGTACGATTCAAAATGGTGGCGCGCAGTGTTGAATTTTGGCCCCCCCTTTGGAGAGGAATTTCAGTGGGATCGGATGCACTTTACTAGAAGCTAAAACCATGGTCAGTATCTCAACTTAGTGTTATACTTTTATTGGCGATTTTAAAAAATACCTCATTTCTGAAGTAACCTTCTCCTTTAATCCAAGTTTAGTTTTTGGGGAAGTCAATCAAAGATATCCCATATCATATTTAAATTTTCCTCTCTTTTATAAGAGCTTTTGAGAATCATCTTTTTGACATTTCCACATGCGACTCAATTCGGTTTCGGTTTGATATTATGTAAAGTTCTGCAAATGTCTTGAAGATTCTTGGGGGTGTTTCCAAAGAAAGAAAGGGGTAGAAATATATTGAAAAATAAAACATTGAAACGATTTAATGAAGTTTGAAAATTAGAATTTGAAGGTGATGGCTAATAGACGTACACCTTATTTAGTTTTAGATTAGTTTTAGATTTGGTTTAGCTGTTATATTAAGAGAAAGTTTTAACTTTTTCCTGATTGGTTCAATTGTTCATCAATTGGCTCTGTTGTCCTAAATTTCGTGGGAAAATACTTTTAACGACTTTGATTGGCATCCACCAAAACTCAACTTGAAGTGAATGAAATGAAGTGCGGTGTTTGCGTGCGATTGGCAACCGCTGTATGTTCAGATTTTACAGTGGGTTGGGAGAAAAACGTCCACTTTATGCTTTATGACCCCGGCCTTTGACTGGAAGTAAGGCAACAGTTGACTTTGCTTTGATACAAACCTTCCTACTTTTCGGATAAGTTACATCACAATGGCAGACCCAGTGACTGATAGTCGTGGGGGGGGGGGGGGGGGGCAAATAAAACGGGCAAATCGGTGCGAACGAAAGTTTACAAGACGAGCGTTAAAGCTTCTGGGTACTTACCTTCGAACCCATTCGAATTCCTTTTTCTGATTGGGTACAAATTTCTGGCATTGTAGTTTCGAACCCAGTAGGCGATCGACATGTATTTCCTTTCGTTTCTTCTTAAACGGCTTGTTACCGCTTTTGATTGCCATACTTGTGTAAGTTGTGTGGCTCGCTCAAAGGAGGTTTTATCTAGGAAAGTCTCAGAAATATATGACCATAAAGCCGAAGAACTTGCAAATTTAGCGCCACAATTTTTGGCCACAGGAAACACAGACGCCCACACGAAAATTCAGGCTGTGAACTACCTGAAGTAAAGTGGGAAATTTTTCCACAAGTCAACTCCAGCCTCGTTTTCAATCAAAGGCAGGGGCACTGAGTACACAACAGTAAAATGGATTATTAAAAGTCTCACTATCTCAATGATGCTTTTTTCATTTCTCCCTTAGCTGACTGCGTTGACAAGCGGCCTAACTGCGGTTACTGGGCGCTCAGAGGCGAATGTAAAAGGAATCCCGGTTACATGAAGCCAAACTGCTGTGTGTGGTGCAACCACATTACATGTATGTATCGACACCAAATTTAGACTACATTTGGCGACCAAAAAGGGTTTTTAAACTTAAGATTATACGCATGAGACTAAACAATATTTGTGGCTAGTTTGTCCTACAAGAAAAGCTGACTTTGGAGTAGAGGACTGGGTACGAATTATGGTAATCCTGCTGAGTTTGGAACTAATCTGGGTAACACTCAATTCACAATAGAGACATTAACGTGGCTTGTATAGATTTTCTCGATCTTGGAAAACTTGCACTTTGGTGAATTTTCATCCAATCTTTTCAAACTTGGCAATGCTGCTAATATGATATGACACGCTATTTCATGTGACAGACCATTCTTCGTAATCGACTGATTTCCGCGATATTTTTATTCGGTCGCATGTCCCACTCCTTTTTTAAGTGGCGAGTTAGAACTGAATTGTAAGCAAATTAAATTGAAATTTGTTAAGGACAAACCAGCTAATTCAATCTCCGATTTAACTGAAAAAAGTAGCGTCTCTTTCCCTAGTTCTACTGACTTGTACGTTTTCGGCAATCAGTTGAACTGAAATGTAATGGAACTTAAAAAGAGTGAAGAAAGCCTTAGATTTACTTCACTTTGTTAACAATGAAGTCTGATTTGAACATTCCTAGCAAAGTTCATGGTTACCACTGAATCAATTTGGGACCAAGAAAACCTTTTGCTGGTTTGCATCGTCATTTGAACAATTCTGTAAATCATTACGTTGAATAGAAAGGTCGGAAGATATCATATAAGGCCACTAGGGCATTCGCAAAATTAATTACAGTGATCCGTAAAAGAAAACACGAAGACAAACAAACAAAACAAAGAACTAAACAAGAACGAAGCAAAAAGAGATGAGAAAACATCTGGATTGTGATTCCAACCAGCAGATTTGGCACTACCCGTTTCAAGGCTTTCAAAGAACTTTCAAATCACATGGTTAACGACTCTACGCCACGCACCCAACGTTGCTCATTTCGGGCGCAAAATTTGTACAATATGTGCTCTCTTTCCTTGGTGTCCGTTAATTGTAATGTTATTTTTACTAGGTGGTGGGGTGGATATTAGGAATACTAGAAACCGTTGTAAAACGTTGCAGAACCATAGAATCTTATTCGTTTTGAATTTTTCCATGGAAAAAATATGAGCTGAAGTTAATTATAATCTCCGACAGTTGTCAGCACCTAGGCTATCAAGACTACATTTTCTATCTTATCTATAAGGTAATAAACTTTGCGGGATCTGCTTTTTTTGTTTTTTGTTTTTTGTTTTTTTTTTGTTGGAGGGGAAGGGGTATTATAAAAATACATATCGCAAAACACGCATTTCGTGTTAGAAATTTCATCAGGTTATCAAACGTACCAAGTTAATGAATCCAAAATCATACTTCTGCATCGGTAACCTTTGGGTATTCCGAAAATGATGCAGAGCACGTAGTGCGGAGTGAAAGGAAACAAAAGTGGAACTAAACAATTAGATGACAGCCTTAGGGAAAATAGGCAATCGAAATGCAATAACCTAATGAGACCTATCCCAGGACAAAGAAGGTCAACTGATAGGAAAGTATTCTGTAGCACATGAAACAGCTCAGGCCTGTCTAATATCTGATTTTTTTATCGCGAGAAATGTTGCAATTCTCTTGTAACAGATTTGCAAGCCAGACTTGCACATTCCTGTACAAACAGAAACTACTGGTGCGGTTACTGGGCAAACCGCGGCGAGTGCTGCAAGAACCCTGCCTACATGCTGGATTACTGCTGTGCAGCCTGCAAGGCCAAAGGTAAAACCTGCTTTACTAACAACCGTCATGAGTACTTCGTCACTAGCAATAACTAGTACTTTCTGTTTCACTGCCAGGGTAATCCTTGGTCGATACAATAATCACCAAAAAATGTCAGTCAAAATTGAAACAAAACGCAATTAAGACTTGAATTGAAATAATTATAGAAAGGACGACAAAACGAGTAAAACTCCTAACTTTAACTGATGAGATTCCTGACTTACACACATTTATGCTTGACGAGTCAAAGATAGTAAAAGTTCTTTGCATTGTCAATCTGGATCCTCAAATCCATTTTCGGGCTTGCGGCCAAGTCAAAACCTTTCCTTACTGTCTCTACTTTGTTTCTAAAATGAACGTACAAGCCAGTCACCCATTTGGCATTCATTGGCTTTTATCACTGACAATTTGAGCTTAGAACGATTGTGTAGACTTCAACCCTTGGCTTGCTATGGTCTGGACAACAATTAAGATGCAGTGGACAAACTTGTGATTACCGATGTGAAGAACGATGTTTCAGATGTCCAAAGTTTTTATAGCATTCAATTAAACAGATAAAACCTGTGCCCGCGCTTAATTACAAAAATAACACCCACGTTATTCTGTTAAGTCAATTCGAGAAATGACCCTTACTATTGCAAATTTTTGAGAAATTGAGCACTGGAAAAATTTCGGGTGGTAAAGTTTATGAGAATTCTAATAGCACCTGAAGCGTTTTGGGCAAATTTATACATTTCGTTTGGTTTCCTTGCTATATCCTTTCTCGGAATAAAGGGAATGGAGAGCAAACTGCGGAGTCATGTTACTGTTAAAATTTTGATAAATCGAACGTAGGCTACAAGTGCAATTTGGAGTTAATAACCTTGAGTAGTTTTTTCATAAGGTGCAAATTGGTGTGAAAAGTCGACTCAACGCCAATAATTTTTACATACTTTAACTTAAAAAACTGTTCGAGAGCTCAAATTTCGCAAAAACCTCAACGTCCGAAACGTCGGATACCAAACTTTGGGTTAAGATTTTGATCTTAAAATCGGGGGCACATTCGGAATTCATCATTTTTAAAGGAAATAATTAAAATTATTTCCTTTAAGGCCCAGTAATACGGGCAACATTTTCATGCAACTTGTCGCGCAACAATGTTGCCGTTGCAAGTTGAGATTGTTTGTTGCGCGTATTACCACCTTCTCGCGCAACAAATTTTTATGTTGCAGAAAGTAAAAGCGACATCTACTTTCTGCAACATGAAAATCTGTTGTGCGAGCAGGTGGTAATACGCGCAACAAACAATCTCAACTTGCAATGGCAACATTGTTGCGCGACAAGTTGCACGAAAATGTTGCCCGTATTACTGGGCCTTTAGTCCATTTCTGTATTTCCTTTTCACTAAACCTATTGTAGTCCTTATGTTGGTGCGCTGTAAAACTTACATATTTTCCTGCGTTCTAGGTTACACCGCCCCCAGTCCCTAAAAACCTCAGAAGGAAATGAAGAATCACCTTGCAAAGGAATTACATTTAAGTTTGACGTTTACACATGTTCTATTAGCCAAAAGACAAAATGCAAGGATTTAGTGTGATGAAAAAAAAGAGAAGCGCTTAGTAATACCTTCTACACTTGCCCAGGAAATTAATTCAATTGATGCACATGCAATATGCTTTGCACCTTCGCGTGTTGGCCTTTTTTTTTAAGGAATTAAGTAATAATCATTGTAGTTAGCAATAGACATTGGAGCATTTCGTAACACGTCACGTATTCTGTACTAAGAGTTGCATCATTGTGTAATAAAAGCAAAGGACGCATGTTCCCGTAATAGGGTTGTTTTTTACATTTTGTAACCTGTCCTCTTTGAGTGCTTTGTGACCAATTTGTGAACATTTTTCTGGTGTCTCCTCTGCGCCAATGTTAGTTATTACTTATCAGAGGACATGGCACCGTATTGGTCATTACTCGGTTGTTATGAATTCTCACTCTTAAGGTAGCCCTGGTTACAGCGTGAGATTTTAATCGGTCTGATTCAAGAGACGTTATCCAGTCTCGGTTGTCGGAGTGTCATGATTGCCCTCAGATGTTTTCTGAAAAAAGTACCACTTGTGCAAGACATCAGGGGGCTTAGAATAAGACTTTCACGAAACAGGTTGTTTTAAATTAAGAAAAAATGGGCAAAACGACACCAAAACACAACAAGTTAGACCGCGATCTTTGCAAAAGCACTTCAAGTTGTTAGCAAACTATTTTGGTGTCCCTCTGCTATCCCAGTTTCATTTAAGGTGGCTCGCTTGGATTTTGTAAGACCACGCCACCCAACATTTAAACAGCTGATACTTCAGTGTCAGAGAACGGTAGCACTATCGACTTTACGCATCTACTACAAATTGAACATAGCAACACAGTGATGCCCTCATGCATTTTACATATCTCCCATTTTCTCGAAATCTAAAACTAGGCTTTGAAAACGATCTAATGTCCCTTGCAGGCCACATGTAGGTCTTCCTGACTGGAAGGTTTTAAGAAATTCCCTGAGAACGTTTTCCAGAACATTTAGGTAAAATTTTCTTCGACAAAATTTAAGATTCCCCTTTCCTGTTGTTTCGCGGTATATTAAACCTGTAGCATGGGTCTTCTTTCCAGGAGAGTTCTCACAATTTTCTTCATTCGATTTTATTTGATGTCGCAGTGCGTAATGCACTAAGTAAGTCCATTTTATTGCAAGTAGAAAAAACTAGTCAATGGATTTTTCTTAACCGCGTAATCTGAAGTTCAGCATGTGCAGCTCCACCTCCGTAGATCTCAAGTGCATTGAACCATTTTAAGGATATGAAATGGAGCGAAGAATTTAGGGAACTTTTACATTTATCCACGAGACTGTCAATGCCGTATTATTGTTGACAGCTGATGTCTTTCCAAATTTTCTCTTTTGTCCACATATTTGCATACAACTGCTGGGGATTTTTCTTTTTGCCTCCTGAAATCTCCCTTTAAAGAACATATAGTGCTGTTGTAATAGAATTAATCCATAAACTGTAACTGTATTGTTTGTTTTTAAAGAATTGGACCTTCTCCCAGTTTCTATATTCAAGCAACGGCCGGTTTTCCGAAAATCTGAAAAGTGCTACCGGTAGTGTGTCTACAGCTTTATGCTAATTGCCATTGTAAAAAGAGTAAAAGTGAACGTGCATTCCCACAATGGTTCAAAAATATGCTGAATATAGACAAAAGAGACATTCTGAAAAAATCAGCTGTCAACAAATAATATGGACTTACGGTTTCATAGACAAATGTTAAAGTTCCCTATATTTTTCGCTTTATTTCCATGCGTTATAAAGGCGCTATTACACTATGCAACTAGTCTCGCAGCAACTAAAAAGCTGCGTTGCGCTGCGGCGAGACAAGTTGCAGAGGGGTGTTACACTACGCAATTTTCCCGCAACTTATCTCGCTCATCGTCTCGCAATTGACGGGAACAACAGTGCAGGGGACTGGCACGAGGTTATAAATTCCCGCGAAAATTCAAAAAAGCGGATCGTGGAAGAATGTCTAGAGCTACAAAACGTAAACATTTTGCTTTTCAGGTGCTTATTTATTTATTAACCGACAACGAAGACGAACTAATTTTAGCCAAGAGAAATCGCATTAACTGGGTCAGGCCCTGGATGGCAAGAAGAGAAGAAATAGGGGAATTTCATCAGCTGGTGAGAGAGCTTGCTTGGAGGATGCTGCAGGTTACAAAGAATTCTTTCGAGTCAACAGTGAACAGTTCCAGTTTTTGCAGTTCCGCACCGAATAACTAGAGAAGATACAAAGTTACGCCGGATCAAGCATCAAACCTGCTGAAAGGTTCACTGATACGCTAAGATATCTGGCGACAGGCGAATTCAAACTTTTAAATCAATGGAGTACTCTTTTCGAATCAGTCGAACTATGATTTCTTCTATTGTTATTGAGTATTATGAAGCAATATTTCAAATACTCGGAGAAACATACTTGAAGACACTAAATAGCGAAGAGGGATGGTTGTCATTGGTGAGAGCAATTTTCCCAACGGAATTGATGGCAAAAGAATTCTTATTCAGAATTTGGAATAGCTCTGCCAGAATTTGATCAATATTCTAAATGGATACACGTGTGGGTGGATCTGTCTTTGCCGTGTTAGCTGCTTATCAAAATAATCTGGTGTCTTCAGAAAATGTTGACGTCACAAGTGGTTTAATGTCTACGCCTCCAATGTCCTGAAAAGTCGACTTTTACAGCGAAAGTTAGAAAATTTTTCGCTTTTTGGCTGAGCGAAACGTTTTGTGCTCGCCCCAATTTTTGCGCCGCCAGAAGCAAAAAAGTAGTACAAGGCATAGGTATCAAGCATAGCCAATCAGAGCGCAGTACCGTAGAATTCCGAAAGTAACGGCCCCCGTTACTTTCGGATTTTGCAGGCCAAAGGGGCCGTTACTTTCGAGTAGCTTCTACTTTCGGGTAGCCGTTAGTTTGGGATGGTTGAAAAACGTTTGTGGAATTGCCTTGCCAACGTCAGGGGAACGCGAACAAGAAATTAATCTTAACGGGCTGGAGAATTACAGCATTGGCCTGCATTCAAGCGGTGGAGCCAGATATGGTTTCATGACAACAATGAATAAAGGAAATAACTAAATGAATGAAACGATTTCTAATTACATAGACACCGTTGGCTTACCAATCAACTGAGGATCTAGAAGCTTTTGGGGACTTTCAAGGTGAACAAGGAAACATGAGGCAAATTTTTCGCGTTCCAGTTACATTTATATATAAAGTTCTGTCATTTCCGGATTTCATTGTAGTTTGAGTTAAATAGGAAATGACTGTTCGTATTATTCGCTGAAAATTAATGCACTCCCTAATATATTATTCAACTCACTGCTAAAAACCTACCCCACTAGTTGAAGAAACGTCACATTAAATACAGTACATTTTTTTGTGTGTTTGAATTGTCATTTTTTGGAAGAGACCGCTACTTTCGGGGGGTGGCGGTCATTACTTTCGGGATTTAATAGAAAAGTAAAAAAAATACGTTACTTTCGGGGAGCCGTTACTTTCGGAGGGGTCGTTATTTTCGGAATTCTGTGGTATTCCTTCATTTTCATACAGAGAACAATGGAAAGACGGGAAATCCAAAATGGCGACCACTCAGGTACTTAAGGTAGTATAGGAGGTATTATAAGGGTCAAAATTTGGGCATATAACCACGCAAAGTAACCATGGAGTATGCATGTGCAGAGCTGCTAGGCAACATCTCAGGCTCATTTCTCGGAATGATTCGAAATGGCGGACGGTAGTCGATTTCGTGATTCGATCCGTTTATTATAATGCATGAAAATTATACAATTTTCCCAGTTGAGGGCAAAACACAAGTCAAAGATGAGGAAACGGAGATCACGTACATTATATTTGCTGTCGACGCCGATGATGGAGGACGTGACGATAACACTGATCTTGCTGTGGAGCAAGACACTGTTCGAATTCAAGAACCCAGGCTGAAACCTCAACCATCTAACGATCCGTGTATTAAAGAGTTCAGTTTAGAAGTTTAGTGTATTACCGGTAACACTATTAGAGTCTATTCGTGTACGGAATAAATATTCTCAGAAACGGTTGTAAATTCGGTCAGTATAAAACACGCACTGCGGACTAGCAGACTGACGGACTGCGGACAACGGACTGAGTACAAAATGCGGACTGAGTTTAAAACAATGAAAAGTTTAGTTTAGTTGTGTGTGGTTATCCCATTTGAGTCTATTCGTGTACAGAATAACTATTGGAGAGTCTATTGGTCATGGTTAGTCTATGCCCAGAATTTGGGTAGAGAGTTACCACGGGGACTACAGACAGTTTTAGGAAGAAAATTCCATCTCATAAGCCGTGTAATGAACAGTTCTGTTTAAGTTGTGTGTGGATATCGCATTTGAGTTTAACCGTGTACAGAATAACTATCTTAGAGGGTTGTACAGTGCCATGGTTAGCCTATTGCCCAAAATTTGGGTATAGAGTAACCACGGGGAACTAAAGACAGTTTCACGAAGAAAATTTCATGTAATGAACCCGTCTAATAAAGAGTTCAGTTAAGTTGTGTGTGTTATTCCATTTGAGTCTAATCGTGTACAGAATAACTATCTGAGAGGGTTGTATAGTGCCATGGTTAACCTATGTCCAGAATCTGGGTATGGATTAACCACGGGGAACTAAAAAGAATTTTATGAAGAAAATTCCATATAATAAGCCGTGTAATAAAGAGTTCGGTTTAGTCACGGTGTGTGGATATCCCATTTGAGTCTGATCGTGTACAGAATAACTATCTGAGAGGGTTGTATAGTGCCATGGTTAACCTATGCCTCAAATTCGGTTTAGGTTAGCCACGAGGGACTAAAGACAGTTGTATGAAGAGAAACCCGCGTTATGTTATAAGCCCGTGTAATAAAGAGTTCGGTTTAGTTGTGTGTGGTTATCCCATCTGAGTCTATCCATAAACTATAATATGAAAAAACGGCAAAGAAAAAATGACTACGTGGCAGATTTGGAGAGCACCGTAGAGCCATACAAAACAAGACAACCGCCGATGTAGTACCGCAGCACTTTAATCAGAAGGGACACAAACTCACGGACATCGAACTTATTACACTCAAACTCATTAATTTTAAAAGAGAATCCATACGTAGAGCTCGAGAATCATTTTACATATAGATAAGGCCAAAACTATGCAACTACATGGTATAAACAGAGAAGATGACTGTATCACATATCTACTGTAACCGTTTTACTACATATTGTATTGACTATCCGTATTTTCATTAAATCCCCCGAAGAAAGATGGCTTGATTGTTTCTTTTCTTAATTATAGTTTAGTAAAGTGAATTTGTCAAAATTTCAAGACGTCTCATCCTCTGAATAACTTTCTTTATTGTTCGAACAAGTAGAGATGAAGTAAAGAGAAAATCCATTTTCGTCATTTTAGGGCTTAAGGGGTTAATTGAAATTCCCTGTTATCAGCACACTAGCCAAAATTTTTTGTATTTTATATTTTCGAGAATCGAGAAATCGTAATTTGCTGCTTTTGATTCGGGAAAAAGAAAACTGTGTTTCGTGCGCTAGGAACAACACATCGTATTGCCCCCTCGTCACATTACACAAAACACACTCTTCATAAGAATTTCTTCACTTTCTTCTGGTTAGCCTGTACCCAAATTTTAGGCGTAGCTTAAACATGACACTTTACTATTTTTTTCTGGAAATTACTGTAAATGAATAGAACCTAATGGTGTTATTGCACTAAACGTACCTCAACTTTTTATTACAGGGGCTCATTACACGCAACAATCTTCTTAAATGAATATTAATATATGAAATTCATATATTGGACTGCGGATAAAGATAGAATTATATGTAGATCATCGCAGTGAAGGTTTTTCAACCTAAGCGGTTGAAAAGAAGAAACCTGAAAAATTCAGGCTTGAACGGGAATCGAACCCATGACCTCTGCGATACCGGTGCAGCGCTCTAACCAACTGAGCTATCAAGCCAACTGGGAGCTGGTCAATTGTGAGTTCGTATTTATCCCGTAGATGGAGAATAAATGAATATTGATATATGAAATTCATATATTGAACTGCGGCTAAAGATAGAATTATATGTAGATCATCGCAGCGAAGGTTTTTCAACCTAAGCAGTTGAAAAGAAGAAACCTGAAAAATTCAGGCTTGAACGGGAATCGAACCCATGACCTCTGCAATACCGGTGCAGCGCTCTAACCAACTGAGCTATCAAGCCAACTGGGAGCTGGTCAATTGAGAGTTCGTATTTATCCCGTAGATGGAGAATAAATGAATATTAATATATGAAATTCATATATTGAACTGCGGATAAAGATAGAATTATATGTAGATCATCGCAGTGAAGGTTTTTCAACCTAAGCGGTTGAAAAGAAGAAACCCGCTTAGGTCGAAAAACCTTCACTGCGATGATCTACATTCTATGTTTATCCGCAGTTCAATATATGAATTTCATATATTAATATTCATTTATTCTCCATCTACGGGATAAATACGAACTCTCAATTGATCAGCTCCCAGTTGGCTTGATAGCTCAGTTGGTTAGAGCGCTGCACCGGTATCGCAGAGGTCATGGGTTCGATTCCCGTTCAAGCCTGAATTTTTCAGGTTTCTTCTTTTCAACCGCTTAGGTTGAAAAACCTTCACTGCGATGATCTACATAGCATTCAATCTTCTTAAAACTGTCTTTAGTCCCCCGTGGTTAACCTATACCCAAATTTTGGGCATAGTTTAACCATGGCACCTTACAACCCATTCTGAGGACTATTCTATACGTGAATGAACTAAAATGGGATAACCACACACAACGTAACTGAACTCTTTATTACGCGGGCTCATTACACGTTATAGTCTTCATAAAACTGTCTTTAGTTCCCCGTGGTTACTCTATACCCAAATGTTGGGCATAGGTTAACCATGGCACGATACAACCCTCTCAGACGGTTATTCTGTACACGATTAGACTCAAATAGGATAACCACACACAACTAAACTGAACTCTCTATTACACGGGCGCATTACATGACATTTTCTTCCTAAAACTGTCATAGGTTAACCATGGCACTTTACACATGAATCCTTTCTGAGAATTATTTTGTACACGAAGATTGTAATGGTGCTACTACACTAAACTTAGCTAAACTCTTTAATACACGGGCTCTTTGCACAGAGTTTTCTTGATAAAAGATATCCTTCGCAAAACTGTTTTCAGTTCCTCGTGGTTAACCTATACCCAAATTTTGCGGCCAAAGGCTCATTCCGTGAACTATTTTGTTCGTGAAAGAACTCAAATGCGATAACCATCACACATCTAAACTGATCTGTTCATTACTAGGGCTTATTACGCGTTATATTCTTCATAAGAATGTCTTAAGTTCCCCGTGGTTACTCTATACCCAAATTTTGGGCATGGGTTAACCATGGCACTATACAACCCTCTCAGATAGTAGCGGAGCCAGCGCGCTAGCGCGTCAGCGGAGCTCCATTGCTAAGGAAATTTGGTAACCTATCAAGCCAAAAAATTTTGGTAGTGACGTAATAGTCACGTGACCGTCCGTCCGTACGTCCGTACATCCGTACGTCCGTCCGTCCGCACCAGAGGGCTACCAATACACTTCATACACTGGATATAACCCTGTGCTGAATCCCGTGTGTTTTTGGCGCGAAATCGCATGTTGACCCGCGTTGTAGCAAACAAGCAAAGACAACAAAAGTCAAAAACGAATTTGTTAATGGGAAAAAAAAAGTTCAAAAGAACACTCAGTTGTCTTTTTGTCGGTTCTGCTCAAACTCGGTCGGCACACCGCTTGAGTTCGCAGCTTTTTGCAGCGGTTTCGACGCCAAATATAGCAGAGCTAGTGCTTTTTGGTTTTTTCTGCCCACAACCATGGTTTTTACGGCGTTTCGAACACATTTTGCTAGGAAAAACACCAGTATTTTCATGCTGATAGGCAGCTTGTCACGAAGAAAGAAATAAGTATTAAAATTAACTTCTAAAATGACGTTAAACGCCCATGGCCTAGTGAACTAGTCACCGTTATCTCACGCCGACGAGCCGGGTTCGACACTCAGCGGGAGCGGGACTTTTTTTCTTTTTTTTTTCTTTGTTTTTTTTTTCTAATTTAACGACTTAAATGAGAGTATTTTCACAAATTAATAACTGCCAGCAAAAACAAAACAAAAAAACAAAAAACAGACAAAACAGAAAGGGGGGCTCCGCTTTTAGGCTTGGCTAAATCTGTATATTTATTCTGTACACGATTAGACTCAAATGGGATATCCACACACAACTAAACTGAACTCTTTACTACACGGCTTGTTATATGGAATTTTCTACCTAAAATTCTTTTTAGTTCCTCGTGGTTACTCCATGCCCAAATTTTGGGCATAGGTTAACCTTGTCACTATACGACCCTCTCACATAGTTATTCTGTACACGATTAGACTCAAATGCGATAACCACACACAACTAAAGTGAACTCTAATATATAGATTTAGCCGAGCCTAAAAGCGGAGCTCCACGTCTCTCTTTCATGCTAATTGGCCCGTAAAATACAGTAAATTTTAGTTGTGCAGTTATTCCCCAAGAGGTGAAAAACAGGAAAGGAAAACATGCGGACCGCTGAGGAAACTGTGAGCTGGCTTATTTTTCATCAAAGAGAAGACTTCAGTACGACTTTCACCGACAGCTCTTCTTGTAGCATTCTTTCGAAAGCTAGCTTATAGAGTTCAAGAAGAGTACCTATAAAACTACAATTGCTAAAGAAAACCCACTTAAAGACTTTTCCATGCAAATACACATTTCTCACTGATTCCAATGCATCCCTCTGGCTGCTTAGTTCTGTTAACCATGAAACATTTCTCGAAATCTATCTTGCTAAAATAAATAATATTTTCCCGGCATCAAACCGTTTACTGGCAAAAATTCTCCAAAAAATGTTTTCGGAAACTTTCAAACACACGTATAATTATCAAGAGAAAATGGCACAAGTTTTTCAACCGCGAAGTATTAATCGGGCGCTTTCAAGAATACACCCTGAACTATTAAATTTTAGGAAGGTTTTAGAGTCTCATTTTAGACAAAATACATGTAGACTTAAACCGAGAAATGCTTTGCTTATAGTTACTTAATTAAAGATTTCATTTCGATCTGTAACTAAACACACACTGAAATGGCTTAGCGGTTTAACAAAAAACAAAACGATCACGAAAACATGCCACACTGAACTCACTCACTGAAACGGCGAGTCTAAGTTTAGTCGCTAAATTGGGACAGAAATGTCATTCACTTCATATGGAGAAGCTAAAAAATATAACAATATAAGGAAGATAAAATATTCCACAACTGAACAAAAAACATAAGGAGCTTTACACTAAGACTATAAACTTAAAAATGACGACAGAGCGACTCTTCAGGTGTTGAATACTAAATAAATACGATAAATACGAATTACTCAAAACAACCCAATACGCGTCGCCAAAGAAAAACAACCTACATTGAAAAAACAACACAGACTCAGTCTAGAACTAGTCACGATTTCCACTTTTCGAATAAAATACAGTAGAATTCCTCTAAGAAAAATATTGAAGATTACGCACTAAAGTTCAAAAGGAAATTGAGCTTAATTAAGCTTAAGTTAACTGAAGCCTAAATATCAGATTGCTCACTAATGAAAATTCCTTTAATGCAGAAACACAGAAAAAGGACAAGAAACCTTCAAAAACATGAAATGGCATTCACATACGAAGCATTCGTTTGCCTAGGAAAGCAAACTGCATCAATTTTCACCTCGAGTGAAGTTACTCGCAAGCCGGCAAACGGGAACTACGAGCTATTTTTAAACAAGTTTTTAAAACATTTCAAGAAAATTACCGTAATTTACTAAACATGTAAAGTCGCTCAATTAAACAATTTTTACAATGTAAATCCACACTCAAATCTATAATTTACTTTACCACTGAACTGAAAGAAGGCCTTGAAAATCTAAACAAAAGTCGCCGGGTTCTTTCCAGATCTCTGTAGCTTTGAAAAAAAACAAGTATGTCCGCGAACAAGGATTTCTTGCCTTCAAGCTCTCCAGTATCCTCTATATGCGCCATCGAGATCATAGCAATCCTCTTCCTTTTCGTGATGAACTGCTACAAGTCTTCATTCCAAGAATGTATTACAATTATCGTATTGAAAGACGACCGTACGACGAACGAGCCGCCATGTTGTTTACTTCAGCTACAAGAAAAATTGTCATTCCACCTCCCCCGGTCAGGCTGTCTTGGGACTCCCGTCACCCTCCCCCAGAGTCTGTACGGACGGACGGACGTACGCTGACGTCAGAACCAAAATTTTTCGGATTAACGGGTTACCAAATTTTCTTACCCATGGTGCTCCGCGAGCTCCGCTATTACACGGGCTCATTGCAGGACATTTTCTTCATAAAACTGTTTTTAGTTCCCCGTGGCTACTCTATACCCAAATTTTGGGCATAGGTTAACCATGGCACTATACAACCCTCTCAGATTCTGTACACGATTAAACTCAAATACGATATCCACGTATTTGATAAACAGTTCTGTTTAAAAACAGAACTGTTTATCACACGGCTTATGATATGGAATTTTCTTCATAGAAATGTCTCTAGTTCCCCGTGGTTAGTCTATACCCAAATTTTGGGCATAGGCTAACCATGGCACTAAATAACCCTCTCCAATAGTTATTCTGTACACGAATAGACTCAAATGGGATAACCACACACAACTAAACTAAATTCTTTATTGTTTTAAACTCAGTCCGCATTTTATACTCAGTCCGTTGTCCGCAGTCTGTCAGTCCGCTAGTCCGCAGTGCGTCTTTTATACTGACCGAATTTACAACCGTTTCTGAAAATATTTATTCCGCACACGAATAAACTCTAATAGTGTTACCGGTAATATACTCAACTTCTAAACTGAACTCTTTAATACACGGTTCGTTAGATGGTTGAGGTTCCAGCCTGCATTCTTGAGTTCGAGCAGTGTCTTGCTCCACAGCAAGATCAGTGTCATCGTCACGTCCTCCATCGTCGGTGTCGACAGCATGTATAATGTACGTGATCTCCGTTTCCTCATCTTTGACTTGTGTTTTGCCCTCAACTGGGAAAATTGTATAATTTTCTTCCATTATAATAAACGGATCGAATCACGAAATCGACTACCGTCCGCCATTTTGAATCATCCCGACAGATGAGCCTGAGATGTTGCCTAGCAGCTCTGCACTTGCGTACTCCACGGTTACTTTGCGTGGTTATATGCCCAAATTTTGACCCGCATAATACCTGGGTGCATACATTGTGCGACATATTATAACGCATGCGCGGGGGTGCCCGATTGACAAGGTGAAAAAAGCGAAAACCAGTCAACAAGAACAGGAAAAACAATATAACAATACGTTGACAGGCAGTGCTTGTGTTTCTTTTGTGCTGAGCAACAATGACAGTTCACAATGCGTCAATAAACATGCCCAGACTTGTCTGTTCGATACCAACGTTGCTCGATTTATTTTATCACAGCTCAATTGTTAAGAATCTAGGTGAACGTTTTGCTACGGATACCCTAAACCAAAAGTTCTTAAGAAACCTCGACTCGTTCCGCTTTGTTTGTCTTTTTCTCCAGATAAATTGAAGGAACTTCTCCATGAGGAATCATTCGCTGTAACCTGGATACAATCTTCTACCTTGAATCAAGCACATTTTTGCTATCTTTAAAATTGCTCTAAAGATTTCGGAAAATGCAAAGTTTATTAGGGTTACTTTAAATTGGCTCGCGATAAAACGCCACGAACGCGTTTTCATGACGGAAAGAAAAGCTCGGGCGGGTTGAACCTTGAGTGCTTGCATACGAGAAACACCGGTGAAGTCGGATGTGCACGAATGTTCATTTGATCACCTCGCCATTTTTTTACCTGTTTAGTTGCAAAATTTTGTGGTACAAAACTGATAAAACTGAGCTGTCGCGAGTAGCCCCTCCCAGGGGTTCAGTACCGGCGGGGGAGCAGCACAAAACATGAAATACCTCCTTAGTTTTTCATTCACATGGTTTACTTATTTGCACCGCCCGCTCCCAGCTATAAAAGTAAGTCAAATGAAAAAAGGCTATTTTGCCGTCACCAAGGAAAAGGTGTAAAGGAAACTTGTAATCATCAATAAAATTCATCAAGGAAAACTCAGTTGGGCACAATTGGGAGGACCCTTGGATTTCTCTGGGAATCTGTCGTGCCCTTAGAGTAACAGCTGGAAATCGATCGCGCCTGTGAAACCCTCAAGAAAATGGCGAACGCGTCAAGCAAAGGAAATAGTAGCCTGCGTAGCAAGTGTTTCCGTGGGGACTTCTGCAGGTTTAACCCTTTCACTGCACACTTTTAAAAAAACCATATTTTACCGTTTGAGCGGTGTTTTGAGTGCTATGTTGCCGAATGCCATTAAACTTTGCTACAAAAGCCTTTTTTTTTCTTACAATTAAGCTAGATTTTGAACCCGATTCTGTTGTAAATTCATCCTGGGAGACCCAGAGGCAGCTAGTCGGGACGACGGGATTTTCATGGGCCAAAGTTTACAACGAGAGCGGGAGAGCCCCTGGGCACTTACTCTTACCGAACGAGTTCCAGAAGCGTTTGAAATCCCGCCTTCTGATATTTTTCTGGCCAATCAGCGAAGAGGAACAGCCGGGCGACTCTCATGTCTTCTTACACGAGGTTGTTTTCCTCATCGAACGCCGTAGTAGCGTGGCCCGTTCAACGGGAACATTTTTGAGGAGAGCTTCAGAAAAAATAAAGAAAGAAAGTTTCAGACGAAGATCAATGAAGAAGGAGAAATAATTAGTTACATTGGAGAAAGAGGAAGTCCCTAGCTCTAAAAATTTACGATACCTTCGATAAGTCCGCCGTGAAAAATTCCCTGTCAGTGTTTGTTTTCTTGCGGCCACGTTATAGTTTGCGATTTCCTCGACTTCGTTTATTTATTATTTATTTATTTTTTCTGAAGCTCTCCTCAAAAATGTTCCCGTTAAACGGGCCACGCTACTACGGCGTTCGATGAGGAAAACAACCTCGTGTAAGAAGACATGGGAGTCGCCCGGCTGTTCCTCTTCGCTGATTGGCCAGAAAAATATTTTTCTGGCCAATCAGAAGGCGGGATTTCAAACGCTTCTTGACCTCGTTCGGTAAGAGTAAGTGCCCTGGGGCTCTCCCGCTCTTGTTGTAAACTTTCGCCCATGAAAATCCCGTCGTCCCGACCAACTGCCCCTGGGTCTCCGAGGATGTTGAGAATTGTGCAATACTTTGCTTTACCGCATGCGTATAAGCCAAAATTTGGACATTTTTTGCGGATTCATCCCAAAAGCTTTTCTTGCTTCTTTTGCTTCCTTTTTTTCTTCCTTTCTATTCTCTTTACCTTGTACCCTTTATCCCCTTTCTATCCACTGGAAAAGTTTCGGCCTCTGCCCTTCAGAGAACCTGGAAGTGGAACACTGATCAACTAGGTGACTTGGCCTATTTTACCGCCAATTTTGCACCCAAAATTGGACTCGTTTTTCTGGAATAGCTCTGCCAGAATTTGGCCAATATTCCAAATGGACACACGCGTGGATGGATCTATCTCTGCTGTGTTAGCTGCTTATCAAAAAAATCTGGTGTCGTCAGAAAATGATGACGTCACAAGTGGTTCAATTTCTACGCCTCCAATGTCGGGAAAAGTCGACTTTTGCAGCGAAAGAGTTAAAGCATTTTTCGCTTTTTGGCTGCGCGAAAATTGCAGCGAGCGCAAAAAAAGTTTTGTGCTCGCCCGAATTTTTGCGCCGCCAGAAGCGAAAAATTCCTTAGACGGGCGGAAACGCTTGCTACGCAGGCTAAGGAAATAGGAGATGTCTACACGCAGCTACTACGTGTGGCGCATTGCTATTTGCTGATTGCTCTGTGAAAACCTTCCAAGACTTTACATTTGCTAAAATTTTCTACTCCGGAGAAATTCTAGCCTGAGCAAATTGACTTGTTGCTGTAGCTTGGACAGCTGTTTCTTGTCCAAAATCTTTTAATGTTTATTTTTATCTCGTTCATCCACTTATGCTTTTTAGAGGCCTTGCGGGAAAACTAGATCAATATGACGTCGTGAAGTTTGCATCCGTTGTGGCAGCTATTGCAGATATTTTGCGCCGAAAAACTCCAAGAATGTAACTAAGTTCATCAATTTCAACTTCCTGTTTCTAGATCGCGCTGATAGCGTCTTATCTTTTTTATTCTGGAAAGGGATCAAGGGCAAAATATTACAACGAACCTTTTGTGCTTTCCGGGAAACTACATATTGTTTTGTAAATAAAAGGGTGATGACGCTAGTTCACTTTTTGTTACTGTTTGTGGACCGCCCCCAGGAAATGTGATAGCAGTATTAGCCCGGTAGATGGAGAGCAGAGATGTAATGCTGTCACGAACAGAATAGGAATTTTCAAAGTGATGTGCTTCGGTACGGTTGAATGGACAGGCTTCCTGTAGCAGATATCCGCGATCGTCGTCACTGTTAGCCATGTCTCGTGTGATCACTGTCCGCTTTTTGCTCCTCGTCTTTGCCACTATGGGATGGAGAGTCATGTGTTTGAGTGCTGATGAATCCCTCAGTAATGAGGTTGGTTGCCATGTAGTAAGCACATGTGATTTCATGTCTAATAACATTTGGCATGTTAAGGAGCACGGACTATGCAGAATTATCTTATTTTACTAGTAACATCTCTTGATTTGCCTACAGTACCACCTCCTAATCCTAATTTGCCGAACCATCATTGTAGTTTTGTGTTTCACCAGTTTCGAAACGGAAAAAGGCGAAAAAGTATTCCTGACTAACTAATATTGGACAACGTTAGGAACAAATCCTAGAGTTTTGTTGCTAGAAAAGTATCAACAAATGGGGATGCTTTTAGTTAAAAGTTAAGGCTACATCTAAAAAAATCGTGGCCAAACAATTTGTTGCTAGAAAAGTAGCAACAAACAGGGATGCTTTTAGTTAAAAGTTAAGGCTACATTTAAAAAAATCATGTTGAGAGCTTATTAAGATAATGAACCTTATTAATTTTGTACTGGGATTTAATTACAAAATTAATTCATCATGGACGGCAGGAGAGGGAAAATAACGAAAAACTATCGCGCGAAATCCGAGGTTTGTTTACTGAAGTCATTTAGTTTTAATTGAAAATTAAAACTGGCCCTCTTTTAAGTGACTGATTCAAATCCCATGTTTTCAAGTTCACTGATATAACACATCAACCAGGCGTGTCACGCTCGAGCTTAGGTGACATATATTTAGCTAGCGTGGTAAATATCACGAAACAAGGAGGTTATGACGCTGTTATGAAACATTGTATGAAAACAACACGGGAGTTTCATAATAATGGTAAAACACTGTGTCAGTTTTGGCCCCAGGTCGCACGTTAATCCCGGATAAGGGGATTTTGTGGGCATGTATGCGAACTTTTCCGATCATTTGTCGAAACTTTTCGAAGAACGTGCGACGAATATTTCCCATACTGAATTTCCTTCGATTTTCAAAATGTGAGAATCGGGGGAAGGATTGTTAAAGAAAGCATGAACTTACCCCTTCTACGCACGTATACGCAAGACTACCAACACACCACCATCTTACGCGTGTGATCTCATTGGCTAAGTACAGAAAACGACGCAACATGTTCAGTACCATATATGGATCATACTAAAATTAGGAAGAGTATTTTTAAAAAGCTCGATAATTACGTGCGGACAGCGTGTGCAAGAAATTTCTCTGTCGCGTAATTCTTACGTGCAAATGGGGGCGACTAAGTAGATGTAACATATCTATGAAAAACAATTTTACTCACTTTTAGGCTGCTATTTTGCGAAACTGTAAAAGACAATAAACAAAATACAACATGAATACCACTGTCGTAATACGTTTGTTACTTTTAACTTCGTCAGAATTTAGAGGGAATTTAGAGAATTTCCTTCTTCGTCACGTATTAATAATAATAATAGTAATAATAATAATAATAATAATAATAATAATAATAATAATAATAATAATAATAATACGCCCACGTTGGCTGCGTGACATATCCGAGAGCTCCTTCCTGATGGCCAGGGAGAAGGGGATTTTAATTTTATATGCTCTGTTGGTTTTCCAAGAAGTAGCACATTATGTGAACGCTATATTAGATACTATGGCTGGATCAAGCTTAGACATGAAAGTTTCCTTTGCGATTAGGAACACAATGCATACTGTACACGTACATCATAGTCTCCTACGCAGCCTTTCTTAGGGTCGTCACGCAACACTCCTCCCCACAAACGGCTGATCCGAACCGCATTCCTTTCCTCGGTTGAGCCAATCACAGCTCGGCTCACATAACCGGGAGCCAGTCGCGCCAAAACCACTTGTCCAAACACAGCTCGTGTTTTATCGGGGACTCGCATGTACGTGACAAACGACGGCGCCAGATGTAGCTTTTCATCATTCAAAACCCCTGAGTTAAATTCGCATCAAAAGCAGGCGATTCGAAAAATCGTTGTAGATAAGAAGGATCTCTTTATGAACCTGCCGACGGGCTTTGGGAAGTCTTTCATATATCAAGCTCTTCCGCTCCTGTTTGACTAATACCAAACAACCGGGTCATATATTTAAATAAACAAGCGCTCATAACAAACTTGTTTGCAAATAAGCAACTCGGAGTTATGGTAGGAGTTGACGTTCCGGCATTTAGCGAGGAATGAATGATATCTGCAAAATTTGTAGCACTCCCGAAAATGAAGATTTGTTCATTCAGTGTACAAAGCGACGAACATGTAAAACACTCTGGACCGCTCTCGAAAAAATTTCTACGATGTTTCAAGATCAACCATCCGAAACGGATGTCATCACATGTCGACTTGTCAAGACATGATTGGTTGTTCCGATTTACTGCAAACACAAGGCAAAAGGAATGCGGTTCGGATCGAAGCAGCCGTTTGTGGGGAGGAGTGCTGCGCGACGACCCTCAGAACGGCTGCGTAGTAGACTACGTACATCAGTGATATGTCTTGCTACAATTCTTATCGTTCAGCCTTTATCTGCAAAGCAGCAACTTCTGCTTGCTGTCTTCAGAGCAGTCCAAACGAAAACGAATCAGTCTATCCCAATACAATGTTTTGATTCCTATCACCACAAAGAAAAAAAGCTTTAATCATTGCCTGCACTCTTTCCTCGTAAGTTTTAATATTCTTTAAATGCATCTTAAAGTGGCTCGGACATATAAGTCACCCTAATAACAAGGGTTTTGAACATCTTTTAGGGTGATAGCGGCTCCTAGGCTCGCATGGGATTATTTATTTGCATGCTGAGCATCGAAAACGGAAAACCCAAGACTCACGAAACATCATCCAAGTCACAGGACCAAAATTTTCTTAACAATCTTTCTAATCATTTAATTTATTGCTTGAGAACATTGCAGTAAGATTTATGTCTATTCTCCGTAAATAAGCGTAAATAAGCGTTTCTACGTTAAATGTACACTAGCACGTAAATCAGAACAAGAACCAGATACGGACTATCAACGAAACACTCTGGAAAGCTAGTTTACTAGTTTAGAGCAAACACCACTGAGCCGTTGCCAACAGCTAACCTGCACCTTACGAACGACTTCTTGACGACAGTAACGACACAGAAAAACAATAGACAAACCGACTAATTTTACTAACAATAGACCAACGGACATATGACTACCAAAAGACGGATCGAAACGCACCAATCACGTTTTTCAGACGACCAACAACATCACGAGGATCGTCGACCAATCAGGACAACGATCAGAGACTTCAGTAACATCTACTGACAATTCACAGTTCACTTGACTCTGATGATGACTTCCGCAGACTAAAACCAGCTGCACTCTAGTAGCCCTTGCCAGTCAGAACATTTCAATGAGCGCAAAGATGTCCGAGTTTATCTAAATGGATAACCAAATTAACGTGCTGCCCCCTTTGCACAGGAGTTTAGACGAGCGAGCCAATGACAAGGGAGCGATATCACGATTTTTGTCAGACACGTCTGCTAACGCGTCGGGTAGTATTGTCTATTTGTACAAGCGCATGAACGCCCGAAGATGCAAAATCTGATTTTTGGGTAATACCTTATGGGTAGGAGAGATCAGGAAAATAGGAAAAGGAAGACTGCAGCTAAATCTTGCCAGTCTCTCGATACATGGGTCAGTAAGGTGCCCCGTCAAGAGTCATCAGACACTGACAATGACAGTGCAGTCTGTGACGACAGCTGGCTGAGACCACGACTTCAGGTCTATCTCAGTTAACTACAGTTTAACAGCAAGAAATAGAAGGTAAATCACGCTTATTCTCGCGATGTCCACCAGTCTTGATCCCAGTATTATGCTCTGAGATTAACTCGCTATTCCTCAATATGAAACAAAATTACATCGCTTAATAAAGAGCCATGCAGTAAGGGAACACAGAGTAATAATTCAGAGAGGGACTGGGGGAGGGTTAATATAAAGCAGCGCCCTCCGAAAATCCACAGGCATCCCAAACCATCAAAACAGACGTTTTCGAGTCACAAAGAGGGAAAATACATTTTACGTTTCTACTGGTCTCCAATTCCTGGTGTCAATTCTCCATTTCCTGGTGTCAATATTCTATGAGAAGCCGATGTGTGCTTTCTAAACAATTGCTCGCTGTTAATAAAATTGTAGGGACTGCGCAAGCTCCAGTATCTGAGAATACTGATGGCAATCTAACGCGGCATCACTTAGAACCAGTGATGCAAGAAGAAATAAACGACATCAGGAAGATTTCGACGACCTCTGAGGAATTTGGTTCTACTGCTAATAAGCTGCTAGTTGGTCAGAAATATCACTTGATTAAAAGTGATTTTGTGCCAACAATTAACTACAAGTTTCCATCCCGATTTCTTCATCAGTGCCGAAGGGGGTTTCTGTCACGATACCTCAGTGAGTACCCATGGATGGTCTACAGCCCTTCAGTAGATGGTGTATTCTGTAAATATTGTGCTTTGATGATACCTATTGCATTGCAGGAAAGATATGGGTGCTTTTGTTAGCAAGCGTTTCAAAGCTTCAAGAAAAAGCAAAGAGACATGAGCAAATGAAGTACCATCACGACGCAATGATCGCCACCGAATCCTTCATTAATTCTGTTGAAAACCCAGAGCAAAACGTGAACAACCGATTAGATGACGAGAAGAGGAAGAATATTATCAGAAAGAGGCAGTCGTTAAATGTGTTTCAGAAGCCATCCTTTTCTGTGGTCGACAGTGCATTGCCTTGCGTGGAGATAACGAAATCTTGAACGGTGAGAGTCATGGGAATACGGGCAACTTCTTAGCGGCTCTGCACATTATAGGTAACCACGACGACGTTTGCATGGGCCAAGAAAGGCTGTCGTCCCTAGCACTAATGCACATCCATTATCAAGTCAAAATTGATTTGGATGAGGTGGTAAATCTATTTGCCACCAAACACCCACGGAGGCTGGAGCTCGGGACAATCCTGAAGGATAGTCCCGCAGTATTTTGATGTATCATTTTACATCGTAAAATTAGTGGTTCATAATTAGTGGTTTTTAGTGGTTTATTCAAACAATTTTACTCGAAAAATGTAATATTCAGTTCCTACCGTGTACTTTGCCGTTACAATTTCTTATGTATTGCTTCTTTCATAAATAAACGGATCCGACAATAAAAAATACATTTCAGTAGTTTGGTCTACTTTGTACTCGGTGACACCCCCCCCCCCCCCCCCCCCACATAAAATCCTGGTTACGGGCCTGCTGTTATCAAATAATGGCTGTTAAAGCCAGTATTAGGCATTATTTACTGACGAGTCATGAAGAGTTGTAAATCATATTCAGTTTTGAATTTCTTGAGTCAAAGCAAGTTGAATACCTTTGCAACACAGCGAGATGATCGCTTTCTTGCGCGAGCCCGAGACCCCTTCAAATTTTAAATTGTGAGACCGTGCTTTTAAAGTTGTCTAAATGTGAGCCCAAAACTTAGAACCCGAGACTATCAGATCAGTTTCGGGCAACTAAACATGTTAGCTTTAGCACGTCAGATCTTCGAGATTCATTTTAGAGCCTTCTGAAAAGTCAAGACTCTAGGCAACTTCGCAAGAAGATTGAGACCTAAGTCGAAAAAATTGAAACTCCAAGACATGAAGAATCCTGCGAGATGCTTACAATTGAGCTTAAATTTTGCAACAGCCTAATTTTGGTTACACCATTCGCCAGCCCTGGTGATATGTATCGCTCGATATTTGTTTTGCTATTCCAAAAAAAAAAAACTGGAAGTGGGACTAAATCCAATATATTGAAATGAATATATTGGATTTTCCACGGGGGCAGGTTTAAGGTGGTGCAGTGATGTGTTATGGTTACAAATGCACTAGACTCGGAAAGGCTCAAAAGGGTTAGCTACTGCTTTCTTGAACTACACATCAGGTAAATTAACAGAATTACATAAAGTAATCTAAAAGAAATAGCCAGTGACAATGTTTTTTATCTTTTTCAGGAAAAACCCATTTTTAAGAATTATCTGGCTGGAGAAACAGCAAAGATGATGTATAAACCAAGAACTAGAGACCTTATTCCAGTTACCCTAAAATATGGTCATTGGACAAGGAATAAATTAGTTATCATGCCAGACGATTATTTTGTTATTAGGAACAACACAGAGAAAGGAAGGTTTTGTCTGAAGATTAAGAAGGTGGACAGCAGAAATTCAGGACTCTATTCATTTGTGGTTAATGGAACTGTTGTAAAACAATGGAAACTGCAAGTCACAAAAGGTAATTAATCCTAATTGCCTTACAATGTTTATAACTGTTTTATCGATAATTTGAGATGTACGACGATCATCGCAGTGAAGATTGTTAGTTTTGAAATGCCCTTTTTCTTTCTCAACTTTACGTGAATTTTTTAGTCTTTAGTAATGATTGCAAATAGTTGTTATTTAGTTAAACGTGTTCAACACATTATGACGATAGAAGTAGGAATTTGCAGTGTCACGCTTGGTCACAGCCAAAGTCAGCTGAAAAGTGCTACTTATAGCTTAGCATATATCGTACTATCAGAATACGCCCCAAGAATACACACGTACCCATGTGTTATAAAGCAGCTGGCAACAAACCGCAGAGTTACAAGTTGTCCGCCAAGTACCGTGCAACAATCGTAAGCATCTGCTACCCGCTATCTACTGTTGTTTTCTGCTACTTTTGGTGTGAGTCGTCAACGATAGTGAGTTTGATATTTTTAATTTATTAGAATTGTTTAGCTTGTTACGGTTTCTTCAGTCTTCATGCTACGCGAAGATCAATGAGGTTTTAAGTGAATGATGTTGGAATCAATCACAAGATGTATGAATGTCACGATATTTACATTAGTCAAAAGATTTACACGATTTACTAATTTGTTTCTTTCGAGTTGTACTCATGCTATTTGATTCAATTCAATCTCAAACTAGTACTGTTTTGATATATTTAGTTTTTTAGTATACTACAAGGTTTTGTCTAAGACAGAATGTATTTTTAATTATCGAATTTCTGTTCGAACCTACTACTACTACGTTATACTACTACTACTACTACTACTACTACTTCTTCTACCTGCTGCTACCACACTACTAAACCTATCGACTTCGATTATCGCTAGAGTCATTGCTATTATTGTTGTTGTCTGGATCTGTGAACTTTGAACTGTGATTAAATTGTTTTAATCAGTCTATCAAGTGGAGTTTCCCTTGCACTGGGCTACCCCTGTAATTGTTGAAAACCGTAAGTGAAGCTCAACCTCCAGGATCTTATAAAGATAACTTGAGCAATTGAATAAGGAGAAGCTGAAAAATAAAGGCTTGAATGGGATTGAACCCATGACTCCGTGATACCGGTCCAGAACTCTAAGCCAGCTAGGGGGAGCTGGTCATTTGTGATTTTGTAAAACTTATTTCAAATATTCAAATATCAGCATTCATTTTTTCACCATCTATGGGTTTAATAAAAACTCACAAATTACCAGCTTCCAGTTGGCTTGATAGCTCTCTTGGTCAGAGCGCTGCACTAGTAATATTATGCTCGATCAGCAACCGGTTATTTTAAAGCTAATTAACACTAATGCTGGGTTAAAATATGTTGACCAAGGTTTTGGTTTCTCTTTTTTAGAAGTGTTCCATGCCGTGCTAGTCTTACCAAGCAAAAATAATTTACAGGAATCCGAGAATAAGCGTATCTTATTAAACATGCTCATATGATTTTTAATTCTTGTCAATGAATAATTTTTTTAGCTTTTCTTCATGGAGATCAAGGAGAGTTGCCTTGCGGAAAACCGATGTCTCAATTAGGTGAGCTTAACTTAATAAATATTTTGATATATTTTGTATAACTGTGTAATGCTTAAAAACCAGATGGTTGCCGTGCCTTGTCACCATGAGCACCGAACTCTTTTGAGTGTGCATCAGGTTTTCGAAGAGTTATGTAATAAGTGTGGATGGCAGAAAGGAGGGATTTCCTTTTTCTCATTGGATCATTTGTTGATTGTTACCCCTGCAATCAGATAAAATTCCCATCGGTCCTTTAATCAGAGGATCCTGCTAGTTCCCTTAGTCAAGCGTTATTCAATAAAAAGGTGTTGGTAGGCTGTTCATGTAGTTCTTCAGTGGTGTGCATGACACCACCGATAATCTTCACGTTAATGAGATTTCTTTATCAGGTTTAAGTACGTGCTCTGCTCTCTAACTGAGTGGCTTAGGATAAGTGCAGAATTACGAGTAGACACGTTGGATCCATTTTACAAACCCATTAGCCTTCATGCTGCATGTAAACATGAATGCATGTTTTGATCTAAATGTTCATGTTCATGTCTTAATGGCAATACAAGCCATTTTGACGAGGAAAATTAAGTTGATAAGTAAAGTTTATACGTTTACAAGGAAAAAATAGGAGCAGGTCATAGCATTTATAACTGATTTAACTGCTATTACAAATCTCATACAGACTAGATGGAAATATTTTCTTACATAAAATTCACAATGGCAGTGAAACCCCTTTTTGGGGTGGCAAATGGTCTTATCAAAAATTAGGGTCTCGCAAAATGTCAGCTGAATTGCGAGTGTTTCGCAGTTTCTTCCTTTGAGCGATTCTTAGCATCTCTGAGTCTTAATTTTTTTGGTACCGGCTACGGTCTCGGAGTCTTAATTTTTTCGAGCTAGCTGTATCAGGATTTCGATCTTTCTGCAGAACTGCCTAGAGTTTTGAGGCTATAAAACGTATCTCGAAGTTCTGATGTGCTTATAGGTAACATCTAGCTACATCTTATGTTTCCGGAAAGTCTCAGGTTCAAATTTTGTTGTCCTAAAAAGTTTTGGGCTCACATTTAGAACACGTAAAATCCAACACCAACTTTCGAACCTAAGGGAGAATTTCTTTCTACCTATGATCTGCACAAGTTGCGTATTCAAAGGCTTCTGAAGAATGCAGTTTTCCATGCAAATTTGAACCCGCGAGGCCCAAGCGGCTTGTTTGGCACACAAAGGAATCCAGTTGAAGCACGTGCTTGTGCAGCCACGCATCGCAGCCCAACAATATGGTGAAAAAAATAAATTTTACTATTTTGCTACAAGTTTGTAAAATTTGTAGACAGAGGACAGAGGATCATAAGCCTGTGATTTTAATATTTTAGGTGTTATCTTTTGTCTACGCATTGTAAAGTGGAAACATTGCTTGATAACTCATTAAATTATTGTCATTATTTTAATTTCACTATTTGATGTTTGTACAGTATCCACTTGTATGAGCTTTAGTGAGAAGATTTATCTAAATTGCCGTTCATTTCCTGGTCCACCGTTAAAGTTGCAAGTTTTTAGTTATCATTACAAGGGAAACCCTGCTGTTCAAGTAACGTGGAAGGCACCAAACACAGGTTAGTGGATATTAACACCCACAAGTACATTGTTTGGCAAACATTTTGCTATCATCTTTCACTCTTTAGTTGTAAGGAAGGCGCCTACTAATACAGGGATATTTTTGGGCAGATTATGTCTATGCAGAAAAAGCAGATCTTAGCAAGGCCTAATGGAATCCAAAAAGAAAATTGTGCATGACCACGTATTTTTGCATGTTAGACAATTGAGCAACCATAATGCTAAAAAGGTTTAACGTACACGCCAATGTATGGCATTTTTTACAAATTTATGCTCAATGGTCTTAATAAAACGTGATTGCCCTAAAATGCTGCATTTAGAACATGAAATTAGCACCTTTTTTAGATCTTATTAGTATAATGTTCAAATTTTTATTATTAGTCATTAGAATATAGTATGTAGTTTATTAGGTTCTGGTTTTATTCGTGTCATATATATTTTTCCTGTTTCTATTTTATGTAAAATTAGGGGGAGCCATATTGCAAACTACTGGGCAACCAGTAAATTATGTTACCCTCATTAAATAAAGTCATTTTGTTATTATTATTATTATTATTATTATTATTATTAATTATTATTATTATTATCATCATTATTATTATTATTATTGCTATTATTATTATTATTATTATTACAAGTGAGACCAGAAAACAATATTATAATTATTAGTTACTGTTAATCATTAGTAATAAACCTCTCATCAAATTAGAACCAGTGTTTCATAAAGTTTAAATAAGCCTCTGTTGTAGGTAATATAAACTTAAATATCTAAGCAATTTGAATACTTTATTCAATAAGTGATTTGAAACCGGGATACTATAGTGCAATATGTTTTCTACAGTGTAAGACGCTCTCATAATCATATTTTTCTCCTTATATGGTAAAATGATGCTATAGTTGAATAATGATGATGATGATGATGATGATGATGATGATGATGATGATGATGATGATGATGAAGATGATGATGATGATGATGATGATGATGATGTACCTTATTTACTTGTATTAATTCCGCGGGACGTTTAATTAATAGTAGGAAGTAGTGAACACCAAAACATCCCTGGGCATTGCTTTCTTTCTTGACTGTCCAATAGTGGTAGTTACTCAGAAGGAGTAGCTTATGAGTTAATATGAAACGTAATTTAAATTACTGTAAAAGCTCTAATAAGTCCTGCTCTCTAATACGCCTTCTTACCTACTACTTGCTAATTACAAATAAGTTATTTGCAGAAAAGACAAAAAAATTTATAACCTTATTTCAAAACTGCCCTTCAAATTTTTTATTTGAATTGATAAAGTATGTCTGGGAATATAGCTAAAAGTACAAATTTCGTAACCAAACCCGTATAATAAACTGCCATATTTTCCTGACATCAGGTTGATGGAATAAAAACCTGTAAGAAAAGCAAAGCAGATTTTATTTATCGCAATTACCAATAGTAGGACAGTCGGTGTGCACGCGCCAGAGAAAAATGAGAGACTGCTCGTAATCTATGAGAGTGGTACCAACTTAGGCCGGTATGACTTCAGATCAACTCCAGATGCTTACCTCTGTTTACATGAAACGTACGAAACATGAAGCTAGTATAAAATAATTATCATCTTAGGCCGTGTTTACACGAGTGATTTCATCCCGAGAGGACTTTCATATCAGTGTCTGGTCATTTACCTGTAAGTTATTACATGATTTGGAGCTGAAATGGTGTTTACCCCGGGACGATTTCATCCCAGTGCTGAAGACCGGGATGAAGTCGTCCCAGGGTGAACACATTTCAGCTCCAAATGATGTAAACATTTACAAGTAAATGACCAGACACCAAGATGAAAGTCACCCCGGAATGAGATAAAAGTCATCCCGGGATGAAGTCACTCATGCAAACAGGGCGTTAGGCTGGTTTAACTCATCTCTGCTGCTGAACCAATATGAATGACTCAGAACGGTTTGAAACCAGACTGGGGAGACACTTAAGCATGAACAGGGTTCCAGTTGGTCTGAGATATTTGTTTTGGGTATGCACATTTAATAAGTGGCGTTGGAGCATTCCAAGCTGCTGGATAATAGATAAACTGGATCTTTAAGGATGGGATGGTTGCGGACCATATTAACACCAACAGAGTCCAGATTGGTCTCATGTAAACACTTCATGCCAGTCTGACTTTCAGACCAGTCTCATGTAAACAAAATCGTACCAGTCTGAGTTTGCACCGGTCTCATGAAATCAGGGCGTTACTGCCCCTGGATCTCCGAGGATGTTGTTAAACATTCTTGAGAGCTGCTCGACTTTAGGCTAAGGGGGTGTTTGCATAATACCAGCATGATTTTCATTCTGGTACAAGTTCCTCCCGATTTCCTCTTGTTTCTCTGTATTTGTTTAATGATTACAGCACAAAATCTCATAACTGTACAAGTCATACCTGCATGTGTGAGCTCGCCCCAGTAGTCGTACTGGGTCACAATTATCCCTGTGGTACGGAAACCCATACATGGTATAACTGTTTGATTCATTCTGCATTACGTTTTAACCCTTTAACCATCAAGAATAAATCTTACATCACCGTGAAAAATGGATTTTGTAACTTAAGTGGGTATAAGGTTTTCATCACCTAGCCCAATGGAAGTCTTGATGGAACACTCATGTAAATGTTGTGATTTTAATTTTATCCTTGGTTCAATTTTTATTTTCCTTTGTGAGCATTAGGATTGCCCAATTTTCTTTTTCCAAAAAGGCTGTTTTAGCCACCCAGTCTTACATGTGCTTTCATGACAATATAAAACAGATCATGCTCAAATTCCACACTACAGAAATTTGTGCTTGTTCTCACACACTTAAAGGCAGATGGTTTAAATATCTGGTATATTACTGTTTAACTGGGTTCAGAAATTGGAATCAAACACTGCTGTATGCATATTATTGGCTTAATTGTGTTCAACTACCGAACCCAAATGAAACCGATCATTGCATTTGACCCAGTTCATTTTACTGAACAGTAAGATAGTACGTAAGCTGGGATAATTATATGATTGATATCTTCCACGTGCATACCTTCACTGTAAGAAAAGCTGCATCACTGATCACTGCTGACATATACATGCCTAGTATAGATAAAAAAGGATCAGTGAAAACAACAACTCCAGGGCTAAAAATTGACAGTCTCCTGGTTGCCAGTGGGGATTTAAAACTGACCAGGGCCACTAAAAGTTGAGGTTTGTTTTCATTGACATGTGACTCCAGTCTTACTTAGAGTTCTACAGTATGTGGTACTGTTTCCACACGATCATTGGCGAAATCCCTGGATAAAAGACTTACTTCTCACCCGGCTTGGGAGGGCTCTATTCAAGTAAATATGGTTTTAAATTTTTTGATTTAGACTAGAGGATTTTGAAAGCCACTTTATCTAAATGACCTGGTCCACTATACTAAGCGAGCAAGCAAGAAGACCCTGGGGATGAGGCTGGAATTCAAGGATACTGGTCCGAGTTGCAATTCGATGTTTCAAGCACTGAAGTTAATTTTTTACCCTGCAAATTATGGACTAACTTAATCAGTAAAAGTAGAGAATGGGATGTACAGAAAAATTACATCCACCTGCTTTGAACTCGATTAGCTTAAGCATATTTTCCCAAAAGTGATCAACACATAACTTCTAATAAAGTTTTACATGTACCTAATTCGAAATTTAAATTTGTTGTGTCATCAAATCATGCCAACTATAGCTTTGAACCTTACTTGATCTAAGAAACATTCGTGAGCCATTAGATATATATAAATACTTTGCAATCAGTGAAGAAAAGCCCAGCTAATAAACAAATGGAGTTGGAGATAAAATAAAGTATGTTATGTGTTATGTTATATTGTTATGAGATGTTTACAACACGTAAGCTTAAATGATGCTACACAAACGAATTTAAGCTTATCTGCCAATATCAACATTAGGAGAATAGCCTGACTTTCTTGCTTTAAGCAATAGCTGTTTCAAACATTAATTTTAACAGCAACGCTGCAATTAAAGCTACTGAAAACATAAAGGATGCGATGCTACCCTTTTACTTGGTCAACAAATAACATATGATTCACAGACGAGTGTACAAAAACCACATCACTTCATATAACGTTTATTTAAAGACTTACGAAACTTAATAAACTTTAGTTACCAACCTAAGTGTCTATGTTTCGGCTTTTTGCTATCGGAACGAAAATGACAAATTATTTAAGCACTGGACTAACGATAAATATGAAACATCAAACTATAATGATCGATCGGTAAAGCCCTGCTAATATATTAAGCTGTTTACCGAAGACAATAAAAAGCTATAATTACACGTAACCTGACATGAGCAATGCAGCGAAAAATGAAGTGCTGTCGTCTTTCCGAGAAACCATTAACAATTCTTTAGCAGAAATGGACCAGAGAAAGCGCAAATTTCTAGCAAAACACCTTTTCAAGCCATTTTTCAGCTTTTGTCGCTAGCTATGCCGCCGCGCCTAAAAAGTGCACCAGTCTTCCTGAGCAATCCGTGACATTGGTGCCCAGTACTCCGCGTGCCCGCAAATTCACATCCCTGAGCTATATGAAAACGAATTTTTAAAACAAAACTGTTAACGTAATTAGAAAGAGCATAGTTTGAAACCAAATATGCTGATTCGTTTTTACATTTATATTAAAACCCCACAAAACAGGCGATTATCAAAAGTTTAAGGTTCATTTTGCATCGTGCTTTTTTCAAAAGGAAAAATAATAATGGACGTTTTTGAATAACTTGCAATTTTTTTCTGCAATATTACTGTGAGAAATAACGAATTTATTGAAGCAGTCTTAAAGTGTATATGACACGAAAATTGTTTCTTCGGTTTTTGATTATTTTTTGTGTATAAAAAACGATTCTAAGCTTTAAACCGGTATCAAACTTTTCAAACGTACTTTTTTCGCGGTGAAAATAGTGCAAATTTGACTTCAAAAGTGTCGCCGTCTCGCGCGGTCAAAATATCACGTGATTAGCTAATGTGACGTCAATGGACTTGACAACAAAACCAACATGGCGTCAAAGTGGAAGGAACTTGGGAGAGTTGGTAAAGGTTTCTCGTAGCTGAAGCGCCTAATAAGCGGTAGTTTGCGTATTTCTTTTGACGAAATGGAGGGGAAGTACCCAGCATTCCTCGGATCCAGCATTTTGGGACAAGGGAATCGAAATAATTGTGTTGAAGGAGATGCACGGTGGAAGCACTCAGGCTACTCGAGATTTTGATGTTTGCTATGTTTTTAACTTGAAGATATGGTTACGAACGAGCATTGTTTTATAAGGATCTGTCTCGGTAAGCAAAGAACTTTTACTGCAAAGCCCAGAGATGCTTTTCATTCGCAAAGCAGGAAAGGTAAGATAGCGTGGTCTGACTTTCGATTGTACAAGGGAACAGAGCTACCAGTACGGTCTTAAATAAACTTTGTTTTTATTCTTCTCTGGACTTCAGTAAGACATTATGATATCAATATAGTTTCAACGACGATTGCCTACTCATGACATTTTTACACTGGACTGTACATACACTGTCTTATCCTGGCTGCACTGGATGAAGGATAAGTTAGGTGCTCCATACAAGGCTTCCATTCTCTCCATCAGAATCAGGCTTAAGCAGATTAAGCTTGTGGGGCCAACCCTGTGTCAGGAACCTGTGTGTGTGTGTGTTGGGGGGGGGGAGTAATAATATCTACAAGTATCTACAAGGGATGTATGGATCCTCATCACTGTGTCTGAGTGAAACATATGCTTTGGCAATTGACCACTTAATAATGATTATTATTGATGAAGATCGATGTTAATTCCCATTGTTCATAGGAAAATTGTTTGAGAGGGAGTTAATATGGAGACCCACTGTTGATTTGCAAATTTACTCGTCAATTGTCAATTCTTCTTGGTTTATTTATAATTAACTGTTAGTTTTAGAAGAGTTTGATGTGCTGCGCTCCCCTTCTGTGGTATTAGAAACACCAAAAGCTATTTAAGAAGCTCAAGGACACCAGTTATTTTAAAAGCTAATGAACATGGTAATGATTCAATAACAGTTCTACAATATTGGAAAAAACCATACCCACTGCAAAACAAAACAAAATCAACTGTATTTTAATGCGAAATGTGACATTGCCTAAGCTTCATGGTATTGAGTTGTTTGAAAAATTACTGAGCCAAGATTAGTGTTAATACCTTAATATTGATACTCTAGATAGCAACAGTCTTAAGCTGCTATATTTGCTGAATCAGCCAGTGATATGGCAAGTAGCCATATGCCGTTTTTAAAGTAAAGCGTATATAGATTCTAATTGCAGGATAACACAACAGTAGAAATAAATGTCATTTCTGGCCTGGAAGTACATTGCGTACTGCCATATTATCAACAAAACGATTCACTGACGATTTCGTCATTGGCTTTTCTCTACACTCTGTAAAAACACTTTTGCTTGCTGCAGAAACCACTGAAACAAATGCCAGGCTGGGAATAAACTCTGGGAACTCGTTCTTAAATCGAAATGAATCGAAAATCCAGCGCACTCTCTATAAGAACGACGACATTCTTGCGGTATTAAAACATCAAAACTATCGGCACTTTCGGTTCTCCTTAGGTTGATGGAAACAGTATTAAAGCTGTTTATGTGAACACAAGGGCTTTGTTGTTTTTAATAAACCCTAAAAAAACTTAACAAAGAAATCTCACAACTGAGGTGCTTCCACTGATGTACAGTCAGGATAAATCATCGACTTTGAGATCAACATCCTCACCACGGTACGAAAGAAGCACTCTCTATAAGAACGAAGACATAATCTTGCGGTATTAAAACATCAAAACAATCGGCACTTTCGGTTCTCCTTAGGTTGATGGAAAAAGTAAGCTGTTTATGTGAACACAAGGGCGTTGATGTTCTTAATAAACCCTAAAAGAACTCAACAAACAAAACAATCGGCACTTTTGGTTCTCCTTAGGTTGATGGAAACAGTAAGCTGTTTATGTGAACACAAGGGCGTTGATGTTCTTAATAAACCCTAAAAGAACTCAACAAACAAATCTCATAACTGAGGTGCTTCCACCGATGTACAGTCAGGATAAATCATCGACTTTGAGATCAACATCCTCACCACAGTACGAAAGAAGAGAAGAGCTCGCAAATGTTCGTCGTCGTCTGGTTTAATAAGACCTAAAACAGCTCTATTTTTTCTCCTACTTGTTCTTTCTCACTGTAGGTCTTGGAAGTTTCGAAAAGATCCCCGATACTGCTGAACAATGTCAACATTTTGAGGCGATTTGCAACAATAACACTGCATTCGCCGGAATGCCAGCAAGTCAACTGACGTCACAATGTGGTAAATTCGGTCCCAGTCCCCGGAACAGTTTGTAAGTGAAAAATAGGGTCTTTTGCCCGCGAAAAAAGAGGTTTTTAAAAATTTTAGACAGGTTTTAAGTTTAGAATCGTTTCTTATACACATCAGACTCTCGAAAAGCAAAGAAAAAAATTTCGTGTCATATACACTTTAAGTGATTTGAATTTTCTGTGCGCTCTGGTCACGTGACCAATGACGTCACAACAGTGAACATATCATGGTCGTTACTTTCATGCGAAGTTCTATTAACCAGCAAAGCTTTGTTTCTCTCCGCCTTAAACTACCATAGCTACTGACTCCTTACCAGTCCCCTGAAAAATGCTCCTGTACAGAGCCACCTTAACTTTCAAATGCCAGATGTAAACTGGCAATTTCCATATTGCCCATTCCAATGACTATCAGGGCACGTTACCTGCTTTTGAATTGATGGAGGCCTGTTCTTGCAGTGAGCTAAAACATATTTTTTTGCCATAGTCACATGAATAATGACGTCATCAGCCGTTAACGTTAATATGAGGGATAACTTTCACGAAGTTTTAAATAACACATGGTACAGCATTCTCTTCGACCACAAATTAACTAAGTTATTTTGCATTGACATTTTTCTGGTGCAAAGCATTCTGGGAAGGTTCTTATTATAATTATAATATTGTTTTTAATTATTATTATTATTATTTCCTTTTGGTTTCCAACAGCCCTTGCTAAGATCTGCTTTTCCCACAGTCATAAATGACACAAAAATACCTTTGCATTAGTAGGGAACCACCTTAACAAAAGTAAGTTTCTCGGTCCATCCGGAGATGTGCAGAACGTATGCACAGTAACAAAAGGAGGCACCCTCCTTATTAGGAACTATTAAATACAGTGGCTTCACATGGCTTCTGCATACTGGTAGAAGCATTAATGCTGACCCTGCTGTCATTCCGACAGCCTACCAGGTTATCAACATTCAGCCAACTGGTGGCCAACTGTCATCTGACATTTGCCCGGTCAAAACTGCAAGGAAACTGTTAGCCATCAGTAAGCCAACTGTCAACTGACAATAAATTGGTCCAAACTTTGAACTAAGCTTCACATCAAAGCCAAAACTGGTTGTAAAGTGTTAGCCATCTGCAGGTCAAATGTGGCCACGTTTCAGCTAATAATTGGCCAAACCTTTGACTCGACTATAGAGATAAGTCCTCCAGCCTCCTAGGCAAACCGTTGGCTAAGTGGCGAGGAGCCTGTCTTCTGTTTATAGTTAACTGCCTGTTATAATTTTCTCAGTAGAAATCTTTGTGTCTCAATAACAGGGCGCAGTGATTTGTGGGGCTATCAAGTTTATATAGTTGGTAAAGATGATCATCCAGGTCACTTTCGTTGTCGCCAGATCAATAATAAGGTAAAAAAAAATGTGTTTTATGTGTTTGCTTTTGGTATTAAGTAATCACTTAATAAAACAAAACCAAAAAATCCCCTTTAAGTAAGTGACTTTTCAGGCCAAAGAAAACATTTTAAGAAATGAATTGGGTTTGGGGTATCCAATAAAAATATTGCGCTTTCTGCAGTTGAACAAAAGCTAAAACCTGACGGTACTTGTAGTTTTTTCTTGGTGCAAAAGGTGAAATTGTGACAAAACTTGCAAAAAGCCACTTAAAGTGGTACTATGATCAAAAAATCACTTTTTTTTTCTTCGGGTTTCGAAACTTTGCTTACTTAACACTCCCCCAGCGAAATTTTAAGCCTTAATTTTGAGAAGAAGGCTGTTTATTTAAACTGCAATTTTCTGATTTTATGGTCCGCCATGATTACACCAGAAGGGATGCAATGACATCATTCACTCACGAGCTTTAGTGTGTGTGAAGGTGGCTTATTTAGTATGCAGTACGGGAGTTCCGCGCTTTCAGACTCTCAAACTGGTGTTCTGCATAATTAATAAGCTGTGTTCACACACTGGATTCTAAAGCTCTTGAGTGAATGACGTCATTGTATCCTTTCTGGTGTAATAATGGCGGACCATTAAACTGGAAAATTGCTGTTCAAATAAACAGTCTTCTCCTCAAAATTAAGGCTTAAAATTTCGCTTGGGGAGTGTTTAGTAAACATAGTTTCGAAATCCGAAGAAAAAAGAGTGATATTTTTGGTCGTAGTATCACTTTAAAATTGGCAAACTGACTTTCCCTGAGATACGATTGCCAGAGCCTTTCAATGAATTGCCTTTTACGAAGGAGAATGTTAGCCTAATTTTGCGTAAATGTTACTGTGTCTTTCACACCAGAATAATTCTGGAGATTGCTAATTCATGTAACAACACAAACTGCCCGGGATTAAAAATAATTCTAGTGCTTGGTGGCCAGTCGGGCCAGTTTCCCTGAATTCTTGACGCTTAGGCCAGAATAAAGTGGCCGTCATTTTCTACTGATCGAACAAGAAAATTGGTATTTAATTTAATACTTGAATAAAAGCCCCATGCATTTATCTGAGCTAGGTTCATTGAAACAGGGTGTTAACTAAAAGGAAAGAACACAGGAAACCAAACTATGCCCCAAGAAATTTATGAATGATTCCTCTACCTAATTGTCAAAATAAACACTCTTCTAAATAATGCCCTCTGGCTGTCACCTCTTTGCAAACTGAACAAAACATTGCATAAGCTTTTTTGCACCGGCAACCCACAACTGGATTGGAATCTCCACATTTTAAAAATTATACAACCAAATTTACGTTATTAAAAAACCTAGTGACAAGAAAGTGACGTGAAATGACATGGAAAATGTGCCGCATAGAATTTTTTGTAAGTATGGAGTCTAGATAATCCGAAATACTCGTGAAACCGTTAAAAATTGGCTTGGAATTTTCCACTTAAAAACTAAAAATTCACTTAAGTCAATTGATGAACTTAAAGTTGAAGAAAAGAAAACAAGGAAAAGTAGTCAAATTAAAATACGAAACTTTGTACTTCACAGAACATTGCAACTTGTTTACATCGTAGTCGCCTATGGGGCAATCAAGCCTCTGCTTTCAGTTTAGTAGCACTGGTCAGTTTCAAATCACCACTGGCAACCACGCAACAGCCAAATTTTAGTCCTGAATGCCTACCCCCCCCCCCCCACCCCTTCCCACCATTTTCCCTTCCCACAGTCTCTGTTGGGAAACTGGACCCTTACCCCTTTTTTGACCTGCTGTACTTACCCAGTCTTAGATTTTATTTGTCAGTTTAGATGTTATTTGCATTTTTTACCGTAGAAAATGTTTGTCTGATTGATTCTTATCTTCTGCTTGATTTAAGACTGCACATTTGTATTGGATATTTCACGAGAACGTTAAGTACGGAGCAACTTATCACGTCACTGTGATGAGCATGCCAGCAGCACTTTTCAACAGTTTCTACAAAAATAAAGTTTCTACAGATATACGAATCCCAGGTAAGGTCTTGGAAATTTTTTAATTTGTAGGTCTGAGTGAGAATGCTACCGGATTGCCCTTTTTTGTGTCAATACTCCTTTATTTGGATACTTAGAAAGAAAATGCTAACCATCTTAATGCACTGATTAGAAAGACCAAGATGGTAAATATCAATCTCAGTCATGAAAGTAGTAACTTTATAACTGTATTGAAGCCCTGGCCCCAGTTCCTGAAAAACCGATCAGCGCTAATCGAGGGTTAAATCTCGCTAATCCAGGATTAAAATTTATCCTTCGGTTAGATTCTGTTCCTGAAAGCACGATTAACACTAACCAAGTGATAAACGAGGGATTAAATTTAATCCACCTAGCGAGGTCGATTAACTAACTAATCGGGGGAAAAACGTGATCAAAACAAACAAAATGGCGGACTTAAATTTTGCGATATTGTGAGTTAAGTTGAGTAAGGAAAAAGAAAGGAGGCAATTTATGTTAGATAAATTACTCTTAGAAACTTAAATGACGAATAATTTTCTTGTCTGCACAAATTCGAGCGGTAATCGACTGAGTTTTAGGCGCAAAAACCTGCAGTGAAATGTGATGGAGCAAAAAGGACTGCAAACACGCAAATCGAGTAGTCGAGTTTCCGATTTTAGTATATATTTTAAAACACTATTAAACGATTCCATCAATAGCTCTATAAAATTCTATTAAACCGTAACTCTGGAAATGTGGCTTCAGTGAATAGGATCTTCACAAAGCAGAATTTATGAACCGATCTTCAGGACTACGACTAAGCTTATGATAAAACGAAACTGAAAGCCATGAATTTCGAAGCCATCTTTCACCTCAAGCGATAGCGCGAACAATCAACTTTTCAAGGAACAATTTGCCGGTTTTGGGTTTCTACAGCAGAAGTATTGAATGAAATAAAACATTTATGACAATTTTGCAAAAGCAGAAGGAGATGTTTTATTGACGATTAATTAAAGCGAAGTTGCTGTAGTTCTCAAACAGTGCAGACACTGAAACAGAGGACTTTCGCTGATTTAAAACAAAAACAAAATGTCAAATTTCTGCAACAGGCGAACGTAACAAAACAGATAGGCTACAAATATCAAAGACAATTATTCGGCACAAATCAGTACTTTATTGTTAACATTTTTGCGAGAGGCAAGTCTTGCTTTGTTTAAGCTCAAAATAGTTTTGATGATTGAAAGATTATCAAGAGGTGGTGAACTCACCGATTTTCAGATATAGCCCACATTTCACCTCGAATCAGCATCACTTTGCACTGAACCTTGATTTCCACTTTGTTTTTCTTTGAGGAAAGGTTTGAAGTTTTGTTTTTTTTCACAACCAGAAAAAGGGCAAATCGTACCGCGGTCAAATATCGACAATAGACTACAACAGGTATCGATCGGTAAAACGAGTATCGGAGTCGACTTTTTTCTCCCGCTCTGTCGTTTTCCCGCTCTTTTATATGCTGGTAACTTGTTTAACCGGTTTGATATGAGTTTAACAGAGGGAGCACCGATGGATAGTTAAACGAGGAATAACTCTGCTTTCAGGAACGCCTTTTTATCCCTGGATTAGTTATTCAAGAGATAAGGAATTTAATCGTGGATTAACTGCTAATCGGGGCGTAATTTAATCGTCTTTCCAGGAACCGGGGCCAGAGTGTCAAGGGGTGTGTGCATGTCCACCCTTCTGAATGTCAATCCTTGTTTTGTCACAGTCTCGAGCAGTTTGCTTGTCCCAGTCGAAAATTGGCCGAGTGATCTCACTTTTCATCGCTGTTACAATTTCATGCAAATAATCTTGTCATTTGTCGTCATTTCGTTTTGTTCATGGTGCTATTTCAGTGCCATTTTGGTTGTTTGAAATTTACCCTAACAGGGGATTGAAATTTGGAGGTCTGGGGTTCAAGTCCTACTTTGACTGTTAGCAATGTAGTTATTTCTCAGCTTGTAAATTACCAACTGGCTTGCCCCCCAGGTGCTGGGTTCTTTAACTTTGTTCTTTTTTTAATGTACAGTATTTGTTCCATTTTCTCTGAAAACCCCTCCCGGCACATGGAAATTGAAGTCAATTTATTTTACTATTATCATTAGTATTACTACCATCATCATCATCATCATCATCAAGCTTTTGTTTTTGTTTTTTTTGTTTTTTTTTTTGTTTTTTCATTCGTCTGTAAACCATCCTTGCCCACATATACACTGTACATCTGAGGGCATGATGGTTTCATAGATAGTGCTTTCCACGAGATATCCACAGTTCCAATTGGTCACCCCTGTTATTGTTGTTGTTGTTGTTGTTCTTATCTTATTCATATCATCATCATCACTCTAATAAACAATTACGGTAACGTTTCATCACAAACAGTATACCCATATAATAGCATTTGCAATTTTTAGATTTTTATGTATCTATGTAATTCTTTCTACTTCATGATGCCTTAAACAGATTAAGATACACAAGACAAATAAGGCTGTTAGATTTATATTTACAGCTGTTTAGTTAATTAAGGTGTATCTCGTTTAAGTTTCTTTGATCATTATTTTTTATTATTTTGCAGAGAAATGTCAGTTTTCAGATAATATGAATTTATCTGAGTGTTGTAAGTTTGTTATGTTTTATTAAGTGCTGTTTTCAAGGACTAACACATTTGTTCAGTTAACTAGCTATTAAGCTAGTTAATTGATGAACAGAGCTATTCCTTATCAATGAAGGTACATAAAGACAACAACTTCCTGGTTACCAGAGTGTACCCAGCTAAGCAACCACTTGTGACAGCAGTAAAGAATAGGCCTGTTACTATTAAAGTTGCAGGATCGATCACTAGTGCAGGTCATATACATAAACTAGATCACCTCAGATTGAACTGGACTGGAGTAGAATCTTAATAAACATATAGTCATTGTTTTGATCCATTTGGTTGTCATCTGACTGTAGAAGTCAAACTCCTCGAAAATTTTTTCGAGACTTCTTTTCTTGTATATGACACATAACTAATCATTTGTGTCAGCTGGATGAAAGAAGTTGAAAATAGACTGAGTAAAGCAATGGAAGGTCCTTGTGCCAGGCTTAAGAAACACAAGCGTGTAAAAACTTGGAAAGGGCTATTGGTTTCTCAAGTGGTAGAGACAGTTAAAGAGTTGTGTTTTAGACTTTGGCTTCGTGGGTAGTTTTGCTTATGAGGGATTAAATTGTCAATGGTCAAATGTCAGCCAACAATTTACTAATGGTCTTCATGCATACCATCAACTGTTGAAAATAACATTTTATCCCTTTTCTTTGGACAGGTTCTCTGATAAACATAACAGCAGAGTACTCTGACAAGAAAATTCATTTATCATGGGCAGTGCCTTTACAAAAGCAATGCCGGGAAATCAACATATTCAAGATTATATGGGTTAACCACCAGAAACCAAAACAGTGCAGTGGAATTAAGTTTATTGAGGTGAAAGTCAAATGAACATTTTGATTAGTAACTGTTGCGTCTTTGCCATCTCTAGACCTGTCATGATTGTTAGAACCCAAGTTATAAAGCGTCATGTCTGAATGGCTCATTATAACATGTTCGACCATGTTCCTTATGATTAGTGAAGATGTTTTACTGAGCAGGAGAAACCTCTAACGTGTAATTGAAACATCTGTCAATGTTCTTGCACAAAATAGCCAATTCATTCGTTTGAAACAAAGCTACGTTAACTTTGTCAAAATAAAACGATTTAGCTGTGAAACAAACTTGAATAAAATGACTAAGATGTGATTTACGATAACCCTGGGCGTTTAGCTCGAGATCAACTTTCCACAAGTTAAGTCACGCAAATATACAGATAACGCAAGTATTGAAAAATACTGAAATGCAAGGGCGAAGGAGAATTCAAAAGTTACGATTTGGTATGAAATTTTTGCTGCAGGTTTTCACGCCAAATTTATTTATCTTTGCTACCCAATAGTGAATCTAGGTGCCCACAGCTGAATAACTCTTGCTTATTATAAGGACGCGTCTGTGATAAACCACAGGTTTTCTTGTTTAAAATACATTTGGAGAAAAGTCATCACAAGCCTTGGTTGATGGTGTCACAGTACCAACATTGTATCAGTATTGGGACAAATTTCCATTAATTGATAAAGCAGATAAAACTGGGATATTAATCCCCATACCAAATTTGAGCAATGCATATATTTGACCCAAGTCTCATCCTCAGGCGTTATCAGTCCTGTTAGTGACCTGTAACACGTCAAGACATCTTAACTGTGAAATTCAAGCATCTGTGAAGCCACTTTTCTACCTACAATGTGAGACAGAATGCGCGGCCACTTGCGAGGAGACTGGTACGAGTTTAGGCTCTCCAGGTTCCGCCATCTTGTATCTGGCTTTTCAAGTAAAGTTGTTCAGGGACCGCGCGAGGGGTGGGCCGAGGGGGCCTTAGGGGTCCCCCCCCCCCCCCCACTTTTTGGTGCCATTAAAAACATGATAATAAATAAATAAATGAAAAAGTCGGAAAATTCACTAGACAGTGATTAGTTTCAGGGTTAACTAGTACATGGTTTTGCCCAGTTAGATATAGTATTCATATGGACCAAACAGAAACGGAATACTCTACAAAAGTTCAAATCCCCTTGCTATCTCGTGACTTCGGATTAATTGAAACCCATCTGCGCCCTAGGGAACTCTATCTTAAAGAGTTTCAACCTGCTCAGATTTTCATTTCATGTACAATCGAAGGAACTTGAAACTGTCGCTGTTGTTTGGCCTCTAACTCTCGTGAACTCTAATTGACTCTCTTCTGCTCTTAAAGAGTTTGAGCTTTTGTCGACTCTCGTTCTTGACTGGCCCGAGCATTACGAACTGTAGTCGTGTCTCTAGATAGGATCGGCAAAAGTGTGCTTTGATATTCGCTGAAAATTAACAAGACTTCGTCAAACGTCTCTATGCATGTAAACTTGGCAACTGTGATAGCTGCCGAAAGATTGCTTTTGCTCCCAACGATGGCAAATAAGGCATTCAGCAGTCAGAACATACCTATAACCGGACTTAAGTAAACTGAATATATATTTCATGATACTCAGCTCAGTTTGCTAAGTTGGCCTTATTCTGTAACGGCAACAAGTTTGCTTGCACAAGTTTTAAGAAAAATGTTTTTGAGTCTGAGATCTTAAATGCGAATATGTCAAGGTTTGCATCTTGCCGGATACGTCTTAAAATGAGTGAAGAAAATAAATGAACAGGCTCAGGCGTGTTGTTTTGGGGCTGTGCAGGCTATTCCTATTCTGGGTCAGGAATAACAGAATATCCAGAATACCGACTCCATTAAAAAAAAGGCAATTTTTCCTGTTCTGAGTAAATCTGACCGCATCCCGTTCAATTTGATATGGTGACTATATTACTGAGCGAAAGAAATAATATCAAAGCTGAGAAAGCAGTAACTGTGTATTGTCTTCTATTGCGGATTAGGTAACCAAAAAGTATCCCTATTATTAATCACTAGAAGGTCGAAGAGTTTCATATCCTTAGTATAGCTGTGATCCGTTGCTTATGGGTCTGTAGAACGGGTCCCCTTGAAGCACTGTTAGCCACTAAAGAAGAAAAAAATTCGCGTGAAGTTGTCACCCCCCGCCCCTACTTTACACTTTAAAATGGGCCGCGCGGTCCCTGTTGTTGTTCTTATATGTCAGCGTTCTGGTTCATCTCCTATGCAATACGATTTCATGGTGGCAGCGACGAGATATTTTAACACGCCAAGTGACATTTGGACCCCTGGAACGTTGAGATGAGCCCAATGAACAAGGATTGCGAGGTCAACCATTTGTAGCGTGCAGCCGATTATCTTCATAGTCCAGCCGGCCGACACCTCGTTCTACAAACATGGGCGATCTCTCCGGAATCAAGCAGCCCCAGATGGATTGGAATGAGCCTGACCCACTAGTAGCATTCAAAAGTTTTGAACAATATTGCCAGCTAATCTTCGAGGGGCCTTTAAGCTAGAAAGAAGAAAATGTGAAAGTGACATAAATCCTACTTTGGATCGGTGATGAGGGCCGCAAAACCTCAATTGTTTTCAATATGAGCGATGAGAAGGCGAAAACTGACACGATCTTCGACAAGTCGGCAACATATCTGGAACCTAAGTCAGACGTTCGAATTGCTAGATACCAACTGCAAGGTTTCACACGGGCTGATGACGAGAGCGTGGATTCATTCATGGCCTGGTGTAAAATACAAGCCCAGAAATGCCGGTTCAGTGAGACCGAACTGGAGGAGCGTTTAATCGAACAGCTGATTATTGGCACTCGTGAACGGAAGGTACAGGAAGTCCTCTTGGGGAAAGACGACAAATTAAAGCTCGACAAGGCAATAGACATTGCCAGAACAAGGGAAACCACAATCGATGACATGAAATCGCCGCAAAAACAAGGTGCATCCGTCCGTACCCGTGACACTAATATTGATGCTATCAGGCAAAATCCAAAACCTCAATGTGAAAAATGTGGGCTTAACCATGGAAAATGAAAGATGCCCATGGAAGATGCCCAGCCCAAGGCACTAGGTGTAGGAAATGTAACCAGTGGAATCATTGGGAGCAAGTGTGCAAAAATAAACAAACAGGATCAGAGAACCAAACCATCACCTCGAAAGAAACCTGAAGCCGAGAAACCACAGGACAAGGCAAGTCAAAACAAGGTAGATGTAGTTGAAGAGGACTAGCTCTGACTTTGATGAGTTGTGTTTTGAGACCATTCAGATTGACAGTTCTAGTTTTAATTTAGGAGGCCTTTGCAAAAATCAAAGTAGAACTGCCAAATGTTGACCATCCCAGTCAGGTGCTCAAAGTTAAAGTTGATACTGGTGTACAAGGGAATATTCTGCTATTGAGAATTTATGAGAACATGTTTCCAGACCACGTTGACGAGAATGGTCTTCCAACAGGCACAACTCCCAGCCAAACCAAACAGACCGCGTAAAATGGCACCCATATACCCCAGAATGTCGTATGTTTTATAAAATGCACTTATGGTGACAAGGAAACTGATGAAATGCTTTGAAACGTTGCTGACGTTGCTGGTCCTGCTATCTGTGGCTTACCCACTTCTTGTGAACTTTGTTTAGTGGAACTACATTGCGCAATCAGTACAAGCTCGAGCAAGATGTCTTTCCCAGTAATCAAGGGCAAGGATGACCCTTAGCTCTTATACCCTGATCGTTTTAGTGGATTCGGCAAATTTGAAGGGGAACACCGTATTGTCACTGATCCTGATGTACCGCCTGTAATACATGTACCACGAAAATGCCCAATACACATTAAGGATGACATTAAGAAGGAACTTGAAGAAATGGTCGCTCTAAGAGTGATTAAACCAGTGACTGAACCCACTGAGAGTCTCGATCCCAAAGATCTCAACCGACCTGTCAAGAGAAGTCATCATCATACGCCAAACCTAGAAGAGATCACTGACAAGTTTAAAGGAAGCTCAGTATTTTCAAATTTAGATGCCCGCTATGGTTATTGGTCTGTGGTGCTAGATGAGGAATATTCTTACAACTGTCAACAGCCCATTTGGCAGATTCAGATTTACCCGTCTTCCCTTCGGACTGTGTATCAGTCAGGATATTTTTTAACAAAAGATGGACTTTAGTGTTGAGAAATGCCCGGAAACAGTTGGTATCGCCGACGACATTGCAGTACATGGCCTGACAGAGGAAGAACATGATGCTAACTTACGCAACCTGATCCTGGTTGCACAGCAGCATGGGCTTGTTTGCAACCTGGACAACTGCATGATAAAGGAGACAAAGATCACATTCTTTGGAATGTTATTTGACGTAGAAGGGGTACACCCTGACCCAGAAAAGATGGAAGCCATTAAGGCCATTCAGGAGCCACAGGATTCCCAGGAACTTCAATCCTTCCTTGGTACAGCACCTTACAAGGCCCCTTTCATTCCAAATCTGTCTGCTAAGTCTGAGCCTCTGAGGAACCTGCTTAAAATGATACGGATTTCCAGTGGTTCCCTTCCCACAGTACAGGTTTTGAGAACATCAAGCAGTCGATTTGCCGAGAAAAAAGTGTCACTAACCTATTTTGATCCTCAAAAGGAAACAGTTGTCCAAGTTGATGCCTCCCTTCGATGTGCGTTAGTGCAGGAAGGCAACGTTGTGGCCTTCGCTTCCAGAGCTCTCACAGGCACTGAAAAACGTTATGCAAACATTCAGCGCGAGATGCTTGCTGTTGTTGTCGCTTGTGAGAAATTCTACTCGTACTTGTTTGGTAAGAAGTTCACGGTAGCGTCAGATCACAAACCCCTCGAGATGATTCACTTGAAAAATCTTACAGCTGCCCCCCCCCCCCCCCCCAAGGCTTCAGCGAACGCTGCTTAGAATACAAGGATATGACGCCACAATCAAATACAAACCTGCCACAGAAATGCTTCTTGCTGACCCAATGTCAAGGCTCAACCCCTTACCGAGTGATAAGTCATTGGACCTACAGAATGTGTGTTTAGTGCAGTTCTCTGATACGAAGTTGGATACTCTCAAGCAAAACACCTGAACTTTTAGCTCTGCCAGAAATCAGTTACTCTGGCTGGCCTGAAAAACAGAAACAAGTTTCAGACCAAATGAGGAAGTATTGGGAGTATCGAGATGAGCTGTCAATCGAAAACGGTCTAATTCTCAAAGGGGAACGAGTGGTTATTTCAGAAACAGAAAGAGGTGACATCATAGAGAGAATACATCAGGTTCACCAGGGTGTTGAGAAGTGCCAGCTTCGAGCAAGGCCATGCGTATTTTGGCCAAATATCAACAAGGACATTGAGTCTAGAGTGCAGAAGTGTGAAATTTTGTCAGAAAAGCCAAAATACACAAGCCAAACAAACATTGGAGCCAAATGAAGTACCCACAAGGCCGTGGCAGGTTATTGAAACCGATTTGTTCTCATGGAACGGGGATGAATATGTAGCGAGTGGACATTCCACGGGACAAACAGCTGTAAAGTTACAAAGTCTGTGTTGTCAGAACAAGGGATTCCCGAAGTCAATTTCTGACAATTGTCCACGTTATCACTGTCAAAGCTACAAGGAGTTCTCCAAAGAGTGGGGTTTCAGCATATAACGTCCAGCCCAAGATACCCAAAGTCCAATGGGTTCATTGAGAGACAAGTTGAGACCGCTAAACACACCTTAGCTAAGGCTAGGAAGTCTGGACAGGACCCTCACATGTCAATGCTCTGCTTTACATCTACCCCTATTAACTTGCAGCTCCCATCCCCTGCTGAGTTACCGTAACAGCGTAAACTTCAATCAAACCTTCCCATCCGGATCGAAAATCAAGTACTCGACAGAAACACAATAACGCAGCGCCTGACAGAACGCCAAAAGCGGATGAAGCACTATCATGATAGGAATGCACGTGGTCTCAGTCCCTTGACAGCAGGACAACCTGTACGAATACAAGACCAGACCACAAAGAAGTGGTTCCCAGGGACTGTGAGTTGTGTGAGACCAGAGCCCCGATTGTATGAAGTACAAACTCAATCTGGCTCAATCCTTCGCCCAGCAAGTACAGGACAAGTTGAGAAATCTGAAGATGAGCCTACAAATGTGGATTCTGATGAACGCCAGATTGAAACACTCCATGATGTTTCTGATTTCCCTGATGCTCCCGTAGTACCTAGCCCTGGAACTTCAGAAACCCGCAGTGCTAGTCATAGCTCTGAGATATACCGGACCAGGCGTGGGGGTGCGGTAGTTAGACCTGCCCGTTTTACTGAATAGAATGTTAATTCGTTTCAGACAATTTCAATTCTATTATCAGTTTGCATTGTTCTTGTTCATGTTCTTTTTTCGTGCTAGCGATTGTGCATGTTTGCCATCTGAGGTTTTAGCACAGCAGCCTTAAAATGCATTACATGTATCCTTGGCCACATGTAATGCATATTTTCAAGCCCTGTGGAACTTTGTTGAATTTTAAGAACTGATTAATTTTTTGGGACTCGTTTTAGACTTCGTTTTTTTAGATTTTCTGTTATTTATACTTTTGTTCAGAAGGGGGATGTAACAGTAGGCGCGGCCATGTGCTAGAAGACTGGTACGAGTTTAGGCTCTCTAGGTTCCGCCATTTTGTATCTGGCTTTTCAAGTAAAGCTGTTGTTTTTATACCTCAGCGTTCTGGTTCATCTCCTATGCAATACTATTTCACAATGATGCAGCGCTCTCTGAATATTCTAACAATAATTATCCCAGAATAGCTGCAATGTACAGCAGTTGAGAGGGGCCTCCCACTTTTTATTGTTCTACAATTTGTAACACATATGACTACTTGGATTAACTCTTCAGGGTTTATTTTTTGCCATAGTAATTTTATTAATTGAAGTAGGTGTTTAAGTGATGTAGTTTGTTGCAAGTTTCCCAGGTTTTTCTAGACCACTACCAGCCAGAAAGAACTTTCAGAGCTGAGTGGGTACTTCATCTTATCAACACTAACCTTTTAATAAATTGTGATATTTGCAGGGGAATTACAGTTACACCATTAATTTAGAAAAGGAAGGTTTAGAAGGCGAGGAATGTTCCAGATTTAAATACACTATTAGGGTATGTGTCAGTTAATATAAATACTTGTCAAGCGTAGTCCTGAATTGCGTTTATTTATCTAGTTAGGAGAATATTTAGTAGCTGGTATAGAAAAATACGACATGAGTAAAAGAAGTCAATTCATACAAGTACAGCGGTGCATTGTGGTTGTGTTATTGAAGGTTGTGTTATTAGAAAGCAACAGGCAAAAAATCCTAAAAAGACTGATTAAAATTTATTTTTAGACACTGATCAATTACTTTATTACATGGTTGCTTAACAATAAATTCTCGTAAAGTGATTTGAGACATGTTTAGAGTGATAGGTAATTAGAGAATTTAAGCAACCTTGATAGAACATTCCACTAGTTTGGGATCGTGAAGCAGTTTTGCCAACTGTTAACGACTCGTGCAACAGAAGTGTAACATACACAACTTAGCTGATCTGACAGTATAGTTATGAAATCAATTTGCGAAATTGAATTTAAAATGTTGTTGTCTTTATTTCGAAATATAGACAGAAAAATGTTACTTTCATATGTTATCATGCTGCCATTAACTTTTAGCTAAGTGGACAAATAAAAAGAACAGAGAGCAAAATTTCAAAGGTCACAGTCCTGATTCCGTCCCCGACACAACCATCACATGGACCCATACCAGGTTTGTATAAGTTAGTTATACTATTATCCAGTTGGTACACCTAAATCAAACAAAAGCCACAGTGGCTTTTAGCTCGGGCAAAATATGTTATGTAAGTTGTTTATATCGTTACGAATTAAAGTTGAAAGAAAAGAGATGGGCTACAGTTCAGTCTTTTCCCATGACTTCAACATCTTTTATTTCAAAACATACTTCTTAATTGGGCTAAGAAAATGGTTGATTTTCAGGTGATACAAAACTTTGCACTCGCTCTTAAATCAAGCCAGAGTCAAGACAGTAAAGACGTTAAGAAGAACATACCGTATCAAACTTTCTTCTTCTCTGCTTCCTTTGGAACCCTATACAAACAGAAGGATGTCACGCTCAATATACAAGTGTAAAATAGTACCCAATTATTTGTGTAAAGTACTGACACCTATTCTCTCTCTCTCTCTCTCTCTCTCTGAGCCATATTGCTCATATGTGATCTTTTGACCACTTTTCTTATAATCCTGTAATTTGTGATGTGTATCCTGCATGATAAATAAAATTTTGGACATCAGTACGAGGTACGTTAAAAAATCCCTCATAGACCATCTGCTCTGGCTCGTCGCATGCTCTCAAAGCAGTATCATTTTCTCTGATCCACGATTTCACCTGTGAAAAGATTCCTTCGCACGGCATGAATTCAGGGCTGTATGGCGGTCGAAAAACACGTAACGCACCTGTAGTATGTATGGCATGCACTACGTCTGCTACGTGGTGTATAACTGCATTTTCTGACAAAGAAGAGAATTAATAGAAAAGCACGTTTGCTTGCTAAGTTTCAACCTCACTTTCAATTTGGGGTTTTCAACAAAAAAATAATATTCAAATAAACGAATCCATTATAACTATCGACCGGGGATTGATTCCGTTGAATGGCAGCAAGTCAGGGGCAAGATGGTTCTGTACAAATGTTAGGAATGTCACCCCGTCCACATTCCCGCTGTAAATCCCGATATCTAGCAATCCTTCCGTACACGCGGTTTTACAGTTGTGTGCTTAGTGACCTGACCTTTGAGTGGAAGTGAGGCTGGAGATGACCTTGTTTTGATAAAGACCTTCTTGCTTTCACATGTAAATCACGTTGTTATCATGCTAACTAGTTTGTATTTACGTAAGAAAAGCAGGGTCAACAAGGTTAGGTGAGGTGAGGTAATCAAAACAAGGTCAAGTCCAGCCTCGCTTCCACTCAAAGGCCAGATCACTAAGCACACAATTGCAAAATGGACTATTGCTGATATTCTTGAATCCCGGTTTTGGCTCGGCGGGATAACGACAAGGCACGTTCCAGCAAAGCTTAGTCCATAGTTCCTTGCAGTCTTTTTGTCCTCCAAAGATAGGAAAACATTCATGATACCTCATTTTTATTAATTCAAGACTTAACTAAGCCATAAAGCACAGAAACTCACAGCTTAAATTCTTGTAGGTTCTTTGATGTTAGGAAAATATTTCTACCAAATTACTCGAGATGAAACTTGCAAACCCAATCTCATCCAGAAAAACTGGCATGCTTGAGTCAAAGGTGCAAATGTTCGCCCAGAACTCTGTTCTTAGTAATTCACTGGTTGTAATGCGACGTTGTGTACATGCAGAAAAGTTTAATTGGTTATCATAAAAAAATTATAAGACATAAGTTCCAACACGTTTAACAAATATGAATATTAAAATTCTTACCATATTTTGCTCTATCAGTTTAAATATCCCACCTGTTTACGCGTAATTCCATTTCTTTTATGATAATAATGGAGTGTGGAGCAAGCAATTTCAGAACCTGTGACTCTATAAAGCTCATCTGGGATTTCGGAATACGTCTTGTCAGGATTCTTTAACATTGCTTCTAACACGAGAAACACTTCGCACCGACGAAATTTTACTTTTCCAGTACGCCTTCGCAAAGACTTCGTACTAACACCGCCAGTATTTGCAACCTTTTTGATTTAGGTGTACCACTAAAACGAGCACGGTGACCCCCCCTCCCCCCCCCTCCTCATTTGATTGCAGATTTAGAACCTACATGACTTGTTGAATATTTGTGCCAAGTTTCATTAGAAATCTATGGTAGATTGTTTTTCCGGGGAATCACCTTAAGTGCGTTGGGTGCGTCTGCTCTGACACTTGACCCCCAGCGCACCTCATTTCACTAACTCCAAGTTAAGTTTTTGGGGAAGTCAATCAAAGACATCTGTTAAGGGGGAATGAGATCATATTGAAATCTTCACTTCCACCAATCCAAAAAAGCCTCAGTTCAGTTGTTGTTTGATGTTACGTGAAGTTCTGCACATGTCGTACCAGTTTTGGGAGTATTTGAAAAGAAAAGGGGGGGGGGGCGCAGGTGAAATCTATTGAAGTAAAAATTACTGAAGATTTAACAAAGTTTAATAATCACAAATTGAAGTTGACAACTAATAGACATACACCATTCATAACGTTTTAACTTTCTCCTGATTGGTTAAGGTCCTACATTTGGTGGAAAGTCCTTGTAACGACTTTGGCAACCGCTGCACGTTCCCATTTTAGAGGGAGTTGGGAGAAAACGTCCATTTTATGCTTACTGACCTTGGCCTTTCAGGAAGTAAGGCAACAGTTGACTTTGTTTTGATACATACCCCCTTAAGAACTTTTCTGATCATGAGACATTATCCTCGGAGACCCAGTGATAGATAGTCGCAGGGGGGGGGGGGGGAGTGGCAGATAAAACGGGCAAATCAGTGCGAACGAAAGTTTACAAGACGAGTTTTAAAGCTTCTGGGCACTTACCTTTAAAATGGTCTACTTCCAGAGCCCATTCGAGTCCCCGTTTCTGATTACGCACAAATTGTACGGCATTGCATTTTTGTAGCCACTCGGCGATCAGCATATATTTCCTTTCGTGCCTTCTTATACGGCTTTTAACGCTATTAATCGCCATACTTGTGTAAGTTGTGTTGCTCACTCAAAGAAATGGATTATTAAATGTCTGACTATCTTAATGATGCGTGTTTCATTTTTCTCTTAGCTGACTGCTTTGACAAGTGGCCTAACTGTGGTTACTGGGCGCTCAGAGGCGATTGCAGAAGGAAACCCGGTTACATGAAGGCAAACTGCTGTGTGTGGTGCAACCACATCGCATGTATGTATGATGCCACTGTAGCTAAGAAATACGGAAAGACATTTGTTATCGATCGGCTCGAGGGACATCCCTCCAATTTCAGTCATTTTCAACCGGGTACCGTTTAACCCCGCTACGTTTATTATGCAAGTATTCTGTCATGGATTATCAAATAACTTTAAAGTGAAAAATGTTTGGCCGAAATACTCCAAACTTGGACACAGCATTAAGCATGCTTTAACCTTTGGCGTGAACATGTTTTAGGTACGGTGTACGATGGAGATCATTCTCAATCTTACAACAACTTGATTCTATGCGATAAGACTTGATTCTATAAAAAAACTTGATTCTTTAAAACCTAAACTTGATTCTATGAAATAAAACTTGATTTTTTGAAACGCAAACTTGATTCTTTCAAAACACAAACTTGATTCTTTGAAACGCAAACTTGATTCTATGAAATAAAACTTGATTCTTTGAAATGTAATCTTGATTCTTTCAAACGTAAGCTTGATTCTATGAATAAAACTTGATTCTTTGAAACGCAAAGTAACTTGATTTCTACAAAACGCAAACTTGATTATTTGAAACGCAAACTTGATTATTTGAAACGCAAACTTGATTCCCTGAAACTGCAAACTTGATTTCTTGAAAACGCACTTGTTTGTTTCAATGTCACGGTTATTTATAAGCGGAGTGGGAAATCGAGAGATGGGGCACGGGGGACGAGGAACGAGGAATCTTTAAAATGGGAATTTTAAAAGCGGGTATCTTTAAAATGGGGAGTCTTTAAAAGCGGGAATCTTTATCTCTAAACAATTATTTGCAATAAGTCTCACTTAAAAGCTAAGATACATAGATCTCTTGAAACGAATTATAAATATTGAGTTCAAGACACGAAACGCTGTAATAACAATTCCTCTTTTTACACGATCCCACAATGCTACAAGTACAATTCGCTGGCATCTCATGGTCCTCATGTAGATGATTGTTTGATATCAAAGTTTGATATGTCATTTGAAAGCTTAGAGATTTTGGATTTCTCTAAGCGAAATGTATTTTTAGCTAAAGAAAGGTTATAAACGACGAAAGTGAGCCGCTTTTGCTCGATCAGCATCTGGGCGACTGGCTGCAACCATATAACATGACAGATATATTCGCAAGCCAGTACTGAAGCAACGGTTTTGAAAATACACACTAGCAACTCAAGTGATGTTTTCGTAATAAAAGCATTCTTGTCCGACTTGCTCGTTGAAGAACGTCTCTTTGATGGGCTTAATTCACGAGCATCATGCCTTCTTGAATCTACGCACCAAAAATTCGGCAAAAATACAATTGCGCGAACGAAATTTAACCCTTTGCTTCAACTGCGTGACAACCCCAAATATCGATACCGTTTCATCTATTTTACTGTGACCTTTTTAAATATTTTCACCCAGTTTAAAGAGTCCTTATTTTAAAGATTTGCCCTTTTAAGGTTTTCCATTTAAAAGATTCCTCATTTTAAAGATTCCCCGTTCCCCGTTCTCCATTTCTCGATTCCCCGCCGCTCCTCCTTTTAAAGATAACCTTGACCTTGAAATAAACAAGTGCGTTTTCAAGAAATCAAGCTTGCAGTTTCAGGGAATCAAGTTTGCGTTTCAAAGAATCAAGTTTACGTTTTGCAGAAATCAACTTTGCGTTTTGCAGGAATCGAGTTTGCGTTTCAAAGAATCAAGTTTGCGTTTTGTAGAAATCAAGTTTGCGTTTCAAAGAATCAAGTTTGTGTTTTGCAGGAATCAAGTTTTATTGCATAGAATCATGTTTACGCTTCAAAGAATCAAGATTACGTTTCAAAGACTCAAGTTTTATTGCATAGAATCAAGTTCATACGTTTCAAAGAATCAAGATTACGTTTTAAAGAATCAAGTTTTTCGAAAGTTTTATTTCACAGAATCAAGTTTACGTTTCAAAGAATCAAGATTACATTTCAAAGAATCAAGTTTTATTTCATAGAATCAAGTTTACGTTTCAAAGAATCAAGTTTTGTTTCATAGAATCAGGTTTTATCCCATCGAATCAAGTTGTTGTAAGATTGTAAATGATCTCCATCGTACACCGTATTTTAGAGCTGTAACCACAGAAACTGTTGCTAAAAGACGTAATCAATTCAGTATGTGTAGATACACTAATTTTATAAGTTCCAAACAGAAAATATATTCAGGAAAAGTTGTCGACGAAAATGTTTTATGTTAGTCAGTGTTGCAAAAAGAAGCTCTTTTACTATTGTCTCCAATTAGTTGATGTTATTAAATGAATCAGTTACTTGATCAGATAAATTAAAGGGGCACCACTTACGCAGATTACTACTCTATATTTTATACTTAACATTGGCTTCGAATAGTTTCCCAAAGACTTGTTTTTGAGCTCTTGGACTTGTCAACAACAACACGTAAAGGGCAAGGTGAGAGGTGTGAAACTAGTTCTAAACATTTAGTCATTACATTGATTTCTGTAACGTTGTTGCTACATGTGGTAATAATAAGTTGCACATATCTACGAGAATATCTGCAAAATCACTTAGTTAAAACATTCCGTTCTCTGAGTTATAAAAAACTGACAAATATAGTCGTATGCAATCACAACCGTATGCAGAGACTGACCAAGAGTTTGCATAGAGACAAAATGATTCTTCGATTTTACCGTGGTTTTGGCCTTGAGCTTGATTTCGTAGCTACGTTTAAAAATACTATTTTATACCCGGTTATACGTTGATGCGTTGTTATAGTTGTCACGGTAGAAAGGCTAAGGTGTTATACCTAAATTGGGGCAATCTTCATATCCTCTTTTTATATATCTTTGCAGCTAGTTGGGTCAGAGCTGTAAACAGAAAACTCTGAACTTTTTATATGGTTTATGCCATATATTTCTATACAGAGTCAAGCAGCTGTCTTGCTATGGAGTTTTCGAACGTTGTCAAAAAAAGAAATTTATCTTCTGGTTCCGCCTCTGATGGCATCAAATGTTGCTATTCCTGTGCACAAGAATCTGAACCACTTAGTTTATATATCAATTACAACCAGATCAGAGAGTAGAAAACTAGATCAAAGAGAAGACCTTTTAATTGGTCCATTTGTATCCTCTGTGAGCAAGGTGGACGAAAGCTATGTTTCCAAGACAGATGCTCTCAGGGTCAAAGGAAATGCCACAGAAAGCCACACAAATTTTCGAGTCGACCTTATTGCAGCAGCTGGTGTGATATACCATAGTAGCTGTCGGTATGAACCATCTCATTGTGTAATTAGACGTGTGGGACCATCTCCGCATGGTGTCCATTCTTTAGGCGCTAAACAGACAGGAGCAGCCCGATTGAAAGAAATGGCTTGACAGCGTCGCCATTGGCTTTTGGAATAACATTACAAAGGCTAATGTGATGATGTTTGCGTCTTTGTCGAAGAAGGTCCCGACGAGAAGGGCAGAGGGGAAGTAACCATCAATGCTGAAAGAAGCTCGTTTGATCGCTTAAGAGCGGCTATCTGTAACTTTCACCTAGGACCATGCAAGATAGAAAAATCGAAAATTGCCAAACTTTGTCACAATAAAGGTCTTCCCAAACCATTTATAAAAATATAAGTTTTAGTTTATTCCGGTAAATATTTTACCGTTACGACGACTTTATCATTCCGATGGCTCGTGAGCGAGTAAAAACGACTTGGAAGTGTCACTTAAATCAACCGCTCGTCTTGAATTGTAAAGACAGGAATATCAATATCAAAGCCATGTAGTATAAGTAGGATATTTTCTTGTCATGTTTGCTTTGTCAAATTTGAAATCGATGGAAACCAGAATTTTTAACCGATTTTTAAAATTTAACCGTTTCGAGCGGCATAGTCGCACGCTAAAAAATGGCGAAATTCAGGACCAAAAAAAGCACTCTGGTATATGGCTTTCGCTGCTGAGGCTACACTTGTTGGAATAAGCAATCTTTCCTCTACGATCTGATGAAAAAAATTTTTGGGTAAATGAAATGGTAAATTTTGGGAGCGCTCTATCTACACCCTATTTTCCAAGCGAAGACGACCTTTTGACCTTGACAAGCGGGGAAGCAATCACCAGCGTTTTCAAATAACACGCGCTAATTCCATTTTTTAAAGAAAAGTTTCAGAATGTTTGGTACTTACTAATTAATAGAGCCTCAAATAAAGTCATCAGCCGAAAACAGGACAGGTTTTCGCTCGCAAATACGTTTTTTTGGCAAAGGCAAACTTTGGTTGGTGGTGATTAACATCGGTAAATTTACATAAATTTGAAACATTTTTCTTGCACAACAAAGTCGGTTTTCTGCCTTCAGTTTTTTCCATAACAATGGTAAAGAGGACCAATAAAGTGTGACCCAACTATTTATAAAGCAAATCTTACCTTAATGACTCTTTTCTGATGAAGAAAGGTCGAGATTTCTTCCGGCTGCGTGAGACAACCGTCGAACATTTTTGGGTGGTCGTGAAAACGTTGCTGTCACGCAATATACACTGGTCTTAAATTACGAACCAGAGAGGTCCCATCCTGGCTTTTACCGTGTTATTTTTGAGCCACACATACGATCCTCAATTTAAAAGTGTAGGCAGTTCACAGAAAGACAAGGCAGCAGAAAAGGCTCAGATGATATTGAAAGTATTCAACAACTTGCAACGTATAGAGCCGGAGAGGGGAGGGAATGAGGGGTAGGGCATATAAAAGCGAAGGGATTGATCATCGGACATATTAAAAGGACCTCATAAGATAAAATGCCTGGATTTAAAATTTTTTTTTTTATTGCTAGCCTGCGGCAGAATCTGTTCGATGTTTTTTCCTGCTCTTGTCTCCTGGAATGCTGTCTGGCTACCATCTCTGGGCATGACTTGTTTTTAAGTTTGTTTGTTGAGGTTGCCACTTTTTCTAAATAGAAGTGCCTGTGATAAATTTAATGCTGATGGTTTTACTTTTAACCATTCTAAACAGAAAAAATATATATCAATCATAGGGGTATGCTGGGCGCCCCTTACCCTAAAAACATTTCTTGATCAAACGTAGATATTCCGGTCCACCCTAAGCCTTTTTTTTGAAAACCTCCGTTTTTCGTGTTGCGAACACTAGCTGGGTAATGAAAAACTGTCTTGCGAATGTGCTTCAATGGCTTCCACGATCCTGCCGACGACTACATATATATAAACGGCTGCTATATAAATGGCAGAACACTGGCGTATGGTTTGAAAGTGCCTTTTCTATGAACAAGCAAGTGAACTAACTGTGCAAAACAGCTTTCTATCATCTACGTAATCTAGTTACTACCAGAAAGTTCCTGTCACACAAAAACTGCGAAATACTAAGACACACCTTTGCAACTTCTCGGATCGATTACTGTAATTCTCTACTATCTGGCCTACCACATAATTTGCTGCAAATTGGACCTAAATATTTAACGAACACTTCACTTGGACAGCTGCAGTTTTTCTTGTAGGATCTCCAGCGGATTCCAAACCTTTCCCGGTGTCGCGGGCATATTGTTAAACCCAAACGAACTTCATTGAATTCAAAAATTCCTGTAAAAATTAGAAAAAAAAAACAGTTCCGAGTATCGTCAAACGTCAGAATCTGTACCAAGGTACTTTGAGTTTTCCTGTCTTCATTTAGGTCAAAAGGAATATATCCCGTGGAAGTATTCACTCACCCTAGCTGCCAAATATGTCTCATTGTAACAGGCGGGTATCTTAACAGAATTTTTTAACTTGGGCAGTGCAGAACTTCGTTTACCCCTCACTTATCTATGGATGTACCCCAAGATGGAGAGAGGGGTGTTGCGCCCCAGGTGATTACAAATGCGGATACCATTATTTCGCTTCAGTAATACCGGCAAGATTTTCGTGCAACGTGTTGCGCAACAAGGATGCGTTAAAAGTTGAGAGTTTTCTCACCTATACACGCAACAAATCTTTATTTTTTGAAAAGTAGAAGCAACTAACCTTCTGCAACCTGAACACGCGACGCGGAGGTGATAATAAACGCAACATCGTTGCGCGAATAGTTGCACGAATGTTTTCCGTGTTATTTGGCCTTTAGGCAAGATTTTACAACTCCTGGTGGCCGCATGTACAGTTGTATCCAAGTTAAAGACCGAGCGCAAAACATTACATACTTCTTGGTGCATCATACGAACGCGCGGGACGTGTGTAGCTCACGCGGGAAAATCCACACTTTCGGCACTTCGCGCCAAGCGAGTTAACCTTTTTCGGAAGATTCGTACCCCCGCGAGTTTTCTTTTTCTTGTCTTTCCTTTTCTTATTTTGAGGCAGAGAAAGAGAGCGAACAGTAAAAAGTATTTTGCAGTCTACAGTAATAAGTACCCAAATTTTTCAACAGTACAGTTACCTGCTCTTGCCAGCAAAAGCTTTGCTTCTGAATCTAGTGACGCATTCGACACCTTGTAACTTCTCAGATGTCCTTTGATGTCTTTACTGCATGCATTCCCCAATTTTATTATATGGCTAGAGCTTGTAAATATATAACGCGCGCTGTGATTGGCCAATACTCGGGGCCAGATTTCCCCGTAATGCCCAGGGGCATTATGAGCAATGTTAATGCCCGGCTAGTAAAGTGGAAATATAGAAAATGTAAAAGTACATTTGATTCAAATAGTTGGGATGATTTGAAGCTACGGAATGGAATGATTTGAAGCTACGGGAAGCTAAAGGGACAGTTTCTTTGAAAGTTTTTACTTTTTCTTGTACGATATCCCGGGGGCTACTTCCCGAAGATTTGGGTGGCGGTGTGCGCCGCGCTTCTGGAAACCCTTACCCTACTTCAGACCAAGATATGTGATTTTCCCTACCCTATTTCAGACCTGACTTAATATTTGATACCCTATTTCAGACGAGACCCTAACCCTATTTCGTTTGCGTAAACAGTTGAGAAGGGCTTCAAATTCCCAACGTTAATCAAACCTCAGTTCTTTGAAGAAGAAAATTAATAAAAAGATAGCTTTCTGTAAGAACCTTACCAGATCCCATATCAGAGTGCACAAACCTTACGCTATTTCAGACCAAAATGGTCAAAATCTATACCCTATTTCAGACCATAAAGGCTCAAAAACCATACCCTTTCTCGCCACACATACCAATATAGCTTATATAAGGGAGTACCCACCCCCCCCCCCCCGGGCACAAGCCTCACCCTATTTCAGACCAAAATGGTCAAAATCTATGTCCTATCTCAGACCAAAAAAGGCTCAAAAACCATACCCTTTGGCGTCGCACATACCTATATAGCTTATGTAAGGGAGTACCCCCTCCCCCGGGTGCGCTATAAATTTTTTGTGTGGAATAAAACTGCTGAGTTTTGTATGCTTTCCGGTAAACTGTTTCATTCATCCCAATCCGCTACGGCTCACTTTTCAAGTAATAAAGTGTCAGGCATAGCCATATAATAAACTTCTTATTACAGGGTCGTAACGAGGTATGTGGGATCAGGGATCAAAGGGGGGGGGGGGGGAATCGGGGATCAGAAGGGTGGGATCTAGGACCACAGCCCTGGGATCAGGAATCACAGACCATGGGATCGGGATCAGCAGTTTCTTATAGGGATCAGGGACCAGGCTTTACCACATTTGTGGGATCAGGGATGAAAATTGGTCACGCTTTTGGAATCAAGGAACAGAAATTTGCCTACAAAAATGGGATCAGCGATGAAAAAACACACCTCGTTACCACCCTGTTATTAACTCTCGCTAGCTCGGGACCGTACTAGGAGAATATTGCCCTCAGTCTTTCTTGTACGACCTCGGGCAATATTCTCCCAGTACGGCCCTCGTGCTCAGTTAATACGAAGTAAGTAACACACTGGACATTCGCTGGGTTGTCTGAACTAGCCCCACAACTTCCTCCAACTATTTCCGAATACCCACACAAAGCCATGGTAGTTTATGAGGTTTGACAGACTGGTGGCGTTCCAAACAGTTCAACCCACGTGCAAGATTTGTGTCGGGATTTTTTGTCACGAGGCATGTTTGCTACATCAGGATTGTGGAACTATTTCGCAACTTCAGGTATAATGACGGGTAACTTTATTTGGCTCTTATTTTTCGTTGGTTAAGACCTTTGAGATAATTTTACATTCTACAGCACTAATGCTATAAAGACGGGTTTGAATTTTAAAACAATTCATTGCACTAGCAGCAAAGTTTTAGACATCTCTTTTGTTTCTCGTCCATTCCTGCGCATTGGAGAGTCGCTGCTGACAGCTGTTCGCATTTGCCTGGCCATGTGGTTTTGTAATCTAAGACCACTGTGTATTGCGTGACAGTATATCCATCACTTAACCAAAAATGTTCGACGGTTGTCATCAGCTGTCATGGGCGGCTAGTAGAAATCTCGTCATTTCTTCACAGAAAATGGTTATTAAGGTACGATTTGCTGCATAGATAGTTAGGTAATGCTTTACTGGTTCTCGTTGGTATTTTTACTTTAGAAACAAGGAAGGTAAAACGAGTTTCTTGTGAAAAACAAATGTTTCAAATTTATGCAAATTTGCCGCTGTTAATCACTAACAACCAGAGTTTCCCTCGGCCAAAAAAACGTATTTGCGAGCGAAAACCTGTCCTGTTTTCGGCTGATGACTTTATTTGAGGTTCTATTAATTAGTAAGTACCAAACATTGTCAAACTTTTCTTTAAAAAATGGAATTAGCGCGTGTTATTTGAAAACGCTGGTCATTACTTCCCCGCCTGTCAAGGTCAAAAGGTCGTCTTCGCTTGGAAAATAGGGTGTAGATAAAGCGCTCCCAAAATTTACCATTTCATTTACCCAAAAATTTTTTTTCATCAAATCGTAGAGGAAAGATTGCTTATTCCAACAAGTGTAGCCTCAGCAGCGAAAGCCATATACCAGAGTGCTTTTTTTGGTCCTGAATTTCGCCATTTTTTAGCGTGCGACTATACCGCTCGAAACGGTTAAATTTTAAAAATCTGTTAAAAATTCTGGTTTCCATCGAATTCAAATTTGACAAAACAATCATGACAAGGGAATATCCTACTTATACTACATGGCTTTGATATTGATATTTCTGTCTTCACAATTCAAGACGAGCGGTTGATTTAAGTGACACTTTCAAGTCGTTTTTACTCGCTCCCGAGCCATCGGAATGATAAAGTCGTCGTAACGGTAAAATATCTACCGAAATAAACTGAAACTTATATTTTTATAAATGGTTTGGGAAGACCTTTATTGTGACAAAGTTTGGCAATTTTCGATTTTTCTATCTTGCATGGTCCTAGGTGAAAGTTACGGATAGCCGCTCTTAAAGAGCTGTCACATAGACGTAATGGGAGGTGCCGAGTGATGAACTAACAAATGTACAGTATGGATTGTGCCAATTTGTGAGGTCAGCTACAAGTGCCACTTATGGAGAGCTCGCCCAGCACCACTAAGCCAGGAGAATTACTCAAGAATGAACGTTGTGTTTGACAGTTAAGACGACTCACATCCCACAAAGTGATTAGAACGAAAAATCGGCAAGTGAGCAGTGCGCTTGAAATCCATATCAAGTCTGGCAAGACTCCAATCCTGAAGCAGTAGGCCAAATATGTGAGCAATCCTGTTAATAAGAATTAAATGAACGGTACGTTTTCTCTGCGAGTGTCATATCGCAAATTCGGAGCTTAAACCTGGAACGTGGTGATTAAAAAGTAGAGGTTTCTGTGTCCCAGCCAACACAGTTGATGCGGTGTAATACCATGCGACGTCAATGTCAGAGCTTTAAGCTGACCACGAAGCCAAGCGCCAGAAGCATCTGCTAAGAAGCGTCTGCTAAGCATGCTTCAGAAATCTCATCCCTGCCATGCAATGAGCCGCGCTTTAAAATCGGTACGAAGGGCAAGGTCTGTCGCACACTGATCCTCCGTATGTAGATTAAGCTTGCCTTACAGTGTGTGATGTTCTTGTAGGTGTCTTTGCTTTCACAGGATGTGACACCACGGGTAGACTTTCTTGCATAACAAAAAGAAAGAAATTGAAGGCATTACACAGTAGTACCGGGGTCCCAAAGCAACAAGTAACATTTAGGAGTCTCATCCTCCAGCAGAACTTACCGTGGAATAGTGGTGGTGTAATTGAGCTAAGGAATGGAAACTAGCTAAGGATCACGTGATCTTATTTTGTGATTGACACCTCAAGAAGACAGGAGGTGAAGTGGAATTTAGCTCTCGGACACGAAAAGGATCTCTGAAAGTCTATTGCGGAATTATATCCCAGAAACCAGGAACATTTTCAAAGTTAAGGAACTGCAATCTGTCAGGATGTAATCTACTTATCGGAGTATTTCAAATAAAGAGTATAGATCGATACAACAAGTGGATATTGGATGTTCTCTCTCATCTTTTATGGATATGTTTATTAAAAGATCACCAAAAAAATAATGGCCGGGAAATGGAAAACGGCAAACTACATTCAAAACTGGCGATAAGAGATCCCGCACCAACAAATCTTTTTGAACTGAGAGAGATGACTTGTGCCAATGCAAGGCAAACTGCATACGCGCACAAACGACTTCTTGTACATAAATGACGAAACCTGTCAGAACACTATCTGCTTACGGGAGACCAGTGATGACGTAGAAAACAATTAAAAACTGTAATAACAGCGGTGCTCTTTTTTGGAGTATTAGAGGTTTGTGTGATTGGGATTGTGCCCAGTGCCGTAGTGCAGGCATGCCATATGACAGATAAATATGGGCAGCAAAGAAAGATTTCTTAATAGAGGATGCCCGGAACGAAGTGTCATCCTTTTGCAATTAATTCCAAAGAATAATTTGTTTTCAATGTTTTGTGCGAATCTATGGTGACTATCCCAACTTTTCTAGGAAGCTGTCATGATAATTGTAGTAGCTACTTGATTAAGGAAGTACTAGTTTTCATCTGTAATTAGCCAAAAGAATGCGAAAAAGACCACGGAGCGTCTGGAGAAGTTCTTTGGCCAAAGCTTGGAAATAGTTTAAAAAGAGCCTAACTGAACGGCAAAATATCCAAAAAAATGGATTTTAATGCTACCTTTTCTTCCCATCATTTTCCTTTTCGAGCTCAAGGATTGATGTTACTCTTGCACTAAATTCATCGCCTCACCTAGCAACAGTTTCTGTGGAGACAGCCCCTAGAACACGTTTAAATCCAAAAGTAAAGCAGGTTTAATGTTGTGTCCAAGTTTAGAGTATTTGAGCCGAATATTCTGCACTCCACGCTTACTTGAAACTCCATGGAACTATTCAACTTTGCATAATTAGCGTAGCAGGGCAAAACCGGTACCTGGTAGAAAATGCCCGATGTTGAAGAGATGTCCCACGGGCCGCTCAATAAAAAATGTCCTTCAGTGTTCCTTATAAATTGTGCTATCATTTTACACTATTCAAACAAATATAGCAGGTGGGTGTAACGAATCGACTTTTTTTCGGAGCTGCCTCCTGGACTATTTGCTCGGGCAACCGAGCTTACGTCTGCAATTAGGGCAGAAAATTGCATTGCTCGTAATGCGCTGGTCAAACCGAAGAGTCTCCGATTTTCCTTGTTCTGACTTATACCAACGAATTGTCAGCGAAGGGACACGTAGCTGTGCCGTGGTCATGTCGTTTGCAATCGAGGATTGAAAAAGCCCATACGATTTGATACGTTGACAATTTTAGGGCTTCTCGCGAAGCAATCGGTCAACGTGGAAATTGACAAGCGATTGCGGGGAAAAATAGGTGAATTTTTTACTTTTTTCACCTGCTATCTGTTTTCTACTTGTGAGTTCCTTTTTCTTTGCTACATTAGTACAAGGCATTTGACTTACAAGCTACTGAAATTAAACAACGTGTGTGTAATTTAGCAGATATGCATGTATTTAGATGAAGCAAATACAGGCGAATCTTGTCTCATAAAGCAACCTCAGAAGCAACTAGATCTGAATAACGCCAAATGTACCTCCGGTTTCAAAATATACAATGAATTTGGAGAATTTTGACACCAACTTTGTCAGGATTTGCGAAGATTTCTCGGCAAATTGGCACCAAAGTGTTTCTTCGTGGCGAAAGTATTCTGTCATTAACTATTCAGTTTGAGGTCGATTGCGGAAAGAAATAAGCAGAAACCATTATCTTGAACGCCATCGCTGTCTCAGACCAGTTCCAAGGGAGCAAACATGTAAGGCAATAAAACCAGCATGATAGAGTAATTTTGTGTTCGTGCTCACTGAGAATTTATAAAAACAGTTTATCCTATATACGGTTCTTGACCTTGCATGACGTCTTGTTTGTAGTATTGTTCTGTAGCGTACTCTTCAAAATATACTTTCAGTCGTCTTTCGTCTCTCGGTTGAGCTGGAAATTTATTTATTCCTACATTTTCCGTGTTTTGTTTAGTTAAAACATCATTACGACCCTCGTTTAGGTTTTGTGGTTGAATCGTAGTAATTGTCAACGTTCATTCCGGCAAAGGGAAGAGAGAGTGATACAGAGAGAGTGATACGGTATGTTCTCCTTTATCGGGTGGTTAGTTTTCAACTGACGGTAAATTTTTCTTTACTGTCTGGACACTTGGACTTGACTTAAGAGTAAGTGCCAAGTTTTGTATCACATAACAATCAACCATTTGCTTAGCCCAATTAAGAAGCATATTTCGAAATAAAAGATGTTGAAGTCATGGGAAAAGATTGAAGTCTAGTCCATCTATTTTCTTTCAACTTTAATTCGTAGCAATATAAACACATCACATACATTTTTTGCCCGAGCTAAAAGCCACTGTGGCTCTTGTTAGATATACTTCACTTTATTAACAATGAAGGCTGATGTGAACATTCCTACTGAGCAAAGTTCATTCGCTACCACTGAATCAATTTGGGACCATTTGGACGATTCTGTAAATCATTACTTTGAATAGAACGGGTAGAAAATAATATATATATATATATATATAGCTGGGTTCGCGTAAAAGTGGAGCTCCTAAACAACGAAATCATAAACGCTGAAAGCTACCAGGACATTCGCAAAACCACTTACAGTGTTCCTTAAAAAAAAAAAAGAAACAAACAAGCAAAACTAATAACTGAACAAGAACGAAGCAAAAAAGGTTAGAAAACATCTGGATTGTGATTCCAACCAGCATATTTTGGCTGCCCGTTTGAAAAACCATCAAAACACATGGTCTACGCTCCGGGACGACTCCACGCCACACATACAACGTTATTCATTTCGAGCGGAAAATTTGTACAGTATGTGCTCTCTTTCCCCAGTGTTCGTCAATTGTAATGTTACTTTTACTAGGGGTTGGGGTGGCTCTTAGGAATACCAGACATCGTTGCAAAACGTTGCAGAAGCAGAGGATCTAATTCGTTTTGAATTGTCCATAAAAAATACTGTGAGCTGAAGTTAAGCTGCGACAGTTGTCAGCAACTAGGTTCATGAAGACGATATTTGTTACCTTATCTGTTAGGTAATAAACTTCGGGGGATCTGCTTTTTTGGGTATTGTAAAAAATACATAACGTAAAACCCGCAGTAGGTGTTAGTAGGTTGTCAAATGTACCAGGTAACTTTTGTAAGTATTCCAAAAACTGTGCAGAGCGCGGAGAGCGGAGTGAAAGAAAACGAAAGTAGAACTAAAATGTTAGATGACAGCCTTAATGTGATTAATAGTCAATTGAAAAACAAGGTCAACAGATAAGCCTCCTTCAAAGCCCTCCCCACTGACATCATGGCCTTGAAAGTCCTTCTAGCAAAAAAGGAAAGAATTTTCAAACTGTAGAACATGAAACGGCCCAGACCGGTCTGATATCTGATTTTTTCATCGCAAGAAACCTTGCATTTCTCTTGCAACAGATTTGCAACAAAGATTTGCACATTCGGCCTGTTCAAACAGGAGCCACTGGTGCGTTCACCGGGCAAACCTTGGCGATTGCTGCAAGAACCCTGCCTACATGTTGGACTACTGCTGTGCTGCCTGCAAGGACAAAGGTAACAATTGCTCTATTAGCATTCATTATGACTACTTCTTCACTAGCATCAACCAGTTCTGTCCATTTCACTGTCAGGATAGTCCTTATTCGATACATTAATACATTAATCGCCAAAAATTTCATTTAAAATTGGAACAAATTTGTCACCCTCTAAGGCCTCACGCAGCTGAGACTTGAAATAATTATAGAAAGGATGACAAAGCGAATAAATCTCCTAGCTTCAACTGATGAAATTCCTGACTTAAAAATAGTAAAGGATCTTTGCATCGTCAATCTGGATCCTTGAATTCAGCTTCGGGCTTGCGGCCTATTCAAAACTTGAACGTACAAGCCAATTACCCATTAGGCAAGCATTGGCAATTTGAGCTTACAACGATTATGTAGATATCAACTAATTGGTCTGCTATGGTCTGAACAACAATTAAGATGGAGTGGACACACTTGAGATTAACGATGTGAAGAACGATGTTCCAGATGCCCAAACGTTTGAGCGTTTAATTAACTGTTAAAACCTGTGCCGCCTTAAAATGCACACGAAATAGCACCATGCGTTATTCTGTTCAATCTGTTCGACAAATAACCCTTACTGTTCTAACAAGCTTCTAAAGCATTTAGGATATTTGCTTTGTTTCCTTGTGAAGTCCCTTCTGGAAGTAAAGAGCAACCGTCGACTAAAGAAAGGTCAACCTTATATTAATATGTATGGATATCATGCTGTGTCAAGTGCAATTTGGAGTTAATAAACGTGAGTAGTTTTTTCATGTCAGCGAACTGGTGTGAAAAATCGACTCAATGCCTGAAGGGTTATGACCAAAAATTTTTACACTTTAACTTAAGAACTGTTCGATAGCTCAAATTTCGGACAAAAATTCAGAAAACTTCAGATATCAAACTTTGGGTTTTGACCTCGAAATCTGGGGTACATTCCGATACCTCAAATTTAATTGTTTCCTTTTGTCAATTTTTTTGTTTTTCACTAAGCCTATTGTAGTCCCTATGTTGTTGCCCTCTGTGAAACTTACATATCTTTCTGCGTTGTAGGTTACACCGTCCCCAGTCCCTAAAAACTTCAGATGGAAATGCAGAATCACCTCGCAAAGGAATTTCATTTAAGTTTGACGTTTGCACATTTTCTATTAGCGAAAAAACAAAAGAGTAATGCTTAGTGATGCCTTCTACACATGCTGAGGAAGTTAGTTCAGTTGAAGTAAATGTTGTCTGCTTTCCACTATCGCGCGTTGGCCTTGTTCTAAGGAATTAAGTAATAATCATTGTAGTTAGAAATTGACACTGGTGCATTTCGTAACGCGTCACGTATTTTGTACTACGAGTTGCACCATTGTGTAATAAAAGCAAAGGACGCATGTTCCCGTGATAGGGCATCCTCGGAGACCCAGGGGCAGGTAGTTGGAAAACAAGGCTGGTAACGTTTGTATTCCTTTTGGCCATGCTTAATTTCGTATTTTCTTCTGCTTTGTGGCCATATACTCTTGAACCTTTTCTGTAAGACACCTCTGTTGAGTGAGCAACACAAGTTCGACGATTGATGGGGAAAACAAGCTCCGTGTAAGAGGTCACGAAATGAGCCAGATATATGCTGATCGCTGATCAGAAGCAAGAAAACAAATGCTTGTTGAGCAAGTCCGTTAAACTTATATTCACAGGGTCCCTTTCGCCAGGCTTGTAAACTTTCCCTGCACCAATTTCGCCTGTTTTATCTGCCCTTCTCTCTAACTATCTGCGCCTTGGGTCTCCGAGGATGGTGATAGGGTTGTTTTTTTTTGTTTTTTTTTTTTTGTTTTTTTTTTTAATTTTGTAACCTGTCCGCTTCAGTACTTTGTGACAAATTTGTGAAACATTTTTCTGGCGCATCCTCAACGCCGTCAGTTATAACTCATCTCAGGAAATGGCTCCCTATTGGTCATTACTCGATTCTTATCAATTCTCACTGTTAAAGTAACCCTGGATGAAGCGTGGGATTTCAGTCTCGGTCCTCGGAGTCTCATAATTGCATTCAGACGTTCTTTGAAAAAGTACCATTTGGGCAAGACATCAGGCGCCAAGAATTGAATTTTTACGAAATAGGTTTTAAATTGAAGGCTCCCGGAAACAAGGAAACATTACGAAAACGTTGTTTCCCGGAATGTTTCTTGGGTGCGCAAACGAGTGGGAAACAATGTTTCCTTCCGGAGCTACCCAAGGGAAAAATTTCACTGAAAACAAACGTTTGCGCATGTTCAATACAGCCTACGCGACCATAGAAACCAATCAACATTGTTTCCTCAGCGCGCAAACGGGGAAACATTTGTTGGGAAACAAACTGTTTCTGAAAAAAATTAGAAGCATTTTTTGTTTCTTGGAAACAAAAAAGTTTCCGCAATAAATGTTTCATGCATTTCTGTTCGCGCGCAAACAGGGAAACACGTTTCCTCGACTATGTTTCCTCGTTTGCAGGGACCTCAAGAAGGGAAAAAATGGGCAAAAGACACTAAAACGAAAAACGTTAGTCCGTGATCTAGCCAAAAGAACTTCAGGCTGACATAAATGCAGAAGACATCCACTCCAAAGGATAACCCTTGTTACATTCCACTACGGCCTTACAACAATATGGCTATTTTAATTTTTAATGCTTTATTTACTTAATGAATGTAATAAACAAACATAACATAAGAAACATTACAAGCGGTCATTGCGCACGTGGAATAAGATTAGCAAGGAGTACACTTAAATACACGTTACAATACAATGTTACAATACATGTTACATATTTCATATTTGTTTAAGATACTAACTGTAGGGCTCAGAAAAAAATGGGGGGTCACATAAATGCGCAAAGCATTACTCATCAATTTTTAGTTGCAGAATTAATTTAGAAAGAAAATCGGAGACATCCACTTTCTTTTACATTGTCTAACAGGCCTAATAATATTGCTTTGAATAAAACAAGAGAATACTCAAATCTTTTATGTGATTATTAGAAAGGTTAAAAGCTGGGATTGAAAAGTTGAAGAATATCTGTAATGGTGTCAGATTCACATTAGTTTTGTACAAATCGTTAAACCATCGAATGGATTTCTCACATAAATTTAGGAAAGGCTGACACTCAAGGAAAGCATGTTCAATAGAATGGAGCTTGTCACACATAGAACATTTCTCACAATTTGCCAGACCATAGTATTTTAGTTCCTTGTTAGTAATTGTCCTAATTTGTTTTCGCGTGTTATTTTATGTTCTTGGATGCAATGTAACCATTGCTCAGCGATTACAGGGTTTTTCTCTGCCGAGATTTAATTGCAGTGGGTACTACATCGATCGTTTCTGTAAACAGTTTATGAAATTGCTCACATTGCATTTTGATTATGCAGTGATGACTCCGATTTTTCCAACAAATCAGAGGAAATGTGCCATTTCTTTAAATTATTCCAAAATGACAATGAAACAGGAAGAATCTTTTCACAGCCGCCATTGATTTCATTCAAACGCGACAAAAACCTAGCGAACTTTCTAGTTTGAAGTGTTCTTAAATCTGGTGGTCACCTGTGTACTTTTACTAGTAAATGCGCGCAAACGAAGCAACACTTGTCTTTTCATTCACAGTGCGGACAAAATATCAGGACCCAAGCGATCGGTTAAAATCTCTGATCGCTTTGCAAGCACCTCCGCAAATGTGATCTATTGCATAACATGCACGTTATGCAAAAAGATATACATTGGTGAAACAGGGAAGAGGCTAGGCGACCGTTTCCGCGAACACCTACCAGACGTTGAAAGGACGCATCCAAACCAGTTGCCCGACATTTCACTGTCCCTAATCATTCTAGCCAACACATGAGGATCTGTGGCATTTCACTACACCTGGGTACACGGAAAACCGTAAAAATCCAGAACAAAAATTCATCAGTTTTCTAATTGGCACACTTAATCCCCACGTTATCAACGAACGCTTTTCATTCAACCAATTTATTGTTTCTCCCTTTGCCATGTCCCTAACATTAGCGTACCTCCACCACTCTCTATATAAACCAAGTATAACCCACAGTTCTTTCATTCGCTCTGACGAAGGGCTAACGCTCGAAACGTCAGCTTTGAGTCTCTTTACGGTGGCCAATTTACCTTATCAACTGAGTTGATAAATCCAAAATTTTGTGTTTCACTTCCCCACCGACGCAGCACCACAGTTTCTTTAAAAACTAACCCTCTTGTTTGTTTATTATTCGTTGCACTTTTGGACACCTTTAATAAATTGTTGTTTAACCACAAGCTTTTTCATTGATTTTCATTGAGCCTTTTGATTTCTTGTTTGGCCATACAATAAACATCTTATTAACCGAGCTAGGTCGGTCTGTGTGGGAGAATCTTGACCTCGGTCGCTAGTACAGACCTTACTGGCGACCTCGGACAAGATTCTCCCATACAGACCTCCCGCTTGGTTAATAAGAACTAAATATTACTCACCTAGGCGATGATGGTGTTGTCGTTGATTGACAGGTAGATTTTAAAGTTCACTATAATGGACAACAAAGCTGCTTCCTATCGACGGGAAGTAATCTACTGTGGTTAGCGGTTTAACTGGTTACATGTAAAAAAAAAAACCTCCAGTCAATCATTCAATCAATCAATCAATCAATCAATCCTTCCTTCCTTCCTTCATCAATCATTCGTTCGTTTGTTAGATATTTAATGATACACAATATCACATCTTCTTTCTTAAAAATCAAACTATAACCTCCCATTAAGTTAATCACCTCTTATCCATGAGATTGCCTCGCGTTTATTCCTCTACCGAGTGTGTTTAGTATTGTTTCTTTCCCATCATTTTAAAATTGTTTGTTATTCTTATATCGTTGAGTCTATTGTTGTTGTTGTTACACAGATGCTGTGGTCGTGGTGCAAACGCGTATTGCTGTCCGATGAATTCCAGGTAAGATTAAAATCACATTTTTCTTAAATTTGCATTTCTGTTTAGTCTCCCCTTGTTTTTTAGTTCAAGCAGTGGCACTGGCACAAAATATTGAAACTACTAAATATGCAGTTCTGCAAAGAATGGTCATGATTTGTTAAAAAAAAAAACCTTGCAGTAATCTCACTAGGAAAGGTCATTTTTTGGGTGGGTAAAAAAAGACGAGCCATGAATAATTTGTATCATCACAACAACACCTATCCACATAAGTAGCAACACCTATACACCCTGGCTTCTGGAAGAAGATACAGTTTCTTTGTAGCCAATGTTCTCAAAATTATTCATAGTTATTTTATCAATTTTGAACAATTGATAAACTTATAGCCGCAACGAATTTTTATTTTTTTAGTTATGTTTTGTTCGAAAAACGTAAAACACATGAAAGGCACATTCATCCACTGCGAATTGTGACCAAAATAACTGCCTGGATCGGTTTGCTAAGTACAAGTACGATGTTCTGTGTTTGATCCGTAAAAATAACAGAACTCTTATCCATCTAGATGACGATTTTGACGTTGCTGTTGATTTTGTTTTTGTTACAGATGTGACGTACCAAACCGTGGGTGCATAAAATGGATTCCATGGCAGCTGATGCCGAGAACTGAAGCGGGGAGCTTGGAAGCGGATATACCTAATGAAGAAGGCTGGCAGGTATAAACGTTCGACAAATTTTAATCACGAACTTAACAAAAACGTTTGACGCGAAGGTTTCAAGAGCAAGATAAAATTAAATGACAAGAGAAACACAAGCTTTATTGCGGCCAAAATGGTTTAATTTCTTGTTAATGAAACCTCAAGCGTCAAAATGTACAAGTTGCCTGTAATTAAATAAGGGTCCTGCATTTCATTCTTCCTTGTTCGGCAAGTTCCTTTGTTACGAGACTTTATGACCCTTTATATTTATGGCTACCCTGGTGAAAATGATCGGAAAATGTTGCTTAGAAAGGTGAATAAAAGGGAGTGGGCGTGTAGTGAATAACGCTCGTTGTTGTTGCAAGTTTTAGCGAAGATATTCACGGATCGGCGGTCCCGGCTAGAAAATTATAGTAAATCTGAAGGTTGGCCTCGATGTAAGGGTGGGGGGGGGGGGGGGGGGATTTTGCCGAGCATAATTACTAGCATGGTATGTTTTTTGGAATTTTTGAGGATGACGCTGAGGTGTATCGTTCTCAGTTTTAGAGGCATAACGCATTATCAGTCCCTATTGATTCTGTGATTAAGTCTTTACTATTTAGTCATTCACAGCATAGTTACTCGAGGGACTGGTTATGAAACCTTGCAAGCTTCAAAGGCCATAACAAAGGTGCTGCAATTTACGTTGAAAGGTCTACGAAAGTGCACAATCTTTTGTTTTACGATCGCACACTATGGCTGAATAACTTAACAGTGACATTTTTATTGGTTTGTTGTTCATGCAAAATTCAAAACCTATTGTTGTTTGTGCACCGTCAAGGCTAAAAACGGTAACAAAAACATAAAACAAAGGACTTTGCTGAGCTTCATAACCAGATTCTTTCATTAACTATGTTCACAGGCATCCACTGAGACTTACAAAAAAACAGTTTTATTTGTGTGTATCCAAGAAGACTACTTGATGGGCATGCTGTCATTGATTGATTAGAAGCAATTATATTATCATAAATTATACAATTATTCAAATAGAGTTATGATTTTACAGAACACTATTTTGTAACAAAAGAGTAGGGCGACATGTAATTTTATGGTCAATTCATTACATATTTACTTTGACCCAGAAGAACTGATTGTAAAATAAGTAGAAGAGGCAGTAAATCATAATAAAAGAAACTGATCATTTATGCTATGATTTGTACTTAAAGTTTACTTCTCCTTTAATACAGAGAATTGCTGTAGATCAGTGTTACTTTAGTTTTACTTGTTAAGCTATGTACGGCGAATTTCATAAGGTTAATTATGCCTTCGATCGTAATGATTTGTTTGGTATTCTCCGATATTCTGTTAAGGTTAATTGTATTTAAATCAATATCTCCGGGCGTAATTTTCAGAATTGGACTACATGCTGTCCACTTTGAAACTATGTTGGGATTAGGACAATTCTGATGACTGTAAAGTTGGAGGAGACTGTACGCCTAGCGTGTTGCAAGCGACTAGAGTATGCCTTTGCTCGAGATATTTCGCTTTTCTGGACCATGCGGTTACTATAGTTTATGATCTTTTTTTGACCATATTTCCTAAGTGTAACTTTGAAAAACCTCTCAGAGTTCCTTTTCAGTGAGGAAAAATAACTCAAACTGTAATAACAGAGTCACGGATACTTTGATTTCGGAGCAAAAAACTTTTTCCGGGGGGAGGGGACTCAATAAAGGTCAGAGTTTAACCCGTACAATTAAACAGTGAACACGGTACCCCTCTCAAAAAAAAATGATGGTTATTTTATACCACAAAAAATAAGCTTAAAACAGTAGATAAGTGGAGGCTTTTAATCACTCCGCGAACACCTTACTGATGAACTACTACACCCATAAGGTGGGATTATGGTTAAACATTTATAAAAAAGACATTGTTTAAAAAATAATTATAAATGAAGAATAAGATTTTTGACACACGAACAGTGATACCAACGATGAGCACTTCAAATTAACACGATGTTTTCGGCATCCGTCTGTCTTGAAATACAATGCATCTAACGGATGAACTTGGCTTTGTATACGGTTTGTATACTGCACTGACTGGATGTAGCGAACTTTAGTACGACATAGTTTAAGAGATTTAAAAAAAAACCAGTGCAACTATCTGTTTTTGTTCCAGGCTTCCAAACAGGGTTTGCTATAAAAGACGACATAACGATCACATTGACCAGTTTTTAATACTCGGTGCTAACCTAGATTTTGTCAAACCCTTTGATTTGATTTTAGCTAAGCTGATTTAATAAAATAATGAAGATATTCAAAAGACGACTTTTTTAGCGTTAACCTTTCGTCGGATTCGCTCTTACAAAGGGCCAAACGCTCGACGCGTCTGTTAAATTTTGAATCACAGTCCGGTGGTCAATTTAAACTCAGTTGATATCAATTGGAAATGTTTCGCTCCCCCCCCCCCACCCACCCTGGGGGCGCAGCATGTCAGATTCTACAGAAACTAATCACTCTGTCATTTAGTAAACCAAGCCGTATCACCGTTTAGGTAATCAGCCCTTGGAGGCTAAAACATTTGTTCACAGATGACTTACTGAGACCAACGATGAGCACCTCACATTGACGTGATGTTGTTGGCATCCGCCTATCTTGAAAGACAATGGATCTATCTTAGCTTTGTACACTGTTTGTATACTGCACTGACTAGACGTAACGAACTTTAGTACAACTTGGTTTAAGAGATCTAAAAGTACTTATAAACAGGTGCAACTATCTTTTTTTGTCCCACGCTTCTAAACAGGGTTTGCCATAAAAGACGACATAACGTTCGGATTGACCAGTTTTAAACTCGGTGTTGACCTAGGTTTGGTCAAACCCTTCTTTTAGTTTTAGCTGAAGTGATTTAAGTAACGTAATGAAGACTTTAAAGCGTTACCCTTACTCAGTTTCGTTCTTATAAAAAGCCAGACGCTCGACTCATCAAACTTTGAATCTCGTCAATTTACCTTATAACAACGCAATTGATATCAAACGTAAATGTTCCTCCTTCCCTCGGCGCAGCATATCATAATTAAACCCTGCCCAGTGTCATGGTTTAAGTAATCAGCTTTTGGATGCCCTCCCTGATCAAATTTAAATACATGACCTACTGCTCTTACTTGATGCCTAAATGCAGCGCCAATACAAGTTCATTCCTTTTTATTGTCGTTTATTTCCAGCTCGTAACCACTGCTTACATATTCTAATCAAATTCTTACTATTTTTTAATATTGAACACTTTGAACACTTTCTCAACAGAAGTTCATACGTTTATTGAGTTGAACTTTATTCACTCTGAAAACAGGCCACACGAATTCCACCAAACGTACGTTACATCCAAAACTAAAACAAATGGAAGTATTAGGCAAAATACTATATATGGATATGTATCATAGTAAATAATGCGCTTTTTAAACTATTTTGGCCTGAAGTAGTTTCGTGTTAGACGATATGCCGGAGAGTTAGTTTTTACTCGATGTTTCCGCCTTAGGAGAGGAGAAAATAACTACCAACGGGCCTCTCTCTTTTTGAACTACTACAAGAGGCACCTTTTCTAAAGCCAAGCTGTATATTCTAACAAATTGTGTTTCGTTTAGACCCTTATACCAAACTTAACACGTTCCAACACTGGGACAACAAAATTGGTAAAATACTATAATAACATCAAATACCATTCTTCTAAATGGACTATCAGTTTCTTCAGCTGTTGCATTTTTCTGTATGTAGGTCATGTTAGCCAACATATAGTCTCCTGCAATATTCTCTTTACTCTCAACGGTATTTAAGGACTCTACAGGTGACTAAATATTTGGTAACCCTAACAGAATTATAACTAGTTTACTGTATTTTTTCTTTGCCAAACTGTAGCAGGAATTTCGAATTGCCTTCCAAAATTTTTAAACACCTGGTATAAAGCCCAAAATAATGTTGCTAGAGAACCATAATCAAGCACTGCTTACCAATAAAACAGTGACTGGTATTCCTGGTGGTTATCTCAATTTGTGGGTCGATTTCCATAGCGCTGTATCTAAGGCGAGCATGCTGCCAGATCCATTTTGTTCCCTTGTCGGCAAATGGGGTTGGGTGGGGGGACTTTCCCTACAGGTTGTATTAATAACACACTTTAGAAACCTGCAACACTGATTTTCCCGTGGCCGGTTTGACACTGAGGGCTGAGATTCGGAGATCTGACTGTTAGACGAGTTTCATTTGTACTGCTCAATGATCCGTTGGTCAGATTTGTTATGGTTGTTGGAAGGGGATATCGTTCTCCTTTCATCACCAGAAACAATTTGTTTGAATTTAAACTTTTCGTCGATTAATCAAGCGATATCAGTCAGGTTTTGTCCTATCGTCGTTTCTTCCATTTCTTGATGCGAATCACAATAAAAGATTATTAAACTACATCTAAATCATTACCCAAAGTGTCTTGCCTGACTTATCCCGGACAATAAATAATGTTTGAAAATGAACAGTGCTCCATCAGAAGTTAAGTCTAGGATTAAAAGTAAGGTCTCTTTTAGTAAGGTTTCAGTGGAGCAATGTTTGAAATCCCACTTGTGTAGATAATTTTCAAGTCTATTTATTTCTTCCCTTCTCGGAGCTCATTTACGCCCATACTTACCCCCGGCGTAACCACTCGAAGCAAATCGAACGTTCGATTAATCGAACTCAATCGAACTTAATCGAACCCAATCACGTGATTGGGTTCGATTGAGTTCGGTAATGGAACAGAATCGAACTCTCACAAAAAAATTTGAGCAATCGAACCCAATCGAACCTTCGATTGCGTTCGATTGGGCTCGATAAGTTCGATTGAGTTCGATTAGGTTCGATTGCGTTCGAATTGTGTCTGGATAATGATTGAAAAAAAACGACGGTCGACTGTGGACTCACGGTTGGATTGCGTTCGACTGAAATGGGGGTATGCAGTGTGAAAAGAGTCACAAGCGCGGAATTCCCAGAATAACGAATAAGTAAACTCCAAACTGAAAGGAAATTGCTTTTGTCAATTTTATTACTGTAAATCCCGGTGTAAATAAAGTTCACAAGTCATCCCTCCGGCTGTGTTCGATTAGGTGCGATTGGGTTCGATTAGTTCGGAAGTCGAACGCAATCGAACTCTCTCACACATTTTTTGGTTCGATTGTGTTCGATTATCGAACTAATCGAACCCAATCGTTCGATTGAGTTCGATAACCGAACAGTTCGAGTAGTTACGCCCTGCGAACATCGAACATCGACTCTGTTCTTATATTAAGCCCCCGTGGGGGCTTATTCATTGCAAGCATGTATGGGGGGGGGGGGGGAGCTTAATAGAGAGGAGATGCTTATTTAATTTAGCGAAACACCAGTAGGTTATAGGGTTTACAAATCTTCTTATTTATAATTCATAAAAGTCCAAGCACATCAGTGACGTTAGAGGTGATGCAACCAAAGATCAAGAATAATTTGCGTGTTTGAAACACGATACGAACTTCCACCACCCACGCGGATAAACCATACCGTACATGCACGTTGATCAATAAGGTGTTATCTTCGTGATTAACTACGATTCTTTTAAGACTGTTAATTCGTGCTCGGATTGGTACGCTAACAATGCGCGGTAAAAAAGTTTGTTGTTTATTGTTTTGGTTATTAGGAAGATGGGGGTAGGGGCGCTTAATAAATTTCATGCTCCTAAAGGGAGGGAAAGGGGCTTAATAGAGGTTTTACGGTAACAAGATGTAAATAAAACATGCATTCGATTAAATTCCGATTAAATCAATATCAAGTTTACAGACCATCGACAATCTGAGTAAAATTTGTCCACCAAATGCGATAACCCGTTCATTTCGCAAGCACTATTAACGAGTCAAAAAGGGAACTTTATCCAGCGTTTTTCTTTCGAGGTTACAGCTTGCGTTTTCGCGTTTGCTCACTTTCTGTCACATGTCAATACATAGTTACTTGCTGCAACATGAAAAAAAAATTTTAAATATGACAAATGCGCAAAGGCTTGCCGTTTTCTATTTTTAAACCTTGGTGGTAAATTATCTGGATATTCGCGTGGATCGCGTTTTAGATATTTGTCAACGTTGTCATGTCACTGATATGTTACTGATACTGATATGTTACGGGAGACTGTAAGAGATACTGAGACCTGTCAACGACTTCTATTGTCGTATTTTAGTGGGGATAACACATATTTAAGGCTTGTCGCTCCGCATTGAAAACTGCTAATAATGATGACTGCGTGACTAAGTCCATTTTAAAAGAAAGGAAGTCAAAACCATCAGAATTTTTTTTATCTGTGGGGTAATGGCTCTTCTTGTTCCTCGAAATTCACAAAAATTGATCGTAATTATTTGGCTATCATGAATTTGGATTGAATCTGCACCGGTATCGCAGCAGAGTTCATGGGTTCTGATCCCGTACAAGAGTGATCTTTTTCCAGGCTTTCTTTTCGCAAAAGTGCAAATGTTGCGTACAGAACTCCAATGATATTTACTACATATAAATCTTTCCCCGACCAGAGAGCCTGTTCATAGGCTATCAAATCTTCATTCCGCAGTTCCAATATATGATTTTTCATAAAGTTATTTTCTTTGTTCTCGTTTTAAAATATTTTCAACATGATCATGCATCCCCACAAATATTTAACTGACTTTCATCAAATCCTTTTGTTGTAATATTGTCTTAGCCTGTCTGTGTTCTGATTAATTATAGAAGCTAAGGATCAGTACATACTTTGACGTTTATGGCGTTGAACTTTAGGTAAATCGCGTGACCGACAAGTTGCGACCCGCAAATGAGGCCACAAAAATAATTATATCGTGTAACCATCATGTGTTGGCAAAGATTAGTCAGCAGTTACTATCAAGGGATACAAACATTCATCCTTTTCTAAAACTTTTGCAGATCTTTTGGAGACCCATCTGGAGTCAAGGTCATTAGTAAAATCTACTCCTATACGAAAAGGTATGTACTGCGCTTTACACGATAATTATTTAGTTATCACGGATTTAGTTTGATAAAATTATTTCAAGTTACTCTCTTTTCTGTTATGAGTCTTTTCAAGGCATTTTTACTCCTCTGACACAGATTTAAACAGCCTTACATCAAATTCTTTTGAATCAGGAAGTTTTGCAGCCAATCCGGCCATTTTCGGACTCTAAAGTCTAGAAAACCACTTTTTTGAAGATATGTAGTAGTTTTGATGTCCTATTTATGAAACCAAAATCGTCAGCTTTTAGTTTATGAGCTGGTCATTTGTGAATCCCTGCTAATCCTGTAGGTGGCAAATGAGTGAGAGTGAATATATGAATTACTCATATATGTGAACTGCGGATGAAAATGTGAAATGATGACGGCATTGCAGTTAGCGATATCAACTTAAGTAGGTGATAAAAGAACAACCTGAAAAAATTTAGGCTTGAACGAGATTCGAACTCATGATCTCTGCGATACCGGTGCAGTGCTCTAACCAACTAAACTTTTCTCATGTTGTTCTTTTATCAGCTGCTCAAGTTGATATCACTTTCTGTGATGATCGTCATCATTTCATATTTCATCTGCAGTTCACATTTTCATGAGTAATTCATTTATTCACCTTCATTGAGAAATTTATGTCGGCTTTGTATGTGAAGGTTTCTACGAAACGAGCTCTTTGTTTTGAGCAAATTTTTGTACTCGCCGGGGCGCATTAATTTCTAACCCTTGTTTACCCTGTTTTGGATTCTGGAATTATAATTCAATCAATAAGTCAAAACGCCCCGTGTGAAGTCAACTGGGTGACTTTCTTATGTTAGCCAAAAAGAACCGATAACTGTGGCATCGTGTACGAATTGTATACGTGTACGTGTACGGAAAACAATTTCTTATGTGATAAGCGGGACAAGTATCCGGCAAGTAATTGTCAAGTAAGGGCAAGTACTGTTCTCGTGATGAGAGAAAGTTGTTTCTGTTTTCCTTGTTTCTGTTTCCTGTTTTCCTTGTTTTTGATTTCCAAACCTAAGTATCCGTTTTTGTGACATACGAGACCCTAAACGTGGGAGATTTGGCGACGGCAAAGTTCTTAGCTATGCATCTTATCTTATATATGAATCTATAAGATCGAATCTACAAGATTTAAATATCTTTTCTTATATACAAATTTATGTACTTTTACCATATTAGCTGTCTCGTTTCCTCAATTAAGCAACTTATCAAATCACTCTCCTACAACTTGACGGGAACGTGCTGTCATTGTGAGGGGAGGAAGAAAAAACTGCACACTGGCAGGACCATAATGCGCATGAGCATAGCACTATCCGTACTCAGCCTGCATCTCGAAGGTGACGTACAGTGGTGGCCTCACGACAAAACAAAACACCGGAGAAAATAATTTGCATAATAACCATTTTTCAAAAAGGAAACTGATGCTACCGCCACCCGAGGTTTAGTGACGAAAAGTAAGGTCTTCCTTTCACTTAAAAAAAAATGTTACTTAATACAATTGGAGAGTTTCAGGGAATCTAATCGGCTTTTTACAGAAACGTCAAAGTATTAGGAACTAGTTTGTGCTTACGGTAATTATATTCTTTGTTTTGAAAGACACACACGCCCTGCACACAAAGACTGACTTGAATAACACCTTTATACACCTTTTCCTATCAGTACCTAAGAACGTGTGTTAACTTGACTTGTTCTTTTTCTTTCTTTCTTTTTTTTTAACGCTGCAGCTGAAAAAGCTGAATCATGTTTATTGCAGTCGTTTGGATTTGTCTTGGTTTCTTTGGCTGGCAAATCAGCGTCAGTGGAGGTATGTCATAAAGCACCTTGCCTTAATTTGACCTCAGTTTTTTAAACGGGTATGTCAATGTGGATTTTGACGTTTTGAATTCAAAACTGTACTGAAATGAAAACTAAGCGCCTTTTCTCGTACACGAAATGGTCTTAGAACACCTGAAGAAGGAGATATCAAGTGGTTTTCGTAAAGGCAAATTGATTCTTGTAAAACATAAAGGGAAACACTTAAAAACATGGCCCAGCTATTTCTGAAGTTGTAATCTATTTCCATCCTGGCGAACTGCAGCAAAAGACACTTGTTTATAGTTTCAGAAAACAAGCAGAGCAATTTTGAACATACATGAACCATTTCCTTTGGTACCAGTACACCCAGGTGTATTATCTTCTTTCATCTAGCAACAGCTCGCGAAGAATTCCAGACAAAAGGCCTTACAGGTTTATTAGAGTCAATCCGGAGGTTTATCTATGCAAAAGAAAGTTAATAGACGACAGTTACAATGGTGATAGAAAATCGCTCCAAAATTACAAAACACAAGCTTTGCTGAAGCGTTATACAGGCTTGGTTAATGTCCGGATTGTAATTATTTAAAGCGTCATTTCGAACTTACCGGCCTTTTAAAGCAGCGGTTTAAGCCAGCTTCTGCAGTTAAAGTTTAGTGTCAACTTTAAATGTAGTTGCGATAATATATAGATTTAGCCAAGCCTAAAAGTGGAGCCCCCCCCCCCCCCTTTTTTTTTGTTTTGTTTGTTTCTTTCTTTCTTCGTGACAAGCTGCCTATCAGCATGAAAATGCTGGTGTTTTTCCTGGCAAAATGTGTTCGGAACGCCGTAAAAACCATGCGTATGGACAGAAAAAAAACAAAAAGCACTAGCTCTGCTATATTTGGCGTCGAAACCGCTGCGAAAAGCTGCGAACTCAAGCGGTGTCCCGACCGAGTTCGGACAGAACCGACGGGGCAAATTTGAACTTTTCGCCTGAACTTTATCGCCTAATTTTTGTCGCCTAAATTGAACTTTTCCCCTTCCACCAAAAACACAATTTAGTATTCTTTTGAAATTTTTTGCCATTAACAAATTTGTTTATGATTTTGTTGTCTTTCCTTCTTTTGCTGCAACGCGGGTCAACATGCGATTTCGCGCCAAAAACACACGGGATTCAGCACAGGGTTATATCCAGTGTATGAAGTGTATTGGTAACCCTGTGGTGCGGACGGACGGAAGTACGGACGTACGGACAGACGGTCACGTGATTATTACGTCACTACCAAAATTTCTTGGCTTGATAGGTTACCAAATTTCCTTAGCAATGGAGCTCCGCTGACGGGCTAGCGCGCTGGTTCCGCTAAAATTGTGGAGCATTCAATTCGTGCAACATGTAAAATATGCTAGCCTTCAGTCAACAACAACTGAATGAAGAAACCTTTGACAAAGAAGAAACTGGAGGAAATTTCCACGAAACCTTCTTCCACCTGTTCTTGTCTCTTATTTGTGTTCGGGTTGTTTTCTGAGGAAACTATATGCTGGAAGCTGAACATCAACTAGTTGTGTCTTAGATCACGAGCTGTCGTCCGGCATTACAAACACCTAGAATTCCGCAGCAAGAACAAGTATTTCGCTTAGGAATCAATTTAGTACTTTAGGTTCATAATAATCTTTTGTTGGTGTAAGCGCAAAAAAAGCACTAAGTGGTGCGTTTCAAACTAAATTTGATCAAATGTAAACCGACCAACAATAAAACCATTCTGCAAGTTGTTTTAAGCTTAAGTGTTTTCCACCAAGAGATTTGTTATATAGGAAACAACTTCTAGAGACTCTTTTGCTCAACCCAGCCATTTGTATTGCCAATTTGTAGGGTCTTTGCATATTAAATTAATTTTCGTTTTCACTCTTTTGTTAGCACGTTTTGTCTTCTATCAAAATGCTTTGCTGCTTGTCAATTGCTTTCCTTTAGGTGAAAGCTTTCAGACACTTTCTCTAAAATAAAAAGGATTTAATCAAGTTTTTTATTCGTTTGATATCGCGATCAAATTAATGTCCCATTGTTTTTTCAATATATAAAATCACAAAGATAATCCGCTAATTTTCCTTTAAAGAGTATTTTAAGATTATCTGTTGTGACATTTCTGCCAATCCAAAAGTGCCTCAATTAGGTTGCCGTTCAATGTTAAGAAAAGTCTTGTGAATTTTTGGTGATTGAAACGAAAACAAGGGGAAGATATGTGATATTAATTTAACCGCTAAATATTGCGGGTCTGATGAGGTTGACCACTTAGAATTTGAAGAGAATAATTCAAATTAATTCCAGCCAATTACGGCTAAAATTGCTAATCATTTTGCTCCGTTCTCATGAACTCCGTCAAATAGTTTAACGGATTTTCTTTGACATCCATGAATACTCAACTTAAAGTGAATGAAATAAAGGACATTGCCTTTGTGTGATTGGAAACTGTTGTAAGTTCACATTTAAGAGGGGGGTGGGAGAAAAACGTCAAGTTGACTTACTAGTTTTGAGGCAAACCTCCCTGTATGAACAATAAACATAATTTCCATAATCATAAAAATGTAAGGTTTGTAACAAAGCACCCTCAACTCCAGCCTTGCTCCCAGCGACTCAAAGGCCAGGGCACTCACAACTGTAAAGAGGGCCATTGACAAAAATCTCACTGTTTTATTGATGTGTGTTTTATTTCTCTCTTAGCTCAGTGCTATGACAACAAGCCTGAGTGTGGTTACTGGGCGCTCAGAGGCGATTGCGCAGCGCATACCGGTTACATGAAGCCAAACTGCTGTGTGTGGTGCAAACACATTACACGTATGTATCAACACCAAATTTACACTACATTTGACGAACAAGAAAGGGCATTAGCCTTGAAATTATACGCACTCGAGCAAACAATATTTAAACCTAGTTTCTCCGGTAAGGAAAGCTGACTTGACGCAGTTTTTGTGGACACGGATTTTCTTTCAGCGGTTTAACTTAGATTTGACTAATGCTGCGTTTAGATCATCCGTTTTTAGAAACGAGTGACGACTCAGTGGTAGTACTTTTATTTAAAATTCAACAGGGTGGTCTCTTCAGAAGTAAAACAACTGCTAACTGCCATCTGCGGGTAATCCTCCCGAGTTAAATTATATCGAAAGAACACGCTTTACACAATAGTGACATTTGAATGACTTGTATCAAATTACACCATTTTTTTATAACCATTCACACTTGTCAACGCTGTTGTTAATTCTGATATGCTATTTCGTGTGACATACCATTTCTTTCTTAAAGACTGATTGCTGCGATATTTTTGATCGGTCGCATGCCCCCATTCGTTTTGTAAGTTGTGAGAGAGAACTGAATTGTAACTGGTACAGGTCAAACCAGGCAATTTAATTTCCGCCTAAATTAAAAAAAGCAGCGTCTCTTTGCCTAACTCTACTACCTTGCAGGATTTTCACAATCAGTTGACCTGAAGCGTAATTCAACTTAAAAAGAGTCAAGAAAGCTCAAGACATACATCACTTGATTAATGACGAAGTCTGATTTGAATATTCGTAGCAAAGTTCATTGGCACTAAATGAGTTTAAGACCAAGAAAACTTTCCGGTTTGCGTCGTCACTTCAAAACGAAACAAAGAACTAAACTAGAACGAAGCAAAAAGAGATGAGAAAACATCTGGATTGTGATTCCAACCAGCTGATTTCGCACTACCCGTTTCAAGGCTTTCAAAGAACTTTCAAACGGTCTACGACTCTACGCCACACGTGCAACGTCGTTCATTTCGTGCGCGAAATTCGTACAACACATGCTCTCTTTCCGCGGTGTCCACCAATTGTACATGTAATGTTATTTTTACTAGGTGTTAGGGTGGATATAAGGAATACTGGAAATCATTGCAAAACGTTGCAGAACCATAGAATCTTATTCGTTTTGAATTATCGATGGAGAAAATTTGAGCTGAAGTTAATCTCCGACAGTTGTCAGCACCTAGGCTATGAAGACTACATTTTCTATGTTATCTACTAGGTAATAAACTTTGCGGGATCTGGGTTTTTTTTTTTTTTTTTCGTTTATTGTTGGGGGAGGGGTGGAGGGGGAGTATTGTAAAAAAATACATATCGCAAAACCGCATTTCGTGTTGGAAATTTCATCAGATTATCAAATGTCAAGTTAAGGAATCCAAAATCATACTTCTGCATCGGTAACCTTTAGGTATTCCGAAGATAATGCAGAGCACGTAGTGCGGAGTGAATGAAAACAAAAGTAGAACTAAAAAGAAAGATGACAGCCAGCCAATCGAAATGCAATATCCTAATGAGACCTATCCCAAGGATACAGGAAGTCAACACATAAGCCCCCTTCTATCCTCTCCCCGATAGACGACCATGACCTTGAAAGTCCTCCTTAAAAAAAAGGAAAGCATTTTGTAGCCATGAAACAGCCCAGGCCTGTCTAATATCTGAATTTTTCATCGCGAGAAACGTTTTATTTCTCTCGAAACAGATTTGCAAGGGATACTCAAATATTTCTGCACGAACAGGGACTACCGGTGCGTGTCTTGGGCAAACAGCGACGAGTGCTGCAAGAACCCTGCCTACATGTTGGACTACTGCTGTGCAGCCTGCAAGGCCAAAGGTAACTGCTTTATTGGCACCATCATGAGTACTCCCTCACTAGCATCAACCAGTTCTTTCTATTTCACTGCCAAGGTAGTCCTTTCTCGATACATTAATCGTCAAAAATGTCAGTCAAAATTGGAACAAAACGCAATTAAGACTTGAAACAATTATAGAAAGGATGACAAAACAACTAAAACTCCTACTTTAACTAATGAGATTCTTGACCTTCAAATGTCTCGGGATATGTTTATGCTTAACGAGTCAAAGATAAAAGATAGTAAAAGTTCTTTGCATTGTCAATCTGGATCCTTAAATCCATTTTCGGGCTTGCGGCCAAGTAGAAACCTTTCCTTACTGTCTCTGCTTTGTTTCTTAAATGAACGTACAAGCCAGTTATCCATTTGGCATTCATTGGCTTTTATCACTGACAATTCGAGCTTAGAACGATTGTGTAGACTTCAACCACTTGGTCTGCTATGGTCTGGACAACAATTAAGATGGACTGGACAAACTTGTGATTACCGATGTGAAGAGCGTTTCAGATGCCCAAAATTTTGAGCATTCAATTAGACCCTTACTGTTGCAAATTTTGAAAAATTTGGCACTGCAAAAATTTTGGATAGCGGCTTATGAAAATTCTAACATGCATCTGAAGCGTTCGGGACAAATTTCTATATTTGGTTTGGTTTCCTATTTATGTTCCTTCTTGGGAATAAATGCAATAAAGAGCATACTGCGGGGTCGTGTTACCGCTAGAATTTTGATAAATCGAACGCGGGCTAGAGAAAGGTAAGCCGTTTATTAATATGTATGAAAATCACGCTCTTTCAGATGCAATTTGGAGTTAAAAAACCTTGAGTAGTTTTTCGTAAGAGTGCAAATTGGTGTGAAAAAATTGACGCAACGCCTGAAGGGTTACCGCCAAGACTTTTTACACACTTTAACTTAACAACTGTTCGCTTGCTCAAATTTCGGAAAAAGACCCTCGACGTCCGAAACTTCAGATACCAAACCTTGGGTTAAGATTTTGATCATTCGGATATCTTCATTTAATTGATTCCTTTAGTCCATTTCTGTATTTGTTTTCAATAAACCTATTGTAGTCCTTATGTTGGTGCGCTGTAAAACTTACATGTTCTTCTGCGTTCTAGGTTACATTGTCCCCAGTCCCTGAAAACGTCAGAAGGACATGAAGTATCACCTTGGAAAGGAATTACATTTAAGTTTGACGTGTACACATATTCTATTAGCCAAAAGACAAAATGCAGGGGATTTAGTGTAGTGAACAAACGAGTAACACTTAGTGATGCCTTCTACACGTAGCGAGGAAGTTAAATCAATATTGGGGTACATGTCGTATGCTTTGCACCTTCGCGTGTTGGCCTTGTTTTAAGGAATTAAGTAATAAGCATTGTAGTTAGCAACAGACATTGGAGCATTTCGTAACACGTCACGTATTCTGTACTAGGAGTTGCACCATTGTGTAATAAAAACAAAGGACGCATGTTCCGCGACAGGCTCGTTTTTTTCTTGTTTTTTTTTTTTTTTTTTTACTTTTTGTATAAACCTGTGCGTTTCAGTACTTTGTGACCCTTGTCTGACTCAAGAGGCGTTATCCAGTCTCGGTAGTCGGAGTGTCATGACTGCCTTCAGATGTTTTCTGAAAAAAAAGTGCCATTTGGCAAGACATCAGGGGTTAGAATTGAACTTTTATGAAACAGGTTGACTTAAATTAAGGACAATTGGGCAAAAAGACACCAAAACACAACAAGTTATTCCTCGATCTCTGCAAAAGCACTTCAGGTTGATAGCAAACTATTTTGCTGTCCCTCTGCAATCCCAATTTTCCTCAGAAACACTAATCGCCTCCTTCTCCTCCTTTAAAAAGTGTTCTAAAAATCACGGGAAAAAAATTCTGAACGATATCTTTGGCATTGGACCTGTACAAAGCAATTTGTTTGAAACTTCGAAGAGAAAACAAAGAGAGACGACTGACAAGCAAAAAATAACAAAAAAAAAACATCAACAACATAGCATTCAACCAGAAGCCTTTGCTTTAGCAATTTTAAGTTCAATGGAACCAGGAATTCTTTCAAAGCGTTATTAGTGTTCTGTACAGATAATTCTAAGAATCTCTGACAGTTTTTACGCTGTTTCTAGGAATATCGAGCCGTCACGTGACAGTTGACCGCGCCCTCTTATATTAAATTCACCTCATCACGGGCACCGTTTTGACATTTTGTTGAAAGGCGAATTGATTCTTGTATCATTGAAAAGTTGCAATTGAAAACATGCAACCCTTTCAATATCGTCAATAGCACGAGTTCTTGGCAATCCCAAAACCTGCCTGTCCTAATCAAGGTAAGGCAAAAACCTTTCAATTTCAGAGGTGAAACCTAATGAAAAGACAAAGGGTGGATTTATTTGAAGCATACGCGTATGGCTGTCGCATTTGCCCGTTGGAATTTTTTATTGTTTTGGAGATTTAAAACAATAAAAAATCCCAACGGGCAAACACCACAATTATAAGTACATGAAAACACCATTTGTCTTTTCATTAGTTTGCACCACCGAATACAGAAGCATAGAGAACTGTTTACATTCTTCTTTTTTTCTTCGGCTAAATAAACTCGAAGACACAGGGCAATCTCGATATTCAAGTTAGTTCATGTCGTCGAGGATAGCTTGACTGCATAAAAGTACTGCTATGACGGCGTCTGGAAAGAAACGGAGCTGTAGTGATTCTCTCAGTACAGGCGCTGTGGAGGTATGCGTGATTTGCAATCAGGAATGGCATAGCTTTCCACAAGCTACGACGAGAGGAATGCAAAAGTTGCTAGAGGCCACCAACGCACGGAAAAGTGTTTCTAATGAACAATATACAGAGGCAATTAAACGCATAACTGATCTAAACGGCCCTGTCGGAACTATTCGTGATTCATTCTGTCTACATTGGCCCAGGAATTGCTATTCTGACTTCACACACAAAGTTAAAATCGAGTGCTTGACAGAAAAGGTACTAAATAAACCCGGCGTCCAAACACAGAAAGAGTACTTGTTTTCACAACGAGGCGGCCTCCACTTTATCAGCAGGGGGTAGTGCGAAGTAGCAGGAGAAGTGTCGCACCTGTAGATTTGGGTCTTTGTCTATTTTCCCAACAATCAAAATGCCGAGAAGCACTTATATCAGTTACGTCATTCATTGTGAGCGATTCAATTCTTGCATCATCGTATCTGAATGATACAATGAGAGTCTACCTTGAAGGGGTCAGCGATGTCATTGCCGCAGAGGGTAGATATCACAAGAAGTATCTGAGCGTTTATAAGTACCACACAGGAAAAAACAAAGAGGAATCTCAAAGGACAGACATAGCCATGATTTTTCTCTGTTCTGACCTCCACTATGCTGCAGAGCGTAATCAAGTACTCCAGCTATCTGAGGTATGGGTTCGGTATAATGAGCTAGTCCAGGAAACCAATACACAAATACTTTTTCCGCCCAAATGTTGCCATGGGATCATTGCAGACAGTTTCTACCAGAGTAAAGTAACCTGCGATCAGGTTCTACTTTCGTTTCGCTCGGTGAAACATTCAGGCGGGACGGGCGAAACGAAAAATAGAGCCTGATACAATTCTTCTAGGGAACGTCTGCCGCCCACTTTTTTTGGTTGATTGACGTTCAACAAAACAGCCAATCAAAATTTCTTCTGCTTGCACGATCCTCGGTATGCAAATTTCCCATAACAGCAATTCGCAGAAAGTCACGTAAATGTCGGCAAAATAAGAAAATCATAGGCTACGATATATCTTCTAGGCACAAGTACTCAAATTTACACGATTGCTAACTTGAAGGTTCCAGTACTGTACATGGTTGCTCTGTCTGAGCTGAAACTGAATGAAAATTCAAAACACGACGACGTTGTCATGTACCAAAATATGCTGCATGCCTGAATCATTTCCCATTTCAGGTGGTATCCGGAAATATTCTCTTCCCATTTGTCACCGATTTTCTGCGTAAAAAACCTTGGGCAATTAAGAGAAATACCTTCAGTTTCATTCTTTAGAATAAAGATATAAATAAAACCGTTTATAAGCAAAGGAGTATTTTGTAATTTAATTCGAGAAGTGATAAATATTTGAAATTAGCAGCGAATTTTATCTCTAAGCAGCAGCGAATTTTAAAACGAAGAACATTTATTATAAAACTAGTCAGATCCTTTGATGTCAATGTCAGAGATCAATAAAACGACATAAGTATTAAACAATGAATGAATAAACTGAAAATCTTTATTGCGACTTGATTGCGGTTCTCGCCAAACATCAGTTTACCGTTAAGTTTACCGAATTATCGGTTGACTTGTTGATCATTCTTGGCGAAAGATACTTGCTCGTCTGCTGTTTGTTTTGTTTCGTAAAACGCGGAAACAGCCACTACTCTGTTCATGTTATCAATACTAGTTGAAAGCCGTCAAATGAAAATTCCGCGACACGATGCGATAAAACGGAATACATACTTCACTGTTGCTGTACTTCTCTGCTCCAGGTGAGGGACAGCTTGCGTCAAACCGAACGCCTTTCTCAGGAGAGAAAGAAATGGTGACAATTATCCTAGAACGACGAGAATTTATTAGAGCAACACATTTTACTTCGGCAGACTTGCTCCTTGGTTGTTCCTTGGTTGTTCCTTGGTTGGTCCTTGGCGATGGCGGTGGGATCGAAATTACTTCCGTTGACAGCTCTATTGTTAAAGGGCCAATCAGATGGCGAGATTCCCGCGGCCAAAATTTGGCCGCCGACACGAACTCTTGTGAGAGATTGTATCAGGCCCTATTTTAGCGAGCGACCAACATAAGAGAATATGAGAGCGATGCTAAAATTCGGCCTGATCGCAGGTTAAGAGTAATGGCACTGCTAATTATGACGAAAAACTGACAATGCCTCAATATCAGCACCAAGAAGATGATTTCTTATCGTTGATCCATGTCGCGTTAAAAATCAGAAGGGACCTGGTGGATACCCCCCCCCCCCCCCAGGACACCACGGATTTGACGTTACCGAGGAAGCAGCAATAGCCTCTGTGCCAGACAGCTTGTACCTCTTTTTGAACTTGCTGCTCAGGGCTCAGAAGCTGTTAGACAGCGTTGATAGTGATCACAACGACCAAACCCATCACACTCGAGTTTTGAGCATCGCACAGGATATTGTGTAAGCCGCTACCGATGGAGCCAAGTGGACGCCGAAACACATTGGCCTAGGCAGTACCCTTCATCAGGCGACGCGTTCAAGGCAGCTAGTAGAGCTGTTTACAGGGCGGGACATATTCTCAGCTACAGGCAAATCCTCAAGTTGGACACCTCACTAGCGCAAGACACAGTCGTGACTATGAATGAGAAAAACCGCACCATCCTCCCACCTAATCTAAACCTGGAGACCTTCATGCACTTTTCACCTGATAACATTGTCATCAACGATTCGTCACTCGATGGATGTAAGACTCGGGGCTTTGTGAGGCATGGGTCGAGGAAGGTGGTATTCTCGGAGCTGGCACCGCTGAACACCTTGTAGGATTTTAAACACCTTTAGGTCAATTTAGCTTTTTCTATTGTTTTGTTTTTTTTTCTTGTCAGGTACACAGTTTAGCACCTTTGGTACCCGCGTTGGAATGTATTGTAATTATTCACAATGTAAATGTATTATTCACAATGGAATGTATTGTAATTATTCACAAATTTACACGCCAGCGTGTCATTTTTTTGAAGCGCATCGGGTGCAGGCTGAGTTGTTTTTTCGTATGTGTCTATCCGCAGGACATTTTGTAAATTTCCTTTCCCACTTTGGTTCAGGTCCGCAACAAATGTAAGTGTTTTTGCCATTGCTTTGGGATCTAGATTTTTCTGACGCTTGGGCTCTGGGTTTCTGTTGTAACTTTATCTCAGTATATTTCCTTTCAGTTTTAACCGCTACAATGTGCCGATCTTCGCTTGCTGCGTACAATAAAGTTTCCTTCGGCACGTTTTAAAATGTTACGGTATTCTCCCTGACTCCGCCGTTGGCAGTTATGGTGCTGTCATGGCAAAAGAACCACATAGCGGCGAAAGAGCACTCGCTTAAGGCGAACGAACGTGTCATTGGATGCCGAAGGAGTTTTGCATGAACGTCTTTATCCCTTGAGATGTTCACGACAAGGACATGCCCCTGTGGTCCTTGCCAGAGTAAGGAAAATAATCCGTTTGTTATTGGACGATCGTAACCTTCAGGATGTTAAAGAGAAGCTCGTCCACCTTAGCGACGCTTACACAAAGTTTAAGGACGCTCATCGTGACTATTCATCACCGAATGCCACGAGTACTTGCTTAGAGAAGAGGAGAAAATGTCTGCCTTTTACCGAAAAATCGACGACTGGATCGCTAATACTGAGAGCAAACTTTAGGCTGCCTCACTTCAAAATGATTCCGAAACAAGACCAGAAGACTGTTAGCCGCATTGATGCGCTTACACCACTGTCTAGAGCATTGTCAAAACGGTCGAACCGAACTAGTTCATCGCTTGGCAGTCAACGAGCATCATCTATTGCTGTGGCATGAGCAAAGGAAGCTGCAAGAGTAGCAGAGTTAAAAGAGGAAAAAAAGTCAAGTATTAGATGAGAAAATGTTTCGCTTGAAGCAAGAGGAGTTGCTTTTAAATCTGGAAGTCAAAATCGTCAAAACTTCAGCGAAAGAGGAAGCGCTTGACGCAGCAATTACCGATCATTCATTATCTGCTTCACAAGCTAAACCAGTTAATTCGGCTATCCTACCTCAACATCCGTTGAACCTGAAGGTAGATCCTTCGTGGTCTGCTCCGCATGGTAAGCCAGTTAATTCGCCTATCATGCCTCATCACTTGTGAAACCCCTTTTGTGGATCCTTCGCTGCCTGCTCCGCAAGTTAAGCCAGTTAATCCGCCTATCGTGCCTCATCACTGGTCGAACCCATACGTGGAACTCATTCCACACATTCTCATTACCCATTGAGCCAGCACGCACCCACTCTGCATGCTTCACAAGTCAAACCAGTTAATTCGCCTATCCTACCTCAACATCTGTTCAACCTGAAGGTAGATCTTTCGTTGTCTGGGGAATAATAATGTTTGGATGGGGAATTGTAAATGAACCTGTTGTGAGAGAGCAGTACAGAAGAATCACGAGTTCAGTTAATTCTAATTTTAGGCTTGAGGAAACTGGCCTTGTAGATTCCACGGACATCCCATACATTGGTGCACGTCCAGTTGCACTGGTTAGACCAAATAGTGACTAATGCAGCGCACGATGTTTTCCAGCCTTTTAACACCTGGGGCCTGCTGTCTCCATTGAACTACTCTGTCTGACTATCTGTCTGTCTGTCTGACTGTCTGTCCTTTTTCTGTCTTTTAACATGCATGTTCTCTTCACTGTTCTCCATACGTTAATCTGATGGTACTAGTTAAAAAATTTCCTTTAAACTTCAAGACGTTTTATTTTTGGTGATCATTTTCTTCAGTGTCATTACCTGTATGTTTGATCAAGTAGTGATATTGTAAGGAGAAATTGGGGGGTTAAAGGGTTAATACCTCAAAACGGCTCATTTCTTTCTTACATTTTTTATACTTAATATAAGGAGAAAATAAAATGAAAACTGTAAATGGTTTGAACCCAGGAGTCGTATCATAAGTCGGTGCAAAGTATGATGATCCAGGTGAGTGTAGTACTGAGAAGGAGTGTTTGGGATGACACTGACTGAGTGGAAGTTAACTCTAATGATGACTTCCGTTCATGTTGTCGAAACATCAGTCAAAATCATCACAGACACTTCCTCTCGGACCTAAACTCACCCGAACGACCATACCTCACCTACTGATAAGATGAGAGCTATAGTGTACAATCTCCCTATAACTACAATGCTTTCATAAATAAATTACCAAAAATACAAGGTACACCATTACACATGTAGAACACTCTCTGTTTAATATCCCTGTCTCATTTTCAAACTTTACCAATTACTGGTGGGAGTAAATTAGTAAGAGCGGTACAAATAACAACCATATCATCTAATACATCCTTAAGGGTCAGAGGCACCACAGACTGGAAAAAATATAAGCCGTTTCACCCATGGCACTTTGTAAAGGGAGGCATATAAAGTTTTACTTGCTTTGTTAAAAGGAGATCTTGAACGTTAAGACCGCGGTCAACCATACAAGCTGAATTTGAAGGGAACTTGGATAATACATCACAATCAGAAAATGTAAATCTGTAAGATGACGGTCGTCCATAGCCTTCTGACACAAACGAAACATCTCTTGCTGGAGTGATGGACACCTGAAAATAAATAAATTTAAGTGCACCTTTAAACATTGTACATTTGTATAAATGCTTTTTTTACCATATTCTTACAGTGTATGAAAGTTCAAAGCAGACAGACATGACCAAATTTATAACATCAAGACAAATGAAAACTTACGAAAAACGTACTGCGTATTTGGATGTTACGACTCTTGTAACTGGAATCTGTTAGTGCCTAAGAGCGTTTCTGGATATAGTTCTCTGTACAGTCCATGTTTGAACAAACTCCAGGAAATGGTTTACACAATTTTGCAGGTTCATGTACACTTCTTCAAACTGTTTTATTTTTCTTTGACATCTTCTATGTCAAAAGGCTTATCTTTAAGATCGGGTATAATGGCTTTTGCCTGCTCAAATTGGCACTGTAATTCAGACAGTTTTATGAAGCGCTTCATACAATGGACAATCTGGATCAAATTCATGTTCGCCTCGAGCCTTTTCCTGCCCTTGACTGTTAAGGGTAAAAGCGTAGTTGTGATCTTTGCGTTCTGGAGGAGTGAACATGTTTTCTGAGTCCATTCGATTTCCTGGTGATGGCTGGTTTGCACTGTGTGAGATGTCGAAGTATGATTGTTGTTCAGGCTGTTAATTCCCAGGTAACTTCTCGACTACACTGTTGATTTCCACCGCCGCTGTATTGGTTGTCCCTTAATCTTTTACCAACTGTTTTCTCGCCCTCTTCGGCTGAATTTTTAGAACGTTCAATTTCCGCTTTCGCATTCTATTTAACAATCCAGAATCACTTTCAGCAGTAGGGAGGTTTAGTCTCCGATAAGCTGCAATTTTCACGACCTTTAGGCACATTATGCCTCGAGGTCTGCGTTGGTGTTTTAAATACAGTATCTCATTTGATGCTTTCCTTCCCAGAGGTGTTCTTTGCGATGTCTTTCTCGATTCGGAATTTCTGTTCGACGTCCGTCCTTGAAATGATTCGAGCAAACACATGAGCTTCCTTTAATTTTCTGGAAGACCGGATCGGTTCGAGCATATTTTCCTTTTTCAAAAAGGAATCCTTATTGTCTCTTTGCATCCATAGAACCGAATTTTTTCTGCATGCTCCATTTTGAAGAACCTTGGGGGAATACGAAAACAACAGCTTGATTACGGAGACCAACATGAATTTGCCGGGCAGTTTTCTTTTCCTGGGAAATAGTGAAATTTCCTCTTACAATTTCTTACCTTTCAGGATATCTGCGGTCATTGTCGCATCCCTACATAGAACAGTGATCTCCTTTGCCCGTCGTGGATGTAAAAAGCTTTACAATTATCGAGAATTTTGAGCAGTATTTACAAAATACACCTAACTTGATGACAGCACAAAATTGACACAAGAACAACGAAGGTCATTGCAGGATTTCATCTCGTGAGAGACTGGAACTAGTTTCACGCCTACCGGATATTTGCATCCATGAAATTGATTTATGCCGCGAAACTTGAACTTGCTGTATACAGACACGATCCTTACTGTAGTTGCCGACATGAATACCTCTAATGAATACAAACGGAACTAGAGGACCCTTATTTGATAAATGGATAAACAGGATGTAAAATCTGTGCTAGAGAAGCTGAAATTGAAGGGAACCGGAACGAAGAAGGAACTTGTTGATCGGCTGCTGAATTAGCACGCCGCGTGACAATCAACTGCTCCAAAAGAGAGTTAAGGAGGTAAGACTTATACCTTTGAAACAAGCATGGATCCATCACAAATACCGCCACCATCGTCTCACTGAAGCGTTAATCAGACGATTTACTGTGAGGTTGACTCATCCAGTGTAAGTGATTACACTGCATTTGAGAGACAAGGACGTAAAGGACAATATCGCAAGGCCACGAGAATCTTCTATTCTCGGAAGATAAAAACAGTAAAAATACACAAGGATGGTGGAGTTATGCTAGTTAAGGCCCTGAACATCAAACGTTCTAGGCAAGAAATAAGTCAGCCGGCAGTACTTATGTTAAAAAATTATCATCCCCTGAAAGGTAGCCTGAGAAAACAACCGACGTCTCGCGAGAGCGCCACTCGAGTATGGAATTTCTGCACTGGTTACTCAGACGTCGTTTTACTAGGGCCTCCCAAAACGTTGGCTATTTTCTCATGCTACCTGAAAGGATGTTGCTAGTGCCCAATAGGCAAATGTGGAATTGTGGCCGGGTTGCACTAGACCAATTTCCAATTTTTTCCTGTTTTTTGGCGCTAAAATTTTGACAAAAATTTAGGCTGTTACAATTTATGAAAACGACCTAATGATTTGCATTATGTCAATCAAAACCCACGTGGAGAGTTGTTTTCTATCACACCAGAGGCCAAAACATGGATGGAAATCCATCATATGATTTTTTTTTTCGCTTTGGGATTTTTGTGGAATTTTCAAATTTAGGCTTAACAAAACTCAATTGCACTTTTCATATTGGTGTTGCATTATCAGCAGGCTTTTCTTCGCGTAGCTGCTGTTTTCAGAAGACGCATATTTCGGTTCCGCAATAGACTTCACTTACGAAATCCTCCATGGTCGTAGACTTAACCACGCCCAGCAGAGTCATGGTTTGATCAATACTGGGGATCTGGTATTACAAACCCGTTTATGGATTCTCCTAGCCTGCGTTGCAGGCGTAAACGGGGGAGGGGAAGGGGAGCAAGAACGCAGAAGAAAAGTAGGGGATTTGGGAATAGCCCCCAGACCCCCAGTTTTCTGCCGCGTTCTCGCTTCCTTTCCCCTTCTCCTTTCACGCCTGCTACGCAGGCTAAGATTCTCCCCCCAAAAACGCACCCAAAGATGCACCAATCTGTGTGTATCTCATGATCAGCAGAGTCAACGCCACTATATTTCCAGGACAGAAATATTCCGGAAGTCTACATTCGCGACCTGCTGAGAATGGATAGAAACAGTTTTCAGGCTCTTTTAGGTATCCTGGAGCCATAAATAACGAGACAGAACACGCGCTTTAGGGACTGTATACCAACAGAAAAGGTTTTAGCTTTAGGAATGTATCAGCTAGCACACGGCAACTGATTCATTGCATCGCATTGGACCTGTATTTAACGTCGGTAAAGCTACTGTAATTGAAACTGTTTGAGACGTTGTTGGGGCTTTATTTGAATTGAAAGACCAATATATACATTTTCCAGAAACAGCAGCTTGTATAGAGACATTTAGGCACTTCAGGCATAAAGTGCAAACTGTGAAAATGGCGCTCCTCCATTTTTTTCCCTCCAAATTCAGTCACATCACACCATTCCCTGGTGTGCTTTTAGGAAACTTAACCATGCCACATGGTACTGGTATGCAATAATAAAATATGAATATAAAAGTGCACGAGCTACAAAATGCAAATTTTGTTTTTCTCAAGGATGAAAACAATGCTAAATTAGAACGATATTGTTATCCAGCGTCAGAAGCGCGATGGAATCAACTGGCGAAATTTGTTTCCAGCTTCAAGGCGGAAAAACGGCTCCTTTGAAGTTTGGCCGGTTCGACCAAATTTTTTCATTTTTACCAAAGGTGGTTGCACTTGTTTTTACGGGTATTTTCAGTGAAAAAAAAACGACACCGCGGCAAAATGCACTGCGCATGCGCTTTATTTTTACTTCTTGTCAATGCTCCCCTATTGAAAACTATTGGCAAGAATAACAAACTCGGGTTCTGGCCGCGAATTTTGAAAAACTTAAGCTCCAGACATCAAACTTAAGGTTAAAAAATCCAGAGCAGCTTCAATATAGTTTTCTCTGTTTCTACACCTTTGCACCTCGTAGTTTCGGGCTTGCACCCACAGCGAAAAAACATCATGAAAGTCGATAGTTTACGTTCGCATGTCGCCATTGTAGTGGCATTAGGGAGTTTAAGCAACCACCACGGCGACGGCAACGAGAACGTCGAAAAACAATAGGCTTTAATGAGCAAAATAATAACTCTGCACGTGCGTTACACATTCTGGTACATTTCTTTTCCGTCCTCTGCAAAACAACAACGTGAAATGACCAGTTTTAGGTATTTTTTTTGGAGAAGGGGAACACACGAGGGTGAATTTTTCTTCTCTTACTGGACTTGAGCGCCATCCCTGCGAATTCAGTTCCTGGACAGTTCGAAAGCACACCGAATGAAAATGAATAACCATAGGAAGCCCAAGCATAATATTTGAATATCATTAAAAATGGCGTTTCAAAATATAAGACTTTGTATGGGATTTCGAAGCGAACATTTCGAGCAATACATAACAACGAACTAACTGAATAAAGTTCATGAAACATTACATGGTGTTGTTTGCTATCCTTACAACGCATTTTGAGCAATTTTAGGTCCATTTACTTAACTGTGTTAGTACGTGTATAATACATTGGCAAGGAAGGAGTCATTTGGCCTGATTTAGCCACTATCACCGCTAAACACGTTTCGGAATTCGCTCAAATTTACCCACAAATTTTGTTCAAGCTCCCATTCTGACTTAGCGACTTGACAAAAGGAAGACATACAAGTGATTTTCTCAAAACCAACTGCGCATACCTCGTGTCCAGAAAGAATTATCCACTGCACAAAATCATAATAGCATCTCAAAATAGGCCGCCATGGATCCGTGAGGATCCCGATAGTCCCATTTGACCGCGGTTGGCACTGGACACCAGTCAAATTATGCCCTTATGAGGAGGGCCACGCTCAAATATTATGCTTGGGTGTCCTGTGGAATAACATTAGCTCGAAACCGGAAATGACCGAAGTGAGCGCATGCGCAGACGTTTTGCCGCGGTGTCGAAAAAAAAGACCATCGCACGTGCAAATCGGACCAATCACGGGACGAGGGCTTCCCGGAAGAGTTTTCGGCTGTTCGCCCAGAAGCTAGGTTGCACTTTACTCAGCCAATTTGGTCACAATGTTTTCAGAAGTATGACATAAATGCACAAAATTTATCCTAGTGCAACCCGGTCCTAAGCTACCATACCGTTGCTCTCCTGTTATTTTTGGAGTATTACTCTAAGCACAAAGTTTGCTTGTTTTCCCTAACATGCACCCAAAAGATGCAAAATGGCACAAGAAAGGAAGCAAGTCAGGTGCTACATATTATTTTATAAAACTTTGTATTTTTAATGAAAGCAACGTCATTTTGAGAATTTAGGCAAGTTTCTCATGTCACACGCGTGAAATTGTAAGAAATTGAGTCTTTTTACTCAGTGCTAATTTACGAAATTTCATGAATGAAGATTCACAGAAGAAGAAACAGGAAGTTTTATAAATAAGACATTAAGAGAAGGCTTAAGTTGTTTCTTAAAACCAAACGCGTTCATTTTGGGGGGGGGGGGCGGAAGCTGCATAAAAGAGATACCGCTCGATAAGCAAGCAAGGGAGAGTAGACTTTTATCCGATTGGTTAATCCAATCTGGAATGGAACTTCATTGGTTAATCATCTACCAAACGCGGGGGAACCAGCAGACAGCTTTGTTTATGCGAAAAGGACATGGTTTTTTATAACAATGCAACGAACTCAACTGGGGCACCCAACGTTTTTCGGCCAATCACAAGACGAGTTCGGAACGGAGTTCGTTGATTTTAGACCAACCGCAATAAGGGTTAAAATTCAACCACTAGTTTGTTTCGTGCTAAGGGCTTTCAAAGTTGATTTTTATGGCGGAATGTCTTTTTTTTTCGATCAACGACAAGGCAAGCAAATAGAAAGGCAAACAAACATTTACATATACCGAGCGGCGGCCGGGAATTTTAAAGACTGAAACGGACTAAAGAAAATATATTCCCCGAATGAAGGCCTGAAGACGAAACGGACTCGACTCAACGCAAAACATAATTTCATTCTCCTTCACCAAGTTCGTCCGAATGAAAAATATTTTCCTTCTAATTCGGACACCGCAAGAAAAAACAGAGATAAAAGACAACAAGAGCGAGTACAGGTTGGGTAGCTTGTTTCGGGTAAAACAAACACCTACGAGAAACGTTTATTCCAAAGAATCTCTCACATAAATACAGTAAATAACTGAAAGTACAATATTGCAAGTGAAAAAACTCAAGTCCAGTGTTCTGAGCAACATTCAGCCTCTCTACAACCTGTTCTTTTACATACATGTCCTTAGCGAGATCGGACTTCCAGCGACCATGTAGTTTCAATAAGCGTTCTCTTGAAGGGCAATTCTTTAAATTGGTTACAATGGAAGTGGCGCCGCCAGACCTAAAGAAATCGTTGATCATAGCCTAAGTCGCTTAAACATTCCTTGAACATCTGCATAAAGCACGTGTAGGAAATTTTCCTATCGCCCAAAACATACTTTCCAACGGATTTAAGGAAATCAACGTTTCTAAACAAAAATTCTGGGGAGACATGGAAATGGTAATATTAGCACTATCTAAATATCTTAACAACAACCGATAGGGGCGCGTAAAATTCCCGGGCTTGTGTACAAACACATCTTGACCTTCTCTGTAAACATCTGTCTTGCTCTCTGGGAAGACTAATGGTAATATAGTCCGAAAACACTGTGATATTGCAGAGTCGGGTGTTAAGAAGCTCATTTGAACGGAAAAGACCTACGAAATAAAGAACACAAATAGCAGCAAACCTTAAATCTTTAAGAGTAGCAGTATCAGGAGCGTACTTATTAACCTGAATAGACTTAATTAACTCTAACGAAACCGGTTCCTTCTTTTTTACAGGTCCAAGTCTTGATCGTTTTTCCACTTCAACTAAATTCTTGCAAAGTCCAACATCTCAAGGGTTACTAGGTAAGGGAAAAAAACTATGGACCCTTTTAAAGGCAGCATGAACCATACTAACAGCAGATACCTTCTTCTTTTCTAGTAAATGCGATAAATACAAAGCTAAATGGGTGACATTAGCAGGCAAGGAGCAAGGGCAGCCCAACAGCCTGCTGATAGCGAAAAAACAAATTAATTTCCCTCACGTATTTAGACACAGTTCCTTTAGCTCTAGGGTGTAAACAGTGTTTGACAATGGGCTTCAGTGAAGCAACAGATTGTGACCCCGACGCATATGTCTGAAGCAAAACCTGCAGAAGAAATGAATAATAACCAAATGAAAAATGCTAAACAAAAATCGAAGAAAGTAAGTATTAAAGAAAAACTGTCACCTGCTATGAGCCTTGTACTTGAGACATACCCACACAAACAGACAATACAATCAGCCCATTGGCTATATTTATATTTAGTATAAATCTACTAGCGTTCTATCACTAATGCTGTTCTCTGATTGGCTACGCTACTCACTATCTATTCTGTTGTATAAATATTGAGAAGAGTGTTTTCCGCGCGCGGTGTGACCTATTTATATCATTTTTCAATAAAAACATGTAGCGTCTGCTGTTAAGTTTTGAATGTCTAGTAGATTTATACTAAAACAATTAGATTATTCGCTCTCGATTTCTATGCGTGATAGTTGATTCGGCCTTCGGCCTCAACTATCAAGCGATAGAAATCTCGAGCTCATAATCTAATTGTTAAATATAAATTATGCATAATCAAACTAAACGTGCGCGATCACTGGGATAATCTTCGCTCAAACTCAGAATGATTGTCAAGCAAATTGTCTGCCAATCGGCAACAGTACTACAAATGCAATTCGTTGTGCCCTCGGCACTAGCACAACAGTCAAAATCATCTTCTTGATTGCCAATCGGCAGTAGCACTACAGTGCAATTCATTGTGCTCTCCAAACTAACATAACCGTCAAAAAACATTACTGTCTGTCCATCGACAACCTTACTTAACAGATGCAGTTGATTGTGCCTTTTGCACTAACATAGCAGTCAAAAAACATAAATCCTTCAAAATATCTTGAGAGCGGTCCATCAGCAATTGCACAGAGGCTCTACATATACGATCAACAAAGAATCAGAAACTCCAAGACTTAACCGACACTAATCTTACAGCGATAATGTAACCGTTCTAGAGGTTGGAACCAATTAATGATCTTAGAGCGCTTTCGTGACAACAAGCGTAATTAAAAATAGCGATATTCCTTTATCAACGAAGAACAACGTTGCCATAGTAATGGCCAGAAGCTAGCGGAGGGCCATGCGGGGACCACCAAAGCGACAGCAACATTTTGCAATCTAATATAGCTAAGGACCCTAGTAAGAATGCTAACAGGTGGAACTACCAGACAATTCTCCCCTTCTTATGACTGAAAAAAAAGTATCAACTCCAGCTGTGCCAGGATTCCAAAAACGAGAGAAAAAACGCGGCGTTTTTGCATTGTAATACGAGGCAAAACAATCCAATGAATGAGGACCCCACATGCGTTCCAAGATATCAAAACACTGGGAGGTAAGTTGCCAATCATCGCAATCCCTGATTTTACTAACGAAATCGGCTTGAATGTTCAGATCTCTTGGGATCCACTGAACATGCAAGTCTACATCACGATATTACGCTGAAAACAGTAGGAAAAAATCTTGTAAGCAAAGTGGTGCAATTGAAGTTTCATACTACCAAAATCTACAATTCTGGCGGTAGCTTGATTGTCAGTAAACGATTTGACGTGAGCGTCAAAAAGTTTGTCCTCAAAGGCTTGTAAAATGTAGTAAATAGCAATGAGCTCGCGATGGGTCGAACTAAGCGATCTTCTTGATCAGTGAACATAGTATGACTTATAAACTGCTCACTACCTTGGATAAGCGCTCCACAAGGATAACTACTGGCATCGGAATATACAATTTTGCTGTGAGAAAAAACAGGCTTGATTTTCCCGCCAAAAATTAACTTCAACAAGACAAAATTCGTCTAGGTCAAATTCCGTATCCCAATAGCGTAGACAAAAAAGGGGATCTTATAGCCATAGTGAATAGTCGGCAATATAAAATCAGAGGCTTGCAAACGTAGCCAGAACGAAAATATGCGCCTTTAGACGACCGCGAACAGAATGAGGGGAAGAACTGGAATAGGCCACTTCTCCTTTATTAAAGTAAAAAAGTTGTACCTCAATCAATTGGTTTTCGTCAGAACGATCTTCAACGCCACCGTCACTTTCCGCCGAGTCCTGAACTGGATTTGTCGGGCTGACTGTCGGTGAAAACGGTCCTACATTGTGAGCTCCAGTGTCCCCTGTGACCACGGTGAAGCATAAGTCGGATGGACGAGGTGCTCGATGGTCTTTTACAAACAGATAAGGAGAAAAAAACATAAAACAAACACTTAGCAAAATACAAATACAATAAAAAGTTAAGCGTATTGTGCTGAATGAAAACCCGAAACCTGGAATGAATATTCCAGTACAAATGCCCTCCTCGTATACTGATAAAGCAAACGAACAATAGTTCGTAATTATAAGGTGTAAAAGCAATTCTAAACAGAGAATACAAAGAAGCATAGTACATGCTTGGTATGTCCTCAAACGAAGGAAAATTCATTTACAGAATGTTGAGGACGAAAGACTAAACACGAGTATATTTACTGAATGACGGCCACGGTCGGGAATGTTGAGGACGAAACGGACTCAACGCAAAAATATTTACCAAATGAGAGCCAGCATTTGGACTCTACATTAGAAATTAAAGAGAGACTAAATCCAGGGGACTAAATGAAATAAATACCTCGAAGGCAGGCTTCAACGCTGATTTCACTGCGAAATGTTGTCATTTCGATCTTCAAAAAGGCAAACAAATACGAGTAAAACGCTAAAAACGGACTAAATATTAATCGATTTACCGAACGACGGCCTCATTTAGTGTTCCCTGCTAACAGAGTCTGACAAAACAACGGAAGAGGAAACGTTTGCTAGCAGGGAAGACGGCCGGAAATGTAAAGATGAAACGGACCCAAAGCGAATTTTGAAGATATATTTTATATGCCGAATGACGGTCACATCTGACCTCTCTGACCTTGGTTGTTCGTTAGCCAATCAAAACGAGGAATTTTTTTTTCAAATTTCAAATGTTCGATTGAGCAACGTTTCAAACATGTCGGTACAGTTGCGAATTAATCAGGCCGGGGAACTTTATGACAGTGGGAGTAGTTTACCTCAGTTTATTCGCGAGAGAGTGTCAGATTTCCATCACGAAGGTGTTTCACAAAGAGTAATCGCACAAGAACTCAGTAGAAGTCGCCACTTCGTCCAGAACGTTTTACGAGACTACGATGCCACAAACTCCTCTTGTCAGCCAGCCAAAAGTCATAAAGGGCGCTCCGTTCTGACGCCAAGCGCCACTGAGTGTATCGAGATCGAAAAACTTTGCAAACCAAGCGTTTACTGTACAGAGTTGCAGAACAGGCTAGTATTGGATGGCGTTGTCCACCCCGCCGATCTAAATCACGCAAGCACCATCAGTAACTTTCTAAGAAAAGAACTTTTGATGACTAAAAAGAAAATTCATGCCGTAACATCCGAGTCCAAAAGTCAGGCTTTAGAGGAATACTCTAATTTCTATCTTGACCAGGTCAGTGAGTTAGGGGCCGATTACGTGAGCCGGGCTGGCTCGGTTTGCAGGGCTGGCTCGGTCTACTGAGATGACTGCTCAGCCCGGTATTACATGAGGCGAGCCAGCCCGCCTGCGGCTAAATTTAGAAACGATGGCTACACCAAAGAGCATGAATCGAGTGTTTTCACTTTCGCTAATCCATTATTTTGGTGTATTATTTTCAGTTTTACGTAGGTTTATGGTCTGATAAACCATTACGTGTGATATTAGCCTGTGTCAGGCTCACGGTAAGTGGAGACGAGCGAAAAAGCGAGCGAGCAGCAAAAAAGCAGGCGTGCGAAAAACGGCGGGAGAGAGCCTGTTAGCATCTTTTTAAATACCTTATTCCGCCCACTACCCCGTCCACTTTCAGAACGTGTCAAAATGTCAAATTTCAAGATGTCAAAATGTGCGGTGTATGAGGGATTCGCGCGTGATCGCGAGCTGAACTTGGTGTGCAATGTTTGCCAAGGTCGTTCATATGTGCTGCGTTTAATTCGTGCATTGAAGGCCACCTTTCTAAGGTTTTGCAAGAAAAATGGGACGTGTCTGGGAACAAATGTCCCCAGAGTTTCTTTGTTTAACGTTGTTCGTGACAAGGAGCTAGTTTGTTACACTGGCGAAGAATATTTTTTGTTGACCGATGTTGTTGGTTCCCTCGCGATTGGTTTCGACCTTGTGCGAAACGAAAAACTTCCCGATGTTAGTCGTCTGACTTGTGCGAGGACGTTGGCCAGAATTTAATATCGCACAAGCGAAGGAAGGGATAGATCGCCTGGAAAACGAATGTCAAGCAATTCGCCAACGGGAGTTTCGCCTTTAGCGAAGAGAACTCGGGAACTAGAACATGTGGCGACTAGTTTGAATACCAAGCGTACCCTATAGAATAAAAATTTCAAGTCGATTGTTGCAATATTGATTTTTAAAAATTATTCGATTCAATAAACCACTGTTCAAACGAAGAATGAAACTTAGGGGCCGATTTCATGAGGCGGGCTGGCCCGCTTAGCCGGGCTGGCTCGGTTTGCCGGGATCTCGGCACGTCTGTGAAACAGAGGATACCTAAATACCGAGTCAGGACTCGAGCCAGGATTCGAGCCAGGACTCGAGCTAGGACTCGAGCTCGGGACTCTGAAGATTTTCCCCGTTTCCCGCCATTTTGACCACGTGACCAGTAAGTAGTCACGTGAGCTTGGCTTTGTTTTTCTCGAGCTGAGCTTTTTCAGGCAAGCATGGAAGGTAAGCTTAAATATTGAAGAATTGTCTTTAATTAGTAACACCTTTCATTGTCTTTTTAATGCTTTGATTACGAGGGTTACGATCTAACAAAGTTTTTTTAAATCATTGCAGAAAACCTGCCTTCCCTTCGTGTGCGTTATCTTCGCGCGTGGTAAGTACATTAATTTGATGATTTTGTAAGCTTACTTGCCCAACTAAAGCTTGTGAGAGGACAAACTCGTTTGATATAAGCTGAGTTCTTTGTAAGACGAATATTGATGTAAAATATTCATATTCGTGAACAAAACTGACGAATGCATTAAATTATCGTGTAGTTTATATTTTAGTTGAAATGAGTTTTGGTTAGATAGCTCTCTATCGCTATTAATTTTGTCAATATAAGCTTACCTGGACCAGTAAATTTGTACTAGGATCGTTTTGTACACGTTAAGAGCACTCTGCAGAGGGTCTTACTTACAGAGACAGCAAACACGGGAGAAGAGAACGAAAAAACATGAAAACATGGCGGCTGACCGCTAAATGTCGATTACATTTCCTGGATTAGCTGAAATTTTTCGATTTAAAACGAAATAATGGAGAAGACTCTGTCCCTAGAAGTTAGTTGCTTGCTGGCGACTAGCAGTGCTATCAGCAAAACTCAGTTTTACCCTTTTAATGTCAGGTGAAATTATTCGGTTAGCTATACTACTGCATTCATGTATGTAGACTTGCTGTGCTTCAACAATGTTGTTCTTGCCTTGGACTTGTGATGAGATTAAAAATGGACGATGCATTGCTGCATTTATTTCTCTATTTATCGCATTTCACAAGCTCGTATGGGATAAATATGACATGGTAGATAGCTAAAGAGGCAAGTGGCACCGAATTGGCTTGTGATATTGTGATATAACTATTGTGGTTTTTAATTTATTCCTTTATGTTGTTTTTATATTCTAAATTTATTTTCTAGGTAACACACATAGATTTGACCGAATTAGACTCAGTAAGTATAGCATATAGCACTATATAAGTATAGCACTATTTATATCCATGTATTATGGCTTAGAGGAGTCAAGAGAGTTTTGGGCTTTTCAGTGGTGATACTAAAACAAGGAAACAGTACCAATTCAAAAGACGACACTAACAAAGAAACCAAAACCCCCCAAAAAACATCACACAGGATGGCAGCAGTTTTTAAAAGAAAATGTAAGCAATGTTAAAGTCAAAGGTGAAGTATTTTCTTTCTTTTTTTGCACTTTGATAGGGAGATGATGAAAAACAAAATGAACAGTTCTCTGAAGGGTAAGCAAGTTATACTCTTCTGAGATAAATTTACTAAAGGCTTTTTACTCATTGTCATTTGTTAATGTTGAATCTATTAATGTTTTAGAGGAAGTACAGAAAGCGAGGATGACTTGATGGCATCAGTATCCAGGTACAGTCATTTTGTTTTCTGGATCGTTGTAACAATGTTGCAGTGTTATTTTAAAGACAAATAATTATAACATGCTGGACACTTTTAGGGGTGAAGAGTTAATGCTAACTTTAGTTGCTGTGTATACAGTGTAGACAAGCTGTCAATTTCAGTTATTTTAAATTTTTCATTTTGTGTGCAGTACCTGAAAACTAGCTGTTGAGTTGTCTCACGTACATGTACGCTAAGCATATGTACACATTTAACCAGTAATCTCATCTCATCCCATCTCTCATGCTCCCTTTATTATAGCTGGGATCCCACCAGACACACTACAAGAACTGATGTCAAAGCAGAAGTTATAGAGATTTGTGAGAGGGATGGCAAAAGTGAAAGTCGTGGTCATCTTGCAGAAGAAAGACAAAAAAGGTATGCGTTGTTGTGATAGTCATTAATGACAAAATATAATTTCAAAAGTGGCGGCTTTTAAAAAACTGTCTAAGCAGGTAATGGTATTATGCACAATAACGTTGAGCCTTTCATGTTTGTCTGAACATACATACATACAAACAGTACGCGATTCATGGAGGTTTTTTTTTTGAGTGTGACATTTACTGCTGTATTTACATGTATTGCTGTACAGTTCTTTTTATAATTTTCCTTTTACGAATTTTGTCTGCAGAAAACAGTTTACTGGTATTGTAACATCTCAACAACTGCGGGCAAGTAAAGTCAATTTTTATTAAGTCAAATCTTGTTGCTTCTTTGTTTATTGACCTTATTTTAAAAAGAAAAAACCCTCTGACTTTGTAATTTAAAAATGAAAAATGAATTAATGAACCAACGAACAAACGAACGAACAAACGAACGAACAAATATATTACACAAAGTCAAAAACAGTTCATTGATTTCTCGGTTGATTGACACCACGACACTGACCATAGAAGGCATGTGGTCATCATCATTATTATCATCATCAAATTATGGAGTTCATTTAGGGGTGGACCATAAGATTTTTCCATGAGGGTTTTATGAATTTTAGCTGCTCGATATTTTTTATATTCTCCCAGCCTTACAGGATAATTTTTGGATGCTCGCTCGCTAATATTTTACTTGTAACAGCCTTGCTCGATACTTTTTTGGGATTTGACCCCCCCCCCCCCCCATCAAACAGATAATGGTCCACCCCTTATAGTAAATTTAACTGCATATTTCCCCTGTTTACTGCAGGAAAGCGGAACCCAGTCTGAGACAGATAGTGACTCAGAGGAGGAAAGCTTGTCAAGCCCACATTGTCCTCAGTGCTTTGCAGTTTTTTCTTCTCGAAGTAATTTAAAGAAGCGTCTAAGGTTGGGCCGCTGAAAAGCCTCCAAAAGGTGAAGACCATTGAATTATTAATTATGTCACAGTTTTTGACTCTCTGCTCTGGTTTTTAAATCTAAAGCGGAAGCATTCATAGTACAACTCATAATGGGAAACCTGGGTTGTGAGTTTGGAGAATTGATGCCCTTACTCTTTGCATTTCAGGAATTTCAGCAAGACCTTTAAAGGAGAGGAAAAAGAAAACATGGTGCCACAATTGAGGTTTGTTTTAATTTAGCATGAAACAGTACGTGAAGTTTGTGGTTAAAATAATAATTGTATATAATTCCAGTGTTGATATCATATAAAGGTTGTTCTATTTGTGGTGGTGAAGTACAATAATGAAAGGTCTCTTGTTATTCTTAATGAATAATTTTCACCTTTATGTTGTTGCCATTTTAAAAATAATATTACTATTTCAAGTACCGGAAATAATAAATGAATATTAACATAACAATATATATCCCACAATTCTCTACGCTGTATATATTATCTTGTTTTCTTCTATTGTGCACATTTCTCCTACGACATCACTTGAAGTAGGAACGAAGTCATTACTCTGTTAGCACCGCGTCATGGCCCAACCGCCGCAAATCCAACGGCCTTTGCAAGTTAGAGCTCAAGATATTTTAGCAAACGCCCAAGCAGAATTGCCTGTTCCTCAAGGTCCTCAACCGGCGGTTGCCGTTCCTGCTCCGGGTCCTGCACACGTGGCCGAACCAGAAGTTGCTGAAATTGCTGAAGTTGCTGGACCTCATGCAGTCCCTGACCCTCCACTTGAGGTAGAACAACCGTTTTCCTTTCTTCCCGTTTCATTTACTGGTTTTAGCTTATTTTTGCTCTTACGTCTGTTTTTGAGATGTATGCCACTCGAGTGCGGCGTGTTATTTAATGCGAGTGATGCCGCTCGAGTGCGAGCGATGCCAGTCGAGAGCGACTGAAGGAAAGCTTGTTACTCGACCATGTGAAATGCAGTTTGCTAGTCGAGGGTTATTTAACCACTCCGGTGTTTTGTGAGTGATGCCACTCGAGTGCGAGTGATGCCAGTCGAGAGCGACTGAAGAAAAGCTTGTTACTCGACCATGAAAATGCAGTTTGCTAGTCGAGCGTTATTTAACCACTCCGGTGTTTTGTGAGTGATGCCACTCGAGTGCGAGTGATGCTCTCGAGAGCGACTGAGAGCTTTACGAGTGAATGAAAATCCTGTTGCAAACAAATGCTGGCCGGAATTTCGACATGTCACTTGAATGCAATTGAATGCAATTTACCGGTTAGGCACGACTGATCGGACAATTTTTGCCGCTCGAGCGCGAGTGAAAATCTTGAACTTATGTTGTTCAAATATGTTTTTTTGGTGTTTTTGTAAAACGCCTCTAACGCGGTAGTGTATGTTATATTCTACAAGTGTGGCTAAAGGTTTTTTGCTCTCAGTAAAACATGGTTTGCTCGTTTGCTTTTTTAAAACATCTCATTTTGCCACACGCTGGGAAAGCTGCTGGTTGTTTGTGCAGTTTATCAAGTTTTATTTTCCCTCTTAATAGGGCCAACGGGCCATAACGTGCTTTGCACGTTGTTATTTATTTATTCATTTCCCGTACAGCAAACACGGCAGTTTGTTTGTGAATTTTTTCTCACCTTATGCAAATCACGTTTTCACTTATTTTTTGTTCGGTTTCTCTTTCTAGCTTTCGTTTGTAATTTCTTTTGGCGCGCGAGGCCGCCAATTTTCGGATATCGTTTCCGCTTGTGTTAGTGTTTTGGAAATATGTCAACAGTTTTGACGGCTTTGTGCCAGCTCCCTCGTTTAGTGCGTTCGGGAGATGTTATTTACCTAGTAGGCAGAGTGTTTTATTATTTTGTGGGCAGATTTGTGTGCTTATCCTTTTCTTACCTGGTTTCCTTCTTTGTTTTAGCAAAATAAGCCATAATTTCCATTAAATGTTGTCAACTCATGCTGAATCGAGTTATAATAAAGTGTTTTTTGTTGTTGTTTAGTTTTTGTTAGCGTTTGTTCTCCCTTCTTTTGTTTTTCTTGTTTGCGGCTTTTTTCGTTTCCCTTTCCTTTTGTTACCAGTTGAGTTGGATTGTCGCTTGAAACAGGGGTACAACTCTCCTCCCGGTTTATCTGGGTCAAGCTGTCTTTCCTCCTCCTCTGGTGGCCACTATTTTGTTTTTTACTTTACATTTTCGCCTTTTCTTTCTACTTGGGTTTTTATTCCAGCATTTTTCTGTTTTGCCCTGTAGAATCAAGCAAAACCGCTCACGCCTCGTGCCGGGCACAGTACATTTGATCCCACTCCCTGTGTTGCTGTCTTCTAGTCTAGAGTCAATGAGTGGGTAACCATGGATATGTGGCCACTAGAGTCTGAGGTGGAAATGACAGCCCCTTGTTTCGATTTTGGCTTTGTTAAAAGTATCTGTTCCGGGAAGATTGTCCCTGACATTACGACCCTCCGTTTCCGCAACCCTGATGTTTTCATTGCTGGTCAGCTTCACCTTCACAGCGAAGTCTGGGAGAAAATTGCGAGTCTCAGTACCTATGACCGCGCGGATGAAGTCCTTGACTGGATTAAGAATAAAGTCTCTCTCTTCAAGTTTTTTCGGCCGTTCAAAGGACATTTTAAGGGACGCGCTTATGACTCTGTTATTCCCCCCCGCATTGAATTTGATAATAACAAATCTTGTAATAATTTTGTTGATTTTATTGTCAACACGTTGCTTGAAAGGGTGTGTAGTGGCGCTATATCAGTCTTAGGGAGGGTTGGTGAGGTGGACCCTCCACATCTCGTCATGCCTTTGACTGTTGAACCGACAAAACCTCGCCTTTGTCACGATAACCGCTTTCTGAACCTTTGGATGGTTGACCGCCCTTTTCGTTTGGACAACTTATCGCAATTACCCAGATACCTCACAAAAGGATGTTACCAGACAACGCTGGACGATAAATCTGGCTATGATCATATTCTTTTGGATGTGTCTAGTCGTACTTTCTTTGGCATTAGGTGGAGAGGATGGTATTTTGTTTCCAACACCATTCCTTTTGGTTGGAAAATTTCTGCCTATGTTTATCATTCTACAGGTCTCCTAGTATCGCATTTTTGCGTTCAATAGGAGTACCATGTTCTTTGTATATTGACGATAGGCACAATGGTGAGTTGCAATCCAAAACCTCCTACCCTTCGGCGAGTACTTTAGCTACCCCTTCTGACGAAACACGTCTTGAAGCTTCCAAGGCTGCGGTTTTCCTTGCTGCATATACCCTCACTTCTCTTGGGTACACCCTTGGACTAAAAAAGTGTGTTTTCACCCCGCAAAAAAGAATAAAATACCTCGGTTTTATCTCTGTTTCTGACCTAGAAGCTTTTTACTTACCTCCCGATAAGCAAACCAGTTTTCTTGCTTTGGTAAACTCAATTTTCTGTGGGAGTTGCGTTTCGACTGTCACCCTTCAGCGTCTCGCGGGTAAATGTATTTCTTTTCGCCTTGCAGTACAGGATTCTCGCCTTTATACCAATGAGACGAACCTTCGCTATTAGCAAGGGTTCAAAATCCTCTAAGCCTATTCGCATCTCGCCTCCGCTCAGAGCTGAAGTGCAGCATTGGGCAGATCCTTCAGTTGTCGCTGGAATTGGAAAGTGGCGCGACGAGCGACACCTCCAGTTCGTTGTTTATTCGGACGCGTCCTCTTTTGCTTGGGGAGGACTTTTTCCCCGAAAAAGTCATGTCAGTGTTTCCGACTATTGGACGCCTTCTACAGCGGTGTTAGATATTGCCACTAAAGAAACCAAGGCCCTTACCAACACTCTTCTTTCTTTTCGTGATGATCTTCGTGACGCTAGGGTTGATGCTTATGTGGACAACCTATCCCTTGTTCAGGCCTGGCAGTCTCAAGCTGCCCGATCGAGCCTTTTTTCTGACGCGCTAAAGCGGTTAGCGGAAGTGGTCCTAGACCTTAATGTGCACCTTTCAGTTATCCATATCCCCTCGAGTGTTAATCCTGCTGATCAGCCTTCACGTCGTTTTTCTCCTGCTGACAGTAAGTTAGCTTTTCATTTGTGGCAGCGCCTTCAATCACACCCTTCTTTTGGCGGTTTACATGGTCATTCTGTCGATCTTATGGCTTTGGACTCAAACTCTCAAAGTGATCTCAATGGGGTTTCCTTGCCTCATTTTACACCGTATCCTACCCCCTGTTCCTCTGGCGTGGATTTCTTTGCGCAAAATTTTGACCACCCGGATCGTAGTTCCATCTTAAGTAACCCGTATATTTTTCCTCCTATACTTTTGATTGGGCAAGTTTTTAATCATCTGCGGGCTAATCATTTGCGATGCACTATTGTTGTCCCCGATGTTCACCCTAGACGATACTGGTGGCCAATTCTATTTCACTCGGCTTTCGCTTCTCTTAAGCTTTCTTGCAAAGGGGAACAAGGCGCGCTTCTTACGCCTTCTCCACATGGTTTCTCAGACTCGTTTAAACTGCCATGGGACCTCTGGGCTTTCAGAATTTAAGACATTTGTTGCGCCTTTTGTTATATATTTGTTGTTTGCGAACATATACTTATCAAAATGATCTGTACATCCGCTAGAACAGTTTTTTGTTTTGATAGTCAATTATAGATTGTATTTGTTCTATAGAATGTTTGGTAACCTTTTTCTTAACTTTGTAATGCTCGAAGTGACAATAAATTTTGTTCATTTATTTTTTGTTTTCTTTCTTCGTTTTCCCTTCAGCCTTTGCCAACGGCCCCTAAACCTTTTTGCCAGTCAGTCTCTTGTCCTCGCTGTGAATATGCCAATGACGCCACTTTCCGTTACTGTCAGAATTGTGGTTACAAGAGGAAAATCCTAACCGTTGGCCATACCCAAAGGACTGACGTTACTCTGGACGTCTCTGCTCTTGATAACCGCCTTTCACAAATCGCGAGCCTATCTGCTAACACGTCCTACTCAAAGCAAAAGTCGTCCCCCAAAAGGAATTGGAGTTTTTCTTAGCCTCCCTTCCTTTCCCAAAGGATATTTCCACTGTTACTCCTCGCGAGCTATGTCGTTTTTTGGTATGGAAAGATCAAAGGGGAAGACAAAAGTTCATTACGCCGGTTGTCAATTCTACGCACGCAAAGGTTCCTTTCCCTGTCCATGTCCAACGCGTCTGGCTTTTGGCACCGTGGACTCCTTGATTGGAAAGTTGCGTACAATTTTTAATGAAGTCGGCAGGAGAGGAGAATGGGACCCGAGACTTCTGCTGGGGAATCCGGCTACCGATCTTTCACTAAAGCAATACCTTAAGTGTGTTACCGCAGAACAGTTGCAAGCTCAAGCAACACCCAAACAAGCCACTCCTTTTTTCGTTAATGATCTTTTACAGTTAAGTCACCTCATCGATCGTAAATTGCGGTCAGAGGATTTAACTCCGATTACGTGTTTGTTTTATTAAGAGACCAGGCCTTTTTCAAAACACTCTTTTTCAGTGGAGATAGACCCGGCGATCTCAGTCAGGTTAAGACTCCGGAAATTCTCCGCTTCCCGGATAATAGCGGTTTACTATTCAACCATATTTGGGGGAAGACTCTACGTGATGGTTCTTCGAACCTTTTTGCCATTCGTCGCAACCAGAATGCCGATATATGCCCTGTTAAAGCAATTGACCTTTACGTAACCTTTGCAAAGGGTATAGGTATTGACATTACAAGCGGTTTTTTATTCCGCCCTATTACCCCAGATGGGGGGATTGTTGATAGACCTTTTTCATCCTCGGCGGCAGATTCTCGCTTCAGAGTCTACCTTGACGAAGGAAACCTTGCACAAGCAGCAACACTTCACGGTTTTAGATCGGGTTGCGCTATCACCCTCGCCCTTGCGGGCGCGGGACTGCAGGATGTTATGGGACACGTTGGCTGGCGCCACCGCTCTACTGCGACCTATTATATGCAGTTATCAAAAGTAATGTCCACCAATTCTCCTTCCACGACCCTTTCTGGTCGAGAAGTAAACATTGCAGATCCAGGGGTTTTGTATCAGAATTGTGATAGCCTTAAAGATTTTATTCCAGCCTTCCCGCGGTAGTTTTGGAGAATGGGAGAATAAACTCATTTTTGGCTAGGTTTTCTTCTTTCCCATCTCTGTGTCCATTACCCAGAGTCGAACGGTTGGATTTTGCAACCCATTTTCACCCTTCCATATCTCATTGTTATGTATATTCATGTGTATTGTAGGTACTTGGAATATGTTACTATTTCAAGTACCGGAAATAATAAATGAATATTAACATAACAATATATATCCCACAATTCTCTACGCTGTATATATTATCATGTTTTCTTCTATTGTGCACATTTCTCCTACGACATCACTGGTAGTAGGAACGAACCCGCCCGCCCACCCCCAGTGGCATGACGCGGTGCTAGACCTTCATGCACATGAATATACCGCTGTCCACACTCGTGGACAGCACCCATTTTCACCCTTCCATATCTCATTGTTATGTATATTCATGTGTATTGTAGGTACTTGGAATATGTTACTGTTTACATTCGCTTTTACCATTATAGAAGTTTAATAGCATTTGTTCTTTTTTTCTGAAGTAATCAGCGAAGACTGCTTCCAACATCCTGGGACAGATGTAACATTAACAAGACTGAAAAGTTGCCATACGATATTGATGGCGTTTGTGTTTATGAATTACCATATGATAAAGCAAGCATGACGACAAGTAGCAAAGATGGTAGACAATGGATGCAGTGGAATACTTCAAAACGACAAGGCTTTAATGGAGTAAGAAGGGTTGCTTCATGCGGTGGCACATCTGTTTGTAAGAATGAAAGATGCCCATATTTCCATTCTTATAACAAGCAAAATAAGATGCAATTCAAGCGCTTGGCAGAAGATAATACAGTGTGCGGCTGTTGTGGATATGATGCTGATCAAGTTTCATGTGATGCAAAAAAAATCTGGGAGTTTCACAGCGAGACAGTCATGATTTATCACTGTGGTAAACACTCCTGTAGTGCAAAAAGAGAGCAAAGTGTTGCTATCACAGAGGCAGCAGTACAAAGTTTTTCCATGGTAATACTGCAGCAAAGCCATCCCAGTTCCCTTATGAACATTTGAGAGGTTTAATGAAGGAAGGAAAATCTGTTGAAGACATTTATGCCAAGGCAAAGGGTATGGCAAATTTGAAGAAAATCCAAAATATTAAACAAAAAGTGATTCAACAGGAAAATCCATCTGGACATTCCTTTGAGGCCTTAGCTGCCATTAAAGAATCCAGTGATGCTGTGGATAAGTACCTTCTGTGGAGTGTTAAGGATGGAAGAGTGGCATATATTACTGCTGCGTTCAGATCAAGTAAGGAAAGGATGGAGGTTTGCACGCAGATGCAAAGGAATGCAAGTTCTAATCCACTGGCTAATCTCGTACCCAGATCTCGTGTGGACGAAGCCGAAGGCGAGATCTGGCCAAGTAAGAATATTTAATTTTTTTGATTGGCTTTTCAGACTGCCTAGTGTCCAATCCCTTCTTTGAACATTTGCGCGGCCATCTTGAATGTTTACAAACATGGCGCAGCTGTTACAGCTGTCGGCGGAATTTGAAACATTCAATAGAGCGCTTTTCAAATGAGTGTCGTAAAACCAAAACCAAAGTAATTACCCCAGCCAATCACAACAAAAACAAATTACCCAATGAACCAATCAGAACTCGAAGCAAGTACATGTAACCGGCGTCAAGCGCGGGAAAACGCGTGCGAGCGCGAGCAAGTCGCGACTGATTGGTTTGAGTTTTACTCCTGATTGGTCGAGAAAGTGGCGCGAAAGGTTTTAACCAATCACAGAGCGAAGTAAAGCAAAACCAAAGCAAAACACGAATTACTTTCGACACTCAATTGAAAACCGCTCTAATATCAGAAACTTGTGTCGTCTTTGTGGAAACACAACAAATCCCAATCGGAGATTCTCAATTTTTTCGGATTACGGGAAGTGCGTAAAATTGCAACGCTTGATAAGTGATTTCGCAAAAGTAAGTGTAAAAAGTGACGATTGTCTTCCTCAGCATCTGTGCCGAAACTGCTACAGAACTCTTTTAAATTTGAGGGACAAGGTCGTTGCATTTCAAACTAAATGTGCCACAACGCAGGTAAATCTTTCCAGAGGAAAAGAGGGAGTGAAAATCAAGCCCTTCCACCTCGCCTGCACAAAGGCAAAAAAAAAGAGTCGCCTCAACACGCAAAGTTCCTCCAGGAAGGCGTTATTTTCCGACGAAAAAGAAAATTTAACTTTTCCGTCACATGTGAATGACCAAAAGGAGTCGGTTTATACAGTCACTGACATGGTTTCCCCTATTGTTCAAAGTTCTTCGAGTTGTCAACTGGAACCAGCTCAAAAGCGACCAATGGCGGCAAATATTCTGCAGCCTTCAAACCCTAGCTCTACCAGCGCAACTTCAGTAGTCAGTGCAAAAGAGTCGACAATAAACGAAGATGAAACTCGTAAAGCCTTGAATGTAATTTCCACCTCTGGATTAAACAACCCAGTGGTAAGTTTGAGGACTTATTTGATCGTGCGAGCGCATGAAAATATGACGAACATCTGGCGAATGCAAAGGAGAAAACAAATGAGTTTAGGCATTACGTGCACTGCAATGGTTGAGCCTATCACCGTTGAATAGTTTTTAAAATGGATTGTAAAGCGGGAAATGTGTAAGATAATTTGTCAGAAAATGTCCATGGTAAATTATGATTTTTGTGATTTAACTACTGTTTCCTCTGGGGTCTGCCTGTTGTTTTTTGCATCTCTGCTTACATGTTAATACTCTTTTTTTTGTCTTAGCTCAAAAGAGAATCAAGCGCCAAACCACTTGAAACGATCAATGTTAAGTCACTCAGTGTAGCTGTTTCTTCGAGGCTCCCCTCAGTAATTGCTTCATCTATTTGGATCATTCGAGAGGTGAGGAACTACCTAAAGCCATTGCACCTGGACGAAATCATTGAAGAATGTGAAAATTTAGCCAAATACACACGGGGTCACCTGCCATCTGTATTGCGGGACAAATCATTCGAAACAATGAGAGACTTCAGCTGGGCTGCAACACTTACAGAAGCCAAAGAGAGGTGTCCAACTCTTCTGGATGTTATCACAGCAATTTGCTGCAGGAGGAAAGGGCAAAATGCCCAGAGGAACGGAGCTATGCGGATTGCGCCAATTGGATCAACACAATGCTATTAGCTAATGGTCAAGCTGAAACAAAGGTGTGTTTTCGATTAAACACAATGCAACTACCTTGCCCAAGGGAATGTTAAAGAGGGTGAGCTCATCTTATTTCCTCTACAGGAAAATCTCAAGGAAAATCTGATACGGAAAACGTACCCTGGCTTTCATTTTCCTTCACAAACACTCAATTCTAAAACTTAATGTGACAAATTGATAATCCACCTTCAAACCTTCAAACTTTAAAAGTGTCAATTTTTCCTACTTTCCTGTGAATTCTATGCAATCCCCTATATAACTGAACATATCCCTGTGGTTAGCCCTGAGGGTGGACCCCAGAGGAATCAGTTTATGTATGCATAATTGGAATATGCAAAGCTTTTCCCCATTCTGATTTAAAACTAAAACAACTTAGAAATAAGTCCTTTCAAACACCAGACAAAAACAAATCCACACACCAGCACAATTTTGTAATTTTGTAATTTTGTACAAGCTGATAGAGTTTTAGTAACACTGATGAAATGACTTTACCATTTGCATATAGTATTTAAATTATAAACAGCAAATTTGATGTTCATTACTTAAGGAAGAAAATAAAACACTGTTTGAAATCATCTAAATAAGAAAGCCTTTTGAGATTAATCCATAAATAAGAAACTGAGAATATAGATATTGTCAATTTCTGGTTTTCATAAAATAACCTTTCAGTCATCTTTGTATTTGTTATTAATAGACTAGTATATCTGTTATTTTTAGATGTATGATAGATTCCAAAAGCTAGAATTTCACTCTCACACCAATCAATGCTTAATATTCTGGATTTGATTGGAGGACACTACAGTGATGGCCTTGTTGATCTCATAAAAAGCAAAAGAAAATGTCATGTGGTGGGAGATAACTTGAATATCAAGACCAATGCCAAGGACATGCGCATGGACAACAGAAACAAAATGCACAATTGGTTCATGTCTATGGTAGTGTCAGAAAGGGTGGATGTGTCATTGCTGGGCAATACTAGGCCCATAGCAGACATTAAAAACTTTCCAAAAGAGAATTATCTCATGTCAGATGGAGAACGATTGCTGTTGAGGAAGTCATCTCAGGTTCTTGTCTGTAGAGTATTTCAGGAGTTCTTTGATCAGGACATTTTCAAGTTTCTAAGCAAGGTGTGTCCAAAACAAATCCATCACCCTCAAAGTCTTGTAATGCATCAAAAGACCTCTTTATTTCCTCTGCCAATGCATTTTAAAGATGAAAAGAAGCTTGCTGATATGGTAGACATTCTTTGTGAAATAGAAGAAACTCTAAATGGAGTGTGGCACAAGTCAGGAGGTACAATGATGGTTCTGGAAATTTCATCCCAGATGATTTCCGCTGCCCTTTTAGTGGAGATCATTTGACACGTGTAAGGGCAACCTCTGCTAGACACTTGAGAGCTGGCTGTCATACTCTTACGGACCGCTTAGCACACACAGAGCCAGATGTTTTTTAACTTTGGCATGCAAAGCAGAATTTACTCATGGTAGGATGCTACAACTCTTTTTTATGATTTCCTGTTAAAATATGTCATGTAAGAATGAATGCCATCCACCGAGTTGGTAACAGAAGGGATAGGCCGACTTCATCCAGCAATACCAACAGTACCGCAGCAGGAGAAGAGCAGTGGCAGCGCTCTCGTCCACGGCCGATTCTGGCTCGCTTTATTTCAAGAAGGGATGTAGACGCCGTTCGGGAAAGAAAGAAGGAACTACTCAAAAGCCCACACTTTTCCTCTGTCTTCATCGACAAGGATCTGTCCGCGGAGTCAGCGATCATACGTGGGAAACTAAGAGCAGCTTATAGGAAAGCGAAAGACTTGAACATTACACGGGTTTCAATCAAAGGTAATAAATTATTTGTAAATGGCGATAGTTAGTCAGCGGATAAGCTCCCGGACTTCTTATTGCCATCAAAGGATAACAGCAATCAGAACACTTCTTCCCCTGAGTAGACATTTACTTTTTTACCAGTTCTTTTTTCCTATTTGCTTCTATTACTGCATGCTTGTGGATAAGTTTGGAAAGTTATATATTTCTTTCTGCAGTAAATCGCGGGCTTTTCGTGATCATTCATCAAAATGAAATTTTTCGCGTGCCCATGCTAATTCCCTAGACACTTTTAAACAAGTTTCACTAGCCATTGTTTTTTGGAAATATCACGCCTTTCGACATCACTAAGCGCCACCACAGCGCTTTCTACCTCTTGCACCGTGAACCTAATTATCACTTTTACGTTCTTTTTTCAGCTAAGTCTTTGTTTTCTATACATTTTCGTTTTGCTTTGTTGCAGTTATTCTCTAATTTTTTAACAGTCTTTTTTTGCGTATGCTTTTAATTAGTAGGTTAGTGTTTTTTGGCTTGTTTTACTGGGAGGCGAGCGTCATGTCCATGGATATTATCATAAATAACGTGAATCAAGATGGATCTTAAAGTAGCCTCGCTTAATGTGAGAGGGCTGGGGAATAAGGAAAACGAAGAGAAACTTTTAATTGGCTCCGGTCGAAAAGATTCTCAATTTATTTGTTGCAGGAAACACACTGTACAAATAACTTTATGCAACAGTGGACGTCTGAATGGGGTTATCAGGCCCTCTTCAGCTGTTGTACAAGTAATAAAGCAGGGGTCAGTATACTATTTAATAACAATTTCACTTTTCAAATAAGGAAATAAGGAAAACGAAGAGAAACTTTTAATTGGCTCCGGTCGAAAAGATTCTCAATTTATTTGTTGCAGGAAACACACTGTACAAATAACTTTATGCAACAGTGGACGTCTGAATGGGGTTATCAGGCCCTCTTCAGCTGTTGTACAAGTAATAAAGCAGGGGTCGGTATACTATTTAATAACAATTTCACTTTTCAAATCCTTAAGACTTATATAGACCCATTGGGAAGATTTCTAATTTGTGATATAAGAACGAGCGGTATTTACTTAACAATTGCTAACTTATATGCTCTAAATGATGACAACAAGTCGTTTTTCACAATTTTTTTTGATCACCTGAGGGATTTTAAAGGCGATGATGTAATAATCGGTGGGGATTTCAACCTTGTCCTCGATGTGGAAAAGGATAAAAAAGGTGGCCTTGCAAAGACCCATAAACAATCAGCAAGTGTTGTGCATGAGGCACTTACGGAATTTGATTTAGTTGATATATGGAGGACCTTCAATCCGGACGGCAGAAGGTACACCTGGCGACGAAAAACTCCTGAAATTCACTGTCGACTCGATTCCTTTCTGGTAAGTCAGAGTATCGCTACGATAACACAAACCGTAGATATAGTGCCGGGCTATAAAACAGATCATTCTATGATGACGTTGATAATCTCTTTGCATTCCAATCAAAGGGGGAATGGTTTTTGGAAGTTGAACACATCTCTCTTGTCAGATGAAGATTATGTTAAGTTGATAAACAGTACTATACACCAAACCAAAACTTGCTAGGTAAACGACCCGACAGTGAGCCCAGCCCTTCTCTGGGAAATGATAAAACTTAAGGTTAGAGAGTCTTCCTTGAGCTATTCTGCGATGAAAAAGAAGAAAGTAAATAGGATCCAAGAGGAAATTGAAAAAAGAAATCGCTAAATTAGAAACTGAACTGTCTAGCGCCAGAAAAACAGTATCTGAAATACTTTCCATTACGGAAGCTCTTGAAGGGAAAAGAGAAGCACTTGAAAAATTAGTGGAGCATCGAACCAAGGGTGCGATCCTGAGGTCGAAGATTGTATGGTACAATGAGGGGGAAAAGAATACGAAGTACTTCCTCAATTTGGAAAAAAGACAGTTTAAGCAAGGGACAGTGAGCCAGCTCAAAAACAGTGACCAGGAGTTTGTTTTCTCTGATAAGGAAATTCTAGCCGAACGTGAATCCTTCTTCAGCAAACTTTACTCGTCTCAAGGTGACCTGACAGAATGTGAGTTTTCTAAGGTTTTCTTCGTCAAAAAAGAAAACGTGCTCAGTGACGATCAGCAGAATGTATGTGAGGGAGTCCTCAATAAGAACGAATGTTTAACGGCCTTAACAAGCATGGAATCAGGTAAATCACCGGGAACGGATGGTCTACCTCCTGAATTTTACAAATTCTTTTGGAATGACATCTCAGATACGCTTGTAAAGGCTCTAAATTATGGCTATGAAATAGGGCAACTTTCCGTGACGCAAAGAAGAGGGATAATTAAACTTTTACCAAGAAAAGATACGATACCTTATTATATTAAGAACTGGCGGCCCATTTCTCTACTCAGTTGTGATTATAAGATCGCGACCAAGGCTATTGCGAACCGAATTAAGACGGTGATCCCGAAAATAATCAATTATGATCAAACGGGCTTCATAAAGGGCAGGTTTATCGGAGAAAACATTCGCTTGATTGATAGTTTGATCAATTTCTGTGCAGAGAAAAATACTCCAGGCCTTCTCCTTTTTCTAGATTTCGAAAAAGCATTTGACACTTTAGAATGGCCCTTTATTAGAAAAGCCTTGCAGCATCTTGGTTTTGGGCAGTCATTGATTCACTGGATAAATGTCTTTTACAGTGGTGCCGAAAGCTGCGTTCTGAACAATGGATGGGCGGGAAATTTCTTCAAGTTGTCCCGGGGTGTAAGGCAAGGCTGCCCCCTTTCCCCTACTTATTCATTATTTCAGCTGAAATCCTGGCAAATGCTATCCGAACTAATCCAAATATTAAAGGGATTATTGTTAAAAACACCGAAATTAAGTTATGCCAATATGCCGATGACACCACTTTAACACTAGACGGTTCCGAGAAGTCTTTCCAGGAGGCTTTGTCGATGTTAGAAACATTTGGAAACGTGTCCGGCCTCGGGCTCAATTACAAAAAGACAGAAGCTTTCTGGATAGGCTCAATGTCTAACAGTAAAGTCATTCTCTTTTCAGAAAAGAACCTCAAATGGCCGGAGCAAAAAGTAAAAGCTTTAGGAGTCTGGTTTTCAAACGACCCACAAATATCCCTATCATTGAATCTTCTCGAAAAATTGGAAAGGGCAAGAAAGTGCCTTACCTCGAGGAGTCTCCGAAGGTTAAGCCTAATCGGGAAAATCGTTGTTTTAAAAAGCCGTGTGGCATCACAGCTAGTTTATGTTTTGACATCCCTTCAATCCAAAGAGTCTATTATTAGGGAAGTAAATAGCCTTTTCTATGATTTTCTGTGGGACGGAAAAAGCGATAAAATAAAGCGAAAAGTTATGATAAACGACTTTAAAGATGGCGGTCTTAGAATGTTGGACATTGAGTCTTTTAATAAAGCCCTAAAGTGCTCTTGGATATTTGGACGATGAGAACAAAGGCAAATGGAAACTTTTCCTGGATTTGGAACTGGAATGTTTTGGGGGGAAGATGTTTTTTACTTACAACCTGAGCAAAAATGACCTTCTAAACCGCGTTCATTTTAAGGACCCTTTCTTAAAGGAAGTTCTGAATATCTGGACCGAAGTTAACTTTGAAGCCCAGTTAAAATCGTTTGAGCATTTCCATTCTCAAACTCTTTGGTTTAAATCGGTGTTTAGAATCGCCAAAAAGACTTTTTTCTATTCTGACTGGTCTAGGAGTGGCATTAATCAAGTCAGGGATTTGCTAAAAGACGATAACTCCTTTCTCTCGTACCAAGAATTTAAGGCAAAATTTAAATTCACACCATGCCCTCTTACCTATTGTGGCGTTATTTCTATGCTTAAAATAGACAAAAGTCTCTGGGAAATAACCCAACGGAAACGATGAAGCACGAACCAATGACCTCTAAGCTAGAAAAGGCAAAAAAAGCAATTCAACTCGTATACAAGGTCCTTGTAGAAAAAAAGGGATCTTCAACCGCCAAGAGTCAAGAAAAATGGATGTCGGATTGTAATTGTACCGAGATAAATTGGAAAGCAACTTACCTGTTAACCCGCCAGTGTACTGATAGTTCAAGGTTGATTGAGTTTCAATTTAAGCTTTTACATCGGAGAATTCCCACAAATTCCTTCTTGCAAAAAATTGGCTTAAAGGAAAGCGGCAAATGCTCTTTTTGCGGTGTTGAACTTGAAACACTTACTCATCTCTTTTGGGATTGCGATGAAACCCAATGTTTTTGGTCTAAGGTTGTGGCTTGGCTGAAAGAATGTAAAGTTGTTCAGGAGTCTTACATTCTAGAGGTAACGACGGCTCTGGGCCTCAGGCCAGATACATCGAACTTGAAGCTACAAATTAACTATTGTTCCCTACAAGCAAGGTTCTTTGTATGGTGTTGCAAGGTGAAGGCGAAAACTATAAGTTGGATCAATTTTAAGCAAATTCTCAAAAGAAACTTTGAAATAGAAACAGCAGGAATTGAAAAATGGACCCTTTTGTCCCCCTTCCTGTAAGTTTTTTTACTTGTTTTTCTGGACGAACGTGACCCCAAGCTCTCTCGCTTTAAACAAGAACATAAGGCAATATATACGGTGTCCATAATGAAAAGCATGACGCACGTCTTGCCCCCTCTTCTCTCTTCCTAATTTCTTTTTTCCTTATAATTTAACTTCCTTCTAGTTTCTGCTTTTTGTATTTTTGTCTATTTGTGTATTTAAGCTTAAAAAGATATTTTTGTAAATATTTGTAAAGCCTTGTTGTGTAATGGAATAAAACATCCTATTATTAAAAAAAAAAAAGAATAGGCTATTTTTACAAAAGGCAAGGGTGTTGCATTGGGAAGCCCAGTTGGCCATATTCTTTTTACACACTTACTGCCCACTAGTTACAACACTGAAATGATAGTGAAATGCAGTAATTTATAGACCTGCTAATAAAATAGTTCCTTGAAATGTGTCATACTAATACTTTACTAAGTAAAAATATTAAAATACATGTAACTTGCTTTGCAGTTTGTGAATGACACATTGATGAAGACTCAGTCAGTTCGTGAGGCGGGAACATTGAAATACTTCCGTGAAAGAATAATGAGACACAATGTGTACAGTGACATAAAAAAGGATGTAGATGGCTTTCAGGATTTCTTCCTCTCTGTTGGAACGGCTTATTTAGTGGTAGCCTTCACTGAATACTTTGCAATAGATTCAAGCACTAACAAGCCAACAGCACACATACCTCCTCAGAACATGACAAGAGCAAACCAAGTGGAATACTTTGAGCAGACCTTTGGTTCCTTTGTTGATAGGTACGTTCTTCATGACAACCTTAATGAAATTCAGTGTGACCCAGAGGACAAAGTCACGAACTATGGCCTATGTGTCATTGACTTTGTAGTCTTAGTTATGCAGATGATAGACACAGTTCATGAAGGTGATGGTGAACGTCTTATTGTCGTTGTCAAGTACCTGCTGTTGATGTTGAAAGCAAAGAGCAACTACTCCAGGTATGCAATTGAAACAATGCGATTCACAACACAGGTCAAATGTACACTTACAGAGCAAATGGCAGCACGTGTGATTTATGGGAGGTTTACTAACCCAAGTGGAAAGCCTGGCCACAACATGGAAACAGACATTGCCATGGAAGACACCATCAAGGGAACAAAGGTCCTTATCAATGGCATGGGTGCAAACAAAACTCAGAAGGCTGTGCAGAGGGCAACAAGCTCAGTGGGAGGAGTGCAATGTATATGCCACTCATATGACAAGTGCTCCAATGTAACACCTAATTCCACTGCTCACTCCAGAAAAACAGCTCTTGGCGATGACCTCTACATGGTCCAAGACCTCAAAAACCTACAGCCCTTCAAAGCTATAACTGGTAGATGTCATGCCTCTTTCAGTGACATCAAGAGCAGTCCAACACTTTCCATTGACTGGCCAGCCTTTCACCAGTGGCTTAATAAACACAAAAGACGTATGGCAACTTGGAATGCAGAGGAAGCAGATCAATCAGATGATGATGACGAGGAACAAGTACTGATGTTCTGTAAGTTCTGCTTGCATGCTAACATGCGTTTCACTGACAAAGTCGAAACACCTCTATGTTTCCATCAAGCTATAGACTAGGGGTGGGGGGGGGGGGGGGTTAGTAATAGTCATTAATGCATATGGAAGTGTGCAAAAAACCTACAGGCAAGTTTTCCCAACATTTAACAAGAGTTTCTGTGACATGATTAATAGAAAAAGAAATTAATATTTTTATACCAAAAAAGACGGTCAATTTTATTTGCTTTTAAAAATGGGTAAATTATCTTTGTTACATGACCAATACATCAAAAACTGGTGCTGTGTTTCTACAGAGTTGTAGAAACAGGGTACACAGTACAGGTACTTTCTAAACAAAATAATATAATATGGAACCATTACATTAAACAAACTTTTTTGATCTTCCCTTCCTCTTATATTCCCTTGAAATATATGTCTTTACTATGATTTAACCACCAATGACAGTCACAGGAGGTTTGACTCCAATGTACAGTATTCCATGGAAATTAAAGGTACAGTCCAAGCTCTCCTCGTGACCACTTTTGTGAATGACCAACTGGGCTTTTACTTAGTTCTTATGCTCTCATAAGCGACCACTCAGTAAACGCTGTAATAAAGGAATACACTTCTTTGAGCAATACATAACATAAGCACTTATGGTTCATTGACCTCTATATTTACCAACCTCTTCTGTGATGGGCAATAATAAACTATTTAATATTACTACTATAATGCTATTAGTAACCATAGACATGTATGTCCCAAGTTTTATGCTAAAACATCTTGGAAGAGACCATCCTCTATTGTTTCATCACGTGGTCGCTTACCAGAGCCCATTCTTGTAAGCGACCAGCTCTAGTTGCATCCACTTTTCTGCATTGCTGAGGTGGTCGCTCAAGAGAGCTTCGACTGTAACTTAAATGTATGAGGGGTGGTCATTCAGGGAGGTTTGATTAATAAACATAGTTACTGTAGTGGTTAGATTAAAAGTGTGATTCACAAACTTCCTGAACAATTCTGAAAATACTGTCTGTGTGTGAATCTTTCCAGACAGGCAGGTACTGTTGAACTTCCTCTCTTGACACTAATAGCTCGGCTTTTTCACACACCATTTCAATTAAATCATCAGTAAAGCCTGTTGCAGGCCCTGAGCCAAATCTGGAGGCCTTGCCAAGAGTTTCTTTGTACTCCAGTAGACATTTTTTGATTTCTTCCTTCTGTCTTACAGAAATTAATGGTGCAACATGATGACCCTCATCCACTGGTGTTCTACCTTCATCACAAGTTACCTCACTCAAAGAATCATGCAAGTCTGATGAGAGACAAATGTCACATTTTACACCTTTTCCTACAAATGTTACAGCATAAGTGGAGAGGCTGTCTGTCTCGCTTTAAAGAAAAGTTAAAGTAATTCAATATTATCTCCCTGCGACATTTCAAATTTTGGTTTCGGCAAAGGTTCCTTATATTGTCATCCATCCCTTCCAGGTTAGCTGCAATGTCATTACTGTTGTAAAACATAGTTGCTGTGGCAAATTTTCCATTTCTTCCTGCCCTCCCAGTTTCTTGGTGGTAATGCTCCATTTTTCTTAGAACCCCAAAATGAATCACTCTTTCAACACACAGTGGGTCTATGCCCATGCCAAATGCAATAGTGACTAGCAATAGGATTTAGAATAGGATTTTCACTGGTTACACCTTTTATGATCTCCTCCTTCATATTTTTACTTTGACGTGAATGAAATTGTGCAAACAATCTGTTCCTGGGTACATGCTCACACCCAGGAGGAAAATACTGGCCATCGGCAAGTTGCTGTTCGAGCAAATTGTACCCAAAGCCACAGAGGTGGAGATAGGTGTAAATAATGGTTAATGGAAATTTGTTCTTTAGTTCTTTCAACTCACATGCAAAGTTATTAATGAGTTTTTCAAATTGGTCTTCATTGCTTTCCTTAATAGCTGGCGGTCGCTGCTTTATCTCATAAAATATATTGGATCGGTTTGGGTTCTCTAGAACCCTCAATGGATTTTGCATGGCAAACTGTTCTATAATTGCATCTTGATATGCCACTGGTGCGGTTGCAGTCACAGCAATAAAAGGCTTACTTGGGAATATAGAAGCAATGGTATCCAGCTTCCCATAATCTGGCCTAAAATCATAGCCCCTATCGCCAAAAAAATTAATTAATTAAAATAAAAACAATCTTAGTGCTAAGTCTTCTGCCAGAAATCATTTATTAGCAATAAGCCATTTTTGTTGTGACGTGATGATGAAATGAGAAAACAAGAATTATATTTTGATAGGTATTTCTGCAATTATTTGCTCAGTGCTGTGATTAGAACATTTGCTGAAAAAATGTGCATACAGAACTTACAATTGTGTTTGATATCACTCCAAAGAAACACAAACACAAACTTGCTGTTTATATTGTATGTATTGCTTATTCAGCAAAGGTACTAAATTCATTCTGAGACTCACACTACTAAGGTGGTTTCCTTTTTTCCAAGTAATATTCTCTATGGAGAAATACATGTAGGACATATTTTCTATTCACATGCTGTGACTGATTAAAAATCAAAGTGGAATTATTAAAGGTACAGAAGTATACAGTAGTAGGCAAGTACCAAATCACGTATTGTTCATGTCAAGAACAAGACACGTCATAAATAAAGACAAAAACAGTTGCAGAGTAAAAACAATTTAGTTTTCTTTGTGTAAATATTTTTTAATTTGAATATTGACATGTATGAGTCAAGTGAGAGCCGAGGTGCAGCAAAAGCTATCATGTCACAAGTAAATTGCTAAGGCATTTACTCACCAATCCACGATGCAATGGGCTTCGTCGGCCACCACACAGTCTACGTTTTTTGTTAAACATCTGATAACAACATTTCTCTGCATTTCTTACTACTCACAAGCACTTCCGCATGAGCAAACACGATGCTAACACGTCCACATAACACATTATCCACAGAATCACCTTGCACCATGATCCCTAAATCATTGTCAGCCTCCGAACAGTTAGCCTGGATAATTGCTACAGACTGTCCTCGCTTCTTAATTTTCTCAACTTGATCCATCGTCAAAGCGGTCAATGGTGACACAATAATTGCAATCGAGCAATAATGTCCTCCATGAAACAAAAAGTTAAACATATTCGGTAGAAGCTGATAGATTAAAGACTTGCCATATCCTGTTGGAAGGACGGCTAAGACGTCTCTCTTTTGCTGCACAACAGCTCTTAAGGCTTCCAACTGTTTTGGTTTTAAATTTATATCAGGCGTTCCGCGTTTTGTCAGAGAAAACGTCACGGCTCTATCAAATTCTCCAGTCGACACAGCCGCCATTTTGAGAATTTATTTCAGGCATGCGCTCTTACATCGCCTGTCACATTCCTGGCAGGCGATCACGTGCACAAATTAAAAGCTTGAAGTTGTTATAAATATTCTGCGTGGTTGATATAGTTTCTGTCTTCTTCGTCTGTAATTTGAAGAAAGGCCTCTTCAACCATTAAGCCTGGATCCCTGCAAAATTGCCATGCAGCGTCATTTTCTCGGATCCAACTCTTGGCTTGTGCAAAAAGTTCCTCGCAAGGCATAAAATCAGGGCTGTAAGGTGGCAAGAAGATGACAATAGCTCCAGTCGCATGAATTGCATCAACAACAGCCTGTGTGTGATGGATAGCTGCGTTATCTATAAGAAGCAAATTAAATTTTCGTGACGAAAATACAACCAAAAGAGAATTGCAGATTGAATTTAACAAAGTAATAACGTTTTTTTTTACAGATCTTCAAAAAGCATGTCAATGCGAGATGGACCTGTCCAAAAAGTCTTCCTTTACTAGTCTCGCCGATTAAATGCGCTCGAAAGAAAACATTCCTTATTTTTTAAGAATCTTTCTGATTTAGAATGTTGAAAATTCAAATCCTTGGCTCCTTGCAGGTTTTTCTTACCTAATATGACCACCGATCGTGGATTTATGCCATTGAATGGAAGTAAATTAGGGCACAGCTTTTCAGTGACAAAATCTTCAAATGTTGCGCTATTGACATTTCCCTGATAGAGGCCAATATCAATGATGCCCGCATAGCAAATAAGAGGAATTGCAGTAATACGCGGACCACAGTTCTGCATGAATTTTTTAACCACGGCTCTTTTTCCAACAAGACTGCGTCCATAAGATCGAGAAATCCTTTTGTCCTGTCAACATAATACAAACAAACATTTGAATGTTTGGAGTGCAGAATTAATTGAGCTCAATGTCAGTGTCAGATAAGTTGATGCACTTACAAATCCGCTTTCATCTAAGAACACAAGCATTTCAGGATCCATGGCACAAACATTTGTTTGGAAGCACTCTTGCTTCCTCAGACCTTTGAAGGGCAATTTTGTTGAGCTAATTATTGAAAGAAGAAAGAAAGTGAGAAATTGTTCATTTTCCTTGTCATAATGTGTGCTACGGATGTGTGGAATGTGGATAAATTTAAACAAACCTTTTTTCTACTGAATTGGTTCCGCTTCAAATAATTGAAAATGCTCGCTGAAGTAAATTCTGACCCTGTTTGAGTGTACACATCGTGGACAATTTCTGACAGTGTCTTCTCGGGATGTTCAAGCACTGCCTCCATAATCAAAACCTCCACGTGCGGATGCATAGCCAAACTGTTTATAGGTCTTCCAATAGTCTCTGCTTTAACTTCTCCAAAATTTAGAAACTTCGAAACATAACGCTGAACAGTTCTTGGTGTCATGCACAAGGCAGACGCCACATCGTCTACTTAAAAGCCCAATACCTCTTTCATCCATATGACTCTCCACCGGAGATCTTCGCTGTACGGACGAGGCATTGCTGATTTTGTAGAATTTATGAAAATCCCATACTACCTTTCGGTCTTGTCGCGTAAGCAAAACTTTGATACGACAACGTTAATTGAAATAGCTGTATACAGATTCCACGTTTTCCGTGCATTCAAGACTTCAACAGCACCCATACCAACATGGCAGAGGTTGGACACTCCAGAATGCAACAAGGGGTACTAAGAATGACACCCTTGCCAGGGTGGCAGAAGACCACATTGTTGAAAGTGCTATTCTGAAAGCAAAATTTGAAAGGTAAAGAACTGATTCTCTGGAACTGACTCAAGCATGCAAGCATGCTAGCTTTAAGCATAACCACCACTGGAACTATCGTATCTGCAAACATTAGTGTGAGATTAATGGACAGTCCTTTATGTGTACAGGATCCTACAAGAAAAAAGGGCTGCTGTTAACCAGATGCCAAGATACACATGCATATCTTTTTAAGAAACTTAAAAATATAATCTCTCCCAAGGATATTTCAATGCATGGTAACTTGTATGACGATACTTAGGAAAGCACAGCACCTTGCAGGGCAATAGTAATGTTGGTTGTATCCTCCTGTTAGCTTTGAAGATGGGACATACACAGGCGGTCGATGCCTAGACCAGAAGAAGAAGGATGACATATCCTTGCAACGGCAGCTGGACAGAGCAACACAGTTTGCCAGGGAGCTAAGAGAGGGTACAGTCTCAGCTGAAGAGTATGATGTCAGACCATTTGTTAAGGAAAATTCTGGACACAGGGCCAAACCCAGTGACATGTGCAGCTCCTCAGATGATGAAATTCAAGCAAGTCAGAAAAATGTAAAAAAGGCATTTAGGAAACGGTCTTCAAGATTCACTAAAGATGGCCAAACAAGCAAAGATCAATGTTGTCCAGATCCATAATGTGAGCCCAACCAAGAAGATCTTTGAGCTTAACCACAGTGGTAAAATAAGGCTTACAGAAATATCAGAGACTGTTTCATGCAACTGTACATTTGCTTCTGGGCGAGACCTCTGCCTGCATATCATTTGGGTTATGATGAATGTTCTCAGTGTGAACGAAAATGATGATGTTCTTCATCAGAAAGCACATGCAAAAGATACAGTACTTATGCTGTTCAGGAAACTAAAACACGCCACTCCTTCAACATCCACTGACACAGAGATTCCGAAGAAGCAGAGCACAGTCCCTCCAGTACCACAAACTCTACTGGAAGCTGCTCCTTTCCAGCAGAATCAGCAAGTGCCAGTTGATAATTCTGGTCACCCAGAAAGAGCTGGAGTGCTAAATGCATCAGACATTAAAGTCTCCCAGGGCAAGTCACTTTCACAGCAGAGTCAAATATCTGGATTGGCATGGTCACATCCTTCACAGGGGAGTGGTCCTTCACTACAGGATCAATAGGTGTGTGCAAGACATTTGTTTGTATGGTATAGACTATACTGGTAATTTCTAACAGAAAGTGAATGCTACACCACAGTGTGGAGAGCAGTTTGGAGAATATAAGTTTTGAGGGTTACATTATTAGATTTTGAGGGGCTATGTGTTATTTCTCTGCATTTCGTACATACTTGTTTGCATCCCATACTGGTCTTACATCAAATAGTTATTTGGATTGGTGTGTTTGGTTGTGGTTCTCTGTTCTGCTTTTTTTTTCTCCCTTTGTTTTGGGGTATGGTTATGTATGATTATGAGTTTGGACTAAAATAAAAGGAAAATAAAATTTGAACCAAGACTAATATTTAGCCATATTATACATGTAATTTTGACAAAGAATCAACTTTTTTGTTCTCAGTACAGATGCAGAATTCTTAAAGGAAAGGTGTTAAGCTTTCTGTACTGATGGCTGTCTTTAGGTTAAGATTGGTTGCCACTATGAAATGTTATGTTCAACTTCCTTTACATATCAGATTCCTTCTGTCAATTTGGCTATCCCAATGAGTGCTGGACAACAAAGAATGCCATATTGAAGTCTCTCATGGCATGTCACTTCTACAGCAGGTCCAAGAAGCTGGAATTGCGTGGTCAAATTCTTTAACACAGCAAGCTAGTCCCTTGCAGGAGAATCAACTGGTGAGTTTCTGTAGGTCAGTCCATTGCAGTGAAGCCTGGGACATGCTTCTGACAGAATTTAGACCGACTTTTGTCACTTTAACACGATGTCTTGTTAGAGTAATTCTAACAATGATGTGAGGGTTTTGATCAACATCCAAGTGCCAGTGTCTAAACAAGGTTAATAATTATATTTATTATTTTCACGTTGAATGTTTACGAAAAAAGGCATCAAACAGATTTCCTTGGGCCAAATACCTCTGTGCCAGACTATTATGTTTTTGCTTGTTGCTGGCTTGTTCAAATTAAGATCCGGAAATTATAATCTTTATCAAGCAAGCAAAAAGCCACAGTAAAAGATAAGTGAAGTCAGTAACAGAACCTACTGGCTGACAATAAGGTCGGACAGTAACAATTATACTGTTAACAGTAAAAGAACTCAAACAGTTGAAATTAGAACATTGTTGCCCTCCTCAAGATTATATAAACGTAAAACAAAGTACAGAATTACTATTAAACAAGTTTTCCGTCCTTTATATATATACCAGGTGCCTGGTCGCCCAAGTAGTTCTGGACTGCCAAGTGTTTTGAATGCACAGGATTCACCAAGCCCCCCCCCCCCCCCTCCACGCCAGAACCAATCCTCTAGAAACTGGTGGCCACAGCCTTCACAAGCAATTATATCCACAGAGCAGGATCTGCACCCCATGAATTCTGGCTTCCCTAGAAGCGCTGTTGTTTCAAATGCTCAACACCCCCAGTTCCATTCATTACCACACCACATGAAGGCTCAACGCCCACCAGTTTTCCGGAGACCACCCTGGGAAAACAGCAAGCCTTTTGTTTTGCTGCCAATTTACAGCAGGATTAAGAAATGTGCGGGGTGCCCCTTTCAATTCAGAGACCCAAAGTGTCCACTGTACCTAGGTCTTGTCCTACAACACAAGGAAAAAGATATTTATTTCAGGAATGGAATACAACACATTTCAGGAGAACAAAACCGCTATTATCACTGTAAAGTCAATTGCCTAAACACAAGGCATTCTTATTTTACACCTTGCCTAGTACAAATTCCAGTAGGCATGCAGCTCTCAAACGAGCAAAAACCTTGATAAACCAAGGAATAGGATTAAAACTTTAGCTTCGTGGTAACGCGTCTTTTGCCAAAACCCAAGGCAGGAAGGTGTTTTTTTATAGACGAAATTTAAGAGTACCCACCCGCTTGGGGTTTCACCGTTGTGTTTTGTTCTAGAGTATTTACAAAGTTTTTGTGATAGGTTAAAATGTCACTAATACTTGTAAGGAAATTTGTCACCAGTTCTGATGTTGAGATTTAAAAGTAGGACTGTTACCGTTATGATTGAAATGTAATAAAACATCGTTAACACAATAGTTTGTTGCTCAAAAGCTATTACGCACGTGAAAAAATTAGAAAAAAATCAAAAAAGGCGAGTCCCGAGCTCGAGTTCTGAGCGATTTACATGAGCAAGGAATTATATCTTGCAACTACTAAAAGTGACGTAGTTTGTGTGGGCCCCCTGTGAACAGACTGGCCAGAATCTCGGCAAATCAAGCCAACCCTGCTGACCAGGCCTGGCCTGGTGAGCAGGGCTAACCAGGGTATATGGCGATAACGAAACATCCCTTCGATACAGTAGAGTGGCCTTTCATACAGAAAACCTTTCAACACTTTAACTTTGGCCCATCCATTATCAGCTGGATTAAGCTCTTTTATCATGATATAGAAACCTGTATCTTGAACAATGGCTGGTCTAGTAATTTTTTCAAACTAGAAAGAGGGGTAAGACAAGGCTGTCCGCTGTCACCTTATCTGTTCATTCTATGTGCAGAGGTCCTTGCGGACGCAATAAGAAATGACAATAACATCAAAGGTATAACAGTTGATGGACAGGAAATTAAAATCAGTTTATATGCAGACGATACAACTCTTATTCTAGATGGATCTAGGGCATCTTTCCAAAATTCACTGCAGGTATTAGAGCTTTTTAGTTTGATATCAGGTCTCCGATTAAATTATAAAAAAAACAGAAGTGCTGTGGATTGGCGCCAATGCGAGTAGCGAAGAAAAATTGTCCTGAACATGATTTGAAATGGATGAAAAATAAAGTCAAAACTCTAGGTGTCTGGCTCTCAACCGACCCAATAATAACGATGAAAGCTAACTATGATGAAAAGTTAACAAAACTCAAGGCAAGCTTGAGCTGCTGGGAACTGCGAAGATTAAGTCTACTTGGAAAAATCACAGTGTTGAAAAGCTTAATTGTTTCTCAGCTCACGTATATTTTGTCACCTTTGCCAACAAACCAGTGTGCTGTTGACGAGGTCAACACCCTTTTCTTCAAGTTTTTGTGGAATGGCAAAGGTGACAAGATCAAGCGTGATGTAATGATCAGTGAATACGAAGATGGAGGACTAAAGATGATTGATTTAAGACTTTTCACCCAAGCCTTAAAACTAAACTGGGTGAAAAAGTACCTTGACACAGGAAATCATGCAAAATGGAAGCTGTTTTTCAATTTACAATTAAGAGACTTAGGAGGCGGTACTATCTTCAAAGGTAATCTGCACAAAAAGGATTTACTAGCCTACTTCAAGGTATCAGATGTTTTCTTGCAAGAAATTTTGCAAACCTGGTCAAATATTAACTACGAAGATAATATTTCTTCAAAGGAACAGTTACTTTCACAGTATCTCTGGCTAAACTCTTTCATTCGAGTCAATAATAAACCAATACACTATCCAGCATGGTCTTCTCAAGGAATACAGAAATATTGATCATTTGATGGAAAATGAGACTAGATTACTATCCTTCTCTGAATTCAAAGAGCGTTATAATATCAAGACAAACTTTCTATCCTTCTGTGGAGTAATATCAGCCATAAAACAGTTGGTCATAATCTTTAAGAAAAACGCCTCTCACGAAAACACCAACTATGAAAGTTTTCTTGATAAGTTTTTAAAGGCAAAAAATCCAAATAGAGCTGCATACAAAAAACTTGTAGAAAAGAAACAAAAGCAGCCAGTTAACAGCCAAACGAAATGGTCGGTGGACTGCATGATAGAAGAAAATGAAACTATTGACTGGAAGACTGCTTACAAGTTACCTTTTCAATGTACGAAAATATCAAAACTTCTTGTTTTTCAATTTAAACTCTTACACAGGAGACTGGCCACTAATAATTTCTTAAAAAAAATAAATCTGAACGACAACGACCTTTGCAGCTTCTGCCAACTCGAAGAGGAAACTCTTATCCATCTTTTCTGGAACTGTACGGTAACTTCCTCCTTTTGGGATAATTTTAAGCAATGGCTGCTCAATAATGAAACTTCTCTACGTTCGCTTGAGTTAACGCCTTCCTTGGTTATAGGTTTAAAGCCCCACCCATTTCTTCGCAAGTATTTCTACATCTTATTCTTAGTCGCAAGACTTTACATTTGGACCTGTAGAACACGATGTACTCGTCCTACGATAGACAATTTCCCCCCTTTTCCTCTCACATTACAATCTTTGAAAGATTTTTTCCTGCCTTTTGCGGATTGAGGACTACGTATGTGGAACGGTAGCTAGTCAGGGTACATGTAGTTCGAAAAGATAGCATAATAGCATAGTCAGTTATTGGGGGGGGGGGGGGTTAATGTAAGCTAATATTGTTGAAAGTCGCGAATGTTATATAATAACTATATGCTGTATTTTCTACTCTGTTGTACTGCTATATGGCATTTTCCGCTGCTTACTATCAATAAATTTATTTTAAAAATGTAAGTAAAATATAGTATGTAGGTATGGTATGTCAGTATTATGTAAGTGTTATGTTATCTATTAAGTTAGTTTGTAACTAATGTTCTTTAAATGAAGTGTAGTATGTATGGCATGTATTATGTAAATATGATGTCATGTAAGTTAGTATGTAAATATTATGTAAGTTATGTCTGTAAGTTAGTATGTTAGACGTAATGCAAGTAAATAAAGTGTAAAAAAAAAAAAACATCCCTAATATATAGATTTAGCCAAGCCTAAAACCGGAGCCGCCAAGGAATAGATTGGTGTTCGTTTATCAAAAATAGTCCCGAAACTTTTCGGTCTGAAATACATTTCGGGGTTTTTTTGGTTCGTTCGCTTCCGAAAAGTGTTTCTCAAAAAGCCCGAAAGTGTTCCGAATTGTCCTCCAATATTTTGGGGATCTGCTCTGTAAAACCAAGCTCGAAAGGTCATTCTAGAGGCTGAGCACAGCTTGATTTTTTTTTCGGGCATCAAACTGAACACATATTTTACTCACGAGCCGTCTTTCTTGGTTTTTGCAATGTTTCCATATCCTGTCATTATAAACCGTCAAGGCTTGTAAAATCTCCTTGGATTATTAGCTGTTCGCTTGAATGAACTTCAAACGGCGCTCATTTACAACAACAAAATTTAAATGGGTTATCTTCATCGTATTCGGATGTTAACAAATAACATGAACTGCCACTATTAGTCTGGTCAAAAATTTATACAGGCATTTCACCGGCATTTTACTGGGATTATCCGAAAGAAAGGATTTTGGGAGCTTCGAAGCACTGGTAATAAACTTATCGAAGAAATGTCGCGTAGGCTTTTATAGCAGCCGAGAAAAACTTCCAGCGCTTTGAAGAACACTCATTACTTACCGGATAAAAATAGCTTTAAACTCAAAACTGCTTCACTTATAGTTACTTAAGTAACCCTTATATTTTGTTCTAACTTGAGACCATCGAGATTGAAAACAAACAAGCACCAAACATACTTAACTCTATAGCATAAGTTTTGCGGCTGCAAATTGCTTGAAATTGGAGCGCTTTTAGAAATACACAGAATTGTTTTTGGAAGCTTTTCGGATATAATAAGTTTAAACCGACAACTGCTTCGTTTATAGCTTTTTAAATAACTGTTATATTTCGTTCTCTAACGCAGTAGAGACCATCAAGACTCAAAACAAACAAACACCAAACACTCTTTAAATTATGCCGGCATAAGTTTTGCGGATGCGAAGTAAGCCTATGTAAAGTTACCCGCTTTGAGGAACGCACAAAACTGTTTTCGGAAGCTGTTGGGATAAAATAGCCTTAAACCGACAACTGCTTCGCTTAAAAGGTTATTACTATTGAAAACTTCTAGGACAAGAAAATCGACAATTGCACAAAGACATGTACCCGAAAGTCAAATCTGAAAGCAATTATTCGTCGTAATCTCACTGAAGTGATGCTTGTGCAGCTAGTTGTCTTGCGACAGTGCTTAGACCTACTGTTATCAAAACACAAACACAAAATAATGGACAGCGAAATCATTTTTGAAAAACGTTTATTCGAAAACCCGTAAGTTTATACTTAAGGTGATTCCATCGAAAGAGAAGTTGTAATGAGAATTTGTTGAAACTTTGCACAGTTACTAATTACACCTAGTACATTGAAAAAATAAAATAAAAAGAGGGGGTCACCGTGTCTGATTTGACGCTACGGGGCTGTAGTATATAGGTACTTTGCTATCTTTAGACAGCAATATTAAAAAACCTATCCTTGTACTAGAGACTGCCATTAATTCAACAAAGTTATAACTAGCAATGAAATATAAGCATAATTCTTATGATTGAAGTAGAGTGTTACAGTAAAATGTCTTAAAATTGCCGTTACAATGAAACTAATTTGAAATAATAGGCAAATCGAGCGTCTGCACGGTTCCAGTGAAACGTCTAAAATCTGACTGTAACAGTGAATCAACCGGAATATTTCAAAATTGAATAATGAAAAATTCTTCAAATTTGAATATATCATGTAAAGTCGCATTTTCCTTAAATAAATGGAATTAAAAAGTGGGGTCACCGAGTTCGTTTGGGAGAAAAAGACCATTCATTTCTCTGAACAGCTCAGCTTCCATAGAAAACCTATCAAGTTCCGAACGCGCGCGTGCTCGTGCGCGCGCTACTCACGCAAAAAATGATGCGCAGAAAGGATGCGCAATGCAATTGAATGGAATCACCTTAAATGCAATTCGCGTTACACTTCCAAAATCGTGGATCGGTCCACGCGAGTGAAATCGGCTGAGCATGGCAAAATATTTAAGACTACATCTGTCACAAATCTGAGCGCGTTTTCTAATAATTTTTTAAAGTCAAAAGTAAATGACACATTTCTAATGACATAAATTAAATTCCCATTTCAAAAGGTAATTTCTTTGACCGTAATACTCAAAATCATGTCCCTTAGACCCTTTAAAAACTTCACTTACTCGGTTATGTTTCAGAACAGGGCAAGCTCTCCGCCGTGAAGAAAACAAAGCGATGAAGTCCTTTGAAGGCAGCTTTTGTAACTTGAACTTTTCGCCTTCTACCAGTATTCTTTTGAACTTTTTCTTTCCATTTATGGATATTAGATGTTTTTTGTCAAGTACTTCAGTACTCTCGTACAATCGTTTTACTAAAGAAGCTTAAGCCTTTAAAAAAACCTCTTTTTCAAAAGCGACGATGGTCATGCAATTTCCCGCCAAGAAAAACGCCGGTTGCCCAAAAGCACCGCGCGATTTCCCACCAAGAAAAGATGGCATTCTCTACCCTGCGTCGGGTTGTCTTGGGACTCCCCTCCCCCTCCCGCAGAGTCTGTGCGGACGGACGGACGGACGGTCGCAACCAAAGTTTCTCGGATCGATAGGTTACCAAATTTGCTTAGCAATGGAGCTCTGCTGGCGGGCTTTGCCCGCAGGCTCCGCTATTAAAATGCAATATTGTGAAAAATATTTACCTCTGAGTTCAATTAAATGGAATCACTTCAGTGGTTTTATGTTCGGTCCTTGTGGCTCTAAATGGTGCATTTTTACAGTTTGAAGGGTTTTGCAAATCATTCTATCGTACGTAATAAGAGAAAAAACAAGGAAGGAAAACTGCATTTCAAACTGAAATTCCACTCGCTCAACTTTTAAACCACAAAGGCAAGCTCAGTGGTTAAAGATTCTTCTCGTACCATTCAATTGTACATTTGTCAAAAACTTGAGACATGAGCTGCTGAATGTGTTTATTTTAAACTCAAAGGTAAGTATTCTTTGCAATATTTCATGTTGATAGGGACACTTCAATAATATCCAGGGCTATACATTACATTTTGAAACTGCATACTACTGGCCACATAGTTTGTGTGGGAAGCCTGTGGACTGTTAAACATACCAAAGTAAAATTGGGCCAAGCAATTATGTGGGAAAATCTCAGTCCAGTTTGCCAGGATTCCAACAATGTGATGCCAGAATCACAGCTAGCCAGGCTGAAAGTTTTCCATGTAAACTGTGTTTACTAGGCCAGGGTGACTTGCGTCATGTACATGGAATACCAGGCTGAACAGTCATCTTGGCCTAAACCAGTCTGGCTAATCATGGGCCATCCCAGCTCATGTAATTGGCCCTAAATATTGGGTTTTCAAAGAAAAGAAATGATATTATTGAAAGTACCAGATCAGTAGGACTGCAACGATACATCGATGCATTGGTGAACTGCGATATTTTTTCCCACGATACGAACATCGATATTTGAACAAGATTTTGCGATATTACGATACAATAAAATACGCTACATCAACAAATTCGTGAAATCACTGTATTCCTTACCCAAGCTCTGTATTTTAGCCCTTGTAAGGCGATTTGATGTTGTGTTATTACTATTTTAAATTTGTTATGATGTAAATAAATTATTTGAAAGTAATGGTCTAAGTTGCTGGTTTACTAACCAGTTTTGTCGCACAAAATAACGTATCGTATCGTGGCCCTTGTATCGATATATGTATCGTACCGTTGGAAAATACATCGTTGCAGCCCTACAAATGAGCAAACATCCCTAATTTGCCCTTACTCAAACATTAAACCAGTAACTTTAATATGACTTAATACATCACCTGGAAACAGCATCCCCTGAGGGCTACTCTTTCAAGAGGAAAAAATGATTGGACATGTTGGACACCTTGCTCCATGATGTCGAGTCACACCCTGCAGAGTCTTGCAGAGTCCTGCAGCTTGTCTTTGAAGGCCCGTCAAACGGTAATCAACTTTTACTTTTCTTCGAGGAAGCTGTTGCTATCACAAGGGGGGATGGATCTGTCATACTTGAGAGGGGTGACACGGTGATCATGGACAACTGTCCTTTTCACCACGGCATATTTACGGAGATGGTTTTGAGAAATCTGCCCGCCGAATGTGGAGTTAACCTGCTGTTTCAGCCTGCGTACTCGCCGCACTTGAACACGTGCGAGTTTTTGTTTTCACCAGATCGAAGCTTTCCTCAATCCTAATCAAATGTTAGCGGAAAACGAAACAAAAATTGCTTATGAGGCCTGTAGCGAAATTTCACCGCAGAACTCTGTTTCTTATTTTAGACACTGTGGATATCTAATGTAGAATTTATTTCAACACTCAGAAAAAATTGAGCTATGAACATAGTGTTGCAACGATTTGATGGGTTGCGGTACGACCGCTTACAAAGTTGCAAACTTGCTTGTTATAAAATAAAAACAAACCCAGATCAAACCGATATTTCATATGGCTATATATTGATAGATGCATTACAAGCATCACTGATAGAAAATAAAGTTACATTAGTTTCAGGTTCTCGGATGTTTCATATAAGCCATTTAAAGGCACAGAGGACAAAGTACTTGCGTGACAAAAAGCCCCTAAAAAGACATTTCGTGTGCGTGTCAAACGTCAACACAAAATTTTGCATATCCACAAGGCGCGGTGGAATGTAGAGATGGGTTTTCGAGGCAGTTCCCGCGTAAATCATTTGTGTAGCAGTCGCTGCCGAAAGGAGATTTGGAAAATGTCCGAATTAAAGTCGGAGGCTTATCTCTGGTTACGTTCTATTTCTAATGGACTCGGACTGGAAAGATTAGCAACAGAGTTCGAAAGCCGAGGTTTTCGAAGAACAAGTTTGCTAAAGTACATCAGATTATCAGATCTAGATGTATTGTTGCCTTCGCCACATAAATTGTTCATTCATGGCAGAAAAAAAAAATATCGAGACCTAACTCGAACGGCTGAAGAGGCAAGAAAATCCTGAACAAAAAACACAAACTTTGCCACCTCGAGAACTCTTCCCTTCGTCCACGCAAGAAATTTCATCACCTGTGCAAAGATCAAACTTGGTGTTGCTCAACAACGTCCACCTAATGAACAACACCGGCACTGTCGGCGTGGGCGCCAATACTGAGAACGAAGCTGCTGTGCACAAAAACACCCAGCAAGTTTGTAATCAGACAAATTCTTATCTTCAAAAAAGGGAAACAGAATTTTTAAGTTCTGAAAAACAAGACAACTTGCTTTTGACTGCACAGATACAAAGCGCACGTGATTTGCTGACGGAGAAAACGCGAGCCATTGAAAATTATCGAAATGGCAGCAACGGGCAGCAAAAGCTGTGCACTATTTGTCACTCCGCAGGGCACAACAAGAACAAATGTAGCAATGGTCCATGTAGAGGGATTACTTTCTGCGACAACCGCGATAAACATCCTGAAGTTAAAGCAGAGATACAGGAACTCAAGAAAGTTTTGAAAGACTTGGAGAAAAGGCAAGTAATGAGGACAGTGATGAGGCCTAGACTGAGGATGCAAAACCACATCAAGTATGTTGACAGAAGCGCTCTCGATAAGGATCTTATGATTCTGAAAAAGGCCTTGAGTAACAAGATTCCTTTGGACGAAAGGATGGACTGGGTACTGCCATATAATTGAACGATGCAAGAGATCAAATGTGGACATTTTCTCCCCTGCATTGAATCAAGATTAGCTTGAACAGTTCAGCATGTTGAGTTTTGTAATAAACCTCTAAAAAAGTTTGTATGAACGTATCGCATTTTTGGCGATTCGGACTTGCCAAATCAATTTGTTGATTTTTTTTACCTGCAATCCGTTCCCAAGCGCTTGTATGGCGTTCGCTTGTCTGTTCTGTTTACAAATCATCTTTTCAAGATCACATTTTTGGATATAATGAACTGTAATGCACTGTATAGATCATCTCGGGGTTGATTCAATTACATGGCAGAGTTTAGTAAAGCTGACAATAATTCTGTTTGAATTTATGTAACAGGTTGCAAAATGTATCTGCTTCGGAAAATTTTGCTCTTTTTTGTCGACCATTAACATGTTTGTTACAGTTCAGCGACTTCATTTAATTTAAGGAAGTCAAACCCAAATGAATTTTATTCTTCGATGTATTTATTTTTTTTGGTCTGTCTTCCCTAATTTTGTTTAGTCTCTCTTCGAGGTATTTATTTATTTAGACTCTCTCCTGGCCGTAGAACATACTTGAGTTGAGTCCGTTTCATCCTCAAAATTCCCGGCCGTTATTCGGTGCCTTCACGCGTCTTCAATGCAGTGTAAATATATTTTGCGTTAGTCTTCAAATTTCCCAGCCGCCGTTCGACAAATGTTCGTTTGCCTTTACATTTGTTTGCCTTGTCGTTGATCGAAATAAATAAGTACAAAAAACAACATTCCGCCATAAAAAATAAGCTATGAAGTCCACCTTCGCAGAACCCTTTGCACGAATTCCCAATCGAACTAGTGGTTGAATGTGATTGGTCTAAAATCAACGAACTCCGATTCTTTTGTTCTGAACCCGTCTTGTGATTGGCCGAAAAACATTGGGTGGCCCCAGCTGAGTTCGTTCCACTTTAAAACTGCTTTATTTTATGAAAACTTTGGTTACTACTTATTTTTATAACAGGATTTTTTTTCGACTAAAAGGAAATTGTGGCAAGGGATCGACACGTCACCAAACCTGGTGAGTCAAATTAACTACAGTGTTCGGCGTTACGAAACTAATACGAGACGTGGGTGAAAATTTCGCCTTCTTGCATTGGCACAGTGTCTTTCATTATAACCAGTTTAAACGCAGATATGATTTGCTTGTCAAAGTAAGATGAAGTTTTTTTTGAAAACGTGTTGTTTGTCGCATTAGGTGATATTTTTACTGCAAAACAGAAACGAAGGACAGTTACATCAACACCAGAAATTCAAAATTAGCACGCAACTCGTAAATGTAGAAGCATATTTCATTTATAGGATGTCTGATGCATTAAAAAAATATTTCAAGGTAGATAATTTGTTTTTCTAGGTCCCACCACGTTCAGCCAAGCAAAGAGATCTGGTGATACCCATCAGTGATGCCGACTCAAATTGTGGATTAGAGTATAAGCAGTCATGGTCTCCACGGAAAGAGACTTAAGAGTTTTTGCTAAAGCTTAATAAACCCAAGAAAAGTAAGTTAAAATAAATCAGTGCTAAATAATTTACCACTCCCTGATCTACAGAAGACCGACTGCAAGCTTCAAATAAGTCTCTTTACTTGTAGCCTGGTTTGACCCCTATAAATTAATGTCCAAGAACATGACTTGAAGGATCAAACTCCACACTTTCAGGGTGATGATCTCGAATACTTAAATAAACGAACATCAAAAGTCAATTGAAGCCATGGAATTATTTGTCGAAATTTTTTACTGTGAAAGTGACTGTCAGTTTTAACAGGTTTTAATAACATGGTCAGGTCGAATCAGTAGTAAAATGTTAGAAACAGGTAGGCACCTTAATATTATTTTATTTTTATGTAAAAATTGGTTATTTATTTTGTTTCATGACACAGAAAGACCATTTCAACAAGTAACAAATGAATAAATAATGTCAGCTGTCACTATTAACAAATGCTTCAAATATCTGGCAGGGTGGCTGCAAATTAGCAAGCAGCTGATTATTACTGGCCCATTATAGTGTGACGTGAGGTGGAATGCACGGAAATGGGTATACCACAAATAACAAGTAAAAAGAACCTGTAGTGTGGTTGACTTTGTTTCACAATTGAGTTTCATATCGATTTCTCTCTTCTCTATTAAAACGCACAGGAGTCTGACTATAAAAGCAGGTGTCTTGAACTTCAGCTGAAACTGAAGCTACACAAGCAACTGAAAAGGGAAAAACAGGAAGCAAAAGAAACAGAGAAAAGCAGGGAACAGGAGAGCATACAACAAGAAAAGGAAAGAGAGGAACAAGAGAGAAGAAGAACTGAAAGGGAGAGACAAGAGAGAGTCTTCAAGAAACTAGAACAAAGACAAGAAAAGGAGAGAAAAAGAAAGGAACAGGAATCACTGGAAGAAAATGTGAGAGGAGGAAAGAATAAAAAAAGAGAGACTGGAAAGAAAAGCACAAGAAGAGAAGCGCGAGCAAGAAAGAATAAGAAAAGAAAAAGAGACAGAAGGATAGAACTGGAGGAACAACAAGAACAAGAAAGAATGAGGAAAGCAAGGGCAGAGAGACATGAAAGGATGGCACTCGAAGAAAGACAAGAACAAGAAATGATAAAAAAAGAAAGGGAACAGTAGACGAGAAGCCAACAACAACTCTGAAGATGGCCGGATGAAGGAAGATGAGGAGCATGACTTTCTTGACTGCAGACTGTACCCTGAAAGCCCAACAGTCAGCCAAGACTTCAGAAAAACAAGGTAAATAACCTTTGCTATATTTTTGAACTGGTGTTCAGTAACCAACTTAGAATATCAGTGTCCCCAGGCTTTTGAATGCTTTCAGGCCAATGACAGTTTTTTTAATTAGATTGCTGACCTCACTGCAGTGTCTCAGCATAATGAACACTTTGTTGGTAATATTTATGACCTTGGCAGACGTCGAAAAATTTTCCCAGTGGCTTTTTTGTAAGAGTTTTGTTTTCGCTTAAAACACAAAAGTGTGACAGTTTACAAAACGGCAATGGTCCATTTATTAAGTTTTGTCATATGGCCAATGAGGGTATCGATACCCAACGAATGATAGGAACTTCCAACTGTTCCCGTTCCATTAAAAGAAAAATCACCAACTCGTCGCAAACAAGTAAAGGCTTGTTTGAAAACATGTTTAAGGATGCCACTGAAAATCAGTATTTAGTGACCTTGATGATTGCGACTGGAGCAAAATCTACACAAAGAAGAGACCTACAGATTAGAAAATTTCTGCACCATTCTCATCAAGGTCACCAAAGAAACCAAGGCCATTCCACTGAACGACACAAGTAAGATTCACAACCCTCTGGGCATTGATGTTGACTGTTTGACTTCTTTTGTTGTTTCTCAGCCATTGTTTGGAAAGTTATCTAGTTTATTTGTTTCAACACTACCAGTTATGTTTGTTTTTTGATCCACTAATAGAGAGGCATCGCTTAGAAGCCCATGATTACCAGAAGCATGTGCTCATTCAGTGATGTGCATCTTCTAGACTTGTGAAGCTGCCTTTTAAGTGCAGGGAGAACTACGAAACTGCTCTAGGTCTGGTCTTCCAAAGCCATCTCAAGGAATATCTCTCAGTGTTTGTTGTCTTACTGGCTGGGGACTGGCCATCACAATTTTTCCCTCGTCAGATAGTATATAGTGCATGTAGTTCGGCTAGAGAGGGTACCCTCCTAAAATCCCATCACTTCTCTGGTCCCTTGAATGGGCACTCTACATGTAGATCTTAATGCAGATGAAGACATTGTTACCAACTTTCTTCCAAGTCGATCTTCCCAAGAAAAACGCTGGCAGACAAACCAAAACCATGGCGAACCAGTTTCTTCTTGAAGTGACGTATGGAGGTTTGACCTTGATAAGGAATGCTGTACGAACGGTCTTCCATCAATGCAAGGATCTATAGTATCTAAAGTACGCTGAGCTATCCCACTTGCCCAACCAACTTACAACATCCTATTTAAATTAAATCGTCTGGATGACTATTTTTATGCAGTTTTTGGGTTGTGGATTACGTTTTTTTTGTTTTTGCAAGATGCACTACAATGCCCTCTCACCAGGTTAAGTAACATATTGGTTTGGAAGAATGGTGGGGGTAGGAGGGATATTTATGATTTATTTTCTACAAACCTAAATACGGTGGATGAGTATTTTGTTGAGCACGTTCATAGTGTCATCAGGTGACAAACAAAGGTCAGTGTTTCAGATAAACAGGTGCAGGAAACAGTTCATGGAATCTTTACACCCAGCGAGAGGCAACCTAACTGGTGAAGCAGGCTTACACCATCCAAGAACTCGGTGTCTGGCAGACAGCAGCTGACCATCCTGTACTGCAAGGCGGTCACTGTCATCACCAATGTTTGTCTTGAAATTGCTTCAAATGCTCATGCAGCAGCCGTCCCGCCAAAACGGCCTGGCTAAAGAAGGGGTTGTTCTTTCTGGGTACTGCACAATCTGTTTGGAGAGAAATCCATAAAGAGTTACATCCTTCCTCCTGGCTATAATTTTTATCCACAATCCGACTAGGAAAAGATGCGACAGCCCGTCATGTAATGTGTCATCTGACCTACCTTGGAAGCTCTTTGAAAGGGTGTTGGTATTCGTTCCATCCTGCTTGCTTAAATGGTTTAAACATCTGTATCACCTGTAGAGATGGCCTCCAGAAGAACATCATCATGAAGTCCCAGAGGTAGGTGAAGTGAATGTGGATCAAATTATTCAAGCGCTGACAAGACGGTTCACCAACCACCTACTATCTCATCTACCAGTCTACCCTACCTGGTCAAAATAGTCAAAACAAGCCAGTCAACAACAGCAATAAAACCTTACCACTGTACTGTGTGCGATCATGGATGCCAGGGTCATCAACAGCGGACCAACCAAAATGGGGAAAACCTTATACATTGCTTGTATTGTCCAAAGCATATTTGTTATAGTGGTGGGGGAGAGATTATTTGTTTCTGTCAGTGGTGTCAACAACATTCCGTCCACTCTAGTGTAACCGCTGACAATTCTGGGGGAACACGTTACAGGACCACAGGACCAATTGTTGTTTTTCAAAATCAAGGCGGGGACATAACCGAGTGAGAAGTTTCTGTTTGCCAGTTCAGTGTATCGTTTAGGGAGAACCTTTGGCCATCTTAATAGAATGCTCAAAGTTTTCAAATCAAACAGGATATTCAGCAATTTTAAAGACCCCTTGTCTCTTCAACATCTATTTCATCCGTCAAACCAATAATGGCAGCCATTGCCAACTTTACACCAGGGATGAGACGACTATATTTATCAAAGTAAGACGTCTTTCCACTGAATTTGACACGGAAAGATATTAACGTTTTCAACATACCTTTATAACTTTCATGGCTTTTATGATGCCTTGCCCCTTTCTAACTCGGTAGAATCTATTAAAATGCTAGCTTCCCAATAATTTGTGTGATGAGTGTCCCTATTTGTTGTGTAAACAAACATAAACACATAAACATGTGAACTTTGATTGACAGTTTGAGCAAGTAGTTTTACAGGATCTTGATCTCGTGCGGCGCTGTGTGCGCTAGTTGTAGTTTTCAGTTTGTGCTGAGTTAAATACATTGAAAGCTCACCGAACTTCCAAAGCGGCATTCCTTTACACATGTATGTATAAATGCTGTGTGTTACAAAAGTAAGCTAACAACTTGATATACATGCATCTTGTTTGGGCAAACATTTGTTCTTGATCTAACTATTTTTTGCAAAAGAAAGAGAGTTGTGTTCTGGGAACGGAAACGTGGGTTCCTTCTCAGCCAAAAAGGACTAGTTTTGCAGTATCCCAGAAGATGTCTTTAATGAGGACGGTATAGCAAAACATGTTCAAGATTTCTGCAATGAGCAGAGGCATTATAACAAGTTCAAAAACTCTAAGGTATGTGTAATTCGTTTATTATTGTTTTTATTATTATTATTATTATTATTTAATTTAACCGCACTACTCTGATTGGTGGGGTGTCTCACCATTTTGAAACAGACGTTTTTGTTTGTTATGACTGCTTTTGCAGGTGATTTCATTTGCTTCTTCTTGCATCGCACAGCAACTTTTAAGTTGAGCTTTGTTGAGAAAGACTAACTCATACGTTTTGGTGTGAAACCCTTTACTGTATCTCGGAAACTTTCACCTCCCATTTCAATAGTTACAAACTGTTTGTCCTTTTTCAGGATTCTTCCGAGGTTAAAAATGATTTGATTCGAAGTCTCGACTAGTTTAACCGCCTTCTTCTGTAAAACCAAGAAAATAAAAATCAATATGGCAAACTGACGTTCTTGTTCCGTAACCGCACCTTGAGACATTTTGTGACAGTTACGTGAAACATTAAACGCCATGGTTAAAAGGCGCGGGAAAATACACGTTATTTTTTTACGGTCAAAAAAGTATTTAGGACGGTCTCCATGTCTCAAGATGGTCTGGTAGACTGGTGTTTCATTGGGTATCAAAATTCACCCACCTGACCCAAATGGACGTCACTTATTGGCTAGTCACTTTATGAATTATTAATGAGTTTGAGAATAATAATTGTTACTCTGTTAACCATGTCAAAATTCCTACCCTGGTGGCATAAACTCCCTATCCAGGTTACAGCCCTCCTTGTCATTTTCCCAGTGGTAGACCACCCGCTCTCCTCCACTGTAGGAGTTTTGACTGGGTGTAAGATCGAGTGGTACCACATGTTATGTCAATGACATGTCAGTTAACAAAATACACGCTGTGCTTAACCTCATTTGTCGCTAACCTGAGGGCTTGAATACCCATTTTTTCTAAAAGTTTACGCTCGAGACATTAAAAACACGGGAAAAGTGTACAAATTATAAAAAAATTGCTTGATTTTCCGTATTTTTGACCCAAAATCCGCAAATTTTTTCTAAGCCCATATCAGGGTCGTAGCGAGGTATGTGGGATCAGCGATCAAAGGGGTGAGACTAGGGATCAGTGGGGTGGGATCAGGGATCAGTGTGGTGGGATCAAGGATTATTGGGGCTGGATCGGGAATCTGGGTGAGATGTTGGGATCCGGGATCACACGCACAACTCTTGGGCTAAATCGGAACATAAAGCTATTTTAACACGACTTTGCGGACTGAAAAACAACAACCATATCGGCGGCACAATGCATGACTTCTTTCAGAGAGTGACACAGGAATGCCATTCGGATAGGGACGATTCAAGTTCGGAATCTGTCTCTTCTATAATTGGTGATCAGTTGACTTATTGTTAGAGCGTTTAACTATACGTTGACCAGTTTACTCCATATATAAGCAAATCTAGTTATTCCGGTTAAAAAAAATAGAATAGATCAAGGAAAAATACAGACCACGGATAACAGAAGTAAATGAACTGTAAAGGATGATAAAGACGTGTTTGTTAAATGTCATTCAAGGAATACATTAATGCAATGAGTTATAATACGATTGAATGTGATTTTGAATGCTATTTTTGCTATCGTTAATCGTTGTATTATGGTATACTATTGCATGGCATGTAACTGACCTGTAACACACTGTAGACTCCAGTTATCTCTAACACTGAAAGGAAAGCGGGGATTTTATCGAAAAAGCGGGAGTTCAAGATAGCCAGTAGCAAATTTCACGTTAGAGTTTTAGAGGTTCGATATAATGAGGGATTCTACTGTATGTCTGGATATTTCTACATACTTCTTCATACTGGTTATTGTTAAGTCACGTGTATTAAAACAAAGCATTTATTAAAAACTTAATCTGCTTAGCCTGCTGCATTGAAACCATATCCAAATGAATGTATTTTTCGCTTTTTTCATAGACATTGCTGCCGATATTGACAACAGTTCGGTTACATTTAAAGTGGGATGTCGCGATGTTAAAAGCATTGAATCTTCTACTGCAGAATTCAAAGCCGTGTTTACTTTAACTTGGCCACTTCTACAAGATTTTGATTCCTTTAAGAAAGAGATAAGAGGTCGTCTCAGCACCGAAAATGTCATTGCCCTGCACTATTACGATGGTGTCGAAGTCATGAGTATAACAAGCACTCGAGACTTACACACTTGTCTCCGTTATTTCAAGACCTGTGAAGTTACTTACAGAAACCGGCTCGTATTTTCCAAAATTTACGCGGTAATATCAACAAAGAATGAATTCTCTTGTGGTTAGCATAGTCAAACGCATGGTCAGTGCAGTGACAAGGTCAAAGTCTTGGTTACAACTGCCGATCTCATAAATCGTGTGTTAGAGAGCTTAGTAGTAACAACTGAGGGTACCGGGGATGACGAGACCCTTATGCATTTTGCCTTCCGGGTTCACACTCAGCATGGAAGCCAAGTCACGGTTGTGTCCCCAGACGTAGCATTCTGTGAAGTGCGCAGGAAATCAATTCGACCAAATAAACCTTTTCAAATGGCCAACATAAATGATCATGTCAGGTATCACAGATGCTGTAAAGGAGAAGACAATTTGGGAGTCTACTTCTGGATAATGGGTGCACACATTACAAAACTTAAACATATGATTATTCGGTTGCGGTGTTTATTCTCGAATAACAAAGATGAAGAGATCCAAATGAGAATAACGAGACTACCTACTGTGTTGCGCGCGCTACCATGAACACCAGACAAAAGTTTTGACATTTTTTTGACAAGTTTGATGTTTGATATCCTGCGACTGGCCAATCACAACGTAGATAATCTTGTAAGTCAGAGAAATCAAGCGTGAACACTAGGCGCGATTGATTGATCTTGAGCAGCGGTCTTTTTTATGTTGTGGATCGAAAACTATAGCACTCGATCGACAGTTTTTAAGTTTTGGATTTTGCTTTTTTCCAAGTTCACCATTTGTGAAAGTAACTCAACAAATACTGATCAAGTGAAGTCCTTAGGAGTTTTGCAATGCTACACGCTCGGGTTGCAAGTGTTTGTAAGTTTTGCTTTTCTCAAATAGTCAGAGTCGAATAATCACGATCGTACGTTTTTACGGTAACTGCTTCCCTAATAAAAAAAATATTTTTACTTTATCTTACACCAGCTGATGTTCAACTGAGACTGAATATGTACGGTGGAAGCTTTGATAATGGAAGACCACTGCCAGCAATGTACAGAGAGCGAGTATTACACCTTTATCACGTCGGATTCGCTCACCGCCAAATCGCGCGTGAAATTCGATCGAGTCCCGGCTTTGTACAGAAAGTGATAGACCAATACAATAAACAAAATACATCCCTTAGAGGCCTAAGAGTTGACTTTGCTAAGGCGAAAATCGACGAAAACGTCTTGGAGTATATAGAAGTACAGAAACTAACGAAACCGAGCATTTACTCGAGTGAAATTAACAACAGAGACTTCTACTAGACGGTGTTGTTCACCCCGCCAACCTACCCAGCGTATCCCAGATCAATGAAGTCATCCGCAAAGATCTTGTAATGACAAGAAAGAAACTTTCAACCATTCCACTTGAATCCACAACCCCTGCAGCAACAGCAGCAGTTGATTATTTTCTCACTGAAATAGCTAACATCAACCCACAACTCTGCACTTCTTTGATGAGTCCAGTGTAATCAAAACTACAGGAGACAGAAAATATACTAGACGGTCCATCTAATGGATAAGAACAGCTAAACTTCTTCGATGAAGTTCTTCAAGAGGTGCGAGCTGACGGGAGTGCAGTGCTTGAGCGCGGAGACTGTGTTGAACCTGTGCTTAGAGCCATGTTGGCGGATTGCGGTGTAAGACTGTTATTTCAGGCACCTTACTCACCACATTTCAACATTTGTGAGTGATGCTTCAACCAGATAAAGGCATTTTTACGTCGCCACCAAGCGCTGGCTTTCAACGAAACCAAAATCGCAATAGCGGAAGCGGTGCTCAACATTACTGCTGAAAACTTGTATGCATATTTCAAGCACTGTGAATACTTCTAAGTAAGAGTTTGTAGTAAAGCAGTTCGGAAATTTGAACCAAGAAACTCCCACACGATGTATCTGAACACAACAAAAGTACATATTTACTCATTTCAAGAACATCAACAAATGAATCTGAAAAACACAATGGTTAGCTCATTATAAGCTTCATTTCTAAAAACAAATGTTTACACTTGAGTTCTCGTATTGTTCTATAATCAACGGAAGTCTCCAGTCTTCATCTTCGCATCATTCGGGAACCGTTTTGAGCGCTCTTTGCAAAATTATCAGATCCCTATCCAGCCGACTTCTGTTCCCGTACTTTATTTGGTTTTGTGCTTCTAGTCTAGGTCTCATAACATAGAAAAATGAAGATTTCGCGTGCTCACGTGCCGCTGTTAAACTCTTGAGATGAGTTCCTCTTCTTGTGCCTTGTTTTCCGGAGATCTAATCTCACGCTGAAGTTGGGTAATTTTAGTTTTGTGTTCTGGGTGCTTTTCCTTCACTTTACATATAGGGAAGGTACGTTTTTTCTTGGGGGGGGGGGGGGGAGGGCTGGGGTCTCAGAGGGGAGGGTCATCAGTGAAAGTGAGCACCAAAAGGGGAGGGCCATACCTCATGTGAGCTATTCAAGGGAGGGTCACACATCTTTTCCAGAATTTTTTAATGAGAATTTTTGTGATGTTGCTTTCCATTTTTCTTACAGATTAAGTTTTTGTTTTCACCTACTTTGATTTAATTTGGTGTTTCATTATAGGTACTAGGTTACATTTTTACATGCATATTATGCCATGGCACATAGTTTTTCTCGGAGGACTCGTGTCCTTTTCCGTCCGTATCGAGAAGTACTTGACTCAGGTATCGTTTCTTCAGCTTCTTGCTGTTGGCTGTCCGCTGCCTGATCTCCTGAGTCGTTTAGTTCTGAAGAGTTACTAGTAGATCCAACAATGCGCTCTACCCTGTCGGAAATGTCGGAAATATTTGTTTTTGAGAGGCAGATTTCGCATGCTAAACAACTAAACCTTTCTGTTAAAATAACCAACGGCAATGCCGGCTAGTCGGAGAAAGAAGCGCGTGTATTTTCCCTTAGATATTTCATGTTCAAAACTTTTATAATACTCAAATACTTCCATATTCAAACTTCAGCTATAAAACGTAAATATCCCACACTGATTGTTCGCATTTTCCTTGTTTCAGCACGCACACATTCAATATCGAGATATATTCATATTCAAACACTTTGCGTTCACAAGCGAAACGTTCTGAGGTTTCTACAGCATGGAACATACCATGTTGTAGTGAGGGGAGGGTCGCGCTTTTGTCAGTCACCTAAAGGTGGGGGGTCAGGAGTTTTTTTTATTAAAACGCAAGGGAGGGCCAACACTTTTTTGGGAAAAAAATACCAAAATTCCCCAGCCCTCCCCCCCCCAAGAAAAAACGTACCTTCCCTAAACTAATGTCCGTGCAAGGAGATTTTGAGCACGTTGCTTTTGTATGCCCACAGCAGTGGCAGTTGTTACAGAGTCGAGGTCGAATATCACTGAGAGACTGAAAATGTCTCAATGCACTGTTCAATTTGTCCTGCTCTTGCTTGGCACTAGCAATTTGTACTTTCAAAACCTGAAGATTTTCTTCCATTTCCTGTCGCTGGCAGTCTAAAGGACTTCTTTCAGTATGTTTTGGAGCTGTCGTTGCGGCGGCATGCGTACCCGGTGCTGGTGTGAAAAATAAATGCTTCGGTTGTAAACAAGGCGACTTGTTGTCCACAGACGCCGAAGAAATCGGCGTTTCCAGCTCAGTTCGTCTAATTTTTCTCGGTAGTGGTGAATCGATTTCACTTGCCTGAAGAAAAATCTTTTTTGTACTCCCGATCTTTTACTTTCTTTATGCAAGCTCTAAATTCTCTTTGTCAAGAGATTCTCGGACGTTACTAGTACCATCCACAAGAAGAGTATTTTTAGGCCAGTTGAGACGCTTACATGCAATTTTCATGAGTTGAATTCCCGATGTTTGTACTTTTAAAAGTCACCGTAGAAATAATCCATGTAAACGGCATTGCAGCATTTCCAATCCTCTCCGTGTTGCTTGAACTGGAAATCCTCAAAAAGTAATATCCCCAGTACATTACCAAGCTGCTTCACTTTAACTTTCCATCTGAAAAGTTTGATAAACTACCATGTGGGTAAAAAGATTTTGCACGCATCGCACTTGAACTTGAGTGAAATGCTGACGCCATTCACTGGAAGTGATTTTTCACTTCCTTAGCAACGCGTAAAAAATAGGTCAGTGGGCCCTTAATAGGATCACTTTTTTTCCCTCATGGGATCATGGCATTTTTGTGGGATCAGGGATCACAATTCAATGGAATATTGGGATCAGGGATCACAAAAAAATGGGATCATCCCTGATCCCACATACCTCGTTACGACCCTAAAATGCATGCTATTGTTTTCTTTAAACAAAGAACTGTATGCATAATGAAGTTTGAGGATGTGCCGAAATCTTGCCAAGCTTCGTTTCGTCATAAAAGCCGAGGCTCTTTTCTATTTCATAGAATATTTTAACAACCTGCCCAAAAATCTTAAAATGTGCGTTGATTTTAGTCTCTTTACGTCCCGTATATTTAAATTTTTAATGAACCGCGCATTGGCACGTTTATAGTTATTATAGTATAGTAGTATTATTCATTAGACAATAATTTTTATTCCTTTCAGTCATAAGTTACAGTATTTATTTATTTGTTTCTTTTTTAAACTTAATTTTGTATTTTATATTTTAAAAGTCACTGGAAAAAAGTCAAAATTTCCACAAAGATTTTACCATGGTGTAGCCACCGCAAGAAAGTTTTATAGTTGCGTTTTTGTTTACAATTCAATTACATTTCATTATTACCAAATGTTGCTCTTTTTATACGTTTTTGTCTTAGAAATCGCTTTATTTAAGTAAGGTTTTAACCTTAAGGTTTGTTCTCTTTTAGAGGTAGCTAGAAGCTTCTAGAAATACATAGAAGTAGAAACTGTTCTAGATTTTTCCATTCCATATTTGTAAGTGCTAATTTCCAGAAAGTTCTTTCCGTACACGACAGTGTACACGACATCTTGAAACAAACAAAAGGCAAATCACGACTTAGTTTTTTCAGTTGTCGTAAGCAAGTCAACCAAGATCTAAGTTTTTCAGCAAGTAAGTCAAGTTTTCAAGTACCATTTTTAAGAAGTTGTTGCATTGCTGTTTCTTGTTCCAGTGATTTAAAGGCAGCACCAAGGTAATTGTTATTGTTTATTCAATTTAGCGTGTCTACCGCATATTTTAGCACTTGTAACATTCGCATATTTTAGCACTCGTAACATTTTCGCTTAAGACTTTGTCGTGCGTTGTTTTATTTATTGTAACTTTGCTTAGAAAGTATTTTAGATCAGGGTTGTAGCTGTTAGCAGTGTATTTAGCGCTTTCTTTAACGTTTTTGGATCTTTTGTAAGAATTCTGTTATTTTCGAGTGTAACAAATTATTTTATCAGTCGCGCAATCTTACCGTAATTCGTGTGTACTTTTTTAGTTCTCACGGTGTTAAGGACATTACAAGAATAAAGCCTTATCAAACATCAGTCGGAGGATTGTGTTCTTTTATTTGCTGGAGCAATAGTGAGAACTTGAATGCGTCTCAAGCAAATCTCAAGCAAGGATTCAGACGAATGAAGACGAGCGCGTCAAGCCAAGTCAAGCTGAAGACAAGCGAAGCGTGACGGATAAACAGTCCAAAGGTCAACAGCGAAGATTCAACGCTTTCAAGTGGATAACAGAGTAAATATAAGTAAATTTAAGCTGTTTAATAAGTTGCACTGAAACGTTGCAATACAGAGACATTGTTGTAGTTATTTTTTAAGATTCTGTTTACCGTAGAAACGTATTTAACTTTCTCAAGCAGTTCGCTAGTCAGTAATCCAAATAAGCTTACGTAAACATTGCGTAGTTCTTTTTAAGTGGACAGGAGTATCATTAGAGTTAAGAAAAACTATTAAGCAATAATTTAAGAATTAAGAACAACTATCTTAGAACTTTTAAGGCGTAAAATGTCCAACCAAGAAATACCAGTAGTGGATTTAAACGTAGAGAAGCAGCTCTCGCAATACAAATCAGTTCGCAGATTCGATCGAAAATCAATCCGAGATCCAACGGCGAAGTGCTAGAGCTTGAACCCTCACTGAGAAAGGTCAAGCCTATCAGGAGCAGCGACAAAGGGAAAAAGAAAAAGAAGAAGATCACCTCACGAAGAAATTCAATAAAACTTACAACACATGGGAAGTATATGCCGCAGAAGTCGAATCGTTCTTGGCCTCGCAGCTGCCATCATCACAAGAAGAGAAAATCGAGAAAATCTCCAACTTAGATGGTCTCCGTAACAACGTTCACAAAGCTTATGAGAAGCTTCGGGAAGTCCGACTACCAGGACAAGAATTACTCCGCACAGTAGACACCTGCGATGTACTGACTCAAAGTCTTCTACAACAACTCGACGTACAATCCTCCAAGGAGCAGTCAAGAAACCATGACGATGGAAGGTCAGTCCGCAGTGGGTTATCCAGAAGGTCAGGAGCCAGTAGATTTTCAAGAACATCGTCCATTATTGGATTAAAGAAAGCTGATGTCGCCGCAGAACTGGCTGCGAAACAAGCTGAATTCAACGCTTTGCAAGAAGAAGCGAAGCACAAAGAAGAGACAGCTAAGATCGAAGCACAACTCAGAGCTGAAGCAACAAGAATTGAGACAGAACTTGCTCGAAGAAAACTTGAGTTGGAACAGTTGGAAGTAAAGAAGCAAATAGAAATAGCAAGAGCAAAGCTGGCCGCATACCAAGAAGTCGAAGACTCTGAAGATGATGTCAATTCCATTGAAGATGATCTATTGCGCATGCCTCCAATTGAGACCAAATCAGCTTCATTCTCGTTCCCAGAGCCTGCTCAACCTATTCAGCCGGCTTCGATCAAACATTCGGCGACAGATGTAAGCGCCTCAAAGCCAATACAGCAGACCACTCAGCAGTCTTCAAGGATAAATCAGTCTCCTCTTCAAGATGAAAATAATCAGCTTCATGATCAAGTCTATCAACGGTCCTCTGATTTCCAAGACTCAACTCCAAGAGTAGACAGTACCGCCGCAGCAATCGTCACCGCAATAACAGATTCATTTAGTATGAGTCGCCTCCCAGTACCCGAACCAACAATCTTCAGTGGTGAACCTATTCAGTATCCAGACTGGAAGTCCTCCTTTCGTGCTCTCATAGACCGTAAAAACTTGCCGTCAAGTGATAAGATGTATTATTTAAAACGCTATGTCAGTGGTTCTGCGAAAGAAGCTATCAGTGGAAGCCTATGAACGAGCGTGGAAAATCTTAGACGAGAGGTTTGGTCACCCCTTCATAATAACAAAGGCGTACAGAGATAGATTACAACGATGGCCAAAGATCGGTGCCAGAGATCACCAGGGTCTCAGAAAATTTGCTGATTTCTTGACAAGCGTCGAAGTTGCTACGCAAGTGATCCAGGGCCTCTACGTCTTGAACGATTACATCGAGAACCAGAAGTTGCTTTCAAAGTTGCCAGATTGGCTCATTTCTCGGTGGAACAGAGAGGCAAATAAGTGCCTGAGAGAAGAAAAGACGTATCCAGATTTCAAGACATTTGTCACCTTCATCACTGCAGAAGCCGACCTGATATGCAATCCAATTTCCTCCTGTAACGCGGTAAAAGAAGCGGAAGCATTTGACAATGTGCGCAAGGGACAAAGGGCTAAAGATTTCAGAGAGAACAAAACTAACTTCTCTGCAAAGACCACAGAAGAGAGTTCTAAAGTGCAGAATGGAAATCTAACTCCACAGCCGAAATGTACATTCTGTAAGAAGACGGACCATCAATTAGATGCTTGTTTAAAATTCCAGACCGAGGTACTCCAGAATAGGATCACGTTTGTAAAAGAAAACAGACTCTGCTTCGGATGTTTAAAGAAAGGTCACGCGTCCAAAGATTGCCGAAAGAGGTTGACTTGCACTACGTGCAACAAGAAACACCCGACCTGTCTCCATGCATATAAAGGTATCTCAGAGAAGAAAGAAGACATAAGTGAAGATGGATCTGTAAACGTTCCCAAGTCAACTTCCTGTACCTCACAAGGAGTCTCAAGTACCAGTACCTCAATGATAGTTCCCGTTTGGTTGTCATCAAGCTCCAGACCTGAAAAAGAAGCATGGGTGTACGCCATATTGGACACGCAAAGTGATGCTACGTTTATCTTGAAAGAGACCTGCGATGAACTCGACGCAGAAACACAACCAACAAAGCTTCGGCTGAGTACCATCACTAGCCAAGAGTCACTCATTGACAGCCAAAGAGTCTCAAATCTTCAAGCAAGAGGATACAATTCCGACCTCAACATTCCCATACCTATCGCTTACACAAGTACGTCGATCCCCGCCGATGAAGACCACATACCGACTAAAACCACCGCTAAGAACTGGGATCATTTGCGACCGATTGAAGACAAAATGCATGACTTATTAGACTGCAATGTTGGATTGCTCATCGGATACGATTGCTCTCAAGCGTTGACCCCGAGAGAAGTTATTGTCGGTGAGTGTAACGAGCCGTATGGTATCAAGACAGATCTCGGGTGGAGTATCGTAGGTGGTAGCGACGTAAAGAGTGGAAGGTCCTTTTGCCACAGGGTTGCTGTAAAGGAGCTACCTGCTGTAACAATGAACGACATCGTACAAATCCTCGAGTCAGACTTTAAGGAAAACAAAGATGATAAGAAGACTTCTCAAGAAGATTTGCAATTCCTTAAGATTATGGAAGAAGGAATTGGAAGAATCGAAAATGGACACCATGAAATGCCTCTGCCATTCAAGGAACGGCCCGTATTGCCTGACAATCGCTCAATGGCGCTAACTCGTCTTGACTATCTCAAGCGAAGATTAGTGAAGGATTCTAAATATAAAGAAGATTACGTTAATTTCATGAATGAAGTATTAAGCAGAGGAGATGCCGAAGAAGCGCCATCACTTGCACAAGAAGAAGGAGTGAAGTGGTACATACCTCATCATGGCGTCTATCACCCGAAGAAAAACAAGATTAGAGTCGTATTTGATTGTTCAGCAAGATTCAAAGGAACTTCCTTGAACGACCACCTACTCAGTGGACCTGATCTCACTAACAATTTGATGGGCGTGCTGTGCAGGTTCAGAAGATACCCGTACGCTATTACTTGTGACGTGGAGAAGATGTTTCACCAGTTTATTGTGCGTGAAAACGACCGAGATTACCTACGATTTCTCTGGTGGCCAAACGGTGATGTTAGCAAAGAGCCTAAAGAGTACAGAATGAAAGTCCATTTGTTCGGAGCAACCTCTTCGCCTGGATGTGCTAGTTATGGCTTAAAATACATGGCGAATCAAGAAAGGGAAATGTACCCCGCAGCAGCTCAGTTCATTATGCACGATTTCTACGTGGATGACGGACTTGTCAGCGTGGAGTCCGCGGAGCAAGCTGTAGACCTTATTCAAGGAGCCCGAGAGATTTGCAAGAAGGGTGGCCTTCGTTTGCACAAGTTTGTCTCAAACGATCGCTCAGTAATCGAATCAGTACCAGAGAGTGAAAGAGCAACCGACATCCGCCTCAATCTACCGTCCGAACAACTCTCGATAGAGCGAGTTTTGGGTGTACAGTGGTCGGTGGAATTAGACTGTTTCGATTTCTCTATCGTTGTAAAGGATCAGCCATTGACCAGAAGAGGGGTGTTGTCGACCGTAGCTTCAGTCTACGATCCTCTTGGATTTCTGGCCCCCTTGGTTCTAAGAGCGAAAAGGATTCTTCAGGAAGTATGTCAGAAGGGCATTAGCTGGGATGAGCCTCTACCGGAAGAACTCCGGCCAAGGTGGGAGCAGTGGAAGTTAGACATCCTGCGTCTCAAGGAGCTGAAAATACCAAGATGTTTTGAACCAAAGAAGATGGGTCAAGGAAAGACCTACGAGCTACACAATTTTGCCGACGCAAGCACGTTCGGATACGGACAGTGCTCCTATCTGAGAGTGAAGGACGAAGACAGAAACGTGAATGTCTCATTGGTGATGGGAAAGTCCCGAGTTGTTCCATCGAAGATTACTACTATACCAAGATTGGAGCTCACCGCTGCAGTTGTTTCAGCGAAAGTCGGCGTGATGCTTGAAGAAGAATTGAACTACGCCAATTTAAAACAGTACTTTTGGACCGACTCCAAAGTAGTACTTGGTTACATAAACAACGATGCCAAAAGATTCCACACGTTTGTCGCCAACAGAGTACAGATAATCAGATCTAACACTGACATTAAGGAATAGCGATACATTGACACCAAGAATAATCCAGCAGATCATGCCTCCAGAGGCTTAAATTCTGAAGAGCTGATGAAATCTAACTGGTTCAGTGGACCTGCGTTTCTCTGGGAGAAGATTCCCGACGTTCAAATTGGAGACCCGGAAGTTAAGGCCACTGTACGCACGACTAAGGTCAAAGAATCCTTCAGCCTTATCGACTGTGTGTCAAGATTCTCCAGCTGGGACAAGGCGGTTGGAGTAGTGTCATACCTGAAGAGACCCTTCAAGAAGAACAAGCCAAGAACAGTTACTACAACGGTAGCTGAACGACGAGATGCTGAAATGCTTATCCTCAAGGAAGTGCAACGCACAGCTTTTGAAGACGAAATAACAAGACTCAGCCGCCAAGAAGGAAACCGCAAGCTCGTGAAGAATAGCTCTCTCCTTAAGTTGGATCCCTTTCTCGATGACACTGGATTACTAAGAGTTGGCGGAAGGCTAGAAAAATCGTCCTTGCCGTTTGAAGTAAAGTACCCAATCATATTACCAAGAAGTTCCCACGTCACGAACTTGATCATTGATCACTTCCACAAGAAGGTGAAACATCAAGGAAAAGGAATGACCATGAATGAGATTCGTTCTAATGGGCTATGGATCCTAAATCTCTCTGCTGCAGTATCTTCGCAAATCCATAAGTGTGTGCAATGTAGACGTCAAAGACGCCCAACTGAGGGTCAAAAGATGGCTGATCTCCCGGAAGAGAGAGTGGAGTCCACCCCTCCTTTCACATATTGTGGAATGGATTGCTTTGGACCGTTCAACGTCAGAGAAGGACGTAAAGATTTAAAGAGATACGCAGTGATTTTTACTTGTATGAAATCCCGTGCAGTCCACATCGAACAGCTGGATGATATGACGACCGATGCCTTCATAAACGCCTTAAGATGCTTTATTGCCATTCGAGGACCTGTTCAGCAGCTGAGGTCTGATCAAGGTACAAACTTTGTAGGGGCAAGGAACGAACTCGCAAGTGCCGTAAAAGAGTTGGATAGTGACAAGATTCAGTCCTATTTGTTGAAAAATCGCTGCGACTTCATCATGAATGTCCCTTATTCCAGCCACTGGGGAGGAGTATGGGAGAGACAAATTAGGACCACCAGAAGTATCCTAAACACTGTTCTCAGCGATTTTAAGGGAAGACTTGATACGTCATCACTACGCACCTTTCTCTACGAGGTCATGGCCATTATCAACAGTCGACCGTTAACCTGCCAATGCCTGAACGATCCCAAGAGTTTAGAGCCCTTGACTCCGAATCATCTCCTGACTATGAAGAACAAGATACTTCCTCCACCTCCCGGAAATTTTGTCCGAGAAGACATCTACGCCCGGAAACGATGGCGACGGGTGCAGTACTTAGCAGAGCAGTTTTGGGGTAGATGGCGCAAGGAGTATCTCCTCAACCTGAATTCAAGACAGAAATGGTTAGTGCCTAAGAAGAGTTTGAAGATTGGAGATATTGTGATGGTAGAAGATGAAGCACCACGAAACGAGTGGCCCCTTGGCAAGGTCATGGAGATAACATCAGATATAAACAAGGTCTCGCTCGCTCAGTCAAGATCAAGTTGGGAGCAAGAAGTCTTGAGAAGAAGAAAACAATTCCCGCTTGTCCATCATCGAAAGACCCGTACAGAAAGTGGTCCTCCTCTTGGAAGCTGTAGACTGAAGTAGTTCCAGAGCTCTTTAACAATTATGACGTAACATTACCGAGGAAATTATCCATGATTTGTGAACTCCCTTAAGGAAATCATTGATAATTTGGTGGGAGTGTAGCTACCGCAAGAAAGTTTTATAGTTGCGTTTTTGTTTACAATTCAATTACATTTCATTATTACCAAATGTTGCTCTTTTTATACTTGTTTTTGTCTTAGAAATCGCTTTATTTAAGTAAGGTTTTAACCTTAGAGGTAGCTAGAAGCTTCTAGAAATACATAGAAGTAGAAACTGTTCTAGATTTTTCCATTCCATATTTGTAAGTGCTAATTTCCAGAAAGTTCTTTCCGTACACGACAGTGTACACGACATCTTGAAACAAACAAAAGGCAAATCACGACTTAGTTTTTTCAGTTGTCGTAAGCAAGTCAACCAAGATCTAAGTTTTTCAACAAGCAAGTCAAGTTTTCAAGTACCATTTTTAAGAAGTTGTTACATTGCTGTTTCTTGTTCCAGTGATTTAAAGGCAGCACCAAGGTAATTGTTATTGTTTATTCAATTTAGCGTGTCTACCGCATATTTTAGCACTTGTAACATTCGCATATTTTAGCACTCGTAACATTTTCGCTTCAGACTTTGTCGCGCGTTGTTTTATTTATTGTAACTTTGCTTAGAAAGTATTTTAGATCAGGGTTATAGCTGTTAGCAGTGTATTTAGCGCTTTCTTTAACGTTTTTGGATCTTTTGTAAGAATTCTGTTATTTTCGAGTGTAACAAATTATTTTATCAGTCGCGCAATCTTACCGTAATTCGTGTGTACTTTTTTAGTTCTCACGGTGTTAAGGACATTACAAGAATAAAGCCTTATCAAACATCAGTCGGAGGATTGTGTTCTTTTATTCGCTGGAGCAATACATGGTATTGGTATGGTTTTCAAAAATTCCACAGTATGTAAAAAATCCAAACATGGTTATTTTGTGGTTTTTTGAGGTGAAGTGACAAATGATGCAAACATCCATACCAAATCCACAATGGGTTAATTAAATCTCCGTGGAATGTATGGAAACTGGAAAAATCACAGTATAAAATGTCAATTTCCTTGCATGGAAAATTGTGAAGTTTCATTTAATGGTTATCCAAAATTCCACAGTAATCATGGAAATTGAAATTTCCACACTGTTTTACCTTGGATTTTGAAATTCCAACTGTGAAAATTGTTTTTTCAGTTAACACTGTGGAAATTATGTGATATACTAAACATGGAAAAATAAATTTCCACAATTATCATGGAAACTGAAATTTCCACACTAGTCACAACACTCAAAATCAAAGCGCGAAGTGTTAACCTCAAAATAGCATGTGTTATACACATGGATATGCATGTGCACGAATTGCTAAATCCCAGAGGGTTATAATAAATGCTGTGAAACACTCCCTCTTCGCTCATTCTCTGATCAGCGCCAACGAGGAAGGTGGAACTCTTTCTTTACTGTCTCACGAATTTCCAGCAAAGGGATTTTCTCAGAATGCCTCAACCGGCCGCGGGCGAAGTTCAAATACCACAGGACAGAGCAAGACCTGTCCTTCGCCAGGCTGGTGCAGCAGTTAACGCGCTTGATCCTCGACCGGCCGCGGGGCAAGTTGGACAAATGGCGGCGGCAGGACAAGTTGGACAAATGGCGGCGGCAGGACAAGTTGGACCTTTGCCGGCGGTGGGACAAGTTGGACAAGTCACGGCGGCTGGGCAAGCTGGACCGTTGCCGGCAGCAGGACAAGCTGGACAGGTAGCGGCGGCGGGGCAGGCAGGACAACTGACGGCTGAGGAAAAACTTGAGGTGAATTGGGATTTTGCATATTTTCTTTTTCGTTTTTATTTGCCTGATGCTGTGTTGTAGCTGAAGCAATACTTTTTAGTTATTTTGGGACGACCGCTTTCCCTTTTCATATTTCTCGCGTGGTTGGGTTAGGTGACTCCTTCATTATTATGTCAGCTAAGCTGGTTTCGTGGTTTTTCGAAGTATGCCCTTTGGGGAATGGTTCCTTTGATGTTTTCCATGTGGTTGGGCGCGGTAGTTTATGCATCGTTTGTTTGGCATCTTGTGTGCCTATTTATGAAATTGTAGGTGTTTTTTCGTTTACCAACCTAGCTCTAAATTGTTTTGAAATGGTTCTTTTAGCGTGTTGATTACCCACTTGATTAGCTTTTGATTATTATGTTCGGGGGAATGTTAAATATGCCCGAAAGGAAGTGTTATGTTTTCTGATTCATTTCCTCAACTGTGAATGTTTTGGCCATTAGGGCGTGTTATTGGCCTATTGTTGTCGGTTAGTGATTGTTTCAGTGCCATGACCGATTGTTGGTTGTGGCCAGAATGTTATGGCCAGAAAGGCATGTGATGTTGAGAGTAGTGGAATGTTCTGGTCAGTGAGGCATGTTCCATGTCTTTGTTGTCGCGAAGTGATTCTTTCAGAATGTTTTGATCGATGATTGTGATTTTGAGAATTTTTTCTGACCAGTAAGGCTTGTGTTTGCCTGCGTGTAATTGTTTGATTTATGCTCATGGCATTAAGAATGTTCTGGTCAGTGAGGCATGTTTATTTTGCCTTTTGTTGTCACGACATGATTCTTTCAAAGAATGTTTTGATTGATGAGACTTTTCTGACCAGTGAGGCTTGTGTTTGCCTGTCATTGTTTGATTTGTGCTCATGACGTTGAGGATGTGTTTTGGTCAGTGAGGCATGTTTTATGCCTTTTGTTGTCTTGAAGTGATTCTTTCAGACAATTTTTTTCTGACTGATGATCGTGATTGTGAGAATGTTCTGACCAGTGAAGCCTGCTTTGTCTGCTGTTTTGTGTCTGAGCAATGTTTATGTCTATGAGAATGTTTTTGGTCAGTGAGGCTTGTTTTTTGCCTTTTGTTGTCATGAAGCGATTCTTTTAAAGATTGATTGATAATCGCGTTATAAAATTGTTCTGGCTAGTGGAGCTCTTGATTTGTCTTAATAATGATTTTGCTTTTGTTTATTTTTCTGGTCATTGAGGCTTGTGATTGCTTTTGTTGTTATTGTTTAGAGTGTCTCTTTCAGCCAGCCGTCTGTTTGACGGTCATGATCGCGGGCTAGTAGAGTGTGTGATTTACTTGTTTTGGCTTTGCGGTGTCCACTTTTAGCGAGTCACTGCTCTAATTAATTGTTATGACTAGTGTTAAGACTGGTTAGTTAAGTTCATTTGTTGGCTATCGTTGGGAAAAGGTTCAAATTAGCGAAGCTTGTGCCTTTCCTACTTAGGGTGCGGCTTTGTGGGTGTCATGGCGGGTGAAGTGTATCATTTGCCTTTGTGCGTCTTGTTGCGGCTTTTTAAACGAGTTTTTCGTTATTGAGGCTCATTTTATGTGAAATGTTATGGCAAGCGAGGCGTGGAATTCCCTGTTATATTATGTCTGTTTATATAGTATATAGATATTACGGTTTTATAGCGTGTGACATTTTGTGATTGGATGCGTGTCTTATTTACATTATAGTAATGATTTTTGTGTGATGTTGTGACCGGAATCTATGCATGAGGAGGCTTGCCTTGATAGTTGGCTTGCTTGTTTGTTTTTTGTAGGTGTTACAACTGAGGTATGATGAGCTGAAGAAGTCCTTAGACGCTTTTACAGCGTCATCGGTTGACAATCTTCTGGATAAAATTCGCCACATGGCTTCACGTCCCGTTCCAGAATTTAATAAGTTTGAAAGTTTGGATCTTCTAGAAGCGTTAAAGAACGCGGCCCAGGACACCAAGCACGAAAAGGCGGGTTTTTACAAATTTGCTTTGAGACCTTGCGTGGAAAGATCCACGAACCCAACGAGCAGTTCTGCAATTTTCTCCTACCTCTGCTTGGGGACAAAGATCAGGAGAAAGTTTTAGACGTAGTAGCTAAAGTGGAAAAGAACAACCGGCGCAGACAGACCAGACAGAATCCTGGAGGAGAAAGAAAGGCGGGGGCAGCCCCTTACAGTGGAGTCCGTTGCTTTTATTGCAACAGATTTGGCCATGTGCAGGCGTATTGCTTTAGACGAAAGAGGGAAATGGCAGGCTCTTCTGGTTTTTCTTATAAGGGTCAATTCTCGCAGAGTAGTCAAAATAAATAGAGCAATACTTGTGTTGATTTGTTCTAAGCAAAATGGTGACTAAGTTTTTTCAAAGGGGTTTGATAACAAGGATAGCTACTTGTGTAACGTTAAATAATAAAGGCATTTTTCGTGGTATGTGGCTCTTTCGATGTCCTGATATTTTCTCCCTTTGAAGATAAATCTTTTAAAATCCCTCCCTGGGCTTAGGGGTTTGCTTGGAGTGACAGTTGTGAAAAAGAGTATCTAAACGAACTCCCCCGGTTATGCTGGGTCATGGCTGTCACCCCTTGCTGGCCTCGTGGTTTTTTCCCCATCAGTGTTTTTGCTCATTTTTACACCCGTGATTGTAACGGTTTCCTCCCTTTATCTCTCCGTAGACATCTCATTGCCATTTGAGCTGGGAATGGGAGTACGACTTGAACTTTGAAGAAAAGCTTCTTGCCAGTACTCGGTACTCGCCAAAGCCACTAAGTTGGGTTGACTGGTTGGGGAACTCCGTGGGGCTCAGCACCGGGGTGACAGCCACAGAATTCTCTAGGGAAGATATTGATCTAGTGATCCGAGGTAAAAAACTTGGAGATCCGGCCATGTTAAGATTCAGAGACCCTGCTTTTTTTCGCGCTGGTGAGGTCCATGAACATTATGCCCAGTGACAAGAAATTGTCGGTGATCGTCCATCTACTGAACAACAACAAACATTGAAATGGATTAGGGAAAAAGTCTCAATTTTTGAATACTTTCAACCTTTTACTGGAAGTTTTAAAGGGAAACATTACAGTTCTGATCGTCCACCCTCGGAACATTTTAAAAACCATATGTCATGTAAGCCTTTAGCGGATTTTGTTAGAAGCACGTTACTCGATCGTTTGCAGACAGGAGCCATTTCCCTTATGGGTAGAGTAGGAGAAGTTGACCCAACCCATTTGATCCTTCCATTAACTGTGGAGCCTACAAAACCTAGACTTTGCCATGATGCCCGTTTTCTGAATTTATGGATGAAAGACGTGCCTTTCAGGTTGGATTCCCTTATAAACCTTCCTCGGTATGTGGGTCGTGACACTTACCAGACGATATTAGATGATAAGTCTGGGTATGATCATCTCCTTTTGACTGAGGAAAGCAGAACATTCTTTGGAATCCAGTGGGGTGGGTGGTATTTTGTCTATAACACCTTGCCTTTTGGTTGGAAGATATCTCCTTTTGTCTACCACTCCACTGGTCTTATGGTTTCTAATTTCTTCCGTTCTGTGGGGATCCCTTGCTCACTGTATATTGATGATCGCCACAATGGGCAACTACAGATATCTCCTAGACGTGGTGCTTATGCGGCTTTTGTAAATCCGGACGAACATAATTTGGCAGCTGCAAAATCGGCTGTCTTTTTGGTAGCCTTCTTCTTGATCAAACTTGGATACTTTCTGGGTTTGCCAAAATCAATTTTGATGCCACGTAAAGTTGTTCCATATTTGGGTTTCCCGTCAGATTCTCCTCGGGAGGTTTTCCATCTTATCCCCGAGAAAAGGGAGAAATTTCTTAGCCTTGTTCAGCACATCCTAGGATGCTCAGTTATCTCGGTGAAGTGTCTCCAACGCTTGGTTGGCAAATGTGTGTCATTCTCCTTGGCAGTGCCGGGAGCGCTTTTGTTTACTAGGGAGATGAATAATGCCATATCCAAGGCCCTTCGCACATCCAAGCCTATAAGGGTGCAAAAGGCACTGAAAGATGAAATTTCACATTGGCTGTTTTTGCGCACTTGGGATGACCCACTCCCATGGAGGGATGAACGCCATCTTCGAATATCTTTGGCATCGGATGCCTCAACCTCGGGTTGGGGAGGATCGGTAACTCTTAGTGACCCTGTCGTCGAAGTCTCTGACTACTGGACTGAGGCGGAGCAGGGGCTTGATATTTCCACAAAGGAGGCGTTGGCCCTTGATAAGGTTCTTCTTTCTTTTCCTGATTCTCTGAGGAATACTTGGGTAGATGGGTTGGTTGACAACCAGGCAGTGGTCCATTCGTGGCAACGACAAGGTGGGAAAAGTGTGTCTTTGAATGAAGCAATTAAGAAGTTGTTTTTCACGACTGCAAAGTTAAATATATCCCTCCATCTGTCGTTTATCCCGACGAATGAAAATGAGGCGGACGCACCCTCTCGCCGATTGACAACTCTTGACTGTAAACTTCACCCAGATATATGGGTAAAAGTTCAGAAGGAGTTTGGTGGCCAGAAGGGGCACACGTGCGATCTAATGGCACTTGACTCGAACGTAATGACGGATCGGGATGGCTCTCCTTTGCCACAGTTTACACCCCATCCATCACCTCAATCTTGTGGTGTCAATGGTTTTGCGCAAGATTTATCGAGTGGGGCTCCTTTTTTGGACCATCCTTACGCTTTCCCGCCTCTCTCCCTGGTGGGTCCTGTTTTACGTTTCCTGAAAGCTCATCGGTGGCCCTGCACACTTGTGGTCTTAGACGTGTACCCCAGGAAGTATTGGTGGCCTTTGGTTAAGAACTGTGCCAGAAAATCTTGTAAACTCGCAGATAAAGGGGCCGCTGGAGTCCTTCTATCTCCCTCCAAACAAGGATGGATTCCTCATGTTGGGATCCCTGGGGATCTCTTGGCATTTGACGTGTGTTGGATCCACAACAGCCAATTTTCCAGGTTGAAATGGATAAAGCATTACTTTTCTGTCCAGATCCTGTACTTGAAAACATGTGCATGTCTCAAATGGCTCAATGACAATGGTATCACTAAGAGGATGCCTTAGAATGTGACCTTGAGCATCTGTAGCAATTCTGTAAGAGTCACCAGTGACAACAGGTATGTATTCCTGATTTACGACAACCAAATAGAATTTCAATATTTTGACAATGCTCGTGTTGTCCTCCTGAGATACAACAGCATCATCTCCAGTACGGTAGACTGTTCCACATGCAGAAGCATGGGACCTTTCCACCACGGCACTTCTATAAACTGCTGCTACGTCTGGTACTTCACCAAAGCCAGGGACAAAGTAACAAGTCAACTGTTCATCTCTCTGAAGTGCCTCTATTTCACCCTTCCCAATAAGCACTCCATTGTTAGCTCTGGTAGCATCTGGTGTAAATTCACACTCTCTCACAAGGTCCTCTGCAGCTCTAAGAGATGATGCAACCATCTGTAAATCAATGGACAGTTTGTGTCAACTGAAACCTTAGAATAGCAAAGCTATGCTTATTACAGCTGTAAATGAAATTTAAAATACATGTATGGCTGATAACACATAGCCTGCGAACACAGACGCATTTCCTGCTTTTGTTTCACACCCTGGAAATGCGTCTTTGTTTGCAGGCTTATAAAACATGGTGGCATAAAAAAGTGTCACTACAAATTACTATACCAACTGGTTGTAGATGAAAACAGCTCTCAACCACAACATGAATATCAACAATAGGAAAGAAAATGATACTTAGATCTACATGATTGTGTACCTTTTGTTTGTCATATCTACCAGTCTTGTTTGAAGCAATCTTCAATTGTTTCTTTTTAAGTGACCACGCCTTGATGAATTCTCGCTGTGATTCTTCCCGCGCAAAGCTTTTCTTAATACCTTTATTATTACTGGACTGCTCAACATATCGACCAACTGCTCGTTCAAACTGAAAACACCAGAAGTTATCTGGTGATGAGTATCTTGTAATGTCTTCTGGTAGATGTATGAGGCTATGCAGTGTTATTAAACATTCTGAAACGCCATATGTCTCCTCGACAAGGATGCAAAATCTCCAGCACAATTTTTGGAAGGTTTCAATCATTTCCACTGTTCATCCATCTTGCCCATAATTGAAAACAAACTCCACTATTCTTGGAAGTGGGGCCCAAACTTCACCATGTTCAGGTGACAGTAATCCTTCCAGAACAAACTCAGAAGCTGGGTAACCAAGCTTTTGATATTCTTCAGCTGCAACACAAAAATTTATAAACTGAAATTAAAAGAACAAATTGGACTTGTTATTTCAAAACTAATTTGTTTGCAATTTCAGTGAAGAAATTATGTTTCTCAGCATTACATCTAGTTTTTGGTATGTGGCAACAAAATCAGCCTGAGTCGCAAAAGTAAGGTTTTAACAATAAAAAAAGGGCAGTGTAAAAGATTCTGGAAATTAATGGCAGTGATATCATGTCCATGTGATTTACAACTTACATCTGTAGTAGACTTCACAATGTTTTGCTAATAATCTTTGTTATACCCAAGGTATCAAGTGAAATTGACTCAACTATGACTGGGTAGTTTGAATAATACATCAGATAGTCAGGCACTGAGTAGCAAAATCTGTCTATGCTAATTAGTAGACACCCTGACTAGTTATTTTATCCCAGCCTTAAACTAGTGTCAATGCTGTAAGCAACAAAAACGCAATCATTCAAAAATGGTGAAAAGGCACAGTATGCATTTTAAAGGAATTCTCTCATATAGCTCTTCCCAAATAAATTTTAGAGACATACCTTTCCAAAATCCAATTTCAGACAGATGTGTAGGAAGTCTTCCAGCTCTGTACTCTAAAGAAGATATTTTGCACATTACATTGCTGACATTAAGCAGCAAATAAAAAATTGTGTCCAGTTTCAGTGCTTTTGGAATTACGACGTAGAATGATTATGTGATTTTCCCTCTTACTTTTTTGCATACAGTAGTAAAATATAAAAGCTGCCTAAGATGTACCTGTTACAGGTCAAATGCAAATTTAGGTTAAATTTTTTTTAACCTAGGTTATTTTTTTTAACCTAGGTTATTTTTTTTTAACCTAGGTTAGATCTTTTTCAGCTAGGGTTTTTTTAAGTAGGTTTCCAAAACTTTTTAAACTTAAGTTGGTAATTGCATAAGGATACTGTTTCAGTGATTTTTCATTAACATTAAGGAGAGGGCCACTGCACGTATTTCAGTGATTAGAGTTAAGCCCTTAGTTTAGTGATTAGGGTTAAGCGCTTATTTCAAATGGTTAGCTTTCATGGAAGGTTAGGGCTACTACGCGCATTTCAGTGATTAGGGTTAAGCCCTTAGTTTAGTGATTAGGGTTAAGCGCTTATTTCAAATGGTTAGCTTTCATGGAAGGTTAGGGCTACTACACGTGTTTCAGTGATAAGGGCTAAGCCCTTAGTTTTTCAATGCTTGGTTTGCTTTTGTGCAAGGCTGGGGTTGTTTTGTTTTGGGGTACCCTTAAGCATCTTACATTGATTTTCTTTCCGTTGATTTTCTTTTTACTAAAGCAAGACTATGGACTCATTTAAGTTAAAACATACCTAGCACAATATAGAGGAATGTGCTACCTAAGTAACAAAATTAATTGTCTTGAAGAGTACCGGTAAAAGTAAATTGGACATGAACAATGTTACTGAACGTTTTATTTGTAATTCATTTCTTGTTTGCAAGCTGATGAAAAGGCAATCTCCTTGGAGTAATCAAAAACATTATTTGTAGCTGTGCATTTGTTTAAGCGATTTGTTGAAATAGAAGTTGAAATTATTCCATGTCTTGTAACAACTTTGGTATAGTTATTTTCAACCTGGAGAACTTTGCCAATAAGGACATTTGGATGGAGAGGCGAGGTCTTATCTACCTTATCAATTTTTATAGCTACAATGTCACCGACTTTAAAGGAAGTTTTTGTTTTCCTGCCTTGTTTCATTTTTGCATTATATTGCTCTTGATTTTCATTTACAGTTTTTTGCATCTTTTTTCTTTGCTCCGATTGCTCTTCTAACTGCCTTTTCTGGGATGATGAAGATGGTGTGACAATTTTTGTTTCATCATTATCCTCTGTTGATAAACCATTATTGTTTGTTTCCTTCCATGGTTTTGTCCCAAAGACTGCAACGTATGGAATTTGGTTGGTTTCAGCATGTATGGTTATGTTTTTCTTGTAAGCTGCTTCACCCAGTACACCTGTAAATTCCTTTTCATTGTCACTATGCAAGGTGTGAGAAAATCCAAACATGAAAAAAACGTTTCGCAGTGCTTGTACAACCTCCTCGCATGTCTTTGACTTCAGTGGAATGAGCCAAGAATACTTGCTGTAATGATCGTTAATGTGAAGCACCCATTTATGACTTGAAGAACATGAACAAGGCAAATTTCGAAAGTCAGTTAAATCAATTTCGACATGCTTCAGGAAACCATCGGCTGCAATTGGTTTAATAACAGGTTTCTTCATATAGCTTGTCACACTCCGTTGAGATTGATGTAGAGTGCAAAGCGACACAAACAATTCAGTTACCTCTTGGTTAATTCCCGCGTAACGTTCACGTACGTAATGGTCTGTCTTATCCCTGCCACGGTGAGCAATAGCAGAATGTGCATCGGTCAAGATTTTGAAGAGCTCACGTTTTGGAATAACAGTTCTTCCATTTTTATCTTGAACTTTTCCCTGATACAGAGTCCACTGTCTACGTTTGAGAGTTGCAATATCTTTCTTTGACATTGACTCGAACGAGCCTTTGTCTTGTCGTAGCCAGATTTTGGCGTTTTCGTAGTTGTCGGAAATAAACAATGTTGTTTGGCTTTGTTTTCCCTTGCTTGAAGCTTTTAAGGCATCCAATTTCTCGTAAAATACTGTTTCATCTGCACAAGAGGCCATTTTGAAATTAACGTTTGAGAACAGAAGTCCATGCACTAAGTAACCGCGCAGGTATGAATAAATTAAAGTTTTGGCCAAGGGAGTCTGGGACCAATAACTAATTGCCACAAGAAATATGCGGTGCTTTGCAACGATTGCTTGCGTGGTCAAGTGGAGATGAAGAAGGACAACTGAGCGAGAGGTCTCGAGTTCGAATCCTGGTAAGTGCATTAAAAAAATGAAACATTCTTATTACTTGACAATTGTATGTGGGAGTGGTGGGGGTTACATGTGGCCAGGGGGGAGGGTACTGAGAACATCAGAGATAGGGGCTGGGTAGGATGTGGGAGATACGAGGGAAGGTAAAAGAAGGAGAAGAGAAAGGTCGATATTATTATTTTCTTTATTCTTTTTCAGAACCCCTAAAAAATGCCATGCCCCAATTTTTTTTACTACACCCCAAAAAAAGGAAAAGCCCTTTTTCAGACAGTTGATAGGTAAAAATGACCTAGGTTAAAAAAAAAATGACCTAGGTTAAAATAAAATTTACCTAGGTTGAAAAGAATTACCTAAAGTTAAATTTGACCTGTAACATACCCATACAATAAAACTGTTACTCTGACACATGACAACAGTGTTATTATAAAATTTCAACAGAATGGAAATATAAAATTACTGTACCTGTAGTCCAGGGCATCTGTTTTAAAGCTTCTTGTAAGCAATCTTGATCCACCAGAGAATTAGAAAGAAGATATTCCAACCTCCTCTTTACAAGGTTAAGAGGAATAAGGCGCATTGCGTCAAACACCAAGTCTTGCAGAACATCAAACTTGTACAACTTATGGAGACGATGCAGTTGAGAAACTCCAAGAAAGCCACTTTCTCTTGATCTTTCTAACGCCACTGTTACTCGTTCTTCTTGCTCTATATCAACCATGAGAGGGAGTTCGTCAACAATACTCCGTTTGTCCAGTGGAAGCCGATAGTTTTCCCTAAACCCTGGGTAGTAGTAATGCCTCTTGGTTGCAACCCACTGTCCTGTATAATGACATAAAGAAACCATGACTCTAATTTGAAATACAGTAAAACCTATGGGGAAAAAAAACGGGTCAAAAGAGAGATAATTGAAGAGGGACAAAGCCAAAACGTTTGTGTGTTTAAAGTTTTTGACACTTTTAAGAGTTCTTTTTTTTAACCATTTGGTGATAATCATGTGCTACTGCATGTTGTTAGTAACAAGCACTGCTTCAAATTCTACAATGGACATGTAATGTCAGCCCTGCTAAAATGTGCTGGCAGCCAGCAACTTTTCTACTTTTTACTCAACTTTTGAATTTCACAAATAATCCTCACAAGTGTTCATGTTTTTCTGATTCAGAGTGTTATTAATAGCATTATTCCCCTTGTTAATTTAATATTATTTTATGTAACTGAATGAAACACACCAACTTTCTTGCATCTTCGACATCCCTTTTTGCCACCAGCTCCTTTTGATTTGCAAACTTCACACTGAGCTAGGTGGTCTCCAGTCCAGAGGATAAGCAGTAGCCTTATAGTCATCTTCCCACGGGGAAAACGGTCTATATCTCCTTTGTAGTCAACCTCAATTCCTTTAAGATGAAGAGGACATGATTCTTGTTTTATCCAAGAAATGGAAAATTGGCAGGAAACACCCAATCCCACATCTACCTAGTGCATGCATATCTCAAATTGTAAAAAGTGTATGTAAAAAAAAAACTGTGCCAAATGCCTCACCATTTAACTTAATCTGACTTCAGTTCAGAAAAACAAATAATGCAGAAGAAGCCATTTGTTGATTACAGTGAGTACAAAATTAATAGTCAGCCATCTCATTGCACAATTAAAACCTTTGTTCAAGACCTGCCCACCCTTCTAGCTTGATACGCTTACTACCTACAATGCTACAATGTAGGTTTCATGACTAAAATTACTTTTCACTAGATTGTTTTCTTGTGAGGACCATGATGGGCTGTGAATTTTCTGTATTCAGTTGTTGTTTGGATTTTTTCTGTATATTCTGGCAGATTGTGTGTGAGGAATGTACTTACCTTCAATAAAACTGTTTTCAAGATCACCTACTAGTGGCTCCAAGAAAGGGTCCAAGGCATTTGGTCTCTTATTAGGTAGCAAGTAGAATGAAACAAAGCCGACTGTATATACTTCCTCAGTTGACATCCAGTGACATTTTGACATAGTACCTATCGTCACTTCAATTGCACCTAAAAAGTTCAGTGATAATATAAAGAGAGGATTTAGTAATGATTGGTGATTAATTACTACATTTTTAACAACATCATGAACAGAAAAATAAGATCCCAGTACTATGATAATTTGTGTAATGTAACATTACACCATCAGTACTGGTATTCATTACATGTACTGTACCTGTACTTCTGCTGCTGGAACCAAATGGTTGGAAACCATCCCAATGGCCTAATAATGCAATATTTCGTGGATCACCTTGAGCAGACTTAACTTGGAAGGAAAATGAACTGTGACATTCATTACAGGTTACTTCTTTGATACCACTTCGTATTTCTGGTAAGGAATCTACAACTTCACTGCTAATGATATTCCTGCATCCCTGTGTCTTGCATCTTACAGGTAAAGTCCATGTTGATGCAGGGTCCCAGAACCGGGAAAGCTCAGCAAACCGGTCACCATCCCATAATTCAGTTTTAGTGTGCCATCCTTCAGTTCTTTGTAACCAGCGTTCCCTTTCTTTCCAGTGTTGTGTCATTTTGTTACACATATCAGGGTCTGATACCCACTGCTTGACTTTGGTTTCTAGGCCGAGATAGTAATAAGGAATAGTTCCCTTTTGTCCACAGATCTGGCACTCATCAGACCTTTTCTCCAGTAGGTCCCACTGGCAAGGATGATGCTCGCTTAAGCAAATAAAATATTCCTTTGCATCTTTATACCCCACATCTGCTAAATGTTTCCTGGTATCAGCCCACGTTTTTGCCACTTTGTCACTTCTTCAACATCAATATCTTGGGTTAAGGAGGCTCCTTTGCAGTACATTGATTGGGCCATTAATAGGAGCTCTTCAAAGTTATTGAGTGATCCACCCATTTTATCAAGGAGATCAAGGGAGTGAAAGATACATTCAACAATAGCTTCTGCAGTAAGCTGCTCTCAGTATGCTGGTCTTGATCAGCTTCTCTTCCTGAAGCATCATAGTCAGGAATAGCAGACAGACATGATGAAGTTGATGGAGGCAACTCAGTATAGCTTGACTGGAAAACATAGCATGATCCACCACTTGTATCAGTGTTAAACAACTGGTTTGTAACTGATGCACTTGGTTCATTACAGTGACAATTTATGTCTATGTCATCCTCCAGATTCATGCAGACAGTATCCATTGCATGTATGTCATCTTCCTTTTCTGACCTCAATTCAAAACTATTGCCACAATTTTGATCTGAAATTAATCAGTACAAAAGGTCTTTAAAGGCTAGCTTTTGCCTTTTGATCTATTGCTCACGCTCATTTTAAAGTCATTCTACATCACGCATGAATGCTTTGAAATTGGGACATTTGAGCTCATCATAACTTACACAATCGGGATAATTTCACTCTACTTTCATCCGACACTAAAAGGTTCCCTGACTTTTCACTCACCTCTGAACAATTTCACTGACTAGAATTCGATAGGTGAATAATAAAAGAGAACAGCGAAAACCACTGACCGAAACTACTGCTTCTGGACACGCCACGCGAATAGTATCAAAATATCGATCATTTTGCATGATGCTTTTTTGACAGAAAGAACATACTCCGAATTTTCAGACTCCGACAAACATCTGAGATTAATTTTCCAAACCTTGCACATAATTATTACTTATTTCCCTGATTTTTCCCTGACCGTGGCAACCCTGAATTTCAAGCGACAGTTCGCATGAGGTTTTCTTAGCTATCTCTTATCTTTTATTTAAGATATATTCTTTTCTGAACGAAAAGAACATTCATTATCACGATTTTTAAAATTCATATCAGTCAGCGAAAAGCGTACCTTCAATGTCCCGTCCAAAAATTTTTTCATGCTGATTTGATAACAACAGATGCTTTTGCTGCGTCTTACGGTTGACAGCTTTACCCTTGGCAGTCATCGCAAGGGCAGTGAACGTGAACGGATTCCCTTGCGGCACAATGGCAATGCGAAGAGGGGAAATAAGGTCTGCTTTGAACCCATCTAGATTTTCCGCCTGTATTTTCCCTTGCGAAATGGATTCCCAGCTTTCTGGGAATTCCTGGGAATTCCTAGGAATTCCTAAGAATTCCCCAAAATTCCCAACTATGCAAATTAGCTGTGACTAAGAAAGCTTGGAATTCTTGGGAATTTCTGGGAATGAAAGATATAAGCTCTGTGTAGGCTTGGAATTCCTAGGAATTCCTGGGAATTCCAACCAAGCTATGCAAATTACCTACAATTTAAGAAGCTTGGATTTCTTGGGAATTTCTGGGAATGGATGTTATAAGATCTAATAAGTCTTGGAATTCCTAGGAATTCCTAAGAATTATCCAAGATTTTTTCACGTTAAAGCTTTTAAGTGTTATTTTTGGGCATTTAAGAGTGGTCATCTAAGTGTAGAAATTTTCAGAGTTACAGTTTGTTGATCGCTAAACTGCTTTGGAGTTTTCTCACACCACGTATCTCTTGACGGTTGGACAAAAACAAAAGAGCCACCGAAAACAAAACTGCTATTACTACAAAGTACATGTATCTGTCAAAATATTCAAACTTTCAGATAACATTTTGAGTTTCAAATTCTACTTAGAATGTTATGCTTAGTCTGTGCAAGAATTAACCATAAAACAGAAAAAAAATCATTTGTCAAAGAATACTCAGTTTTACTTTACCTTGTTAAATTACATGATTATCTGTTCAGCATTGATTGCATATTTGTCTTAATATTCACGCAGCCACTCAGCAATTTAACGATTAAAATCCGTAGTTTCCGAACTTTTGCAGGGATAAATTTGTTCTAAGTCTCCATAGGTCCAAAAAAACGATTCAGTAGTGACTTCTTAGCAGAATGCAATCCTTAAAGTGAGCAAGAAAAACAGAGCCAGGAGCAGCCACCATTTTGGAATCCTGAATATGTTAGGAGAGACTGGTAATGAATGAGCCCCTTTGGTCAGCTGCCTTATCATTGTGGGCTCAGATAAAACGGTTCAATATTCCGGCGCCTCTCCGGCACCACAAATTTCAAATGTTCAACACATGTTTCCTTGGATTTCCTATTCTTTCAAGCTTAAATGATGCCTCAAAGCAACAAAATTTGGATATCTACTCTTAAGATGGAGGTAAGTTTAAAAGAAAATGATTTGTAATGAAAGATTGCCTTCAAAATTAACGATTTTAAGAAGATCATGCTCTCTCTCCTGTCTTCTTGAATTCGAAGCTATATTAAAGCTTACATGCAGCTAGTTACATTTGAGGCAGACTGAATTTGCGAGTTTATTTCACTAACGAAGCAGTTATGGCATAATTGTGCAGTTTATAGAATAGTTAAAATGAAACATCAAATAAAATGTTCTCCAGTGCCTTTCCACTGCAGAGTGTTTCCATCAATTTAGTTTATAAAAGGACAAAAGATAACTGATGTTTTGAGTTTACAATGTCTTGATCTGAAAGCAATAATAGAGATCATTTTCTAGAGAATTGAAAGAACAGAACTGTTAACTGAATATGACAATGACTCAGAACTGATTTTAATCACACAATGATCTGTTTTGCTCTACTAGGTATATACTCAATTCATAATCAGCTACTGTGAGAACAGATGTGACACTCATGGCCAGAGTATTGCAGTGTCAAGTCAAGAGTTAAGCCTGCTCAGTATTAAAGCTAAGTCACTTTTAACAACTACTCAAACTACCAGGACACAATGCAATATTGTAAATGTATTGTAAGTTGTCTCTAATCCACTGGATTAAACACAGCAAAATATTTTGAGAAAAAAGAAAAACCAAGACAAGTTGTCTGATTCACTTTGTCTACACTGATGAAGCTTTATTTAAGAGAAGTATTCAGAATTAAATAATTGTAATTTTTCCAATGTTGAATTGAATTCTCTTCCAGTCACTGACTGTGTTGACAATTCTTGAAAATGTATTCACTGAAACAGATGTGAATTTCAGAGGACAATACATACATGCAGGTCACGTACATACCGGTATGCCCGAGAAATAGAGTATTCAATGTCATATAAAGACTCTTGTGAACTTTGTGGAGATGTTATTTTAATCACAGCTGCACTGCATCAGTACAAGATGTAGTCTCCAGGCTAGTTTCCAGAGTGCAGAAACTGTGGTGAATTAATGCTCTAGATATATTCACAAGAAAAGGTTTAAAGGTTTTATAGTGCAGGCATTAAGTTTAAAAGTATCAATAAATCAAAACAAAGTTGAATTTTGTGGCCTCGATAACAAGCTTGTAAAGAATCCTTACAATTTTTCGAATAAATGCTTACATGTAATCAACTTTAAGTTTGTTTGTTGTTTGATGTGCTTTAGATCCTAGTATTGACTATTCTCAGTAATTCCCAGAAATTCCTAAGAATTCTTAGGAATTCCTAGGAATTCAATTTTTTTTTCACATTTTATTTAATCCTCTCAGATTCCTAGGAATTCCTAGGAATTTTTGCCAAGCTAATCTAAGACCATGCGAAGCTTGGAATTCCTGGGAATTCCTAGGAATTCCATGTTCCAATTACCGTGAAAATTCACACCTTCATTCCTAAGAATTCCTAGGAATTCCTAGGAATTCTTAGGAAAAAATTCCTAGGAATTCTTAGGAAATTCCTAGCAATTCCTAGCTTCATTTCGCAAGGGTAATCCGCCATGTTTTTGCAAAAGACTTTGCAACCTCTCCTGTGAGCTCCTTATTTGCATATTCGCCCGCTAAACTCGTGGTAAGCGGTTACCAAAATTTAACCAATCAGGAAGCAAACCTTTTGGTTTGGCGCCACTTTTCCCGCCAGAAATGGGAGCTAAAACCGTACGTCGCACAACTCTCGTTCTCTTTAGCTCAAACATGGCCGACCAGTCGGATGAAGAGTATGTTGGAGTGCTTGATGGTGACAGATGTAGTGATACTCTCGTTCCATGCTTAACAAGTCCCAGCTGTTCGACAGAAAGTGAATCGGAAAAACAAGCAGACAAAGAAGTCAGTGAAATTTTATTCAAACGAAATTCGAAAAGCAAGCTTACAGGCTCTGTGAAAGAGAAACCGGTTGAAAAGAAGTCGAAGATTGAGTCAGCGTCAGTCAGCACCGAGGAGGACGTCAATGGTTAGTATTTTAGAATTAAATCAGTTACACAGCCTTCGTGAATTAAAACATGATTAAAAACGTTGCTAATGTAACTGAGTATGCTTCAAACTGACAGATCTTGGTCGAGTGCAGGTTTAGTTGATACATGAAACGCACCACTCGATAAAAAATGGCGCGAATTCTTATCACCATTTGGCTAAACCTCGCGCGCTTTCTAGCCAAGCTTACGTTCTTAACGATATACAACAATACATTTTCTGATTTGATTTTCTGATATAGACTTGTATAGTAAACTCACTGAGCGGCCGAGTAATTATCTTGCGTACGATTCTTCGATAGCAAAAAGAGATATGATTGCATGGCATCAAAAAATAGAAAACTACGGGAGACGCTATATATTTCGGCGGTGCTGTGCGCCTATTATTTAATTCAGATTTTACCTCAGTGAAAGCAAGTGTTTGCGTTTTTTTTTTCTATCGTATGCTTTCAAGAATGGACTGTGGAAGATGTTCTCAAGTGGCTGGAAACCAAAGGATTTAAAGACGAGTGTGAGCTGTTTAGAGGTTTGTACATTTTGAGACCGGGGACGTTTCATTTTTCGTCTGCATTCCCCCCTTTCTAAATATAGCGGGTTTTAGCAAAGGAGGGTTTCGATGTTTTCTTCACAGAAGCTGACAAAATTTGGATCCTTCAAACATTTTTTCAAAGACGTTGACGAAAAATCGAGGGTGCCGACAAAAAAAATTAGGGTTCGGATTCCTTTCATCCTTAGCTGGGGGGGGGGGGGGGGGGCGATAAAAATGGAACAGCCCTAGCGTAAATACAGCTGGATAATTTTGGTTATCTTTTTGTACTAGTACCTGTCACACTAGTACAAGTAAGGAAAGGAAATTTCAAGTTAAAAGGAAGCAAAAGGAAATTTCTCTGGATATATCAAATGAAAAACTTATTTAAAACTGATTAAGGCAACGAAAATTTATTTGTTCTTTATATTTCAGCTGAGAAAAGATGTGGGAGGGTTTTAAGAGGTATTGATCGTGCCGATTTGAAAAAAATGGGTGTTAAGACTATGGGAGGACAGAATTTACTACTCGAAGAAATAAAGCCCCCCTTGGTTCAAATTCAAGCTTCAACTCTACAGGTTAAGTGAAATTGACACTTGTATTTGTTGTTGGCATATACTTTTATGGTTTGCATTTCAGGGTCCCATGGTTATACAAAAGTTAATTAGAAGTGTAAGTACAAAAGTACAAAACCCTGCTTTAAGCAAAGATGAAAATGGGAATGGCTAACAAAATGGTCTGCATGCAGTTTTGTGGCTTTAAAAGTTTCTGTCTATTGACACCAAACTGTAATTTAAATGACGTGTTGATTTTGAAATATTTTATTGTGCCTAATCCATGCAGATTCATGAACCATGCAGTTGTCAAATTCTTCAAAATTTCACCTTCATCCTTTGGTGAATGTTCAATAGGCCATTTCCGGGTTACCGTTTGCCTCTGTGTCGAAATGAGTCTCCGTGCAAAACCATTCATATGAAAATGAGTTTCACCTGCACGTCCATGCAAATCAAACTCATTTCCATTTGAATGGTTTCGCACGGACTCGTTATGAAAATTAGGCAAAGGGCAGCTCGGAAATGGCCTATTTTAACAAAAAGATGTCCATAATCGTAAGCAATTTGAAAACATGTACATTTCGTTATGATCACTTGACATGCAAGCTCTAATGTAAGAACAGTATTAATGCTTTACTTTTTGTATTTATAGGAACAGAAAGTGACCACAGCTTTTCCAAACCAAATTACACACAGTGAGAAGAAGAAGCTCATATTGGAAGACAAAGGCACATATAATACCAAGTAGGTCTATAGATCTATGAACATTAGAACACAGCTTTGTTTTTAGTGCTGCAATTAGTTATTTACAATCATGAGAACGGGAGAGTGTTTGAAAACAGGTAAGTAAATATTAACTTATTTTTGGTGATAGAGGTGCAGGATTATCACTTGTCGATACCCTAAGTGTGATACCCATGTGTTTTCGTTAGATATTTGTTGAGTGGTTACCAGTTTAGCATTTCTTTGCATCTTTCAGGAAGAAGATGATAATCAATGAAGTCTGTAAAGTCTGGCCTGAAGACAAAGAAACCCCATCATTTCAAAAAAATAGCACAGAGACAGGAAAACTAATAGCTTTTCTTGATCGTCTTGAAAGTGATGATCGGTTTATTTACAAGAAGTATGGCCTGGGACGACATGCGATAAAGGAGATGGTATTAATGCATATGAGAGAAAGAAGACGGGCTCAGAGGGATGCAACACTAACTGAAACTGCTAGCGATACAGTGAGTGCTGATGACTCAAGCAGCACTAATGGAACACCCCCTGGTCTATTTGACAAGAGAAGAAAAGAATTTGTGTCCTATTTCAACCCAGGTGAGAGTTTATGCAAACTAATTTTCAGAATTGTAATTTTCTTTGTAAATGCTTCACTCACTCTGTTTCTTGACTTGGATCATGACACAGATGTTGCATTTGGCTTATTGTGTTCTGTGTGAAATGAAGTTTGAATACATTGCCATGCAGTTCACAATATTTCAGCAAAATGTTTATTGCGTATTAAAGCAACAGAAGCTCTAAAAGTCTCAAAGTAAAACAGATTATTACTAAACCTGTCTTCAACTTTTAGAAGAGTACATATAATACGTATTTATATAATTTGTCTGTACTTAAGGCAGAAAGCTTGGGAGAGGGGGTACTCTAGAACTGGTATAAAAAATGGTAGGGAAGTGCATATTATTTTGGGGTGATTAAAATTTGTAGTTTGTATATCTGTTATTTTTCATTGGAGGGGGAAGGGGAGGATACTACAAATGTATCCTGCCAGGTTCAGGTTTAACTGATATGCAGGTGTGTGATCTGCAAATATCTTGCTTGAACATCTCTAATTTATTTTTTCGTTTGTTTTCCACCGCAGAACTGACACAGGCATCCTGTGATTGCATTGTATTGGTGGCATTGGACAAGCAATCAGTTGCAAACGTCCAGAGGTCTAAGGAGTTAGAGAAGCTCAAGAAATTTTTCGGGTTGAGCCACCTCAAAGGGAAATATAAAAACACTTTTATCAGGGCAATTCCCAGTGCTCTTATCCAACATGGTTATGTAGAAGCTGACAAGGATGCTGATCTAGCAAACCTGAAGAGAGACCAGCTGAAAGCAGTGAAAAGACTTGAACTTTAAAAAAATAGATCATTGTTCAGACACAGCAGTTTATATTTGATTTTATTATGCCAACAGCTTACCATGTCAAAGGTTTGGTCTTAAGTGTACTTTTCAGTTTTATTTTTCACAATTATTTACACCTGTACTTGTTTTTACTGTTTCATAATTTTATTATAATTTAAAATTGAGTTCTCAAATGCCTCATTGTTTTTTATTTTACAAGTGTGAGTGTTTTACTGGAAAATACACCACTTGTAAAATTCATATGAAATTACATCCAGGACCATAGTGGTGTATTTTCCATATCCTCACTAGTGAGGATATCGAAGACATCATTTCCTGCCTGATTCATACAAAAACCTGCCTTAGTAACTGAGGTGCCCACAGTGTGGTCCCTGTTACATTGGAAATCCAGATTTCCTTTTTTGGAAATAGTAATTTTCATGCTTCTGGTCTGAAAATAATTTCCACGTGTGGTAAATTTAATCCATCTGTGGACTTGTACAAAGACCTATCTTGGAATTCAAATTTCCACCATGGGATAAGATATCTTGGAAATCCAGATTTCCTTTCTTGGAAATTGTAATTTCCATGCTTCTGGTCTGAAAACAATTTCCATGTGTGGTAAATTTAATCCATCTGTGGACTTGTACAAAAACCTTTCTTGGAATTCAAATTTCCACAGCGGGATAAGTGATCTTGGATATCCACATATCCTTTCTTGGAAATTCAAATTTCCATGATAACACTTATCTGGTCCATAAATAATTTCCACATTTGGAAAGCTTGAAAACCGTCTGTGGTTTCATACAAAAACCAAGTGTGGAAAAAGGGTACTTTTTCCACCCATGGTATTTTATCAAAACCATGGCAAAACCACAAAAAGACCATAAAAATACATGCATGGAAACTTGGCAATTTTTCCAGTCTGTAAATATTCTTTTAGTTAGTAACAGTACTTTTAGCTAGTAACAGGTGAAGAGCCACCATGTGGATACCCTGTTATTAAACTGTTTACTTACTTTAAAGTTTACAACGCGAGTCAAATAAATCTGTCAGCGCTGCACTTCACGATATCAGTTGCCAAGAAAAGGTGTCATTGTTTATGCTGGCACTTCTAATTGGATTCGTGGGAAAATAGACTCTCTTTATAAGGGCAGAAAATCCTTATATACACAGTAATTTTCAAAGAGTTATTTTAACTCCTATGAGGGGTTAAACTAACTCCTTAAGCTGGAGTTATTTTTTTGGGAGTTATTTTAACTCCAAAAGGAGTTATTTTAACTTCAAAAAGGAGTTATTCTCTTCGGTAGGGGAGTTAAATTAACCCGTAAATTGGAGTTATGCTACTGGGAGTCATTATAACTCCAAATTGGAGTTAAATTTAAGGGGAGTTAAGAGAACTCCTTTTTAGGAGTCATTTTTGAGGAGTTAGTACAACTCCCCTTAGGGAGTAATTGTGGAGTGATTGTTACTCTCTAACAAGAGTTTAAACAACTATTTTGGGAGTTATTTTCCTGGAGTTACTTTAACTCTCCAAAAGGAGATGATGTAACTCCTTGTTTGGAGTCATTTTTGAGGAGTCGGTTTTATTTTGTATTTGTTATTTAATAATAGCGGCGTCCAATGGTGATCCAAAGGTCATGTGTTTATCCTCCCTTCCTTTCTAAGTTGTGTCTAAGAACTACAGTTTTAAGACGAGTGAAAAATTAATTCCATGGAAGGGTACACAAATAAAACCTCAGTATACTAAAACAGTTGTCACAATAATATCGTTTCGAATGCAATTAGAGTAATTGTAATAAGGCCGAATTGTCACTCTCCCTTCCCTACACGAAATGATTAGAACACGTGGTATGACACGTGATCAATCATACAGTGGTGAATGCATGGGCATTTCGTTCGATCGGCGCTCGTGACGGTTGGGTCGCACGTCAGTGGTTTTGAATTGTGTGTGGAACTTGGTCGTTTTCGGATCTGTAAGAACACTATATACAACAGAAACTTATCAGGTAAGTGTTTTAGAAAGTCGTGTTTCCTATTTGTCGATTTATTTCGCTTTAAGAGTTTATGTTTATAAGACAATGCTGCTAATGGGAGGCGGTGCTGCATGCGGCATGCATCGTACAGCATCAGCTCTGGATTGTATCTCGGGGCTTTTGCTCGTGTTTCATCAAAACTTTGCTAAAATTATGATTAAATCCTTTCATTCAGTGCTCCTGGAAGGCCAAGGAGAAGATATTCAAGTAAATGTTCGCAAGGAGTGCAAACCATAATAAGTTCTGCAATGATTTTAGCAAGATACAAGCACAGAACTTGAAAACGTTCACGTTGTAAGTGTCACGTTGTGAACGTGTCAAGTTGAAATCCATTTCCATCCGTGACCAAAGACAATTGTTTATAGCTTCACTCAGTTAGTATGGCGTCTGAACAAGAAATGGACCCTTCTTTTCGGTTCTCAATTAAATGTGACTGTTATCTTTTCAAAGTGTTACAAACGGGAGCAAAATCCCCTCGACACTGCCCGTTTAAGTTATTGTTGGGCACTTAACCTTTTTAAAAGTTAAGAGAATACCGGCACTAAGCATGTATAAGCTTAACAACCTTAGGTACCTGAATATAAATTTGTTTGTTGTATTAAATCAGCTTTAGATAATTATGGATGCAGAGTTAGAGAGTTTCCTTTTACAGTCTGCAGTTAAGGAAGGGAGCCATTTTAGAATACCTGGCCACTTATTTACATATCTCTCAAGGCTTTAAAGAACGAGGCATATAGAAACAAAAGGATCCATTCAAATTCAATGAGATGCAAATAAGTGGCCGGGTATTCTAAAATCTAGCCTAAGGAAGAGTCGATTGATAAGCTTGTACAAGATGAGGTGAGTTTGAGACAATTGGCATAACTAAAAGCCAAGTGTTTGTCGAAACGGCAAGAAAATCTCTGCAAAAGAAAGTTTTCTTGAATCTGAAGTGACGATGAAATCAACCTTTCAAGTTTCAACTAAAAATGCTATCCTCTGATATATTCACATTTTCTGGCTGGGAAGGAAACATGGCTTTTTGTTCCCATAATTATTAATGAAGGAGAAGTAATCGAAGGAGGGAAGTTGAGAGATTCTAATGCTGCTCGACTTGTTTCTTGCTCCAGTTTGCTGTGCAGGAATTTTTTTTAAAGGTGCAAGAATCTAAATATATTGTGTTGCTGAATTTCAACAAAAAGCCCTGGCCAAACAGGGCTACAAGTTAATGCAAGTTTGGAAATGCAGACTTGCTTACTCAAACTCATAAGCAGATGCAAGTTGCAGAAAAACCGTTTCAGCACAGACTTGCATGCTTGCCCGTACCAAGGAAAACGATCGATCAAATCGAACAGAACTTGAACCGTTCTGATAACTTGCATTTTGTTTGACTAAGGCCTTGGTAATGTTTAGCACCTTTTTTATTGTGCCTTTGCAGCTTACTACTGTGGATGATTTAGTTGATGCCAGCGATGAACTTCTTAAAAGCTGTGGTATCAGTGCAGGCCAAGTCCTTAAAATAAAGTTGGCAAGTGGACGATTTTTTATGAAATCAAGTGAGGCGAGATTGAAATTAAAAGTGAAATGATACCCAAGACTAAATAGTGGTTTTGTAAGTGTGTTTGGTATCAGTGCAGGCCAAGTCATGAAAATAAAGCCAACAATAATTAAAAGTGAAATGATACCCAAGACTACGTAGTGGCTTTGTATGTGTGTTTGGTATCAGTGCGGGCCAAGTCATGAAAATAAAGCCAACAATAATTGTTGGCTCTATTTTCAGGACTTGGCCTGCACTGATACAATTGTTGTAAAAGCAAGTGAGGTGAGATTGAAATTGTAAATTAAATTGTACCTTAGTCAACTTAGTGGAAATGTGTGTGTGTTTTATTTTTATCAGTTGCAATAAACTTAGCATAATCCACTTTAAATACAGGGATGTTCCCAGAGGGAGCAGACATTGAGCTTATCAACTTCGACTTATTCAGCACCATCAGGAAGCTCATCACATTTGAGTCCTACATCTGTGCCACCGTCGTCATCACGCCTGTCACCTTTGAGTTCTCAATCTTCACCAGCTTCATGTTCAGCATCTTCTCTTAGTTCTCAAAATATGCCAAATCCTGTGTTTTCAAAATGTGAGCTCCTATGTGATAGTGGCTCATCCTGGTTGGTGAATTATCAACTTCCATCTACTGTAAGTAAATATATATTGATGAATTTTATGTATGTAAATAATATTAAACCCAGCTAGAATTTACATGCAACCCAAATTTCAAGTTCATCAGTGTGGACATGTTTCTTTTGAACAAAAAATGTGATGACACAATGAATCGAAAGAAGCTGGACAAAATCCTGTCGACAACGCTGCTGTTCAGCCTCTGTTGATACCCTTACATTATTTTATTTTAGTGGGGAATTAAAACTGTTACTGATGGTTTACCTGCAGAGGTCTGATAAGAGCAACTTTATTTTTCAATTTTATGCTGTGAAACCAGACAGGGTCCTAATGGCTGTCCAGTCATCAGCAACAACCAGAATTTAACACTTGTAACCAAATCTTATGCCCCATTCACACCAAAGCTTAAACACGTTTAAAGGCTGTTTAATTAAACAAGGTTTAAAATTGTTTTCTTCATAAAAGTTGTTTGCTGATTTTTTTCTAATGCGAATTTAGTGCAAATGAAAAAACAAGTAAAAGCTTACTTGAATTCTTTGTTTAAAGTAGTCATTCAGCTTATTGTTGCTGAATTTCATTTTGTTAAACCTGGTTTAATTAAACATGTTTTGTTGGTGTGGATGGGGCATTAGCTGTTTGTCCAATGCATGTCCATATGTACCGTTGGCACTCGATTAGCTGAAAACATCAGACAATTCAAGGGCTGAGAGCACAACCAAAATTAATTTTTGCTGTGGTACTCTTGCAACATGAGATGGATGTGCCACCATCCACTGCTCCCTTTGCATTCACTGTACTTGGCACAAAATCAGAGAAGAAACCTTTGGGCAGCCTTTTTTGAATGAACTAAATGCCCCATGCAAAAATTGAAGCAGTTTGGAGCCATAAATATGACACTTAAGAGAGGGTTTTGCTCTCTGCCCTTAAATCATCAAACTTGAAGCCATCTTGGCTATTTTGGTAATAGTTGTCAGAGTAATTGCACAAAGGTTTTTCTCATAATTTTTTGTATTTGTCCCAGTTTTCTCCAGCTGTAACCCAGGCACTTGCTGAGAAAAAGCTAACTAACGACAGGAGGAACGAGTTCACGAGGGACATCTGTTCAAGCATCAGGGTACACACTATGTTCGCTTCGAAAGCTGAGAGGGAACAAGTGGCTTTCCTAGTAATACGCAAATATCCGTTCCTTGCAGATGCTATTGGCACTGGAATTGTAAGTTAGACAAGGATAATGGTTGTATTGATGACACTTGTTGCATTTTTACCAAATGGATGCATGTTTTTTAGAGCTCAGACAGGCAAACGTGAGCCATTGATCAAGCACTTGAATAGAGTTTAGGAGAATATTTTTACCCGCTTCAAATCTTCTTGAAAAAAACACATCTGATGTTATTTACTATGGATAACATGATTCACTATTAGTATTAGTAGTGGTGTTATTCATCAGCAGGTTTATTTGACATGTGTTAACAGAGATGCAGGCTGTTAGTAATGAGTTCTTTTTTTCTTATTTTTGTTTGTTTTAGGGATCCTGGGAAACTGCCTTCAAGTACAGATTTAAAAATCTAAGAAAGACTGGGAAAAAGAGTGAGAAATCCTCAGAAAAGCCAACAAAAGAAACAGAAGACGGTCAGCCAATGCAGAAAAAAAGAAGATTTGAGGAGTGTCATGAAATGCCGGAAGGGGAAACAGAAGAAACGTGTAGAGAATACATAAAGGTCATGAAGAGGGAAATGGCTCGTCCCAGCAATAGGAATCTGGCCACGATAAAAGAGCTGATGGCACTGACGCATGCATACAGAAGGGAATTGTTTCTCAAAGAAACAATTCCCATCAACCAATTCATAGAAGAATACCCAGCTCTGAAAACGTCAGCAGGGGTACGTAGATGTCAAAAAGTTTTGTTTATATAGTTTAGTTTGAGATTTGACCAAATCGTCTGGTTTAGTATGCAATATGGGTGCTGACCTCTCAGTTTCAAGTTCTGCCATATGTCCCTGGAAGGGAGTTGAGAGGTAGAAAGCAAAATCTTTGACCTTGGTGGGATTTGACCCCATGACACCTGAGATAATGGTCTGCTCCATTATGGATTCTAGCTTGGTGTTACTTCAATCTCTGATTTCCTGTTCAGGGTCATTTGGCTGTATGAGATTCATTAGGGTGTTTGCTCACTTCACAACACCCTCACATACATTTATCACTCAAGTGCTATTATGCACCTCAAAGCTCGCATTTAAGATGTCATCTCAGGCAACTTTATTCATATCACACAGAACAAAGGACAAGTTGCGGTCAAGTCTTGCCAACATGAGGCAGAAGCTTAAGTGTATCCATTTTCCTTTCTTTTAAGGTAAAGGCAGAGTTTGGACGCGTCCTGGGTATAGACAAGCCAGTCAAAATGATGGCTACAAATTTTCAAAATTGGGTTGGCAAAGTCCTTGTTTTTGCCAGTTCACAACCTGTGGCACGAGAAATCATGTTATCGCTGGAGGAAGCAATAGAGGACAGCCCATCAAAAAAAAAACAAAAACAGGTAAAGCCATAGTGTGGTTATAGATGAACTAAAAAAGAGTGACTAAAAAACCTGGCAAAAAATAAACAGCCACTGAACTGCACATGTATTTACGTGTAGTATTATAAAAATACAGGAAAGAAAACTAGTTAACATTAATGTAAATGACTGGGAGCAGTCTGATTTTAATCTGGTCCATCATTTCTGTCTAGCTGCTATGATTGTGCTTATGAACAAAGAATGATAACAACTATGTGTACTGGGAAAAAAATGTCAAAAAAATTATAAAACCCTTAAAGAAACATTTCTCCTCTGTAGGATTTAGGAGAGTAAGGTTCCTCTTAAGAGGTCACAAACTGCAGAATCCTGCATCCCCTATCACTGTCATCCATATTTATGCTTGTTATGATTCTCTTTAAGCGATTGAAGAGGCTGCTGCAGTTTGTTTGCTGCCCCTGCTACTTAAGGAAAAGGGAGGAAATCCAGAAGACTTTATAAAAATATGCAAAGTAAGTCAAATTGTAATCTTCGAGACCCAGTTGTTGATGGCTTATTTTAAAGGAAGCCTCCACTGTTACAACAAATTTATTTTTGTTATTTTTATTTTTTTTTGCCACACCACAGACAAAATAATTGTTAAACTGTTGGAAATAAAGTTTTAGTGTACCAAAAAAGATTAGATATGAATATCACCTACATGTATTTTCGCTTTTGAATTTCCAACGCACCATCATTTTGAATTTTCGTGATGTCATATGGATGCCACTTTTGATAATAAGCAACTTCCTTTTATATGAAACAACATGGGCAGCCATATGACATCATAGTAATTCAAAATGGCAGCGCAGTGGAAATTCAAAAGCCAAAATAGGTGGTACAGTATTTTTGGTACGCTAAAACTTTCTCTTCACTTGCTAACTTAACAAAGTGGAATTTTGGCTTTATCTCCAAAATTTGACATCGATTTGCGATAATAGTGGAGATTTCCTCTAAAATAATAATCCTGCAGGATCACGAGTTTAACAGGCTACCACTTCTATAAATGTTTATTTATTTTTTTCACAAGTGGAAATGTTGCAACCGAAATATTTTTGTTTGTTTGCATCATTACATCGACATCTACTTTAAGACATGCAGTTATTGATGTGTTCCTCTTGCTGTTGTTTTATTTACATGAAGCATCGTGACATTGGGGCCTGGTGAAAGGTTGAAAATTTTAGTCTATGGGTTCTACAATGCAGATATTTGCTTGAGGAAAAAAATCGTGCTGAAACCGGTGTCTAGATGCTCAAGTACTGAATATATGTACATTCTTGTTATAGGATGAGGACTCTATTGATGTAGAAATCAAAGGTACAAAAGCTCCACGGATTATTGGAATTGGTGACTTCTGGTGCCTAGACCCCCTGTGCATTGCAGTGGAGGGAACTGAAGTACTTTCATTGGGTTCAACAAGCATGGCAAATGTCCTGGGGCTTCTTGTGGCCTGCTATTATGTATTTAATACAATGTACCCTAGCAAGTGTAGCAACGCATTTTTATTTTGCGAAGCTGCACTTCTTGATAAACAACAAGAAGCTAGAAAGAGAGTGGCAGTAAATAAGTTCATCGCTGCTCTTTCATAATGTGATATTAAAGGGACACTGTCACCAGTTTTTAGGAAAACTTTCTAATTAGGGGAAACCCAAAAATACTGGTTGAGTTTCATTGAAAATAACCGTGCCAGTTCTCAGAGACTATAATTGTTTGTCTTCCTGATTACTAGGATGAAAATGGATTGCTGACATTTTAAAGTATTTCCTTTGTAAATCATAAAAATCGACATGAACAATGTTTGTTCTTTCTGTAAGAAAATCGTTTGATTTCCTTCTTTTGACGTTCTAGGAATATTCTGTGTAGGAGAAAGGCATTTAATTAAAAATTTACCACATTGTTCACCTCAAAACGTAAAACTCCCTGTGCCAGTGTCCCTTTAAAGCACTTAGTGACTAAAACCTTCAATGCTCCTTAAGGAGAAAAAAGTTAAAAATGTTTTTAAAGCACGCAAAACAAATTTGTTGTTCCGGTTCCACATAATAATTTAAGAAAATTGAATTTTAAGCCAGTTATAATTTTAAACAAAATATAGAGTTGTTGAATTTTCCTATATTGTCATTTGAATTCCAACTTTCTTCAAATTCGAATTCATAAAGTTTTAACTTCTAACCTGAAAAGATTGTTCATTAGGGCTTCACCAGAGTTCTTCCGGTTTTTCAGTCAAAATTTGAAACAATTTAAGAAGGTTTTATTGAACCATGTATTTTCTGCACATTGAATAATCAGAGGTTCTATATGACATAAGTCTTTCTAAAGGACATTTCACAAATCTATTCAGACTTAATTATAAAGTTCTTTTTATGCTCCATGCATGGTTGCATGCAGATGGAGGACGTCATATTGAAGAGCAACTACATTTATGAGATTTTTTGGAAATAGAAAATACAGAAAATTTTTAAGAGAATTGTTAATATATATTTTGAAATCATGTTTTATTTATACATACTTGTGCATGCTTTATTTTCATTTTAGTGTCTTAGAAATTTACATTAATGTTACTGTTAATTCAAATTCTGTGAGAAACTATTGTTCATATAAGAAAATGAAATAGGATTGAATTAAAAATGTTGTACCTTTTATAGTGACAGTCAATTTGTGTGATGTTGCTTGTTATCTAAAAAATTAATAGGGTGAATGTACCGGAGTTAATTTAACTCCGATTTCAGAGTAACTACAACTCTGATTATGGAGTTAAAATAACTTTAGTCTTTGATGGAGTGGGGTTAAAATAACTCTAGTCTTTGATGGAGCGGGGTTAAAATAACTCTAGTCTTTGATGGAGTGGGGTTAAAATAACTCTAGTCTTTGATGGAGCGGGGTTAAAATAACTCTAGTCTTTGATGGAGCAGAGTTAAAGTGACTCCCTCGTTGGAGCTATTATAACTCCGAAATTGGAGTTAAATTTGGGAGTTAAAATGACCCCAAAAAAGGAGTTATTTTTAACCTAAAATTTTAACTCCACTTTTGGAGTGATAGTAACTCCCATATGGAGTTTAAATAACTCCTTTTATAGAGTTAAAGTGACTCCCCCACTGGAGTTATTATAACCCCAAAATTGGAGTTAAATCAAGGAGTTAAAAGAACCCCAAAAAAGGGGTTATTTTTAACCCAAAATTTTAACTCCACTTTTGGAGTTAAAATAACTCTTTGAAAATTACTGTGTAGAGCAAAATTTTGGAATTTACCGCTGGAAATACGTATTGCTGGCTTGGAAAACATGGCGGCAAAGGCAAAGATCACGCTAGAATCGATCGGAGAAGGAATTACGAAAAATTATGGCGTGTTTTGAACAATTTCGGCGCTCGTGACATAAATATGCACTCGTTGTAGACAGAATATCTCCTGTACGATTTATTTATTTGCTACCAAACTTGGCAGGCTTCAAATACGTATAATTACGAAAGTTTTCACTGACAAGGTAATGCATTCACTACAAATCAAAAGTTCAATTTTTGTTGGTAAAATCGTTACTTTTTCACTTCTTGTGACGCACTCCAGTGAAAAGTTTTGTTATAGTGTTTTATGTCTTTGATCAAAATCTTGCTACAAATGTTCAAACTCCCTTTCATTGATGTCTAATTTATGTTATAATGGGAGTCACAATGGCACCCTTAAATTCTTCAAATTCCAAAAATTCCGTACATTAAATGAAAAAACTGCTTTTGTTTTCGGAATCCTGATAAGATTTTATATAAGCTGTAGTAATTACATAGTTTTTGGACTAATATTAGTCACATTTTAGTCCCAGTGAAAATGTTCAAAAAATCACTAAATTAGGGTCCAGGACCACCTTAAAGGCCCACCTTCACCCAAACGGCCTTGCCACCGTTTGTTATTGTTTTCAAAAGGTTGTATTGTTCTTCTCGCGATCTGATTGGTTGCCAGAATATTCCTGCGAGCGAGAAAATCGTCGCATATGTTCAAAACAAATCGGAGCAGCCATAGTGCATCGATTTACTTTGGGAAGTTGCCCCAATCTACGGCCTCAATTTACAAATGTTTGGGCTTCCATGAAAGGTATTAACTCCCGAAAATGTTGGAATTATCTGTAGTTGGCCATGTGAAAGTTTCAATGACATAGAAAGCGAGAGGTCAGTTTGTTATGTTTGCAATTCTAAGTGCTAGCAAGCGACTCGACTTAAACATTTACTACCGGATTCGACTATTTTAGTTTGCAACTTGCAATCTTATTGTCCTAAAAGGTAACAGTGATTTTGAAGGTCCTTCCTAGTCATTATCGAGGTTGGTCTGTAGGGAAATAAACAGTGTATACGACTCGATAGCAACTCACTGATTATCGCTTGCAAAATAGTGCTTGTCTGGTGACTCCCGCATTATAATTTAAAGCTTTGAAAGCCAGCCGTACGTGTGTACTAATCTTCGATCAAATCTACCTGAATCTATGGCAAACTAAGGAACTAACTATTCTAATTCAATCGCACGACAATAGACACAGAGGAAGGAAAAGAAAGTCCTGCAAAACAATTCATTTATTACACACTCGCGAGCCGCTCTACATCGTGCGAATAAAATCGAATTGAACGAATCAAACTTACTTGCCGAGGTCCCACATCTAATAAATCAGAAATTCAAACAATATCACTACAAGAGATTCATCAAATCTCCATTTCTTTGCTTCATAACACAAGCTCCTCTGAGACGAATACTGACAATATTTTCCTTTGGGATAACTGTACAGTATCTGCGACATATCATTTGGCAGAAAACATGTTGGACGAAGTAAGAGTGAAAAAAATGTTTGGCTGGCACAGTCACAAAATAATTCCAGGAAACGACAGCCTGATAATTGAAGAATAAATTCCTGCATGCTTTTGGACGATTTTCGACAAGATGACTCCGGAGGAAACGGATTTTGAAAGAAACCCGCTCAGAAACAATTCCGTGTTACATGAAATTCATAAACAGCAAGGGCGCCGCGCAAGGCCTTTTGGGTGAAGGTGGGCCTTCAAGGACAAGTAAAATGAAATGATATCAGCAGAAAGTGTCCTCTGGTCATGGATGCTAGATATAAGCAGTTCTTAATATTAAGAAGTTGTTACCGTTCTTCACCAACTCCTCTCCCCCAACTGGAAATTGAGTTGTCTTGGGTGCATTATTACAGCCAAATTGTCAAAAACAAAACAAAACAATAAAAAAAGGAACAGTGGATTTGCGCTTATCAAGGTATTTTCTTAATACAGACATATTTCCCCAGAAAACTGGGTGGCTAGCGAGTGTAGAGAGGGCCTGTCAGGGAGTAGTCCGCATGTGAGCACAGAAAATGCTCCCCCAGTTAAGACTTTTCTTAGGTACAAGAGATCTAATGGAAAGGGGTGGAAAAATTGTGTCTCAGTGTGGTTCTCGCAGAAAAAACGAAAAGAAGATGTGGTCACAAGCATTGGTCTCATGGAATAGAATAAAACCACTGTTGGTTTGAAAATTATGAGGCAAAAAATTAGCTTTAAGAACATCGTCCTTGGTAACGTATGCAGTATTGCGCACAGATGCTGAAGAAAAATGGAAGAAATTCCATAGCAACCGCTCCTGTGGTGACGAGAGCTATCACCTGCTATACAAAGATGGGACTCAGGCTCTCTTCTTGCCAGGCTCACAAAGAGAACCCTTCACACTGAAGTGTTACCGACAGGAAACCGAAAAGGATTTCAAGAGAATCAAATTTTTCCTTTGTACAGACCATGATGTAAAAAAATCCCAAGGACAGTGTGAAAGCAGCGATACATCAGAAGACCCAGGCTTTGAGAAGATAACCACTCTGGTTGCGATGTCTCATTGTTCTCGCTATAACGGTTTGCATGTGGAGACTGTGTACAATAAAGAGGAGATCAGAAGTCAACTTGACCTTGATCGACAAATAGCTTCCAAACTGCAAAAGCTTTGTGACTCAGAAGTGGACGGTGATGTTTGCATTGCCAGTGGGTGTCTTGAAGACAATGAATTAAACGCTTGTTCAATATTGAAAGAGTTGGCAAAGAACGTAGACAAATCTCGTCAGTTTTTCTTCGTTACTAGGAGAGAGGCTCCATTACAACGGGTAATTAGCATTTGGCAAAGGGAGGCAACCCGGAACCCATCTATTAACGGAACAATAACGGTCAAATTTATGGGAGAAAGAGAAATTGATTCTGGAGCTTTGTCCAGGGAATTCCTAAAACAGTTGCAAATAGCCATTCCATTGTGTTTCCAAATGGTAGCCCCGTAAACTCTACCTTCCATAACCAAAATGGCAACTTCATTGTGTGTGGCCAAATTGTTGTGTCGAGTCTGATTCAGGATAGTGCCCTGCTTTTTGGAAGACAGCGTTTTTGACATCATGGTCAACACCGATGTAGACATTAAGACTCTCAGTGACCAACACCTTACTGCCAGTGACTTGCAGTTCGTTCAGCCTATTAAAGCAGTCATCGGGAACAATAATTCAAGATCATATAGAGGACATTGCCAATTCTGTGATTATAAGTACCGTAACGAAAAGGGTGGTGTATCTGAAAGAATTCATGGAAGGACTCAAATTGTTTAGTGTGGCAGATGCTATTAGGAGCAACCCACAAGCTTTCAAACCGCTGTTACTAAAGATTCACAGAGCAAACACGATATTGATACCATCTACCTCATTTCAGAGACCGGAGCACTTTCCCATAGACGACTTGTGGATGAGTCTATGATGGATTTTTCTCAAGATTTTTTGTGTAGGCTTGAAGACAACAAGAACATCCGTGGCTTTTCTGAGGCTTTGGCCTGCAATGAAGACAACAAAGTCAGCAGTGCTCAGCCACCGAGGCGGTTTTCCACTGCTGATCTGACACCAGGAGGAGTAATGGGCTGGTTAACAGGACAGAAGCATAAGCCATTCAATGGAGAAAATCTGGAAATTGCTGTCAAATTTAACCATGACTGAGCGAGGAATAACCCATCCCACACGATCTCTCTTCCTGTTGTCGGTGACTGCGCAAAGGAAATTACTCTTCCAGTAGCTCATACGAGTTCTCCTAAGGAATTCAATAATGTTTCCTTGTCGGCCTCTTGCAAAGGCCAAACCTTTGCAAATACATATATATATTTGGACAAATTCAATTAGCACTTTGCTATCAGCTAGACTGTTCCAGGCCTTTAGATAGTGGAGCGCGAGCGAAAGAGCGGGGAAAAACGAGGGGAGACTGGGAAAAAGTGGGAGAGGAACGCCTGTGCTTATTCTTCAAATAAAGCCTTCCCGCCTACTTTCGGACTGACGACAGTGCCCCGGTAACACGAACCCAAGATTTCACAACTTGTGAATTTCACTAGTCAATCAAAGCTGTTGCAGATTTCCCGGCAAAGATGATCCTCTTGTGGATGTGTGGTGCGTCTATTCTCTTTCTGTTTTAATGTCTGCATTATCTGCATATTTTTCTGAGCACTCTTCAAACGACGAATTGGAAGTCCGTCCTTCCTCGTTTTGTAGGTTTTGCCGAAAAAATCTGAAATGTACAGGGGTAAAAGTTCCTCGAGTTTGCCTTTTTAGTGTTTTGAAAAATAAGGATTTAGTAAGGTTTTCGGGTGTTGAAAGCTTGGTTTTGGCCGACATGGCACGGTCCCCGGGATACGATCTGAAACGGGAAGAAAAGTTCTCCTATGTTAGCGGCATGACCTGTGCAAGATCTTTGGCTAGGTCTCACACCAGTCTTGCAAAGCTGTTTGCAGGCATAAATGATGGGGTTTCCAGCCGTGGTATCGAATTGCCCAAGCCTCCGGGAAAAGGAACGACTCAGGCGAGATCGCCGACCGGTGTTACTCTGTCGCCCAGGTGACCAAATCACCCAGAAACTACAAGTCTCACTGGAAAATCTTGACGTTTCCTTGCTCTCAGCTTTGAAGAGAAAAACGACTGTGACAATGAAGAGCAGGAACTTGGCGTTTCATCGATGTCAGACAAGATTGCTTTATGAATGAATCTACCCAAAAACGCGCACGAAACAATATGTCAAGATTAGTTGTACTGAGCTTACAGTCTTGTCTTTCTCTTCAAAGACGTTTTTGTTCAGAGGGGCATAGTCACGCTGTTTTAGTTCAGTTTAAAAATATAAAATATGTTCTCACATCAATGAACGCCCACAAACAGTGGTCTAGTTTTGTTACCAAAGACTATATTACTTTACTGAAACTATTTTTTGTCGTCTGTTGCTTTAGATGGCACAGATGGAAATGGATTGCAACTCGAAAAAATTAGGCTAAACTTTTCAAATTCTTTCAGCGTGTTGACATTAAACCGATATTAAATGGTCATGGTTTGTTTTCTCTTAATAAAATTACGTTAATATGTTCCTTTAAATGTTCAAACACAATGTTGGGCATGGATAAAGTTAGCTCCGATAATTGCAGCACAGTTTTTCTCGTGACTACGCCCTTTTAAGTACTTTTAAATCCTCGATCGTTTCAGCTAAGTTTAGGTTCTATTTTTAAAAATAATAAGCTAAATAAACGGCACACAAAAACTTCAGCTAGAGATTTTATCTTAGCTTTAGCCGAATGGATTTGCCTTTAGCTACTCAGTCCCGCAGCTAATTTAATACGTGCCTGCTTTCTGTATGAGCCTACTTCAGCACTGTAAATTAAGTAACATATATAAAACCTGATGGGAAATGTTTATTCTCCACCAAAACTCGTTCAATCTCAATTGTCATTAATTTTAACATAAACAGCGTTACATAAGCTGTGAATGGTACATTTGGATGAAGGTTTCAGATATTGTTTAAACATATTTTAGACTTTGCTAGCTAGTACTCTGTTGCATACTTCTTCATTTTGTTCTATTTTGTTAATTCAGCTTGCCCTGGATTGACCACATAAATCACCACTCAAGACGACAGTTATTATTGTTAATAATATTTTTTTAGCATATTTGTTGAATGACCCATATAATTTCAAGGAGTGAAAGACAGTATAAAAATGTTTTGTTCTTTGTAGGTTTTTGTGGGCTATCGAAAAAGTGGCAAGGTTGTAGAGTACGACTGCACTTTGCCATCAGAGAAAGCTATTGTCAAGAATATTACATTTCACAACGCAAAGGCGTTCGCCAAGGCTGCCTGGAAAGATGACAATTTAAGATCTTCTTTATTCTTGGAAGCACTTGATGGCATCCAGAATGAAGTTATAAAGCATATGCAAAAGATCCAACTTTTGTCTTAAAGGATGAGTCTTCAACAGAAGTGACCTCCTTTATCAATGATTCATTCTTTGAACAAATTGCTGCAAAGTGCCCAAAAATGTCACTTGTTCTATCTAATATTGTACGTCCTGGAAAGGAAAAGTTATATGACAGTGAAGAACTCCTTAATTTAAGTCACATGGAAAAGAATACAGTGTGTTTGGTAGCATCCTCTTGTTTAAAGCAGTACCACATGCAACTAAGTGCTGCTCATTATCGAATAAGTCTCCTGCTGATGACTGGTGGTGCCAAGTCAATAACCATCGATCAATGTGCTTGGCTTGGTATCACAGTGTCACGTGCTTCTGCTATCAGGATGCAGACCAAAGCAGACCAAACATCCCCCAAGTGTATCTCTGGGAAACAAGACACCATTGAAAAGGAATTGAATATTAGATTCCTGGAGCAAATAATTAAGAGCAGCCAAGATGAAACTCCCCTGGACCTATCCAAGGATAAAGTGAGTCATTACAAATACTTCCAGGAGGAGATGCATGACGACATCCTGATCATTGTTCATAGTGTTCAAGAAAGACGAGAAAGTAAAGAACTGGAAATGTAAACAGTGCACCCTTCCTCACACTCCAAGATGAAAAATTTAGCAATATAAGAGCTGAGGCAAAAAGAGATGGCATTTTGAACTAAATAGCTAGCATTGTTAATGTTTCTGTGCTTGAGAAATATTTATTGGTTTTTACAACAATGATCCTTTTCTTTGTTTAATAAATTTATTTAGCATTAACGTTTTTCTGGGGAGTTAAATCAGGTGTTCATTCATGTAATAACAGAACAAGGACAATATTGCATTTTAGTTCGTTTTTTAATTGTATTTTATTTCTTGACAGACTTGTGACTAATAAGCTGTGCCCGCAGAGCACCATGGATAAGAACATGGTTATCTACCAAGCCAAGAAATTTTGGTAGTGACGTAATAGTCACGTGACCGTATCCCACATTTTTGGCACGAAATCGCGTGGTGACCTGCGTTTTAGCAAAGACAACAAGTGTAGTCACACAGAAGCCAAAGGCCCAACGGAGCCACAGCTTAACCAGGTTATGTAGCATGAAGCGACTGACAGTATTGCTATACTCCCCCTGGATGGGATGCTAGTCCATCGCAGGATTACCCCAGCAGTATGTTGCCGGTGCCCATTTATACACCTGGGTGGAGAAAGACAACGTGGGGTAAAGTTCCTTGTCTAAGGAAACAACATGATGGCAGGGACTTGGACTCGAACCACTGACCTTCTGATCTGAAGTCGAACGCGCTAACCACTACACCACTGCGCTCCCTAAAACATTTTATAATATTTAGCAAAACGATTGTTCGGACAGTGTGACACTTATGAAAAAATAGCTAATATCTATAATGTGCAAGTGGAAGGCGAAAAGTTCAAGTTACAAACCAAAATTTGTCTTTGAGGACTTTTTCTTGAGTTCTGCTGCAAACTCGGACGGCACATCTTTTGAGTTCGCACCATTTGGCAGTGATGAAAAAAGAGCTAATATCTATACTGTGCAAGTGGAAGGCGAAAAGTTCAAGTTACAAACCAAAATTTGTCTTTGAGGACTTTTTCTTGAGTTCTGCTGCAAACTCGGACGGCACATCTTTTGAGTTCGCACCATTTGGCAGTGATCTCCATGCCAAACATAGCAGAGATCACTGGAAATATTGACCAGTTTTCCACACAGGATTTGTTGTGGTTTACCAATGGATTTTAAAAAATCCACAAGACATTAAAAACCAAACATGGATTCTCTATGGATTTTGTATGGATATTTCTCCACAGGTTTTGATATCCATACAAAAACCATATATGGTTAGCAATTTCCCTTGTTTACTTTGGAAATTCCAATAACCATGTGTGATTTGGAAGTTTTCCACATGTGGATTGTGTTGCATTATCCACACCTGGTTTCAGAAATTTCCATGTTTATTTGGGTTTTCAAGTTTTCCACATGGTGACATATTCTCCAAACTGGGATTTTTATTCATTAACCAATGATGGTATAAGAATTATCCAGATTAACTTTGGTCTTCAAGTTTTCCACAATTTTCCTTATATGTATATAAAAGATTCCAAAGTAGGATAATTATATGTTAACCACATAAGGTATTTTATTATCCGAGATAACTTTGGATTTTACATTATCCATAAAACTTCAACTGGAAAATTACATTTTCCAAAACTGGACAATCTAAACCTCTTAAGGAATTTGCATTATCACAGTTTACTTTGGATTTTAAGTTCTCCACAATAATTATTGAGTTTACAGATAAAATATTGCACAATTGGACAATTATTAATCAACCACCTAAGGTATCAGACTAAAGCTTGTTTACAAATTCATGGGTTGCAAAGTCCAATTTCCTAATTAACCGTCCTTCCAGCAAGATCCATGCCAGTGTCCTTGAACTAAACCAACAATGCTCTTATACAGAATGGTATCCATGGTTCTTGCTGATGACTCCCTCACCCACTGGTGATTATCATTCCAATTACGATGTTTTACAAAGAAGTATCCTCTCGCTGATTTTAACTCATGGTTAACAGCTCTAACTTCAGCTCTCCAGAGTTCATCATCATCACCCTTTACCAAAACCATATCACCAATCTGAGGAAATACAGGAACTAAAATGTGGGGTAAAGGCATTGCTGGTCTTGCATAATCAATTACAGCAAACTGTCCAGGATGATAAGGGTAAAGCATCACTTTCCTTGAAATGTCTCTTAAAAGCAGACAAAAATTAGTTTCGAAAGGTTGAACAATGACACCATCATTGAAGGGATGCCTCAATATCGAACCATCACCATCTTCACTTGTTTTATATCTGTCACCAATTGCAATAGAAATGTATTGTTCTTCAACACAAAGTTGATAAAAGTGAACTATCTTCACAATGACTTCATCATCTCCTTGCAACACACTGACTTCATTCCCAGTTTTATAAACTGTCCCCCCACATGAAACATTGTGCAATGGCAGAAAAGCACTTTTGTACCTTGTTGCCATTTGAGGTGTTCCTCTAATGGTAAAGTTGTTAAATAAGCAGGCTGTAATGTTAAGCTCCTCCTCTCTCGTGATAAGACGTGTGTCGCCCTTTCCAATCAGCACCCCATTATTGGCTCTTGTGGCATCTCTTCCAAATTCACAGTGTTTTACAAGCTTCTTTGCTGCTAGTAGAGAAGATGCAACCATCTGAAATACATGTACATAGTAAATCAGTCAATAATTAGACATAGACTAACATTATGTTTAATTGTTCTGAACATTATTACCCTCCAAACAGTTTGGGCTATGAATTTTTATAACAAGCCCCTGTGGTGGCATTAGTGACAGTGAACAGCTTTTTTCAGAACAGCTCATGTTAATCAATCTGGCTATGTATGTCCGCTCAAGACTGTCTTACAGCAGTGTGTCAGAGGTAAAATAAAATGACCATGACACTGTCAATACAGTTATTACAATTTATGTAAATTTAAGTCAAACCAATAAAATAATAACATTTTAACAATAATAATAACAATAATTATTATTATTATGGAAATGCAAAGCACCTTTTTCTGATCAAATTTTCCTGTCTTTGTCTTCGGCTTGTTTTGCTCTGACCAAACTTTGATGAACTCCCTTTGTGACTCTTTACGAGCAAAGGTCTTCTCCACCCCTTTTTTGTTGCTTGTTTGTTTTACGTAGCGACCAACGGCTCTCTCATACTGAAAGCACCAGTAGTTATCTGGCGATCCGAATCTCATTATGTCTTCTGGTATGTGTGTCAGAGAGTGCAATGTTATAACACACTCTGACTCTCCATAAGCCTCCTCAACAAGTATGCAATACCTCCAACAGAGCCGTGTGAAGTTTGCAATCATTTCAGTGGACCAGCCATTAAGACCACAGTTGAATACCATCTCAACTATTCTGGGAAGAGGTGCCCAAACTTCAGCATCACGCAGACTTAAAAGCCCCTCCAAAACAAACTCAGAGGCTGGAAAAGCTAACTTCTGAAATTCCTCAGCTGAAACAGAAGGAAGATAAAAATTAGCATAATTTATTAAAAGCAAAAACTTAAGATTTCAATAAAGCTACATATATTGTTCACAATAAGGAGTGTCCCTCTGATTATATGACTGGTATTTTCTCTTGTTTCTGAGAGGAGCTTTCTGGAAGGTCATAGGAGCTAATTTTAAGATAACTATCATGTGACCCTTGATAAAGGGTACTTTGGGGCAGTACTTGGTTTTGTATATTTATTTGTTGTCTTTGAGTTTTTATGGAATTAAAAGTAAAATAAGTAAAATACAAAACATAAATGTGTATGTAAGCTGTACAAGTGCAGTGCAAACGTATATGGGGAATAGATTTGACTAATGATCATGAGTGATAATTACCTTTCCAGAATTTCATTTCTGATATATCCAGTGGGAGTTTACTTGCCCTGTACTCTGAAAATTAATGATTAAAAAATAAACAGGGTAAATTTTTAAGAAAAATTGGACAATAAAGACTTAACCTGTGATTTAAGTACATTATACAACATAGTTTGTCGTACACTTGGTAAAAATGACATGAAAATTTTATTTCCATAGATATTGTATGAAGGTGAAGAAGGATAGAACAGGAAATGTATGAGCCATGTAGAGAAACTGTACTGTATAAGTTCTCTCATACAGAAGGCCAGGTTGAGGTATATAGGAGTTAAAAAATAACAACAACAAGACAAGTGGTACTGTACCTTGTGTCCATGGTACCTTTTCCAGGGCTGCCTGAAACTTTTCTGTGTCCAGCAAGGAGTTAGAAAGCAAATGCTCAAACCTTCGTTTTACCAAATTAAGGGGAAACAGGTGCATGACATCAAACACTAGATCCTTTATGACGTCAAACTTGTAAAGTGTGTATAGACGGTGTAGTAAAGATACTCCCCAGAATCCACTCTCCCTAGACATCCTTTCCTTAACAGTCACCCGTTCTTCTTGTTCAATGTCAATCATTAGTGGAAGTTCATCAGAAATGTCTCTTTTTGCAGGAGGATGTCGGAACTGTTCTCTAAAATTTGGGTAGTAGTAGTGCTTCTGAGCTTCCAAGTACTTGCCTATTGGCATTAAAAAAGATAATATTAGCAAAATTCAAGTCACAATCACCAGGGTTGGAAGCTTCATTTTGACAGCACTTGCCATTTGGCAAGTGACTTTTAATAAGAACTGTACTAAAAATAAACAAATTGAATGCGTCAACTGGTGCATCAATGTACATGTAAATATGTATGTATAGTGTTTCTGAGATGTGATAACATGTACAGTGCTCACCTAAAAAGTTCAAAATGATGAGTGCAAAAAATTGAACAATAAGTGTTCTTTCATTTCAAATTAACAAAATAATTTTACCTATTAGTTTACATCTTCTGCAGCCTTTCTTCCCCCCAGCTCCTTTGGACTTGCATACTTCACATTGCGCTGGATGGTCACCAGTCCAAAGTAAAAGGAGCAATCGAATAGTTATGTCTCCAGGAGGAAAACAGTGGAGCTCTCCCTTGTAGTTGACATTGATACCTTAAGAGAGAAAAAATAAGATCACCACAAATTACATAAATGCTTAATACTAAAGCACTTCAACAAAAATACAGTTATGCTCAACAATACCGCCCCTCCTAAGAAATTTATGCCCTATATATTGGATCAGTCAGTTTCCTGAGCATGCAACAAAAAAGATTGAAAAGGCTGGGCATCAATAATATTACAAAAGAGGGAAATGTGTAAGAATATGCAAGTTAAGACCATTCAACAGTTCTATTTTTCTTTTAAAACAGACAAAACAATCCCTATTTGCAATGTCACTAACTCTTCATTGCATTCAAATTGGCATTACATGTAAATAAACTGCAGTCAGAGAAAGCAAGACAACGAACCTATGTAGACAATCTAAGAAAAAGGATTGTTTTTTGTACACTACTGTTTCAGAAAACGGAAGCTTTTGTTATAATGGTAGAATGTGTCATTGTGGTAAATTGAAATACATAAAATTCATCACAAGAAAACTCATAAGTAAACTTCAAGCACCTTCAATAAAGCCTTTCTCCAGATCTGTGACTAAAGGGTGAAGGAAAGGGTCCAAAGAATTTGGTCTTTTGTCTGGTAGTGAATATGATGGGACAAAACCTACAGTGTAGACTTCTACTGCATTTGATCGATCAAGTTTTGACATTGTTGCTATGCCCACCTCAATAGCACCTACAACAAAATGCAATGAATAAATAAGTTGTTCAATAAAAGGTTTATTTACACAGTCAACTAACAGTTTAGTGAAAAGAAATGAAAAAGAAACAAATTTCACAGGAAGTCAAAGTTCTTTCAGTAAAGGAAGAAAATTCCCACTGACTGCTAAGGTTAAGTGGCTAAAACCTTTTTTAGGATACTATGCACAAGGCAGGAGAAAAAGTTATTAATAACATTATTGGAAAAATTGTAGAGTTTTCCATGAGGAACATGTGACTAACAAAAACTTCCAGAATTTTTTCAGTTGTTGAGAGAAAAATAAAAAAAAAATGCAGGAGCTTTCCATGAAATGCAGCAGCACGAACTCTGTAAAATCATTTATCACAAAACTACATTATTCTTCGAAGGAAGAGGTATATTCAGCAGTCTTGAAGTAAACTAACCAGAGCTTCTTCTGTTGGAGCCAAATGGCTGGAAGCCATCCCAGTGCCCTAGTGAAGAAAAAAGTGCTCCTTTTAAATTGATTACCTGGTTAATTAATAATTGTTGTTGGGTTGACTACAGTGTAAGAGAAACTAGATAGGACATAAGTAGACCAAAATATAATGTTCAACCAAGGCCCTTTTCTGCAATTCCCTTGAACTTTGAAAAAAAATCTACCATTTCTAGTCCTTTACAATGTAGTTATAAGCGTTCTTAAACTTTAAGAAAATTTGGCTTAATTTACTGGGGCTTGCATTGCACACCTATCATGGCATAAGCCTTGAAGAGATATTTAAAAAGGCTAAAACTTATTGTAAGTAAAGCAGTACATAGACATGTAGCTGTCTGTCTGTCTGGTGTACATATTGCCCTCTTAATTGTAGCTGTGGGCCTATACTTTGTACTAATAATATTAAACTGAGTAACTCTTACCCATTAAGGCAATATTTCTTGGATCTCCACTGGCATAACTGGGGGTGAAAGAAAAAGAATGATGGCACTCATCACAGACAACCTCTTTTGTACCGTCAGGAAGTTCTGGCAAGGATTCTGCTGTTTCTCCACTAATGATGTTGCTGCAGCCTTCCATTTTACACCTTACAGGTAAACACCAATGTGAGTCTGGGTCAAAAAACCAGGAAATTTGACAAAAACGGTCACCATCCCACAGTTCTCTTTTAATAGGCCATCCCTCATCTCTTCTAAGCCAATGCTCTTTTTCTCTCCAGTGTGCAGTTATTCGCTGGCACATGGACCAATCAGAGACCCACAGTTTCACTTTTGTTTCAAGACCCAGATAATAATAAGGAATTGTACCTTTCTCGCTGCAGTGCCTACATTCATCATTACTGCTTTCTAGAATATCCCAGTGGCATGGATGAGAACTATTCAGACAGATAAAGTACTCCTTTGCATCACTATAGCCAACATCAGCAAGGCATTTCTTGGCATCATTCCAGTTTTGTGGCCATTCTTTAACAACATCCTGGTCATCTGGATTAAGTTTAGCTCCTTTACAATATAGAACCCTTGCCATTGTCAGAAGATCTGCAAAGCTATTCAGTGAGCCATTCATCTTATCGATGCAATCAAGGGATTTGAATATTGCATGAACAATGGCATCTTTAGTTATCTGTTCTCTAGTTGGCTCATCCTGATCTGAACTTTCACTACATTCTTCTGCAACTGGGGCACCAGCATTTAGGGATGGTGAATGGCAAGAAGGATACTCTGCATAGCTTGAGGTGAAACAGTGAATTTCTCCATCCAAGGAGTCATGTTCATTTGCCTGCTCATTTGCCAGCATTTCTTGAGTTTCATTAGTACTTATTTCCATACTTTCTTCATGGAAATGGCTGGTCCGATCATTTTCATTACTTTCAAAAGTAAAATTTCCCTCATTATCACCTGTAAATGAGAATTCAAAATGAGCGAATTTTATTGAATCGTAGTAACATAGCTAGAATCTCTAATTATTAAAAATTATTGGATGAGGTTTTTGTGATATCCAGAATAATCAAGGTCGAGGTAAGAGTTATCAGCTGAAGCCAAAGGCTGAGGCTGATAACTCTTACCTCGACCTTGATTATTCTGGATATCACAAAAACTGCGGATGTTGTCAACTTTGCGGCAAGCAACGCAAAGCGTGCGAACTTGACATGATTACCATGCACCGCAGTCATAGATGACATGATTACCCATGACCTTGAGTGTCCTTGACATGATTATTGTATAATCTGCAGGTTATTACCCGTTATTACCTCGCTAATCTGTAGGTAGATGACGTAGATGCTTTCAAGGGCGCTGATTTCGAAAATTCACTGCACGCTTTTGGCCAATCAGAAAAGAGATGGTGTGTTGAATGTATAATAATATACACTGTAAGTTACATGTAAAATTAAATGAAGAACGACTTTTTTGACTCAATAATCTCATTAAAAATAAATGTTTAAATGTCAAAGTTGTTTGCTTGATGGGCCACTGGTGTTCTGAAATAAAAAATGAAACGAAACATCATATCTTTAAGCTTTTAAAGCTATACCTTCTGTGTTCATTTCCACATCTTCTCCATCTGTCCTCACGTCATCATTTTCGGCCGTACATAACTTATTTATGTCTTTTTGCAGTTGGATATGATTTAGCTGTGTCCTCCGATTCACTGCTTTTCCGTTGCAGTTATTACAATAGCAGTGTACATGAATTGCAGGTTTTTGAGTGCAATTACAAAGCGCTGAAGGGAACATGTCCGTCCCTTCCGCCATGTTTGCCCGCGATCGATGATCGCGATACCCACCATGACCCAATACATGAAGTACCTACCATGAGCGGAGGTCTGGACAGCCAATCACAGACCTCAAAACCGTCCTGCGTCATACGTTCCCGCCAAAAGTAGCCCGAAAGGCAGTTTGGGTTGAGCGAGTTTGCACTGGTTCTGCTGTCGTGTTGGGCGCCGGTTTTGTCTTGGTTTGTCGTATTTTTAAGCTAAAATGGTCGATAATAATCATGAAGAAAACGATGAAAGTTCAAAGAAAATTAAATTGGATGATGAGGATGAAGATAGGAATGTAAAAGGTATGTAGATTGTTGCGTAGTTTAGCTACAAGCAGTGGATAATATAAGCTTAGATTCAGGCGAGGCAAGTTCGTCTCTTTCAGTCGTAAGCTTACTTCAATCCATTTTAACCGTTTAAATTTTTTCACGACAAATATAATATTGTTTTAGGTTTGAAATTTCTCGAGTTTTAATTAGTAGAAAAGAGTAAACAGACCTAAAACTTTGTCCGTACACTACTCTTAACCATATATTTTTGGCGGGAAATTAAGCAGCGTTTCTGAAGCTTTCTATATATATTTGCCAAGATATATGCTTCTGTTTAAACCACGAAAAAAGCTGTCTGTTATTTTATTTTGCTGGCACTAGCTAGACTGGTCAAAGGAAAGAGTAAAGAAATGGGCGGCTGAGGCGTTTGGTGAAGACGTTGCTGAGAAATTTTTAACTGAAGAAGTGACAGGGGAAACGTTAATCAGTGAAAGAATCACCAGTGTGGATGCAATGGAGCGCCTTGGACTGCGTACATTAGGGAAGCAAGAAAGATTTAGGCGTGATGTTCAACAGTTAAAAGGTTAGATTTATTTCAAGGTTCTTTGTACATATTATAAATAAGCATGTATAGTTCTACATCACCCCAAGAAAAGACCATGACGATTGTTTCGTGATAATTCCCACGAAAGCATTTCTGCTGAACTTGATAGAAAATTATGTTTCTGTACAGCATTTAAAAATAAGAGGACAACATGCTTAAGTTATGATTGTTTGTTTCTAGTAAGATTAACGATTCTGAAGTGTTTCACAAACCATAGACTTTCATTTTAATCTTGAAAAGGAGATAAAGAATCCAGTCAAACCACCTCTGCATCTGTTGCTGCAAAAACTCAGCTTGGTAAAAGTGACAGGCTGCTAACTCACCAGGAGAAAAAGAAGTTGACTTGTGAGGACAAACGAAAATACAACACAAAGTAAGACTTTTTACTTAATTTAAAAGCTTGGTGTGGAAAGAGATTGATTTTAAAGAACAACCTTAACCTAAGCTGTTGATTGAGAGTAGAGGGAACAAGGAAGAAGAAAATGTAGTGCTTTGAGTTAATATGTTATAAGCTACATGCATGTAATCATAATATTTATTATAATAAATTATTGTAGGTAACCTTTAAGATAATTAGCAATTATTGGATGAGGCTAAGTATGATATGAAGAATTATGCAGATCTTCGGCGGATAACACCCTCCGAGATCTGCATAATTCTTCATATTATACGAAAGCCGAATTCAAAAATTGTTTTATTATTCATTCAAAATATTTCCAAGAGCTCTAACAACACAAAATAAATTAAAATGGCTACTCACTTTGGCGTAGAATTTTCGCTAACATGCCCAGTGTCCAATTATTCCGGTGTCGCTGTTTTTTTTATGTTTCTCTCCTGAAGATAAGCTTTAAAAATCAATTGACTTCCCTTCGAAGCTTTTATGATGTTTTTGCTACCTTTATCATCTAATATTTCATCGCAATCTTGCCAATAATATTTTTATGGATTTTTTCTGGCAGAAAGAAGATGGTACTTGGAGAAATAAATAAAGAGTGGCCCATTGATGAGGAAATTCCCTCATTCAGACCCTACTAACCTGCGATCAGGCCGAATTTTAGCATCGCTCTCATATTCTCTTGCGTTGGTCGCTCGCTAAAATAGGGCCTGATACAATCTCTCACAGGAGTTCGTGTCGGCGGCCAAATTTTGGCCGCGGGAATCTCGCAATCTGATTGGCCCTTTAACAATAGAGCTGTCAACGGAAGTAAATTGTCTAGAAGACTCGCTCACAATTTCGATCCGACCACCATCGCCAAGGAACAACCAAGGAACAAGTCTGCCGAAGTAAAATGTGTTGCTCTAATAAATTCTCTTTGTTCTAGGAGAATTGTCACCATTTCTTTCTCTCCTGAGAATGGCGTTCGGTTTGACGCAAGCTGCCTCTCACCTGGAGCAGAGAAGTACAGCAACAGTGAAGTAACTTATGTATTCCGTTTTATCGCATCGTGTCTCGGAATTTTCATTTGACGGCTTTCAGCTAGTATTGTTAACATGAACAGAGTAGTGGCTGTTTCCGCGTTTTACAAAACAAAACGAACAGCAGACGAACAAGTATCTTTCGCCAAGAATGATAAACAAGTCAACCGATAATTCGGTAAACTTAACGGTAAACTGATGTTTGGCGAGAACCGCAATCAAGTCGCAATAACGATTTTCAGTTTATATTCATTCATTGTTTTTAAATGTCGTTTTATTGAACTCTGACACTGACATCAAAGGATCTGACTAGTTTTATAATAAATGTTCTTCGTTTTAAAATTCGCTGCTGTTTAGAGATAAAATTCGCTGCTAATCTCAAATATTTATCACTTCTGGAACTAAATTAAATTACAAAATGCTCCTTTGTTTACAAACGGTTTTATTTATATCTTTATTCTAAAGAATGAAACTGAAGGTACTTCTCTTATTTGCCCAAGGTTTTTTACGAAGAAAATCGGTGACAAATGCGTAAAGAATATTTCCGGATACCACCTGAAATGTTTGAAATGGGAAAGGATTCAAGCATGTAGCATATTTTGGTACATGACAACCTCGTCGTGTTTTGAATTTTCATTCAGTTTCAGCTCAGACAGAGCAACCATGTACAATACTGGAACCTTTAAGTCAGCAATCGTGTAACTTTGAGTGCTTGTGCCTAAAAGATATATCGAAGCCTATGATTTTCTTATTTTGCCGACGTTTGCGTGACTTTCTGCGAATTGCCGTTATAGGAAATTTGCATACCGAGGATAGTGCAAGCAGAAGAAATTTTGATTGGCTGTTTTGTTGAATGTCAATCAATCAAAAAAGTGGGCGGCAGACGTTCCGCAGAAGAATTGTATCAGGCTCTATTTTTCGTTTCGCCCGTCGCGCCTGAATGTTTCACCGAGCGAAACGAAAATAGAGCCTGATCGCAGGTTAGACCCTACCAACTTGACCAAGTTGTAAAACTCAACGAATTTGTCAGACGTTTAAGTGAAGGCAAGGAGGCCACTAAGTATTTATTCCCAGAGTGTGCTTTTGGCGCGGGTGCAATTCGGGAAATGGTGATGAGTCATATGAGAGAGCGAAGAAGAAAGGCGAAAGATACTGAGTTTCAAAAGGGGGCAACTTTTTCAGACGCAAGTGCAACCAGTGGTGACACTGAAAGCGTCTACGAGTCAAGCGGTAGCTCCAGTTCTTCCCCACCATCATCTGATCAGTTCCACAAGAAAAAGATTTATGCAGAATACTTTCATCCAAGTAAGTATCAAGTTTCAGATTACTTGTCTTATCTATATAGAGCGTTTTCACACGACGTCATGGCGGCCATATTGGTGTTCCAAAACAATGAAACGGCGGCCATGTTGGTGTACCAAGCCAATCCTGTGGGATTTGAAATCTTTTCTTATGTAAACACTTCCTATTGTTCCAATAAATTTGCATAGATGTCGGCCACGTGAGTGAAAACGCTCTATACAGTCAACTCTTTAGCATGGACACTACCAGGAACATCTCCAACTGTCCATCTAAGGGAGGTGTCTGTCATAACAAGTGTATTTAAGGTGGTGAGACTGTTCACATCAACAGCTATTCTGCCTGAAGAAAAATGAAGGAATTTAAGCTCTAAATATCTTTTTATAGTCTTTTGCAGCCTGAGCACATTCATGAAGGCATAAAAAATTGCAAACTTGTTTATAAATGAACATTGAATTCTCTCCCGCAGGTATGACTCAGGCCAGCTGTGAATGTATTATTCTTGCGGTGCTGAAAAAGAACACTGTCAAAGATGTTTCGTTGGTGAAAGATCTTGTCCCATTGAAGAAGAACTTTATGCTCTCACTGCTGAGAAGTCAAGACAAGAACACTCACATCAGAGCCATTGCTAATTCCTTTTATGAGCAGGGATATATTTCAATCAAGGCAGGGGTTAATTTGGAAAATCTCACAAGAGAGGACATTACTGTTGTTAAGTCCATTTAACAATGCACTTTAACATGTTATTTGTTGTTGATTACATATAAGAGGTGTTCCTTATATTAACTGGTTCAAATTTCTTTTCTTATCAATGCAACCATAGACATTGTTAAGTCAATTAAGAGTGCATACTTCCTGTTAAACGTTGACTTTATTGTGCTGCCTATTTCCATTAAAGTTATTTTTCTGAGTTAATTCTTGTCCAGCAATGTAATTATTAGAAGGTAATAAGTGTTATGGGAATTTTGAAAAACATTGCTTTTTAAAAAAATTCCCATGAAAAATTCCCATGAAAAATTCCCATGAAAGGACAGACCCATTTTGGAATTCAAGAAATCCAATTCAGTATTTTTGACAACTATGGAAAACCTTGGATCCCACTTAGGAAATTGATTATCTTATATTGGTTACACAATATTTTCCCTGTTTGGATAACAAAAATTCCATGTTAGGGTGTAAAACACTTAACTCTGGAAAAAACATTTTCCCATCATGGATTTCAAGGTATCACACTCTGGTTAAATTGTTAATTATTCATCCTGGGATATTTAAAATTCCCACTTTGGTTTTTTAAAAAGTGGAAAATAGAAAAACCAATCTTGTATTTCCAATTTTCCATGTTTCTCTCAGTTTGAGTGGTCACATTTTTCCACAATTGGAAAAGTAAAATTCCACACCTGGAATTGCAAGTATTCAAATGTGGAAAAAAGGCACTTTTTCCAAGAAGGGATTTTTTACATAAACCAAATAAAAACCAAAGAAAAACCACAGAAATTTTTGTGTGGAAAACTGGTAAATTTTTCCAGTGGATAGTGCCTTCTGTTTTTCTGTCTACAACCATGGTTTTTGCGGTGTTTTTCCCAGGAAAAACACTGTGTTTATCGCATCGTAACTCGCGTAACCTCCAATCAAGTCGAAGTACATATCGCTTCAATTCGCAGCATTTGGCCGCAATCCCAAAGAGAAACACAGCAGAGCTAGTGAATTCCGTTTTTTTGGCCACAATAATGGGTTTTACGGCGGTCCGAACACATTTTCCCAAGAAATATACCCGTGTTAATGTCAGAGAATCACTTTTGTCACATGAAAAGATATAAATATAAAAATTAACCCGCCAGTAACTGCCGATGTCATCGTAGTTCAGAGGAAGTGCAATCGCTCATGAAGCAAATAACCCGAGATCGATTCCATGCCAGGGAGGGAAAAATTTGTCTTTTTTCTAATCAGGCCTTTTACCACCAATAAGAAAGTTGAATTACACAGCAATAATAAAGTAACAGATAAAAAATAACCTTCATTCTCTGAAATACAAATAAAATTAAATGCCATTTTAAATTCATTGGTTCAAAAGTAGACATAAGAACTCAATTTCATCTGCTTTTAAACGCTGTGTACCCTAAAAGCTGTGGATACGGCTCTACCAGCAACACACAGGTTGTTTACCATTCACAACAACTTTCCGGAAATTCCGGTTGGAAAGTAAATGGTACATGACTTTTCGGGTCGTTCCAGTAGAAAATTTCCGGGAGCAACGGAACGTCTGAAAAGGTAGTCCTGTTTTTCCGGACGGAATGTTCCAAACGGAAATTCGTGTACCATTTGTTCAAATCTAATCTCAACAATTAATTAGGGAGCTTAACAGGAAGGAAAACGTCACTTTTAAAATGACTTCACAATCTTTGAAACTTCTTGTTGATTATTCCGACTCGTTTAACCTGTCTAATGCAGTCGAATTATCCAGGAGCTGAATTTGTAAGGACGGCGTATCAGTTCAGGAAGAACTTATTTAGAAAATTAATTAGAAAATAGCTTTGTCCCAAATTAGCACCCTAGGGTGCTAGATCACTTCACACGTGACTAAAGTTATTACTTTAATTTTTTTATTATTATAAAAACGAAAATTCACCGTCGTGTGTTTGCATTCTACACAAAACGTTGAATTTGGTCATTTCACGTTGTAGTTGTGCACAGAACAGCAAAGAAATATACCAAAACTGACGCACGTGCAGAGTCGTTGTTTTGTTAACCAAAGCTTTTGTTTTGCGACCTTCTAGTTAGCCATTGCCGTCATGCAAATTTTTTGGTAAATGGTAGGGATTTCTGCAAATGGTAAGTGCCAGTCCCGAACGGAATTTTCCCAATATGGAAATTTGCTTACCATTTGCCCAAACTGACCCAAATGGTAAACTGACCGGTTTGCCTGTGTAAATGGTAAACAAGCACATAGTCTCATTCGAAGCCATATATTTTTTCTTTTGTGTTCTTTTTCTTTGCGTTCACTTACCAGAGACCTCTTGTTTTCGTTTGGCCAAACAAATACTTATCGCGCCTTTCACTTCACAGGCTAGGGCTCGTATCTTGAGCGAATGACTGTAACATATTTTGCACCTTTAGGTAAGGGAGCCGAAGAACAACGGCAGGGGCTAATGTCCTTCTTGTATTAAGAGCATTTTCTGACATTTCAAAGTACCAACCACAAAAAAGGTGGAGCTCCACTTTTAGGCTTGGCTAAATCTATATATTATTGACGTTACCTCCAACTACTTTTGGTTTCCTTTAATAACGAATCAGATATGTGGGTTTGGCCACTGTAACATACAGTTAGGTAAAATCGCCAAAGCTTTGATACTCACTTTTGAGTGGTGTTTGAATTGGAATGATTGGACAATCTCGTAGGTCTCTTTTGCAATAATGCCTGTGTATGCCATGGACATTGCCAACTGTATTATTTTAGTACACTCCATAAATAGATCAAAAGTAAGAGTTTTCCCAGCGGGAGTCTTGGAAATTCCGTAAAGAAGCTTCCATGACTCCCGCAGTGGTACCTGGAACACCTTGAAAAATAAAGTTAACAGCAGTTATTACGTATAGATTTCAAAGTGTAAATTGACTCAATATTCAAGGATGAGTAGTCCACGTCACGTGGTCAAGTGGATACAGGTAAGTAGCTGGTTCACTTCTGCCCAGCACGGATTTAAGGGATACATAAAGAAAGAAAGAAAGAAAGAAAGATCGTTTCCGAAAATTGTTGTTCACTTTGAAATAATTTTACTTCATCTCCCGCATGAGATAGTTATTTTGGTTTAAGCCGTTAAGTTTAAGCAGGTACATGGAAAATATTAAATACATCGACAGTATTTAACCTTGCTGAAATAAAAAGGCCAAAGTTACTCCCACTAGATTGTCGAATCTCCTTAAGAGTTCAGATAAGCAAGATAGGCCCAAATCATTCCTCTCTTGTTTCAAATATCACATCATAAAACGTAACAAACAAATCCGAGAAATCCGGAAAATCCATCCATTCCGTATATTAAAATAAACTCTTGGTTCCACCCAGTATGAACAGAAAACCGACACTGCAAGTTGTCATTTTACTAACTTTATTTTTATAAGGGCAGAAACAACGGATTATACGAATTTCATGGGATTGCGAGTTTTATATAAAAATGATATATTCCATTCAGACATATCCGCAAGAACTGTAAGTTCTACTCTGCGCAGAGTAGAACACAGTTTTTGCGGATGTCTGCCTGGAATATATTATTCTCATTTTATATTCATATTTCCATGACATCCGTAAAATCCGTCATGTCCACTCTTTAAAAGAGGAAACGTTACCGAGGTTGAACTTGCAGTCAGTGAAAGGTGTTGCAGTATATGGAATGAATTAATCATAGATCATGATACTCTTTTGTAGATGGCGGATTCTACGGACATAGCGGATTCCACGGAAAAGTCAACATTAAATTACAGCATATTCCTCTACATTATTCATAAGTAATGAGTATTATTTGATTTATCAAGCCTGGGGTTTTACGGATTTCATGGATTACAAGGAAACACAAATAAACAACACTGCATGTAAGTGCATGATGCAATTCAGTACTTATTCATTACTCGAGTTGGTTAATGACTGCTTCAGTGTCAAAGCGAACAATAAAAGTGACAACATTTTGCTCTGCAGTTTTTTCCACATCCAATCAAAACAACTGAAGCGCACTACAACGAAGGCAATGTTTATTCAATGAGATTATGCAGGATTGCTTGCTATAAAAGCAGAACACTTCCTTGTCCTCTATCAGTTGCAAGATGTTGAGGAGTACGAATTATCCCTGTTGGCAACTGAGATGCATGCGATAAGGCATTACAAGGTTTGCATTCACTGAGAACATTCTTAAAACAAGACGTATCACGTATCTTAACTCTCCGAGTTAAAAAACAACTAATTTTTCTTTCCATTTTTTACAGGCGTTAAGAGCGTGGCGTTCTTTTTTAGCGCCATAAGCACTCAAGGCCCAATGAAGACCTCTAACAAGGACAGAAATGAAGAGAATAATGAGTGGTGGAAGTGACAATGACTCAATAACACCAAGCCAAGTCTATGGTACATCCAGTCAAACATGGATAACAAACCATCAATCGATTGTAAACAAAAAGTTGCGACCCGCCGTCAGCTATTGGATTGCGATGATAACCCAAACAGTCCATCAGGCTCTATTGGAATGTGGTGTAGATGCAATTGCTAAACAGGTATGCACAGCATGTTTTCACTTGGTAGTAACACATGTCATTAGTATACAGGTGTAGTGTCTGGCCATTTCGTTTGAGTCAACTTAGATTGCATTTACAGGAGTAAGGCATGAGAGAAATTAAGCTTCGCGTTTGTTTTTCCCGCGAAATGCAAAAACAAAATGCCGTTTACATTTTGCTGCTTATACTTCAAAGCGAGTAGTTTTGGTCTGTGATGTAAGTAAATCATTTTCTATTTTTCTGATAGTTATTAAATAATTAGAGAAAAGTTAACAAAATCATCAAATCTGTGACGTTTATCGTTAGCACGCGAAGCTTAATCTCTCTAACGACTTAAGCCTTAAAGCCCTGATAGTGATCAGCATCGAATTTCTCCTCACGACATGGCACATACAAGCACTCTATGAGAATTTAAGAAAATTATCACCAAAGATGAACTGAATTTTATTTTTAAACATTTCCTCCCAAATAACATGAAGCAAAATGTCTTGAGACCAGTATGGAGAATTTTTATGATGCTGAGGTTTTGGCGACTTGAAGTCGAGCATTACATGTGTTTTTTTTTGCGAGTTCAAAAGGTGGGATACCCTCTACGACCTTGCCAAATTTTGTATTGCAGCAATATCGATGTTAACCTTATTTGCTATTCAAAGTTATTTGAATATTCATATTCTGTTGGAATTTGATAATTATGCGATAATTCACACTTAGAATCCCGCCGTTTAGATGTTTGGGTTTCTCTCACCTTCCTATTGGTTAGTAAAGGTTTAAAAGTTAATTGGAAATCAAGAAAGCGTCTTTTGCAAGTTACCACAGGAGGGACGAAATTTGCGATTATGGCAGTGCCACCTGAAGATGTTGATGTTGCCCAAATTCCAGCCGCTCCGGCCGCCGGTGCCCTCCAAGATGTTATCCCAGCTCAAGCTCAAGCTCCAGTGGAACCAATTGAGGTGAACTAAGTTTTTTCCGGTTTCTTCTTCGGTTACTAGCTAGTTTATTATACCACGCTTCCGTTCAAGCTCCAGTGGAACCAATTGAGGTGAACTAAGTTTTTTCCGGTTTCTTCTTCGGTTACTAGCTAGTTTATTATACCACGCTTCCGTTCTAGACTTTTTTCGTTATCCCTACACGTGTTGTCGGTTAGTTTGTGCCCTTTCTTTCAGTTTCCTTGCTTGCCGTGTATGCTTTCTAGCTTTCCATTGTATATTATGCATTATCTTTTTCGTAGTTTGCATGTTTCTCGGTTATTTAGTATTTTTTTATTGGTTTGTTTATGCGTTCTTTCTTTTATTTGCCACGTGTTTTGTTCGCATCTTACGGAATCCTTTAAATAATTCGTCACGTTTCCATAGCTCTTCTTTGGCGTTAGTTTTATTTTATTTTTCTTATCCACCGCCCCTTTTCTCTTCAAGTTCTTTTTTTATTGGCATCGCTCGCGCTAAATCTCTGCCGCCTAGTTTTCTGCGTTCCCTATGGGTTTACTTACAGTTATTGTTTGCCAAATTAGGTTTGTGCCTATGGGCCTCATTATTAGTATTGTTTGTGCCGGCGCGGACAGGGCTCAAAAACGGCTGATTGGTTAAAAGATATTACGTAAATAGCGTCACAGAAATGCTACTGAGCATGCGTGTTGCCTTTCACCCTTGAAAAGTTCAATATGGCGGACGGGCTGCAGTTGTTTTAGCACGGGAACCGCAATATTATTCACTTTCAACGGACGATCGAAGTTACGTTAGGTAGTTTTTTTTAATCAGAAATGCTGTTTGAATTGATCATTGAATTCAGTGGCTTTCAAAACATTTTAGCTGCCGTAAACTGGAGAAACTGAATATACTTATCGGCAGTCCAATCTTGGATCAGGCTGCATCTTCTGAGGGCGTTTAGGACTGATCTCGTTGTTTGATTAAAATTTTATCTTCCGTCAATATTTTCTCGTGGACAAGGCATGTAGAAGGGGAGTGATCTCATGGTTGCAGGTCAGTAATTTATTGATGCACTATTTCATATCTGGTCATTGTAAAACGTACTGAATGCACTCAATTATGGTTGTTATGTAGCCCTTTCCTGGTCACGTTTTCGCACATTTAATACACAAGTTTTTTGACGTGGATTGCTGCTCTTTTAAAAAGTGATAAGTGCTTTAATAGCCGGAAGAGAGTGTTACCTGATGCTATAACAAACTTCAAAAGTGCCCTTTTTCGAGATCACTTAAAAGCCTGTTGTGGTTGGTATTTTTGATACTTTAAGTCCACACTATGACTCGTATGATGCATTTTTTTAAACTGACAAATGCTGCTTTATTTTGTGTGTAGAATTCTGAAGAAAGCAAATCAAATAATTATTTTTGAATTTTGTTAATTGCAATTACTCAGTCTTTTTTAGATCAGCAACACTGAACATGTTTATTTGCTTTATTTATTGGTTAACATATTTAATCAACACACTTGTTGGTCAATACACGATGACAATTTCTGCTTTTTGTTAAGCTTTGCTTGTGCTTATTGATATGTGTATTGTTAGCTTTACCCACATACTTTGTTCCCATGAAGATCCATACCACATCTTGGTCAGCATTTTACTTGTTTTGCAATTTATTTGTATACTTGAACCAGTATGCCACACCACAATTTTTAAAGTAAAACCCTAGTATGATTGCTAGTGGTGGATAACATATGTATGGTACAAGTGGTTTTTACATCTAGGGGGTATTCTAGTAATAGGAAACAACTGCATCAGTTAATTTTTGGGCAAAAAAACCTTTTGCAAATAGCCAAAATAGAGTGTTGATTGATGTTTACAGGGGAACTCCACTAATACGATCACTGATCAATGGGCCATATTAAATAATTAATGAAAAAAACGGTTGTTGCATTCAAGAAGTATTTCAGTCAGAAAAATAACTGGATTAGTTAATTTCTGGGCTAAAAGAAGTGTCATAAGATGATCGCATGTAACAAAGTGGTTGGTAAGACAGGGTTTTACTTGTACATTGTACTTTTAAGACCTGCGAGACCAAACAAGGTCATGTGGGTGAAAGAGATTTAATCTATTTGCAGAATGTTTTTGAAATGTTATGCTAAATTTGTTGAGTGCCAGCATTATGATACATTTTTCGCCAATAAGTTTTTAATCAATTATACATGAAGTAAAATTTATGTTTTACATTTTTTTCTCCAGGTTGTCACAGCTTTTGACTGCAGTGATATGTTCTTATCCAGCCTGTTAAGTTCTTGGCAGAAAGCAGAGAATGGCAGGAATAAAAATCACTAGTGTTCAATTCAAATATTAATTATTCTAATTATTGATCTTTCAATTATGTCAGTTTGCCCTACACTCTTTGGCTGTACAACATTCTTGATACTGAAACAGTCCAGTGGAGTGTACTGATGTTTTGAAGTCTGTTCTCTATGAGAGAACTGTCTTGAGGCAGACTACATGTTTATTGCTCCTGATGAAAGGTGAAGTGAAAAGGCATGTATATAAAGATTTGAGAAATAAAACCCAGCATCTTTGTGCCTTTTTTCCATCTTGCAACTCATCTTACATTAATTTTGTAGCCAACCTTCTTTTTAGAAGGAAGTTAGAAGCAGTTGTGTGAGAGGGGCATCAATGATGATTAGGACCCTTTGTTTTAGTCTTTGCCCTGTCTGCACTTTTCAGATACTAGATGTACTTGTCTGGAGCATTGAACATTGATTGATGCAGCGTTTGCTCCCAGTTAGTGAACTCAATTCTGGAGCGACTTCCTCAGTGTTTTGTGCTTCTATACCATTGTTTTTTTAAATTCAAAGTTAAATTCTGGGTGGTATCATTTAGATTATTATTTTGGTAAATATACTGCTCAACAATTTCCTTTTGCAATACAGTCAAATTCTTTCATTAATTACTCTTGACTAAGATTAACCAAAAATTTCTGAATTTTGATTCATCTGACAACTGTCAGCCTCGTTCTGAAAAAAACAAAAGGTATTGCACCTGTCTGCTTTTGGAATATAAATGAAGGGTTCACAAGCTAAAGAAGGTGGCTGCAGAAGCAATGAGTACACTTGTACTGGCAAGAAGATGCACTTTGCTTTGCTATTATAATTTTATATTTTTCAGTGTGTTTTAAATGAAGTTATGCTGCACTGACAATTTTGTTGCTAAGAGGGGTGTACCTTGTGTTTGAAAGGTACTATTTTGTCCTGTTCCAGATCTGATAATATCATGGTACTTTCCATGATCTTTCCACCTTTTTTTTTCGTTGTTGAAATACATTTAGGTTTTTTTTTTCGTTTAGTAGTAATGTGCGCCCATTGGGGGCACTTGACCTCGTTTTGATGCGAGGCTTCTGATTGGTGGTTGGGTTGCCCCTAGTAACGGAAACCACTGCCCATAAGGATAGTGGGCTCAAGGGGAAGTCACATGACCGGAAATGACGTCATGGGAACCGGAAGTCACGTGGTTTGAACGGGAAAACCGCTGACCAGTAGGAAAAAGGGATGGCGGGCTCAGAGAACCGGAAGTCACGTGTTGTGGGAGGGGAAACCGCTGACCAGGTGGAAAAATCGATCGCGGGCTCAGGGTGGGGCAAAACCGCGGAGCAACGCGGGCTCAAAGTCCAAAGTCCAATTTTAGCATCGGGGGTGATCCTTTGAGTGAAAACAACACCAAAAAAAAAAATAAATACTTTTATTGTCAAACTTTTTTTTTTTCACAACAACAAGTGAGAGAAAAAAAAATAGTATGAGTTCCATGATGAGTATTCCTTTGAGTTCCTTTTGATGAGTGTTTCTATTCGTTCCTATTCCATGATGAGTATTCCTTTGAGTTCCTTTTGGAAGTGACCCGCTGACCAGATGGAAAAAAAAAACGATCGCGTGCCCAATAACATTGTGTTTGATTTGCAACAAGAATTGTTGGAATACCGATGAGGGTGGTTTAACGTACACAGGTCCAGGTTCAACCCATGAGGTTATGCTTCTGTAATAAGTGTTTCTTTTTGATGGCACACCCGAAAAGAGTCCAAACAGGCGACCGCGTGGGATCCAAGGGCCTTTGATAATCCATGGTATGCAGATGATGAGTGTTCCTATTAGTTCTTTTTTAATATGAGTGTTCCTATTCCATGACGAGTATTCCTTAAAGTTCCTTTTGATAATATGAGTGTTCCTATTAATGAGTTCCTTTTGATAATATGAGTGTTCCTTTTGATGAGTTCCTTTTGATAATATGAGTGTTCCTATTAATGAGTTCCTTTTGATAATATGAGTGTTCCTATTAATGAGTTCCTTTTGATAATATGAGTGTTCCTATTAATGAGTTCCTTTTGATAATGAGTGTTCCTTTTGATTAGTGTTCCTTTTTTGATATGAGTGTTTTCCATGATGAGTGTTCCTATTAGTTCCTTTTTGATATGAGTGTTCCTATTCCATTGAGTGTTCCTTTTGACGCTCATCCCTCGTTCCATATCTTAGGAAAGGACATGATTTCCAGTCACGTGAGTTCCGGTTCCGAGAAGGAGGTGGTCTTTTCCAAACAGAATTGGTTGAGTACTACAAATGCCCTTTACTCAACCTTTTTTGATGGCTCAGAAGACAAGGCCAGTACAGGGCGCTTTCGAGTTTCAGGTCAACAATTATGTCGCGAGTGGCACCAATGCAAGCATATGAATTGTCCTATTCCATTTTGATGAGTGTTCCTTTTCATGAGAATCCCCTTGTTGGGCTTCTGGACTGAGGACTGGATCATCGATGAGTGTGAAAACATGAAATGGGACGGTGGTTTTTATAGAGAAACAAGGGAGTCACGTGGGAGGGTAAGGAACCAATGAGAGAAAGACGCCATCATGCTCTGGGAGGGGAAGGGGTGGGGGGACCCCCCTCCCCCCTCCTTAGATAGACCATCAGGCATTGCGCGGATCGGAGTATATAAGTCAAGCGAGGCCCCAGGGCGTCACTCCTAGCTTTGAGTTCGTCCTGAGTGACTTATGTTTGTTGTGTGAGTTGAAAAATGGTTCAAACAAGAAAGCCCTCTGACTCGTTAGCCAGTGTTGTGAACGTTAGAGGAGCAGACTACTTGCGGAGGAGAGCGGGACCCGAGCGAACGGCGGTGGAACGCCAGACGAGAGAAATGAATGAGAGAGAAGAACAAACCTGGCGCCCCCTGAACCGTAGGCGCGTGGCAGCCTTTTTTGAACTCTTTTTGTGGTGCATGGTATGGACGGAGAATGGGGAGCGTGAGGGCCGACCACATCCCGCGATCGTAGAAGCCTTGCTGCGCGCCCTGGTTGACAAGATTATTCCTTGGGTGGACCAGCACCGCGTTTGGTCGAACTGGGAGCGTCGATGGCCCATGACCCTGGAACATTATCGGGAAATCGACAACGATCTGGCGAATTATTTGCCAAGAGTTCATGCGGGTCACCAATGGCAAAGAATTAGAGTTTATTTTGGGGACGTGGAGCGGCGGCGGCGGGAGGAGCGGGAGAGGAGACAGAGGGAAGCGAGTCAAGTGCGACGTGTTTTGTTTGTGTAAATAGACTTTGAACATTTTTTATTTCTGTGAGTCAAGAACCAGACGCCATTTGTAAGTGAAGTTTTTTATTTTTTAATTAAAAAAGAGTTGATGTTTTTTACAAAGGGTGGTTCGTGTTCTTTGCCACGCGGGTGGGGCGCACCTATGTACAAATTGGAAAAGCTATGTACAATTCAAAAAGTAAAAACTAAAAAAGAAAGCTATGTGGATTGAAAACATAAAAACTAAAAAAAGGCTATGTACAAGTCCAAAAGTAAAAACTAAAAAATTACAAATGAAAGTCTTCGAGCTCCAGGCGTAATTGATCAATGTTCTCGGGGAGACAGAAGGTGCGATTGAATAAGGCTTGAATTTCGGCTCGGGTTTTGTCGTCCACATCGCGGGATCCCACAATAGCACTGCTTTGATGAAGGGTGGGCTTTTTGGGTCCCCAAGGGACAAATTGACTGCCAGTGACTAGGGTGGCGGCCTTCTCGTTGACTTGGTAGTAATGGTCCGAGCGGTACCATGATTGACTGGGGATATCAAAGAGATAGACGGGTTTGCCTTGATCCATAGCCAATTGCACGGTCCAACCAGTACCTCCTTTCACGCGTTTATGATCCTGTTCCAAGATGCCAAACGCATAGATCGTATGGGCTTTTTTGGCAATTTGATAATTGCGTTGCAGCAATTGCAGGGTGTAAAAATGACTGGGCATTTGTTTGCCTAGTTTCTCCGCTGCCTGGTGAAGATGGGGGTTGGCCAGCATGAGGACTTCCACAGTCGACGGGGTGATGAAGGTAGCTCGAGGATGGTTCGGGGGGACAAGGACTTCGACTTGCATCCCAAACTGTTTACCCAGTTCTTCGACGAGTGCATCCGTGCCTCTGGCTCCTCCGGTGTACACCACATGGCCATAGCCCACTTGCAGTTCCAAGGCATCGAGATCTTGTTCTCCGATCATGTCAATGTTGGGGGGCATTGCTTTGAGAATGAAGATCTAGAGACCAAGGGACCGTCTTAAATAGGGACAACGGACCAATGGGAAGACAAGAGGACCTTCATTGGAGAGGGAAAAGCTGACCAATGGGACGATGAGACGTCCTTATATGGGTAGGATAAGCTGACCAATGACAGCCAAGGGTGCAAGGTATAAAAAGGCATGGGGTGGGTGAAAATGTTTGAGTACGATGTCTGTGGATCGGAAGAGAAAGCCAAGCGTACACCCTGCGGGGAAGAAGAAAAAGAAAGAGAATGTGGACTGTGATCCTGTGGTATGCGAAGTGGTGGAAGACACCCGAGCTGCGGTGGAAGATATGATGAAAGAATTGAATGACATGGTGGAGCAATCACCTCAATTCACCTTGACGGCCCAAGACCTCATGCCTCCCAGTTCGGTGGACTATATGGTATGCCCTTGCCATGACGTGCGTTTGGAGGCCCGAGAATCTCAAAAGGGATGGAAGTATGTGAAATGTCCCATGCAACCATGTTTGCTGTTTTGTGGACAAGATCAAGCTCTGGAGTATATGAAAGCCGTGTATAGTCAACCTCATTCAGAAGTGTTGGACATGTGGTGTTGTTTGCAATGCTTTTGCCGTGAACCCGCCACGCTTCAACAGAGTCATTCTACCCAGAACCCCGATCGCTTGTTTCTGAATTGTTCCAAGAAAAAGTGTGGCTTCTTCCGGTGGGCCGATCAACCCTTGGGTCCCAAGTACTGGAGTTGGTTTCATGACCATCCCCCCAAAAAAGCCGATCAACAAGCTGAAACGCCTTTAGCCACCCGTGATGCTTAAGGGTATCCCAAACGTGGAGTGGACATCCCTGGCCCGCCACCTCCTGTGAGAAGGAAAGAGGATCGGCCCTTGACAGATTATGAGAAACAATTGTTGCGAGAAATTCAAGATCTCAAGAACCATCAAGAAATGATGGTAGCCCCAGCTCCACCACCCCCTAAGTACAGTGACAGTGTCGAGAACTGGCAGAAAGGTCTAGAGACCATCACCTGTGGACGTCTAGGTCTCTTTTAATGTATTAAAAAAGGAGTAGGAATAAATTTTTTTTATTTAGTGTGTGTCACCATGGAGTCTGTGTGTTATGCGTGGGATTCTGTCTTGTCCCTGGGGCAATGGCAATGTCATCAAACCCTTTGCCAAGTCTTATATGATCACCAACCCGGTACTAAAATCCCCATACCCCCTTGTCCCGAGGACACGCATCCTCTCCACCTCTTTGAAGAAACCCATGTCGACCACAACTTGTATCGATGGGTGGTGTTTGTCTTATGGTTAAAAGCTCATCCTTACGCGTGGCGATGGTATCGAATCATTCAAAAGGCGCATCCCCACACGGTCCCCACCATACCAACCTTATGGGATGAATGCCAGAACGTATGGCCCCTTGAAAGAAAAAGGTCTCCACATCATGGTTGAATCGGTACCACGATCCTCGAGCCCCCGGCAGTTTAGGAGGCGTGCAACGGTTTGCCAAAGCCCATCGTCTCCCTTTGAAAAAAGCCCAACGGGTTTTGGAACGGGATTTGGCCTACACGTTACATAAACCACAACGTCGTCGTTTTCCGACCGTACCCGTGATCGTGGGAGGATTAGATGATCAATGGGCGGCAGATTTAGTGGAAGTGCAACCGTTGGCCAAGTATAATCGGGGCATACGATATTTACTGACGGTCTTGGATGTGTTGTCCAAGTACGCATGGGTACAACCGTTGAAAGACAAAACCGGGGTCGCCTTGGTCCATGCCTTTGAGAAGATTTTGAAAGGACGACGTCACCCTAATCGATTGCAAACGGATCGAGGGAAAGAATTTTATAATCGGACCTTTCAACGTTGGCTTGACGAGCAAAGCATTCAGCATTTTTCCACCGAAGGGGATGCCAAAGCCAGTGTGGTGGAACGATTTAACCGCACCTTGAAAGAACGGTTGTACCGTTATTTTACGGCTGCCAACACCTTACGCTTTGACGATGTCTTACCCGAGTTGGTGCAAGGCTATAGTGCTACACGTCATCGAAGTATTGGTATGGCCCCTCAAGACGTGACATGGGACAACGAAGAAGCGGTGTGGAAACGATTGTATAGCCAACGGTTGAAAGACCAGAAAAAACCTAAATTCAAAGTCGGGGATCGTGTACGTCTCAACAAGATTCATCGCACCTTTGAAAAAGGCTATTTACCCGGTTGGACCGAAGAAGTGTTTGTGGTGCATCGTGTGATCCCGGGACCCGTGCCCACGTATAAGATTCGTGAATGGGATGATACCCCCGTCCAAGGTACGTTTTATGAAGAGGATTTACAAAAAGTCCATGTGTCCGAGGTGTTTCGCATCGAAAAGGTACTTAAGCGACAAAAAGATCGTTGGTTGGTTAAGTGGAAAGGGTGGCCCGACAAGTACAATAGTTGGATTAGTAGTCAAGACGTGACGTCTCTCCAACCACCCCAGAGGAAAAAGACAAGGCCACCCAAACGACAACCTAAGACTAAAGAGACAAGCCCACCCAAAAGACGACGACGTGACTAAAAAATGACGTTCGTCCCCAACTCTTCGTTTTACGTGACCTTGATGAGTCATGCGAGTACCAAGGAGTTTCCTGGGAACAAGAGCCATCATTTCAGAAACCGATTGCCTAAACCCATCCGATTTATGGGACGAGGATGGATGGTGGGCATGGTGAGTTTATCCTTACCCACCATTCCAGTGATAGTGGAAGAAGGAGGAGTGGGCGATTCCCATCCTCTGTTGTATGTACGATGGCACGAACAGGTGCATGACACAGACGATCAAGGGGACGATGTCTGGTACCATGAACGTTGCGAACTCACTTTCTACGGTCGAGATATGAGAAAGGAGATGGCCTCGTCGACGGGATCGCACTTTTTTCATCAACTGGTGTACCGTTACGTGCAAGCCCGTGCAAAACAAACCCAACCCAAAAACAAATGGACCGAGGACAATGGTGTCAAATTGGTCCCGACCTTTGAATGGACCTCCGAAGGGGATTTGTTGTTGAATACCACCAATGTGGATTACAAAGTGCAAGTGGCGCATGTGTCATGGGGCAAAACCTTGGCCCTGAAAATGGGATGGATTGAACAAGTGTCCCCCGGCCAGTATCGATTAGGCCCGAATCTCTTGCAAGAATTTCAAGGCATTTCCACCATTCCCACCCCGACGGATGTCCGCGATGCCGGCAACAAACCCACCTTTTGGAAAGTGGAGGAGGATTATGTGAAATTGAGTATGACGTGTAATTGGTGGTTTGTGAATTTGAACAACAAGTTTCGTCCCTCGTTGGAATTTCCCTCCACGCGTCCTTTGCACGTGTATTGTGATGTAGGGACCAGCAGCATGGTAGGGGGTCGTATCACCGATCTCTTACGAGAAATCAAGTACCAGCCTCAAAACACCACGCACTTTGAACCTCGACATATTCAATATGTCCCAGTACGCAACGAAGTGGTGGAAATCGTGGAAACGCAGATGGCCGAAACCAATGGGGATCTCGTGAAATTTGGCGAAGGGCGTACCCTCCTCACCCTCCACTTTAAAAGGGAAGTGGTGGTGTGAAGAAGACAAAATGTCGTTCTACGTGACGTTACCGAGTCATGCCAACCGACATGAATTTCCCAACAACCAAGCCAATTCCTTCAAGATTCGTTTACCTCAACCGTTACAGCTCACGGGAGGTGGATGGCAAGTGGGGTTGAGTGCCATTTCCTTACCGGATACGCACGTCAATTTGTATCAGTTGGTGCAAAAAGATGGGTACGTCATGGGGACGTCCTGCGGCCAAACCTATCCCAAACCGGGTGGAAAAGACGGGGAAATGACCTCGCGAGTAGACACCGCGCGAACCATCATCAATGACATTCAACATTTGGATTGGGTGGTGGATGGGGTGAGTTTCATGAAAGCCACCATTGCTCACTTGGAACAACGACGCAAGGAAACGGCGATTCAAGGAGGTCGTTTTACCAATGATCAAGGCAAACACAGGTACGTCAAGTTTCGTTGGGAAGGCGAGGATCTCATCATTGACAACACGAATGTCTGCCATTGCGGCACCGACACGCCAGCCCTGTACATCTACACCAAGTTGGCTGTCAAGATGGGATGGTTACGTAAAATTAGCAGTGGGTTGATTTTGGGACCAAACTTACAACAAGACTTCATGGGGGATCAAATCCCCAACATGAAAAAACCCGTTGGCAACGATTGGAACGATGTGGACGACGATCAGAGCAACCCGGTCTTTTGGACGGTGCGTTCGTTTAGTATGAGTTGTGGGTGGCGTTTCACCAACTTGAATGTAGCGTTTCGGGCGGTGGTGGGAGATCCCACACGATCGTTGCACGTGTACTTGGACGTGGCAGGCAGTATGATGGTAGGCAATCGCGTGACCGATTTGTTGCGTGAAATCCAGTACAAGCGGGAAGGCAGAGGCACCATGTACTTTGAGCCGTTGCACATTCAATACATGTCTCTTCGTAACGAGGTCGTGGAAATGATTCACGTTCAAGTAGCTGAAACGATTGGTGCCGGAGGAGACTTGGTCAAGTTTGGTGAAGGCCATACCATTGTCACGTTGCACTTCAAAAAGACATAAAAAGGGGAGGACTTGACAAAAAGAGTGTCTAATCAAAGATGCCCAAGACAAGAGTGCGTGGAAGGAGACGAAGAAGAAGGCAACGAGGGGGTTTATTCCCACTCGCGGCCCTCATTCCAGCCTTGATCGCAGGAGGGAAAGCCGTGGCGTTGGGTGCCGCGGGTGGTGCGGCGAGTTACGGGGCCAAAAAAGGGTTGGAAGCCGCTTTTCGGAAAAAACGACGATGATGACGGTATAAAGAGACGAGTCCTGTGACACAAACCAAACGTGATCCTTGGTAACGCGTGAAGACGACAGTAGGATGCGTGGGGGAAGTTTGACACGATTTCGGACAGACGAGTGGTATGATCAACAAGGCAAAGGGTTGATGATGGATCTCTTGCGTGGGGGTTTCCAAGGCCTTAAAAGCACGCGAAATCCTTTAAAACTGCCTAGTAATATCAAGAGAGGCTTGGAAACGGGTTTGACACGAGGTATCAAACGCAAAGCCGAAGACGTCATTAAAAAGGAAATCACCAAACAAGCCGAGAAAGCTTTGAGCCATAAGAACGTGAAAGACGCCGTGCGTGTGGCCAGTGCCTTGTTTCCCAAACAAACCAAACGAGCGCGTGATATTTTTGGAGTGTGAAAACATGGAACCCGTGCATTCACGACCTCGACGAATTCGTAGTGATCGAGGGTTGTCTCAACGGGAGGACTGTATCCGTTTTGGAAACTCATGCAACGACAACGTGGTGGATGGTTAAGTCCCGAGGTGATGAGAGTCCCCGGGTTTGATTTGAGACAACGTTAAGCACGACGACGACGACGCTATAAAAATCCCTCACGACGACGGGGTACCACCACTCGACGACGACGTTAACCATGCCTGACGTGAGTACACAAACCGCCCCGGCTCACATGCGTTCCGAAGGGACCGTCAACCCGGCGTTACGGATTTTCAAGGTGCCACCGACCGACATTAGCATCAATGCCTATCGCATGGTCACCATCCAACCCACCACCACCGGCATCAATCCCATGGAATTCATCATTCCGGGGTTGGACGATTTTGTGGATTTGGGATGCAGTTACTTTACCATGGAATTGAGTTTGAAAAAGGACGATAACGGGAACTTGGTGGCCAATCAGAAATTGTGGCCCGTCAACAATTTGGCTCATTCCATCATCAAACAAATTGACTTGCAGTTCAATGGCACATTGATCAGTCCTCAATCCGACACCTATCATTACAAAGCTTACCTAGAAACCTTACTGAATTATGATCGAGAAGATGGCAAGACCGTGTTAGGACCCCAAGGATGGTTCAATCAAGTGGATTCCCCACCCCAGTGGACTGCCACCAACACAGACAAAGCAGGAAACCATCAACATTGGCAAGATCTGACTGCTAATCATAAAGCGGCTTTCGATACCTCTGCGGACGAAGTGGAGAAGTATGCTGGAGGTCTCACCCACAGTCTGGTGTTTACCCCCCACTTGGAAGTCTTTCATACCGGCAAACTGTTGGTGCCAGGCATAGAAATCAAGATGAAATTTCATTTCAACAGCCCGAACCTGTTTTTGAATGGAGTGGCTCTGGCTGGCCGATTGATGGAAGGCGATGTCAAACTACGGTTTCATCTCTGTCAACTGCGTTTGAATGACGCCATCTACAGGAGTTTATCTGAAAAAAGACACAATGAAGGCCAAGTGGCTGCTTACCCGACCGTCCGCAGTGAAATCCGGACCTTCAGCATGCAAGGCAATCTCACCCGCTTTGACATCCCTAACCTGTTTCAAAACAGAATACCTGACCGATTGATTGTGGGGTTGTTGGACAGCCGCGCCTTCAATGGAGATGTGACCCGAGATCCTTTCTGTTTCCAGAAATTTGGGTTGACTTCCATTAAACAGATTGTGAAAGGAGAATACCCTTATGAAACCCTGCACTTGGTGCACAACAATGGCACCCGAGATAATCTAGGCTTCTTCCGTTTTCTGCAAGCCAGTGGCGCTTGGTGTAAAAAGAAAGGCAAAATGGTAGAACTAGGAGATTGGGGCCATCAGAAAAATTGTACCTTGTACATGTTTGACAATGTCGCCAATGGATGTGCTGACAGTCAAAACCTCAACCCCAAGCAAACGGGAGATTTACAACTCATCTTGGAATTTGGAGCCGCCCCCAATACCAATATAACCGTGCTTGTCTATGGAGAATTTGAGAACTTGCTGGAGAATGACAGGAACGGAGCCGTGTTGTATAACATTTACCAGCACTGAAGATGGAACATGTGGCCTTGAATAATGTGCAATTGGATTATTTAGCCCGAGACGACCCCCAATTGAAACCTGTCTTTTACGGGACGGTGGCCTGTGATCGTTTACCCAAGAGTCCTGTCAAGACCCAACCCCAAGGGTACATTGTGAATACGGACCCACACGATCAACCGGGACAACATTGGTTAGCGGTGTGGACAGATGGAAACGTGTGTGAAGTCCTCGATAGTTATGCCTTGCCATTGGACACGTACGTGCAAGCCACTCCGTTCCGAGATTGGATTGTGCAACATTGGAAGTATGTGGTGACCAATGGCAAGTCCCTCCAAGCCATTTCAAGCAAGAGTTGTGGTGATTACGCCTTGTTGTACTTTAAAGCCAAAGCCCGTGGACGGACCTTGCAAGCGTTTTTAAATGAGTTTTCTGATCATGATTATGTCAGCAATGACCATCAAGCTGGTCAACGCCTTCAACAATTGATTGTAGGTCAAGAATCGAGATGGTATCAACTCTGTTGTCAACCGTATCATCAATGTAATGGTTAAATAAAAAAGTTCGTTGGAAAAAAGTTGTGTTGGAGTCGTAGCTCAGTCGGTAGAGCCTTTGGATCCCCCCGAAAAAATAGGAGGTCGTGCGTGGGTTCGAGTCCCACCGACTCCAATAAAAAGGTGCCTTTTTTTTAAAAGGGGTATTATCATCACGCAAACGGGGAAACCGTTTCGTTTTCATACTCCCTCCTCTATCTTGGTGGTGGGTCCTTCGGGATGTGGCAAAACCGTGTTTACAGAAAAACTCTTGGTAGACAACCCGGATTTGTTTGAAAGTCCCCTGACCCAACGACATTATTGTTATGGGGCCTGGCAAGATCGATTTCAAGGCATGCAAGATCAAGGGGTGGTGTTTCACGAAGGCATTCCCGATCATGAGGCGTTGGTCCAATGGTTTCCTCAAGGACAGGGGGTCCTCGTCTTGGATGATTTAATGCATGAAGGGAGTCACGATAAACGTGTGTTGGATTTATTCACCAAACATTCCCATCACCAAGGGGTGACCGTGTTGTACTTGTGTCAAGACATGTTTCCCGTCGGTCGATATGCCAAAAGTATATCCCGCAATGCCCATTACATCGTGGCGTTCAAGAACCCCCGAGATCAATTAGGGGTACGCAATGTCATGCTTCAATCGTTTCCGACCACCTGGAAAGACACGTTGGAGACGTTTCATCAAGCCACCACACGACCGTATGGGTATTTGGTCTTGGATTTACACCCCGCCTCCTCCGATCAACAACGTTTATTGAGTCACCTGTTAAAAGACGAAGGATGGACTCGCACCTATCAAAAACGTCTATAAAGGCACCCCATTTGAACAGGAAAAAAGAGAGAGAGCGAGCATGGCCGATGATGACCGTCAACATCCGCAATCGTACGATACCGTTTCCCCGGCGGGGGTCGGGGCGGCCACCAGTAATCAAATGTCCCCAAGGGCCTGGCAAGAGTTGTATTTGTCGGGAGACCAAGGCCTTCTCGACGTGGCCATGGAGGAAATGGGTGACGATGCCCTCTCTCGGTTTATGCAATCCCTCCCCCCCTGGCGATGTCATCGCGAGCTGGCCCGATGTAGATGGTGCGCCCCCTGTACAGGCCTCTTCCCCAGCCGGGGTAGGAAGTCCAGGAAGTCAATCCTACCGTAGTATACAGACCACCCCGCCGTCTTCTGGTGCTCGAACCCCTGCGAGTCCTCCTAGTGTACCCTTGGCAGCGGGTGCTCGAACAGCAGCGGGTGCTGGGGGTGATGGTAATGGACGTGGTGGTGGGCGTGGTGGTGGACGTGGTGGTGGTGGTGGTGGACGTGGTGGTGGACGTGGTGGTGGTGGTGGTGGTGGTGGTGGTGGTGCTGGTGCTGGTGGTGGTGGTGGTGCTGGTGGTGCTGGTGGAGGTGGTGGTGGTGGTGGTGGTGACCGTCGTGGACGACGACCAAGACGAATACGAGGACGACGACGAAATACCCCCACTTCACCTTTGACACCTGCCTCCAATCCAGCCACCCCTCGAGGACCTTGGACGTCTGGGAGTTCTGGCCGAGCCCCTCGTACCTTGCGTCAAGCGGATTTACAACGACGTTTACGGATGATGTTACAAGATCAAGAACAATTAGCCCAAGGACGTGAAATTGCCAATGTGACCATGACCAATAGCATTGTGACCAGTTATAAACAGGGAGGAGCACCGAGCGTACAAACGTCTTCGTCCCGTGTTTCGACGTGAGGATGAAAACTGTCGTGTCGTTATTGAATGGATCGAAACAGCATGGCCTTCCCTTCCCCCCGGAATTATTACAACGCATGGATTCCTTGTATGCCTTTTACCATCAACAATGGTGGTGTTATCGAAAAATGTTGAATCATTACAAGTGTATCAATGCCTTGTTCAATGGCATGGCGTTACTCCTGATGGCCGCAGGCATGATTGCTGGACCCCTTTTGGAAAACAGTACGTTGGTAGCATGTTTGGCGGCGGTGGGCACGGTGGTCAAAGGATGGAATGATTTTAAACAATACCGATTTAAAGTGACCATGAGTCGATTTGCGTTTACCACCTATGCCAAAGCCTTGACCGAATTGAAAACCTATGTGCGTGGTGTTCCCTTGGAGGATCTGGAACGATTTTTAATCAAGATGCAAACCTTGGATGATACCATTGTGGATTTCACCCCTCCGTTACCCAAACGATGTGTGCAAGATTACCACCGTCATTTTGTGTACCAACCCGTGGAAGCCCTATGCTATGTAGACGGATGTCCTCGTCCCTTGAGACCCAAAGACTATTGGATCGATAAAAAGCCACTCCCTCCCAGTCCCACACTCTTAGAACCATGGCCGTCCAACGAAGACGACGACGCAGAAAAAGGAAACAACGTCAAGGAGGAGGGGCTTTAATGCGTCGCAAACCCCGTTTGGTGGATAAAATTGCCCGTGGTATGAGTATGTTTCTATCAGGTCCAGCGCCTGGGTTTTGACTCGCTTTAGGCAAATTAGGTGGTCAAGCCTTGAAAGGCATCACCGATAATGTACAACATTACCGACAACGAGGTGGGGGTTGGTGGCAAGATTTCAAACGCAATACCCGTCAAGGTTATAAAGAGACGCGGGATGCCATCAAACAAGACAAAGCCCTTCAACGTGTGTTGATGAACCGTCCATGGTATCCTTAAGGAGAAGAAGACGACGACGACGTCGTCAACGAGGAGGGTTTTTAAATCTATTGGTCCCCGCCATGGCGGTATTGGGAAAAGCCGTGGCCTTGGAAACGGATAAACGTATAAAACGCACGATTCAAAAAGCCAACCAACGGTATCGTCATCGCCATCGTCGGTAAAGAATGCAACGTCTTCGACGTCAATTACCGTTTTTACGGTCCATGTTACAAGAAGCCAATGGTTTGAAACGTCGAGTTGTTACAACATGCCAATGCCGATCAAATCAATGCTGTGAGTGAACTGGTCTTGAACTTCTTAAAAAACAAGATTCCTGTGACCCCACCCATGCTGGCTAAACTTCAACCCTATAAAAAGGTACTACGTGATTTGGGACGTCGTTGACATTCCGTGAAAAAACGTCGTCAGTGGTTGGTCCAACAGAAAGGACGCGGGTTGTTTCAAGGACTCCATCACGTGTTATGTCAATGTGTTCGTTAACGTGGATGTTACAAGACATGGAAAGACTCTTATTGGAAGCATAAATATCACCGGTTGTGACAACTGTCGTGCATTGGAAGACCTTTGCCCCGACCATGGACGAGGTCTACATGATTCCCCACCAGGACTTGGAGCAACTCATTCAATATTATAAAGGAGAACTCACCGAAAATGCCTTGTTGAACAAAGCCGCGACGCTCGCCGCCAAAAAACATGTGTTGTTAGCCAACTCCCAATTACCCCCAGCCCTGGTCAATGCTCAAACCAAACCTTTGAGTCAAGAATTGACCAAGTTAACCAAACGCATTCGTCAATTTCCTGGCGGGGTGGGAGTGGGAGCGCCGGGTGGCCCGCCAGGTGAAGAAGGCGAGGAAGAGGCCGGGGATTTGGTGACGGGACCCATGGAACAATGGTTGAAGCACATGATAAAAGGCAGCCCGTCCACCCCCAAACCTCCCATTACCCCTGCAACCAAGAAAGGCAAAGGAGTGGCCACCACCAGTAAGATTCCCATTCTCAAGAAAGGGAGCCCATCCACCAGTCGAGGGGATACCCGGTCGCGTTTGGAAGCCATTCGAGAACAGCGCAAGACCTTGGAAAAAAAGATAGCCGAGAGTCCTTGGGCAAAGGCAAAAGGCAAAGGCAAAGGACCTGCCCGAGAAGTGGAACGGTTGAAACCTTTACCCGGTTGGGAAGATTGGTACCAAGGCAAAAAGTTACGACGTCGATTGGATTACGACGACAGTGACTAAAAAAGATGCCCACCAAGAGGAGAAGGGGTATCAAGCGGAAAGGCCCCCAACGAGGAGGGGCCTTGGATGTCCAAAAATGGATTGCTAAGACGGGGAAGGAATTTCATTGGCCTGGGTATCAGTACATGGGCCCTGGCACGCATTTGGCCAAACGTCTGAAACGTGGGGATCCCGGGATCAATCGCTTGGACCAGATTGCTAAACAACACGACATTGATTACAGCCGCGCCAAGAATTTGCAAGACAAATGGAAAGCCGATACCAAAATGATCCAAGCCATTGATTGCTTACCCGGCAAGAAAACCAAGACGGAACGGGTGGTCAAGAAAATCATGCAAGCCAAGAAACGTTTAAAATTGTAAAATTTAATGAAAAACCAGTTACATGTTGAGTAATAAAAAATGAAAATGTCACATTGGATCGTTCTACCGTCTCAAACAGGATGTATGATCAACCGATGTGTTTCCCTGGCCCCTCTTGTACCCGAGATTTTCTCGAATGGTTGGATACCTTGACACTCAACGATACCCGACAAGTCAATGTCATCGCTCATAATTTCCGTTTTTCATAAAAAATAAAACAATGTTCTGCCTATAATACTAATACGAATGTTCTGCCAAATACTAATACGAATGTTCTGCCAAATACTAATAGGAATGTTCTGCCAAATACAAAAGACGATGTTCTGCCAAATTAGTCACACGAGTTCAAACATGTTCTGCCAAAAAAAAAAAAAAAAAAAAACGAAGACGAGGGTTAAGTGACAAAGTCATCCAAATCAAACGAAGGATCCTCCTGCAGCATCATGTCAGTTAAAAAGTCAAACAAAGAGTCGTCCGATGACGACAAGTCATCGAGCTCCTCGAGTAAATTGTCTAAAAATCCTTTCCCCTCGTCCCACATGTCACAAGAAGAAAGGGACGATTCGTCGCATACAGAATGATCCAGGGGATGAAGGACCCCTGAATCCATGTCCATTATACTTGGAGCACTAGGTTGATCCATGGAATCCTCCGGGGTGGGCGAGAGGGAGTTACAAAAGTCCTGCATAAAATCTTCCAGGGTCACGGTTAATTTGAGGGGCCCTAAGGCTTGGCGTTTCTCGTCCGTTCTCTTTTGGACCATGGGCCCTCTGAGGGCAGCGGCCTCACGCTTTTTCGCTAAGACGGAGGCCTCACGCTTTTTCGCTAAGTATTGTTTCTGCCACCGCTGACCTGCTTCCGATCGGTAAAATTGCTTTTTGTACTCCCGGATTCGTTCTGCATGGGTGGCATAGTACCATTTCTGGTATGCAGATATTCGGTTGGGATGTTTGGCCCGGTACCTGGCCTTGGAAGCCTGTCGCTGCGCCTGTCGTCGGGCTTCTTTGGCATGGAGCTCTGCCACTTCCTTGTAAACGTCATCGTCGTCGTCCTCGTCGTCAAAGCTTACCAGGTGGGTCTTACGATGTTTCGCCCGATACCGTTCTTTCGAAGCGGCTACTCGGTCCGGATGTCTGGCCCGGTACCTGGCTTTAATAACCCGTCGCTGCGCCAGTCGTCGCTCTTCTTTTGCCCGGAGCTCTGCTAGTTCGGCGTTAATGTCGTCGTTTGGTGGGTACGTCGTCGTCGTCGTCGTGGTGGTGGTGGTGGTGGTGGGGCGTTTGGTGTGGTGGCAGCAGCAGCTTTCGGGGGGCAACGGGCGAGGGGGGCGGTGCTGGTGGAGGTGTCTGGGGCCGCTTGAATTTATGATGCCAGTTGGTCCAACAGAAGTTGAGGCCCCGGATGTACCAACTGGTGGTGAGTTGAGGGTAACAGCCAGGGTTCCATCGGTCCCGAACGTAGATGTGCCGTGCTGTCTGGGCTGCTTGGGCGAGCTGCCTCCTTTTCCTTCGTTCCTCCAACAGCTGCTCGCCAAACTCCCGAATGTCTCCGTCGTCGATACTCCACTTCTTAACCTCATTTAAAATGTGTTCAACTTCAAACTTTTCAAAATCTCCTAAAAGCTTCTCATGGCGAGAGTCCATGTTGAGATGACTGACCTCGAGATTCGATCTGTTTTATAGTCTCTCATTCGTTCCCGTGATGCACCATGGACCCCAACTAGAGAGGGGGGAGGGGGGTCCCCCACCCCTTCCCACCCCTCCCTGGGGGCACCCCTGTGCCCTGGTAAGGTGATTGGTCCCCCTCCCCTAGGCATCCCGTGTTCTGTTTGGTCATCCTCCTCCCCAACGTGCTTTTCCGTGGATGGGTCCTCCCTTAGTTAGTCCAGCATGCTTCACGTGGATCACCCCCTCCCCTAGTTAGTCCAGCATGCTTCGCGTGGATCTCTATAAAAAACGGGCACCGACCGCCAGCGAGTTCATCTGATCCTGGCCTCTCAGCCAGACGAGCCAGGCCCAAGTGGCCTGACCACTGAAGAGATTTTGACCTTGCTACACACCTCGGCCCCTGAGAGAGAAGAAGAGACGGCAGCGAATTCCTCTGATGAACCTTTGGTAGCCAATGAAGAGATGTCGGACAGTGACGACCTCTGTCAAGAGGTCTTGGATCGTTTCGAACGGCAACGTGCCTTTCAAACCCAACTCCTTCAACAAAGTGGCGGAGGTTTGGATACCAGGGAAGACGGCGCCTTCGAGTTTGAGATCCTCAATTATGTCGATCGTAAGAGTAGTCGAATGGGAGTGCAGGAACGTCATTTCAATACCTGTTTACGCCAAACGGGGAACTTGATTCCAGGTCAAAACATCACGCAAGCCCTACAAGATGGTTTACGTCGAGCGGTGAATCAAGTGTTAACCACCACGCCTGAGCTCAACGATCAAGATCGCCTCTACTTTACACTAGCATCCAACAGACTCCACAATAATTTTCAGGGCTGGGGATTACGTGCGGGAGAATGGCGGCAAGACAGAGAGCGTGTCGAGGCCCTATTCCACCGTTTAGCGCAAGCCTTGAACAGCAACGAACAATTTGAAATGGATGACTCCTTTCAATTATCCATTACTCAAGTCCAACATGCCCCTCAGGGAACCGGCAAACCCCGTCGTGGTAAACCAGGCCACCCCACGATGGAAATGCTAACAGCTAAGAAAAACTCAGTCATCCGGATCCAAAATGACGATCAACTCTGTTGTGCCAGAGCCCTCGTCACGGCCAAGGCCAGAGTGGACCAGCACCCAAAATACCACAGCATTCGCCAAGGAACTAAACTCCAAAAAGAATTGGCTCTCTTGCTCCATCACGAAGCCAAGGTGCCCTTCGGCCCTTGCAGTTACGAAGCGTTGACGGCCTTCAGTAAAGCCCCGTCCCTGGCTGGTTACCAGATCATCCTGGTGGATGCGCATCGATCTTATCACATCACCACCTATGGAGACCCCAAAGACAAACAATTGATTTTGCTGCACCACAAAGGCCATTACGATGTCATCACCCGTCTACCCGGATTTTTCGGGTCCAGTTACGTCTGTGCCTACTGTTGGAAACCCTATGACCATGAGGGACACCATCGCTGCAACAAGAAAAACAATGCGGGTCCTGTTGCCAAAAAGAGTGCCCTGATTTCCAGGCAGCGTACCCTCGAAACCAGAAAGCCACCCAACGTTGCCAACAATGTCATCGGGACTTTTTTGGAGACACTTGCCTCCAAGCCCATGTCGGCAAGGAGCACACGGGCAAACCTGCGGCCAACCAAGAGTCCTCCGTGTGCTTTCGTCGCCGTCGCTGTCCTACCTGTTTTAAACAGAATGTTGGATTAGACCAGATTGCCAGACACCAATGCTACTACGTGGACTGCCCGTCTTGCCATCAGTACGTGGACAGTGAAACTCATCTTTGTTTTATTCAAAGACCCACTCAAGACAAGAAGAAGAAGAGAAAGAGGAAACACCAAGGAGGGCCTCGCGCCAAACGAGGGGCAGCCGCCGCGGAACCTGATACCCCCCCAGAGGAGGAAGACGACCTGCCCCCCTTGCACGTGTTTTTTGATATTGAAGCCATGCAACCCAACCAACAACACATCGCCAATCTCGTCGTGGCCGAAACCGAAGACAATGATCAACCCAGGTGTTTCCCAGGCCCCTCTTGTACCCGAGATTTCCTGGAATGGCTGGATACCCTCACGTTGAACGACACCCGACAAGTCAATGTCCTGGCTCATAATTTCCAAGGATATGATGGATACTTTGTCGTCCAGCAATACCATAGTGACAACCGGATCGTCCAACAGCTCCGCAACGGGTGCAAACTCTTGGAAGTCAAGCACGATCGGATTCGTTTCATCGATTCCCTGAGTTTCTTCCAGATGCCTTTGTCCGCCTTTCCCGCAACCTTTGGATTAACGGAATTGAAAAAAGGGTACTTCCCCCACAAGTTCAATATCCCCGAACACGAACACCAAACGTACGTGGGTATCGTCCCGGCCCTTGATTACTACATGCCCGAAACCATGTCTCCTGAAGGCAAGCAAGCCTTGGAAAAGTGGCATCAAGAACAACGAGAGAAGGACGTGGTGTTTGATTTCCAACAAGAATTGCTGGACTACTGCAAATCCGATGTACGACTCTTGAAACAAGGATGTCTGACTTTCAAATGGTTGTTTGAAGCTCAAGCGGGGTTCAACCCCTTTGACCACATCACCATCGCTTCTGCCTGCAACATGGATTTACGTATGAACCGGATGATCCCTAACAGTATTGCCAGTGAACCCACCCTTAGTTGGAAGAAGAATAACGTCAATCAGTCCTACGAAGCCATCGAATGGTTAACCTGGTGCCAACAACACCAAGCCCCCCATCTTCAACATGCGAAAAATGCCAGCGAGTATCGCATCCCTGGTACCAAGCTCCATGTGGACGGTTTCGATGTGACAACCCACACGATCTACGAATATCACGGTTGTTTCTGCCATGGATGTACTCGCTGTTATCCCAACCGTTACGAAAAACATCGACGCCAATGTGATCGGTCCATGCAAGATGTCTACGAAGCCACGCAACAAAGGACCAAACATTTAAGAGAACAAGGATACACCGTGGTGGAAATGTGGGGATGCGATTGGGCCCGTCTCAAAGACACCTCCCTTGACATCCGTACGTTTGTAGCTAACCTTCAAAGCACAAAACCCCTGAATCCACGCGACGCTTTCTGTGGAGGACGTACCAATGCCGTGAAACTGTACCATCAAGTGACCCCCAGTCAAAAGATCCATTACATCGATGTGACCTCGTTGTACCCTTGGGTCAACAAAACCTCTGTCTACCCTAAAGGACATCCGACCTTTATTACACATCCGGGTCACACGGACAGTACTTTGGGCTGATTCAGTGCCAAATCCTGCCTCCCCGTGAACTGTACCATCCCGTCCTGCCTTACCGCCATGACGACAAACTGCTCTTTCCTCTCTGTGCCCGTTGTGTGGAAGAAGAAATGGCCAAACCCCTTCTAGACAGATCCTATCATTGCCCTCACCCCGACGAGGAACGTGCCCTGACAAGTACCTGGTGCAGCCCCGAATTAGAGAAAGCCGTCGACCTCAGGTACCAAGTCCTGTACATCTATGAAGTCTGGCATTTTGAAGAAACCTGTGAGGGGTTGTTCCGAGACTACGTCAACACTTGGTTGAAAATCAAGCAAGAAGCCAGTGGGTGGCCCAAAGACGTCAACACCGAAGAACAAAGACAGTCCTACATCCAAAACTACTGTTTTACCACCTGTCATGCCCGGATCAAACTCTACGAGGCCTTGGAACCCTTGGGAGAACGGGTCTTGTACTACGATACAGACTCCATCATCTATTACACAAATGAAGGACAAACCAACCCAGACTTGGGTCCTTACCTCGGCCAGTTTACCAATGAATTGGACAAGGAGGATCACATCGTCAAATTCGTGTCAGGGGGCCCCAAGAATTATGGTTACACCACCAAGAAGGGGCACGTGGAGTGCAAGGTTCGTGGTTTCCGCCTCAACAGTGAGGGAAAAACTCAACTCAACTACAAGATCATGAAACAGAATGTCCTGGATGAAATCCAGAAGCCCCTCCTGAAACCCCGTCAGACCCAAGTCATCAACACACACCAGATTGTCCGGGATCCTAAAACCTATCAACTGTTCACGTATCCACAACAGAAACAATACCAACTGGTGTACAACAAGAGAGTCGTGGATCCCCTCACTTTCCGCACCTATCCGTACGGATACCAGTGACAGACATTGCCAGCCAAAGCCAAGTCATTCCACGTAGGAAGAGCCTTTTGAGTTTGCCAGTAAAGGACCCCCCATGCGATCGTCGTCTGGATTGGAACTCTTTGTTAGACAATCCCTTGTAACGTTTTGGAATAAGTCTTTTTTGTTTTCTTAACATGGTGTCTTTTTTTTTTTTTTGGGAGTCCAGGGACCACCCCCGATGCTCCCATTGGACTTTGGACTTTGAGCCCGCGTTGCTCCGCGGTTTTTCCCTCTCCTGCACCCACGATCCCTTTTTTAGACTGCTCAGCGGTTTTCCCGTTCAAACCACGTGACTTCCGGTCACTTCCGGTTCCGGTCATGTGACTTCCGGTTGAGCCCACGATCCTACTGCCCTGTGGTTTCCGTTCCCATAACAACCCCTCGACCAATCAGAAGCCTCGCATCAAAACGAGGCCTATCTTGCCCAATGGGCGCAACTTACTACTTCGTTTGTATTGCTCGTGTAATCAGTAGCTCAGTTTGACAGTTTTTTGTTCATGTTCCATCACTGTTCCCATAACTGCAAAATAGCGAAACATTTCACCATCATTTCAGTGACAAAAACAGACGTTTTTGTTTGGTTGATTTCAGATGCAGTGATTTAAAATAGGATAGTTCCAACATAGCATTCTCTGCGAAATATTCATTAGGAAACTAATCACTTGAAAATATTCAATGGAAAACGATTTCAAGCTCTTTTCACCGAACAAGCCAATGAACTTTGATATGTGGAGGTCGTTTGTTTCCTGTGCGAGGTACTACTGTCCAAGGGTTTACATTAAACAGTGCACAATTTTAAGTTCACTTCGCATTTCTTCAGCCGTTTCACTCCCAGAGTTACAACCTCGAGGTAGATGTGATCATTGAAATAGAAGCTGGTTTGATCTGCTGATCCTGTAGTGCTGTTTGTTTTTCAGTACATCTGTTTTGGAAAATGAATATTGGGATTCTTGTTGTTTAAATTTTGTCATTACTGATTTTGAGCAACAATGACTAGTAAAACTTAGGGTATTTGGACGTTTATTAACTTGATCTAACGTATGTCTAAGTACTTTTATTTTAGAAAGCATTAAGAAACAACGAAGTAAACATTGGCAATAACTTAATCGAGTTGTTGTACACTGGCACGACTTCTCGTCCCAGATATAAACAAACAAATGTTCATCTTCAAACAGCGATTTAAAAAATCATCGACGCGAAAAAATAGTCTGTTAATATTTCTTTACAAATTATCAAACTTTCTATTACGAGACACTCGTATACTATCTTAGCAAACAAGAAAATCCAAGATCCGTTGAAGTCTTGTTGTCAAGGACAGCTATCTATAAGTTAGCAGAACAATGTCCCAAAACGTTTAGGACAACATGGTCTGACTGTTACCGAAACTAGCCTCCCTGAATATTAAGGAACTAATAAAATCAAAGGTCCATGAGGATGCACATCTCGAACACATGTAAGTGGCCGTAAATCCTCGTTGTTCAAAGGCGGCCATATTGAAACTTGTTTCTTTTTGAGGCACCAATACCGAAGTCATTGAAGAATATGCTGTCAAGAATACTTGACAGCAGAGCTCTGCATTATTTTTTGCAATGTGTGTTGAATCCTTGAACGAGCATAGCGCTATGGAGGGTCGACTGTTAAAGTGAGGTCGTACACAAAGGACAGGTTAGATCATAAAATTTTACAACAAGGTAAAAAACAAACAAGCAATTTATTTAAACTTTCAAGATGCGCTTGTACACTGCCAATAAAAACCTTCATAGAAGTCCCAAGCATAAGATGTACCCTTTTTTAAACTATCAGCATGCGATTCCCAAGCGACAATTAAAACAACAGACGGATGAATAGTACAAAATTCAGCTAAAAACACAATGCGAGCGGACAAGATTGTGCTCCACTTGTGAATTATTCCGCCACATTTTTCTTCTTTGGGTAGCGTTAATGAAGTCCATAAACAAGAAGCATTTAAAAATTTTCATCAGAACAAATCAAAAGTCATTTTTGATATGTTGACTAGGAATAAACAAGCTACGGAAATTTGCATTTCAAAACCTTAGCGAACTTAACACGACCTTAGTTAACGCAAAAACTGTACCTTGGGGTAATTACGAAAAGCTCAAAGTATCCTTGGGGAAGAGGTGTCTTCAACGCCTGGTAAAACTGAAAATACCATTTCGATCTCTTCGATCACAGCCACAACTTCAGCACGAGTGATAGTACAGATTACCCAAGTTGTTTTTGAGGGCTTTGAGCGCGCAGGAGGCTGCAAGGAGCCGTTACAATGACGTGTTAGTTTTTGATTCGTCGTCCGCCATTTTGAAAATCGAATGGCAGGAAGAGGGCCTGGGTTTTACTGCGCATGTTCAGCCGTTTTTTGAGCCCTGTCGCCGGCGCGTTTTTATTACGAGTAGGGTTTGGGCCTGCGGGCTTGTGTTCAAGAATTTATTGTGCTTGCGGGCTTGTCTACAATCATGCTTTATTGTGCATGCGGGTTTCATTAGGAGAATTTATTGTACCTGCATATTTGATTACATCATCTGAGAGAATTCATTGTGCCTGCGGGCTTAATTGCGAGAATTTATTGTGCCTGAGGGCTTGATTGTGAGAATTTATTGTGCTTGCTGGCGTGAATGCGAGAATTTATTGTGCCTGAGGGCTTGATTGCGAGAATTCATTGTGCCTGCGGACTTAATTGTGAGAATTTATTGTGCCTGAGGGCTTGATTGTGAGAATTTATTGTGCTTGCGGGCGTGATTGCGAGAATTCATTGTGCCTGTGGGCTTGATTGCGAGAAATTTTTACGAGAACTTATTGTTGGCTACGGGCTTATTTTCGACTATTAGTTGTGCCTGCGGGCTTGATTGCGAGAAATTTTTACGAGAACTTATTGTTGCCTGCGTGCTTATTTTCGACTATTAGTTGTGCCCGTGGGCTTGTTTATCAGACTTTTATATTTTTTTGTGCCCGTGGGCTTGATTACGAGATGTTATTGTACCCGCGGGCTTGATTAAGAAGAATTTATCGTGTTTTGCGGGCTTAATTACGACTATTATTTGTGCCTGCGGGCTTGTTTATCAGACTTTTTTTTGTGCCTGCAGGCTTGATTACGAGTTTTTCATTGTGCCTGCGGGTTTGATTAAGAAGAATTTATTGTTTTGCAGGCTTAATTACGACTATTAATTGTGCCTTACGGCTTGTTTATGAGAACTTTTTTGTCCCTGCAGGCTTGATTACTTGATTTTGTTGTGCCTGCAGGCTTGATTGTGACAAATTATTGTGCCTGCAGCCCTTTTGTTTGCAAGAATTTATTGTGCCTGCAGGTTTGATTACAAGAATAGGCTTGGAGTTGAGAAATTTTTGTGCCTGCGGGTTTGTTTACAAGAATTTTGTGCCTGCCGGATTGTTTACAAGAATTTGCTGTGTTTACGAGGCTTGGCAGTATTGTTTGCAGAATATTGTATTGTTTGTGCCTGTGGTTAGGTTTGTGCCGCCCAGCCTGGATATTAGTCACGTCTCACACTTTTGTTAGCCAGGCATTGTTCGTTCCAACACACCATGTACGCTATTTTCTTTTGTCTAATTGAAGAATACCCGCACCTTGCCTGCTTCTTATTGGATAACACAAGTACCCATTGTTTTATGCCTGTTTCTACAAAGGTTTTCGAGCGGTCAGAACTTGTTTTTGTTTTCTTTTTGTGGTTCTTATTCTCAAGTATTCCTTTTTATAGGACAACGACCAATTGCAAGTTTTGAGGGATCGAATTAAGAAGCTCGAAGAGGGAAAGGAAAAATCAGTGGATGTTTTTATCCAAGCTCTCGTCCCTCCTCGTGAGAGAAAATCCCCCGTTTGACAAGGATGAGGCTTTTGATGTCTTGATTGAGCTCAAAGCGATGACCCGTTCGTCAAACCACGCCAAATTACCTTATTTCCAAGCTGTTTTTCAAGCCCTCAGAGACAAAACTTCAGCAAAACGGCGGCTCTCTTGGGGGACAAGCATCAAGAACGTGTCCTGCATGTCATGTCTAAGGTGGATAAGTCTGTTCGGAGATCCACACCACCTCTACCCCGACCTTCACGGACTCCTGCTCGTAATCGAGGTTATAGAGGCTCTTTCAGCTGTGTCCAGTGCTTTTATTGTGGGAGACTGGGTCACTTACAGTTAAGATGCTTCAAGCGGCTTTCTGATCTACAGTTTAACGCAGGTCCTTCAAAACGGTTCAAGTTAGGCCGCCCAGGCCCAAACTCTCAACCTCCAGTATGAGGTGGAGCTTCTGTTTTTCTCCCCGTATGATAATTATACGGTCCTAATAGGAAGCAGTGTCCTTGTTTATTTATTATCAATACATCTGTTGGTTCTTTGGTACATAGTCATATGTCTGTTTTCTGTAGTTCTCTATTTCTCCTTTAAAGGGCCAGTAACTCATGTGGGTATGTCTATTTCCTGGGCATGCTCATGGGCGTACTGATTCGTCGGGCGTGGGAGTTTTAAAACTGTCTCCTGGCTAGGAGTCCCCACCCAAAGGGTTTTTCCTTATGCTAGTTATTAGTTGCTTTCCTCACTCGTTTTTCCCATTCTAAATTATTTTTCTAGAGCCCAAGGAAGAGATGGAAATGTGACGAATATTTTTCCACTCCAGAATGGGAGTTTCAAGTTCCTTTTAATCCTCTTGAAGCTGTCAACAAAGCCGCATTGAGACGAGTGAATTGGGTTTCCGTTGGTGGGACTCCTCTCCAGGGGGCAGTTTTCCCGGCGCCTGGCATTCAGCAAATCTTAGATGGTTCTGTAGCGCCAGAACTTTGCAATCTGCCATTTAGAAATCCAGATAACTTTATAGCAGGTTAACTCCATCAACATATCCATGCTTGGGAATCCATTTTGGGGGATTCGCCAACACACCATTTTATTTCCAATTGGATTACAAACAAGTAGACGTGGAATGGTTCGTGGTCCCATTCAGAGGGAAATTGACAGGCGTATTCTATGACTGCCCGTTTCCTCCTTCCAAAGTTTCCCACGATAATCCCTGTTGCAAGAAATATTCTGCTTTCATGACGGAAACTCTCCTTCGAAGGATTGAGGTTGGAGCTGTTCTTGTTTGGGGTCAAGTGGGAAAAGTTGAGCCTCCGTACATTGTGCTCCCCTTTACAGTTGAACCATCGAAGCCCCGTTTGTGCCAAGATGCCAGATTTCTAAATAACTGGATGAGAGATCAGCCTTTCTCTCTCGATAAGTTAGTAATGTTACCTGTTGCGCATACAAAGAGACTTTCCTCACGAAATGTGATGATAAATCAGGATATGACCATACTCCATTAACAGAAGGATCAAGAACATTTTTTGGCATGGAATGGGGAGGCTGGTGGTTGGTCAATGCTACCTTGCCTTTTGGCTGGAAGGAATCTGCGTTCATTTATCATTCGACTGGGCTTGCTGCATCTAGTTTCATTCGGGATTTGGGCATCCCCTGTTCTCTCTACATTGATGACAGACTCAATGGCGAATTGGTATCTTGCGACGGGCGTTGGTCAGTTCCTCCTATCGAAAGAGATCGCGACTTTAGCTTTGAGGCCGCTTGAGCTGCGATATATATTGTTTGTTACCTTCTTGTTGATCTAGGATATTTTCTGGGTGTAGCCAAGTCCACCCTTCAGCCATCTACCCGCATTACCTATCTGAGGCTAGTTGTTGACACGTCTAAACAAGCCTTCTTTATTGCCCAAGACAAAGTAGTGAATTTCGCGAAGCTTCGATTAGCCATTTTGGTTTCCAAAAAAGTGGTACAAGTCAAAACCTGTCAACGTTTACAAGGCAAGTGTATTTCCTTATCTCTGGCTGGTGCGAAACTCTTTATTAGGAGCATAGCTGTGGCAATCGCCTCCACTGGATCAAACCCTCAAGTTCTCATATCTCCGGTCTTACAAGAGAAATTAACACACTGACGATTTTTGGATACGTGGAAGGATTGCATTCCATGGCGAGATGAGAAACGTCTTATTCTTTCTATGTCCAGTGACTCCTGGTTTTGCTTGGGAAGGCGTTTTTCACCTTCCAGAAGGTAACCTCAAGGTCAGGGATTATTGGAGCTCTGAAGAAGCTGCCCTTCATATTTCTACGAAAGAAATGTTAGCCCTACACAGGGTTCTTCAATCGTCTCTGGTTGAACTAAGGAATTGCAGGGTGGACGTCAATGTTGACAGCCAAATTCTTTTGGATACATGGTCTAGAGAAGGGAGCGGAAGCCCACAGCTGACTGCCGCAACTAAAGATGTGTTCCATTTGGTTTCCGAGCGCAATATTCAACTAACTTTGCACAAAGTACCTTCAAACGCAAATAGTGGCGATCATCCCTCGAGACGCCTTTCACCCTCGGATATCTCTTCAGAGTTGGAAGCGAATCCAAGAAGCATTTGGAGGGGAGACAGGTCATACACTTGACCTCGTGCCCTTGGATTCCAACGCGCAGCCGGGTTACGATGGCTCCCCTCTAACTCATTTTACGCCTTTCCCCATGCCTCAATCCGCGGGAGTTAATTTGTTTGCGCAAAACCCTATGACTTGGAAGAGGAAGGAGAACCCTTGCGTTTTTCCCCCTTTCAATCTCATTGGACCAACTCTTAAGTTTCTTCTACCTACAGGAATTTCTTTCTCTATCGTTGTGCCTAATTTGCCTGTTAAACCCTTCTGGTGTCAGACCAGTTTGTTTTGTGTAGGAAGGGAGACTTACATCCAGTTTTATACCCACAAAAAGGTGGTGGTTTCGGACCTGTCCCTTCTCCGGTGGAACTGTGGGTCTTTCGAGTACAGAATTAACTGCTACGACTTGTTCAACTCACGGTATTCTTTGTTTTCTTGTTGCCTCTGTTGTAGCCTTTGCCTAGAGTTCCCAAGCTTTTTCAGCCTCAAGTGGCCTGCCCAGTTTGTTCCTACGCCAATGATGAAGGTTTCCATTTCTGTCGAAACTGTGGTTACAAGAGGCGCACAGTCACAACTAATGTCCCTCCAAAGAAAAGGATTCGGCGCAGTGTGGATGTAAGCAAAATTAAAGCCCGGCTGGACATTTCAGCTCAGAAAAAGGAAGCCACAAGGTATGTTAAACAGAAGTCAGCATTGGAATTGGAATTGTCTGAATTCCTATCGTATTTGCAGCGACCCAAGAACATCTCTTCGGCTCTTCCCATCGATATTGTAAAATTTCTTGTTTGGAAGGATGGGGACGGTTGCACTGTTGTTCATAAAACTCACTGTAAGTTTCTTGGCCTTAAAGGCAAGACTTCGTGTGATTGTCCTAAGCATTTAGCAAGAGGGACTGGTGATAGTGTAATTGGAAAACTTCGATCCATCTTCTCCACCCATGATAGAGTCGGAGACTGGAATGCGGCTCTCGGTATCGGTAATCCTGTGGCAAGTAAGGACGTTAAGGATTATTTATCAAGCATGACTGCTGAACAGTTGCAAGCTAGAGTTACGCCTCTTCAGGCAACTCCTTTGTTACTTTCCAATGTAGAGATTTTGTCTTCACATATTTTCATCAGTTTATTAAAACCCATGTTAGCGCCCCATCAAGTTTATATGGTAGCAAGGGATCAAGCCTTTTTTAAGGCGCTTTTCTTTTCGGGAGATCGCACTGCTGATTTGGCTCTTGTTTAAACACAGGAAATTTTACGTTTTCCAGACAACACAGGTTTCCTCTTCAATCATCTTTCGTCGAAGACCTTGCGACAAGGTGCCTGAATGGTTTTGCCTTACAGAGAGCTGTCAATAAGTTAATTTGTCCAGTCTTGGATACTGCAGTTTACACTAAGATTTGTAATTTGCTAGCAATTAATGTTACTAAGGGGTTTTTGTTTCATTCATTGTCCAAAGAGAAGTGCACTACTGCCGACAAGTTTAATTCTTCGGCTGCCCAATCAAGATTAGACGAGTACGCAAAACAGTTAGCCTCTCATTTCAAGGAAAGGAGATTAACTCTGCATGGCTTCAGAAGTGGGGCTGCTGTTTCTCTTGCTCTCTCCAAAGCAAGTTTACATGAAATTATGGACCATGTCGGCTGGAAAACCCCCCAGACAGCGTTGCACTACATTAAATTGAAGGAAGTTTTGAATCCAGCTGGTCCGGCAGCAAAATTGGTCTCTCTTGATAGTGCTGCTCTTGATGTGTATACTAAGTGGAATGAACTGCAAGGTTTCTCTCAAGCTTTTTCTGGATTGTAATGTTACCTTATCTTATGACCAGTTTTTTCGTTGTTTTGGGGGTTGTCATCGCCGTTTTTTTTTTAGGGTTTATTAAGGTATGGGAAGGAATGTAATGAGTAATAACTCATACCATTTCTCGCCAAGAAGTTGCGTTTTATGTAATGGTTTCTTACATGTACAGTCGGTCTAGTGGTTTCTTGCGGAGACCGGAGTGATGTGCCCATTCCTTATTAATAACAAAGGATTCAAACAGAATATGGTACTATATAAACTGCAGTGTTTTGCATGGATTTCCAGCCCTTACCGTCATTGAATACACGTAAACTTACGAGAATTTTACTGTGGTGATATCGTAGACTTTAATTATATTTGATACCTTGTTTGCTGGTCTATCCATAGGTTACATTTGTTGGTGTTTACAAACATTTTCGGATCTTCCTCGGAAGCCTTTGAAAAGGTTTGGGAATCTTCGGAGATCTTTGGAAATTTTCGTAAAATACTCGGAAACATTTGTATGACCTTCGGATGGCATTCAGAGAATCTTCAGAAAATGGTCTGAACTCTTTGGAAAATTGTCAGAAACATCGTCATTAGTATTTATAAAATTGGGCAAAGTAATACATGATTGCTTGGAGATATGAAATTTCCCTGCTGGTGTTGAACTCCATATCTCACTCGTTCGCTGCGCCCACAAGTGAAATATTGAGTTGAACACTCGGGGAGAATTTTTATATCTCCGCGCACTCACGTATAATTATTATTACATATAAAGTGAACTGGAACTCAACCGTTTGTATTTCTCTTTCCTTTTAAGATTCCCTGTCAAGAGGGCAGAGTCAATGGCAATGAAAGAGCTATTTAAAGTACGTAAAGATCATAACAACAGATTCATGCAAGAGCTAGTTTCTCCATCATTTCAACACCGCTTTTTGTCGGAAGTGGAAAGCATTTTAGAAGATCCTGACTCCATGGACATACAGGAGTGTGGCACTGAAAATGTGGTCCGTGTACGTCTCGTTTACGCTCCGTTCAGGTTTGTTCTGTCTGAAGCCCTTGCAAACATTCAACAGGCTAACCTAATTATTGATCGTTTTGGCTTGGATTGTAATCAAGAAGCTAATTCAGCAAAAGAAAAGGAAAAAGAGCCAAGACTTGGCGACAAAATGACCGTCTTGATAAACGACATAGCCATAGCAATGAAAAGGTTGGACTATTCCCTTCACGGAGGAGCAATATACAAGAGGGGCGAAGGTGCCATTTACACGTTTTCCTTTAAATGTGATGTCAAGGTTTTCATCAACAGCTTGGCAGCCAATGAATCATTTAAATCACGGCTTCTTAAAGATCTGAAACGTGAAACGCAATTTTTACCTCATTTTTAGTTTTTATATTATTACATTTCAATTTTTATCTCAGTTTTTATTGATTAATTTGTTTCTTTCTTTTTGTTTTTCATTACATGTATATATTTATATTTATATAGTAGGTTTTAGATGTAAATATTTTTTTGATAATTAATTGTAAATATCTTAGAAAGTTAGGAGGGCCACAAGTTTATTAGTGCTTCGCACTATTTCGTGCTACCCTCCTTAATTAAAGTTTTTATTATTATTATTATGTTGTCGACCTGTTGGCTGATCCCAGCTGCGAAGTGATCCGTCCAATTGTCATTGATTACAACTTAACTGAGATGAATTCAGGGTACTGTTGGTCTGTCGCCGATAGACGGCTTGTTAAAGATGCAATTGCTGCCGAGAAAACAGGCCTCGTAACACCAAGAGCCTTCTGCCATTACAATGCACTCAAAGTTCCACAGCTGAAATACTTTCAAGAAGTTCTGGAGAACAGCCTTTCAGAAGCTGAGACCGCACATTTTTGCAAAGATTTTCTGCGACTGCTGCACTTTAACAAGAAGAAGCACAAATAGAGGGTTTCATGCTTAGTTGGTGAGCCAGATAGCAGTAAAATCAGCCTTTTCTACCCCATCCTTGGCCTCATTCATCACAAGAACGTAGCACTCATCACAAAGCAGAAAGTTTTTAACAAAGCCATGATCAACAAGAACACAGGAGTGATCTTTATCGACGAGGCGTCTTCTGCAACACTAGACGTGGATGACTGGAAGATAATCACTCAAGATGGTTACACGGCCTGCGATGTAAAATACAGAACAGCAAAGTCATTTTACAACCGTTGCCCAATGTTCATGACGGCACAGAAGAAATTGGAGTTCCAGCCAGAAGACCAACCAGCGATGGATCACAGGATTCGATATTACATGTTCAAATCCTTGCCGAGTCCTAAGAAGAAGGCAGCGCAATGGCTCCAAAAACATCCAATGGAATGTATTGCTTGGGTAGCATCAAAAGCTCGGATGGTCAGTGATGAAGAAGAAAGTTTTCATGACGAGGAAGGAGAACAAGAATTGCAGAATGATGACGGGATCCTACCGGAGAGTGAGAAAGAAATCTTAAGAACTCTGCCTCTTGGCGACCTTCTGACAGAACCAAGATCCCGTGAAGAAAACTCTTAAGAGGACACGATTCAAGATGTCGGCGATTCCGATGAAGATGAGACCATAACAACCTTGAAAGTTACTCTGGCACAATGCTCGCCTGACTCTCTACGTCACCGTCAGTTAAGTCACATATTAGAAATGCATTTTGAGGAAAAACAAAAACAGAATGAGCTAGAGGAAATGTGGTACGAGAAAAGGCAACAGCACTTGCTATCCAGGGGAGTGTCGACGATCACGTGTCGTTGCTACCACACAATCAGAACGAGCTGCTGCCCACACCAATTAGAAGGGATCTCGCTGAGTTCGAAGAACAACAACTTGAGAAAGAACGGGAAAACTGAAAGAAAAGGGCCAAGAAAGTGTTTGAATTGCAATGGCTGGAGGCTACCGAGAAAGCGCTCCAAGACTGTATGGTGGCTCTACGATCCAGTCTTGACACAGACATGAAGGCTTCCATGGATGTGTTTAGAGAACTGCTTCAAGACAAACTTCGAAGCCATCACAGAAATGTAAGCACCCTCAGATGCGTAGAGGCACTAGCCCGAAAGAAAAAGGGTATGCAGGGAGCTCAGTCTACTGCAAGAAAAAAAAAAGACAGCGTCTCCAGCCTGTATGAGCCAATGCCCACTGCGTGCGTGGAAGGAGACGACAACTCAATATTTATTACGCAGAAAACGCCACCACACGTCCCGCAATGCATCGAAGAAGACGACAGCGAACCATTCAACACGCCGAAAACACCAACGTACGTCCCGAAACATGGCATGGTGGAACTTTGCGTGTAATCGCCGGGGATTGGTTCACAAACGATGCAACATGGAGGTTTTAGCCAAACGTCCCACAACCCAAGTGGTGCATGGCGATCAGAATTCCTCGACGACTGCGCAATGTCCAACCAGTTGCTGAGAGCGCACAGCACGAAGAGGCCCCAAGAACAGACTAGAAGTCAAACGCCAACGTGTGAAATCGATGTAGGGGCTTGTAGTTTGCACGATATAAGTTATTTAAAGAAGCAGTGAAACATGACGTAAAAACTATGATAATAGGAAGTGGTCATCGAGTTAACAACAAGCGTAGAACATTTATTGCCTTTATTTGTAGAATGTCATGGCGAGCAAAATTAAAATGTGTCTGTCGATTGCAGTCAGTGTTGTGACGTTTGAAGTGTTCTTTTTCCAATACTTTTCGAGGTATTGATTTAGGTCGCGTATTCCGTCCAAGGAGAGCGTTAACTCAGCCCTCTTCTTCAAAGAATCGGCCACCTTCCATCCTAAAATGTAAATCTGGATCCCTCAAAATAGCCGTCCACTGGCCGATTCCGCATCGTCTTATCCCTTCCTTTAGGAAATCATCCTCATCTGATGTGAATTTCAAAACCCGACGAGGATGATTCCTTTGAATTCACAAGGCATGACTGGGCGGGGTTTCCTTTTTGCGAGGGGTGCTTCGCGATTCTAAAATTTCAACTACCAGTTCCGAGCTCAAATCGCTGAACCTCGAATTGACATCCTTGTCCACCTCCGACCCTTTGACACCTTGCAGTTTTTGTAAACACTCATGAGCCTCCACAGCAACTTCACGCGAACTCTGCTTCTGATGGTGAACTTTGGTGACCGGAGAACTGTGTTTTTGGCCTTCCGACGATATTCTTTGCTCCTTGCTAGTGAGCAGATTGAGGCTTTGCATTTCGACAATTTGACGATAGCGGGTCGGAGGAATGTACTTTCCAATTGCATCAAACACTAATTTACTCATGACGTCGCCCAATTTGCTGTGTTGGCCTCCATTTCTAGTGACCAGTACGAAGTCGCACTGGGTTCCAGCAATGGCCTTCTGAACTTGATGTAGCTTTTGAGCACCACCATGCTTGCACCAGTCAGAATCAATGAGTCAAATCCATACTTGCTGGCCGTTTTGAACTTTTTCTGGTCGATGAATCCCCCGTTCTCCTTAGCTGCTCTGACCATGTCCACTATCAAATACTGATAAGTCATAGGCCGAGATCCCTTCACCTTGATGAACAAATACACCACGACAAATTTCATGGCAAATGTTCAGTCCGAAGGATTAACTTGACCTGGAATGGTTTTGCACATCTTCACAGCGTTCTCGTAATGAGGCAAATGAAATGTCACCACTTCTAACAGTTCTTCCACAGTTGCCCAGTGCCCCCTAGCATCGAAAGTTTCAACGTCTAGATCTTGTGTCCACTGCAGTCTCATCATCTTTGCCACCGTCTTGCGCGCTCCTTTAAGGTACAACTCTGTTGAGGACAAATTTCGAAGAACTGTGTCTGATGTGCCGTTTATTTTTCTGAAGTTGATTAATTCGGAGATCGAATAAATGCAGCCCACCGGCTACCGTGTCCGAGTTTGCATTCATCTTGCAAGTAGTCAATAAACTTGAACAACAGACTATGAGAACACAGGCTAAAGTCCAGCACTTCAAAACTCAATTCCTCTTCATCTTCGCAGCAAAATTTGAGAAATTTAAGCATCTCTTGGCTATCTGCTGAGCTGCACGATCTTTCTTGCAACCCCCACCACTTCCAGTCAACCATTTTGTGAATAGCTCGCCAATTTGGCTGGAAACTGAAAACGAAGGCATTACCCTGGCAGTTTATTTCGTGATTTCACCCAATGTATCATCATCGGCAAGTTTTTTGGTACTTGAAATGTCGGGTTTTTCGTCAAAGAAAAAGAACCAACTGTGCTTGGTGTTCACATGTTTCCTGCAGCCACGTTGACTTTTAAATCCATCGTGATCACACACCTGTATTGGACAGTGATAAAAGCTATCTGTTTCTTCTTTTTCCAAGTGAAGCCGTTCTGGTTTTGGTGATGAGCCATCAATTTTCGACCAGTAAACCTTACCCTTTTTGTTCATTTCGGACATGAGTGATTCACACAATTTGTTCCACTTACATAAATAGTGAACAAAACACAAAGGCGACAAAAAAACAATGGCTGCATTGTGCAAGTTTAAACTTGCCCCAACCTGCCCCTGCCTGCCCCACCTTGCCCCGACCTGCCCCAGCCTGCTCAGGCATGTCTCTGCTTGCCACTGTTCATTATTCTTAAGTTTACAAGTTTAAGGTGATACATGGCGTTGGTGCGATTATGTTCAACCTTGCCCGGACAAGTCTATAAGGGCCTCGAAAAGTCTTTAAAAATCTGCTATTGACTCTGTTTCCTGTTGGTTAAAACGTAAAACACTAAACCAAACGTTCTGCAAATTAAATAGCGACAAAAGCATAGATGGCAAAAATAGAATGTTTCTGTTGAACAAGCTGTAGAAAGGAACTGTCATTTTTATTGGAACCGTTTTACATAAATAGGAACTTATGGTTAGGAACAAACTATTCCATTTCATTCAAACCGGAACCATTAATGGGAACAATAGTTCCTCCAATGAATGAAAAGGAGCCAATTTTCAAAGCAGGAACAATGATAAAAAGGAAGAAACGTTCCTTTACAAGAAAAGGAACGTAAGCAATTAGGAACTTAAGTTCCTCACGCTAACATAAAGGAACAGCCACTCTAAAAGGGAACGCATTAATAGGAACAATTGTTCCTTTAGTGAATAAAAAGGACCAAAATGATGAAAGAGGAACAATACCATTGGGAACACTTCTTCCTAAGCCACTCATTTAGGAACAAAAAGTTCCTTTCAATGTTAAAAATTCGGAACAAAAGGTCCTTTTTAGTTCTAAATGAACACTTTGTTCCTATTTTTCACAAAAATTTGTTCCTTTTGATGCTAAAAGGACCACTCCAAAGAGCAACAATCATCCCTTGATGGGAACATTCCCAAAGCAAAAATGGGAACAGTGCACAAAAATAAAAGTAAATTAACAACCCACTTAAAGGATGAAGAAAACATGCCAAAGCATATTATGAATCTCTATGCTGAATACATACAACAGCCAAAATTTGATGGATAAAATCATGCTAGAACATGTTCAAATGTGGAAGTGAAAATTTTGGTAAACGTAGATGATCGTTTCCCAAAATTTCTGTTCCTCTTTACTTACTTTACTTATCCTCACCAGCAATCCATTTTATTTTGTTATTAAGCTGTAATTCTAAGGAGGTAATTAGCAAACATTAACTTTTGACTATGTTTGGTTTCATTCGTCTTTGAAGGCCGACTTTAAGGGCAATTTTTTGATGGATGTCCTCAGAGTACACGGAACCATGAAACCTTGCAAGTTTCAAAGATCATAACAAAGGTGCTGCAATTTATGTTGAAAGTACTACGACCGTGCACAATCTTTTGTTTTACGTTCGCACACTATAGCTGAATAACTTAGCTGTGACATTTCTATTGGTTAGTTGCTCATGTAAAATTCAAAACCTATTGTTGTTTGTGCACGCTCAAGGCTAAAAACGATAACAAAAACACAAAACAAAGGACTTTGCTGAGCTTCATAACCAGATTCTTTTGTTAACTATGACGGAACCAAACATGATCAGGTCCATAACGTTCCCAAATTGACTTATCAGGATGAATGAAGGAACAGATCAGCCTTCAAATTTGTCAAATCTGTCACTTCCGTCCTTAAAATTTATTGTATTTCATAAAGATTATTTACAGCAATTCAGAGAAGTACTTGATTAGATATTCATGTCCCTGTTAAATCTGTGAAATCCGTCGTTTCTGTCCTTAAAAGGTTTTTTCTGTCGATAATGTATTTCACTTTATCAGCTCACTAGTACTGCAAGTTCTAGCCAACATAAATTTCTCCTGTAAAATGGGAATGACGGATTTTATGGATTTAACAGTAATGTGAATATATAATTTTACACTTCTCTTTTTTAATGTAAGTATTTTAAAGGGTATAAAAAATTATTATATTCATAAAGATTACTTACAGTAGTTGAGAGAAGTAAGTTATTAGATATTCATGCCCCCGTTAAATCCGTTGTTTCCGTCCTTAAATGGTTTTTTGTAGATGAAGTATTTCACTTTATCAGCTCACTAGTACTGCAAGTTCCAACATACACTTCTCCTATAAAACAACAATGACAGATTTTACGGATTTAACAGGGATGTGAATAGAATCAAATTACTACTCCTTCTGACCCTGACGCTCTTAAAACTAGAAGTCAGTGTCATGCCTTTTAAATTCCGTTTTTTACTTTCTTCCCATTTCCACTCATTATCTTAGCATATCAGAGGCTCTAAAATATTTTAAAACTATACTCTGTTGCACTAACGCACAAGAAAAAATTGCACCAGAAAGAATCAAATTGGCAACACCGTTTTGCAGGATAAATCATCCACACTTTTTGTCTACTTGTTTTACACTTTGAACTCGTTGCAACAGGGGACACTGCCCATGTGTTTTCCACTGACAAGTTTACAGAAATGCATGAAATAATGCTTCATTACGTTTTTAATAGTAACAATTATTCTGAAGTCAAATTAACGCCACTTTCTGTCCACTTGTAATCAACTAAAAAGCTTCCGAAACATGATAAATAAAGCTTTGAAAAGTCGACGACAGCAAGTCCAACATTATCATGACCTTTTTTTCAAATAAGTTCACCACTGTGTTTGAGACTGTAGGTCTAATGAAGTTTAGAAATATCAAATGCCCTCGTTGCAACAGAGGACATTGCCCACTTGTTTTCCACTAACAAGTTCACAGAAATGCGTGAAATGATGCTCTACTATGTTATTAATGGTAACAATCGTTCCGAAGTAAAAGTAACGCCACTTCCTTTCCACTTGTTTTCGACTAAAAAAGCTTGCAAGAAATGAGAAATAAAGCCGGGAACAGTCGGCAACAACAAGTCCAAAATTATCACGACGTTTGCTTGAAATTACATCACCATTGTGCTTGAGACTAGGTCTAATGAAGCTAAGATATATCAAAGCCCTCGAGACAACAGAGAGGGCACTGAAGGACAAAAGTTCAATCCTGGTAAGGAAAAAACTGTCAAATTTATTCTTATTAATTTTACAAGTTGAAGACAGCTATATAAGCAGCCGCTTGGACCTCATTCACTCTCATTCGTTCAAGATGTGTCGAGCGAAAACACCATGCAAGCAGTTAAACAGCGAAGCAATACGAGGAGGAACTTTGTGCTACGTCAGTCCCGTTATTGCTGGACAGTGCAGCGTTATAAGTGCAAAATGTGTATGGAACGTGAAAGAAAAGGATCTTCACAAATCGTGGAACTCCATATGCAAAAAGCGGGATTCATGTGATAAACCCATTTCAGGTTAGTTTTCTTAAAGAATGTGCTTGAGATTGCTCCTAATAAATGTTACATGGCCCTGAAAACGTCTTTCCCCTTTTCGGAGGGATACCAAACACAGCTTTCTTCTTTAGTGCAATATCAACACACGAAAAGAACAAGGGAAGCATTAACGAGCGAGCGAGGATAGTGAAGAAGACCACGAACCGAGTCCTGTACTGAGTATGGTTTTGAACAATGGCTGGATGGAAATCGAACAAGTGTCAACATAATGCTTTGGTCTGCAATCACGTGTTGGCTGGCACTGACCACGCCTAATGGTGCCCCTGCTTATCCGCTAGTAGTCCATCAAGCATTGCAGGAGTGTGGCATGGGTGTCACGGCAAATCAAGTATTAACGGTAATTAAAAAAATTAAGACCTACATTTAATCAACAGACAACACTTTTTTGTTCAAGACTTGAAAGCACTTTATTACTTCGAAACAGTACCTTTAAGGCTTAGTAAACAATCTATGATTACAGAAGAGTTAGGTTTGCACTGTCTAGTTAGCGATGCAAGTTACAAACTTTTTATCTCATGCATTCAATCCAGGGTCTATTTTTTATTTTTCTAGGTGCAGTTCCAAGATGGAAAGGAGTGTAGTGCCATTAAGGAACTCTATAACCTGCTTAAAGACCACAGAAAACCATATATGCAAGACCTCGTGGTAGCATCGGATCAGAACAATTATCAGGAAGAATTCTCAAGCCTGCTTGGAATGTCACAAATGTCTTCACAAGAGCTGGAAGACTGCGGCATGGAAAACGTCGTGCGCGTTACTTTAATAAACCCAAGCGTTCAGCCATCTTTATTGAATGCTCTAGCTAAGATGATCGAGGCAAAACTACAGATAGACAAGTTCGGCTTTAACATCACCAAGGCAACGGCCCTGGCTCCTGGATACGACGAGAAACGTCTCTCTGACAAGCTTACCATCCTCGTCAACGATGTAGCTATCACAATGCAAAGGCTAGAATACGCTAGCTACAGTGGGAAAGTGTACGGAAAGGATCCAAGGGCAAGGTTCACTTACTCCTACAAGTGTGAGAGGCAAGGGTGTTTGTTAACACTCTCATGACAAACAAGCAGTTTAAATCTCGACTGATACGAGACATGAGAAAAGTGATCGACCTGTTATCAGACCCTCACTGGGAACTATTCCAGCCTCTGGTAATCGATTACTATCTGATCGAAGTCAATGATGGTGTATGCTGGTCACATAAAAGCCTGTGCCTTTGTGAAGAACCCCATTGAAGAGCGCCAAATAGGAAAAGTATCTCCCAGGGCATTTTGTGTGTTTGATCCCGACGAAGAGGCTGACCCTAAGTATTTTCAGGAAATCGTGGAAAACAGCTTGTCTGCAAGTGAAGTGGCAACTTTTTGTGACGACTTCCTCAAACTGTTAAACTACCACAAGAAGCAGCACAAAGACAAAGTACCTTGCCTCGTCGGCAATGCCAACAGTGGGAAAACCAGCTTGCTTTTCCCAGTCCAAGAGCTCATCCATCATGGCAACATCGCAACAATAAGGAAGCAACGCGCCTTCAACAAGGCCATGTTTACCCCATTTACCGAGGTGATCTTCATGGACGAAGTAGATGAGAATACCCTTGACATTGCTGATTGGAAAATCCTCACACAGGGTGGCTATACCGCTCACGACGTAAAATATCAAACTGCCAAGGCCTTCTGAACAAATGCCCGATGCTAGTTACAGCACAGCGTAAGCTGGAGTTTGGTCCCACTCATCAACCAGCCATGGACAGACGTCTTTGCACATCTTATTTGAAGAACCTTCCAAATCCTAAGAGGAAAGCAGCAGCTTGGCTTAGAAAGCATGCCATGGAATGCGTCGTCTGGGCTGTGGAGAAAGCCAAAGATTGTGACAGTGACACCGAGACTGACGAAGACACTGAGAGTGATGAAGAACCCATTGTGGAAGATGAGGAAGGCACTTTGAGGGAAAAGGAAAAGGAGGCCATAAGGTCGCTGTCACCATCAAATCCTATGGCTGCTGATGAAAACACGTTCGCAACTTCAACTGATGAAGAGGAACCTTGTGGGGATGGTGCAAGTTGCACATTGATCGATGTCTTTGATGTGTCGAAGGAGGCCGCTGCACGTGCACACATCGATAGTTGCGACACAGGCAGGTGCAGCGCATGCTGAGAGAAGAGAAAAAGAGAAGCGCGCAAGAAAACTTAGATAAACAGCGGCACCTCCAAAGAAAGGCCCTTTTAGAGAGAAGGGAGTCAGCACACAGAATGCGGAGCTGTTGCCAAGAGACCCTACGTAAGCGACGCCCACTCCGATTCTCAGAGATCTGGAGAAACACCAGGAAGCGCAAAAGGCACTCCAACAAGAACAGCTTTGCAAGAAAGCCTGGAAAACCTTTGAAGCTGCCTGGTTGTTTCTCAAAGAAAGGACATGTCCTCAGCGTCCTATCTGATGGACAATTTTCCAACATTTTTGTAGCCAATTGCTCAGTGAACAACGATGAGTGTTGTTGTAATAAGGGCAAAAACATCCTAAGTGACTTTTTAGGCTTAAAATTTCATTTTTGGACAAAAAAAGGGCCGGTTGTTTAAAACAAGTTTAGACGGAGTGTAACAAAACTACGGTCTAAATCGATTTCAATCTGGCATACCCAAATATGTAAGCCTTCTTTACCATAATAAATGTCAAACGGGCATGTAGCCCAGACTACCACAACATCTATTTCTTATAAATAATCCACCTGTAAACAGATGTAGAGGTTTATTTGTTGCCTTAAACCACGGTCTAAGTTAGATGTCGTTTAAATAATTGGCCCAAAGGGTTTTGAGTGCCTGCACTATAAATGGGTGTGTCTAAGTTGCATCCACCATAACCTGGAATAGTTTGACAACAGAGTTTTTCTTTTCAGGTTCAAAAAGTCAAGCTTTTCAGGGAGAAACTCAGTCAGCCCAATCAGAAATTGCCCAAAAAGTGACTGCACTGTTTTTCATGTGCCTCTTGCAATATTTTGAGGAGTAAATGACTGGCTAATCATGTTAACAGGCCAGGTGCAGATCCAGGGGGAGAGTTGAAAGGTTGCAACCCCCACCATGAGAAGTTGAAAATGTCGCAAATACAGTCCTACTGCATGATTTCACAAATTGTATCTACATTTTCAAATTTCTTGGGGTAACATACCCCCTGATGCTCATAGGGACTCAAGGCGACTGACAAACCCTCCCCTGTGATAAGTTGCACAAAAACTAACGCCAAACGTAACTGCTACCATCAGATGTTAAAATAGTGACTACGACTGGAGTGAAGGTCTGACGGAGAATATTTCTAGTTGATTGTTTTGTACTCACTTGCTTTTCAGTTATTTTGTTTTCAGTTTTTACGGGAATTTAAAGTCAACAAACCTTTACACGAATAGATGCTTGGCATCACTGTTAAAAGGCATTTCTCTGTTGGTGGCGCTGGCCTTTTAGTTTAAGAAACCCGACACTGGTCTCTGCACCGTTACACCTTTGTTGATCTTTCCACTGCCTTCCTCGTCTTGCTAGGGCCCATTGTTTTGATATCAGCTTTGTGGTTGTCGTTTCTGTTTTCTTGCATTGAGTCAGCCTCAACATTTTGCCCGCCCTTTCCAGTTGACTGTCTGGCACCAAATGGTGAGCTTCTCGCTCGGACAAAAGGACCTCATTTTGTGGGACATTGACCATTATTTCAATGCCGCATGCATTGAAAGATCGGTCCACTTTAAAATACAATAGGAAATCTTTGTGGATTCGTGCCATCCTCTTACCATCCCCCTTCCTTACAGCATCATAACCTTCCCTTTTACGAAAAAGTACGAAAGAATGTTTCTACTGTAATATCTGATATGATTCACAGGTCTGGAATTGTCATCTGTAGCAGATGCCTGCGGGTTGTCATCAGGTTCACTTGGTACTGCTGCATTTTCATCATCACCAATGACAAATTTGTCTACGAACTTGTCTAGTGTGTCCTCGTAGTACCTGTGCCTGTGCTTATCTATATTCACAAATGCATAATTTGGGCAGTTCTACATCACAGATATTTTCCATTCCAAAGAACTCCATGACTGCTTCTGTTGTACAACACCTGAAAACACCGGAATAGTAATCTTAATAATTTTCTCACTTTGGCCTCGATCATATTGCATGCCTTGTAGTGCGCAAGGCCCCATTTTTTACAGGGCTTTCAGTAACTGGGCTACGGGACATGATTGGTCCAACCTAAAGAGGCTGAGGTTTTCTGCACTCGTGGGGGCCCTCCCATGAACATACATATTAATGTACTGAGGTCTTGACATCCCTAGTCTATCTGCAGATACAGAAGATATCTGTGTGCAGGCTAGCACACTACAAACATATTAGCTTTACTGGTTCACAGTTAAAACATGCGGATGGTTTAAGTTGAAGACTTAATAGAAGTTCAATTTTTATTAGACTAACTGATTTTTGGACTTCAGCATACAAGTAATAGTCATCCATACTTGCATCCATGTAAAGATGGCAACAAAACTTGTTTTTCCGAAATAATTTGATTAATACCTGCCAATACTCTCAAAGAACTACTCACATTTTTGATAATGCTTTACGGCTGCAGACATATTCTTATGTATTACTAGGAGACAGTGCCCTACAGGTTTGTCTTAATAGGTACAGTGTTATACACCTTTTATCGCTAAAGGATCTTTTAAGCCCAAATTGTGAAGCGTCCTCCTCTGCCTTTTAGATTACCAAAAATTTACAACAAGTTTCCCTAATAATAATAATAATAATAATAATAATAATAATAATAATAATAATAATAATAATAATAATAATAATATCTGTTGTGAAATTGTACATTGTTACATTTCGTCTGAAATTCAAGTTAAACACAGATAACTAATTTGATTATTTTACATTTTTTAGTTTTGATTATTGTACAACACAAAATTATTTTACGCATTTTATAAAATTACTTCATTACTATTATTATTAATGTGGCGACCAACTGATGAAGTGTCTCGGACAAAACTAGTTTTACAGTCGTGTACGTAAATTAGTGTGTAGGAAGTAAATGCAAATGAGACATTTCCTTGTTAGAAAAAATGCTTCGTATTTTTTTTAACCCTCGTTGTACTAGCAGGATTTGTGTTGTATAATTGTTTTGTCCATTTTTTATTTTGAGATTACTTTTTTGTGGAGTCTCAGCATCCAACTGCTTGAGAATGTTGATTTTTCAGTTTCTTGTAACTCTTTCTTCCAGTTGTTTCTCCAGGGGTAACATATTTGATTTTACCACGCTTTTGATGCGACTTCAATTTTTCTTTACTCAGTTCAGCAAGCTTGAACGAATTTCCATTTTACCATTGTGACCCAAAGGAGAGCAGACATCAGTTATTGCATGCAGAAAACGGACACTGGTTATCTTTTTGTCTGCTTGAATTGGAAACTAAAAATGTCAGTGCAAAGCAAAGTCGTAGATAAGTGTAAGGGTAACGTTGTATCGAAGAGTGCCACTCAGGTCAGGTCGAGAAAGATATATATGAGCTTTGCGTTGGGACAAAAAGGGCTGTCCGCAATAAGCAGGTGTCCGTAAAACATGGTTCCACTGTAAAATGAACGTTTTCACATTGTGCAGCACCTAATCCAGCCCCTCTAGAAATGATCTTTTAAGCTGTTTTTCATTCCTCAATCACAATATTATTATTTACGTTTCAGACGAGTGACTTGGTAGAATATCCTGGGAGGGAACAAAGAGGCAGCTAGGGGCATGCCCCAGGTTGTAATGTTAAGAGCAAAAGACTTGTCCCAAAGGTTTCACATCACGATAAATGGTTTGTTGGATCATCAGTAGCAGTTAGTCCTTTCTTAAGGCCTCTTTGTTTGCACAGCAGAATTTGTCATTTTTAAGGTAACTTAAGCAAAGCAGTGATATTTAATGAGCCTTTAGATGCAGCAGATCCTAAGGAATGGTCTTCCTCTGCATTTAAAAAAAGGGTTACACAGAGAAAAAAGATCCCTGCCAAAACTACACAAAGTACTCTCCTACCAGAAAGTCCCAATTTGCACGTCCACATTTACTTTGACGATTTCTACGTGTATGTTTCTTTTGTTTTAATTAGCAACAACAACAACTTTGTTGAATACATAGAATATTAAATATTAAATACTACATACTTATAACTGAAGTTTGGTTCCACCCGTAAATAGCAAAAGCTAAGTGAGACAGGCAGAGATATAAGGTAAGGCAGTCTGCCAATGGTTGATTAGAAATAAATAAAAACAAACATTATGACCTATCATAATGTTATTTATATCGAGGCGTGATGCTCATGTGATAATCCGTTGGGCCTGTTAGTACCAGGTACAAAGGGTGGAGTTTGCTGGGATAAAGGCATGATCTCTTGGTTAGTAAATCCTTCTCTACCCCGCCATCACAGCGACTAGATCACGAGAAAGCGTTTTTCCCGCCACCTCCCCTCTCGCCTACCAACGGGTTATTACTTATCAGTGATACCTTATTCTAAGTAGTTATTTGGGGCAGTGTTTGTCGCCCCACTTTAGCTCAAGTCGTTCATCCGATTAATTTTATCGCTGTGCTGTTTTTTCACTGGTTCAGTTAAACCTGCCACATCCATGGCCAAATTTATCTAACACAGTTGTCCAATATTTTATTTCGTGATCTTTTGATGACACTATTTCCCTCTGAAAGCAGAGCTCGCGTTTTAGTTTTAAAAGTGGGTATAAATTGTACGTGCCTCGGTATAAATACATATAGTTAACTAAGAATAAATAAGCAAATAAATCAACTGGCATCTTTTAGGAATTACAGGGTTACAAGACAAATTGTCAAATTTCAACTTTCTGTTCTAAGATGCCAAATTTTCTTCTGTGTTACAAATGTAATCGCTCAACAATTAATTTCGTTACTGAGTGCTTCCTTGGAAGGATGATAGGATGTTGAGCCTTCCAGGCAATGTGATCAGCTAACCGCAAATGGCTAATTCCACGTAGTAGCCCATCCCTTCCCAGACTTGGAGAGATAGATGATATCTTCGAACTTGTAGACAAAGCTTCTCCTTTACATACTTGCCGTAAATATGACCTCGCTTGCCACGAGTCTCCCAGTAGCTCAGTGGTTAGAGCACCTGACCGGTGTACGGGAGGTTATGGGTTCGATTCCCGTCAGGGACTCAAATTTTTTCTTTGTCCCACGCTCGTGACAAACTGAATATTCCATCTTTCTCATTCATTTATCCACAAATCAACTTTTTCTGTGGGTATTAGTGGGAGCTAATAATTTCCAACAGCTTCATCCATGGATATAGACCAACCTTTTTGCTTAGTGTTTATAGTCAAATGGTACCTACCCTTTATGGCCACCTGCCACAGCAAATATGGCTGGATGCTCAGAATTTGGAAAGTGAAGTGCAAAGTGATAATTTCTAGAGACTTTTATAACAGTAAAAAGCAATTTCAGCGAAATGGGTGTTTTGAAATTGTTGAAAAAGCTGCAAGGAGACCTTTAGCTGTATTTACATGGCAAGGTACAGTGTTTTACATTTATTTTTCTTGGATTTTTTTCATTATGTTTTTCCAAGGTTTATGTTGGCAGCCAATTAACTTGAGGTCTTAAAGGCAGCAGAAAAAGGTTCAACCTTCTCATCACTGGACAAGCAGGTACTGGAAAAACTCCCGGGGGGGCTACTCGGAAAAATTTTGATGGGAGTGTGCCGCTGGGACTCTGAAACCCTTAACCTATACCAGACCACGTTCATGTCGTTTTTGCAACCCTATTCTAGACTAGATGCCAAAAATCCCTACCCTATCCCAGACTAGCTATTTTCGAGCTATCCATCAGAAATATAACCACACAGTGCTTTTAATGGAAAACCATCTCTCGATCAACAATATTGTCACGATTTCATTTATATTTTATATTTCCGAGTTTTTCAAACCTATTAATTAATTGGATTAAATTTTCACACCACCCATTAGTTTCCCGGTAATTGATACCCTATCCTAGACCAAGACTCCCTGATTTCTATACCCTATCCCAGACCAAACTGCTTGAAAACCATACCCTTCACAGCGGCACATACCTATATAGGTTATATATGGGAGTACCCCCCCCCCCCCGGGGAAAAACTACCTTGATTTGGGCTCTTTAAGAGGCTCTGACTGTAAATATCGAGAATCGGTGGACAAGCTCAGAAAATCGAAAATCCTGATAACTTGCCAGAAGAACACTTTTGGGGAGCTATCTTCGAAAATATCACTTAAACCTTCTGTGGTTCTATTGTTTTCGGGAAATTCGGAGAAACGGTTTTGCTTAATTTATTACACAATAATCAGGCTTAAAATTAAACAAATTGAAAACGCTTGCTTTAAAACCGTTTGCAACACAAGAAAACAATTTTAATTTTAAATGATAGCAATACCCTTATACTTCCTAACAATGGGAATTGCATGGAGTTTTGCTTTATTTATGAAGTTTGGTGGTTCTTTGAAACAAAGGCATTTTGCGCACTTTGGAAAAAGGCAAAAATTGGTAAACTACAGAGGCTTAAAATGGGTCTTGGTATGTCTAACATCGAATTGATGTAAAAATTGTGATAAAGTTTGGCCCTACTTCTATTATGATATGAAATAAAAAATCTGGGCAATTCAGGCTCGCGCTGACAAAAACAAAAATTCGCGAACCAGTGTTGCCAAAATTTGCATAATGAAATGAATGAAATGAAAAGTAGTAGTTTGGGTGAGCTCAATTTAGAGGATTTTATTCACTGAAGACACCCAAAGAATGAACTAAAACATTTCTTCAATCTATTCTCGCATTGTTTTGGGCTTGTACTATTTCTACGTAAAACTAAAGAGAAGGAGAAGTTTTAAAAGTTCTACAAAAGCTGTTGCGTGACCCGTGTCACGTGAATATTTTTTCTCAACCTACTTGTGGCAGTTTTTGAATGCGGTCTCCTACACTGGCCGGTGTTTTATGCATGGGTAGTTCTCCAGCAAAAACCGTAAGCATCCCTGTGTTTGGGGCATACTGTCATGTGCAGTTGATATTCTACTGGGACGAAAATTCTGACAGGCAAGTCTAGAATTAGTTTCGTATACATGACACCTTTCTCTTCGAGAGATGAAAACTGCGACATAGTATGTTGTAACTTGTGTACGTGACTCGATCGCTCTTTTTAAACGGCTACTAAGATTTTGGGCAACTTTTTGAAATGACCCTATTTTGGCCAGGAAGCAAAAGTGCATCATTATTATTATGATTTATACGTATTTGTCAAAACATGTGCTGTTTCTATCAATATTGTTTACACTTGTATAAGTTAAATATGTTTAAAATTAAACGCAAACCACGGACGTCCTGGCAGCGGGATCGGTATTCATGAGTTCTTAATGCGGCTGTATATCTAAGAGATATCAATACACAGTTTGTTTGGTTTTACTTTGCAAGGTCGCTGTGAACTCTTTCACAGTTTTGGAGAAAAAGATTTTCATTGAAGAATATTTTCACGTTTGCATGAACGTGCAGTGATCGGTTGCGTGACTTGATTATTTTGAGTGGTACTTTATGTTCCTTTAACCTTACACAGCCATTTTAGCTGTCAATTTATACGTGTACGTCAACTTTAATGATTAATAAAAGAAACCGTTTGGATTTTCGAGAACATTGGTATTTTCCAAAAGAAACTGCAAATAACAAAGAAAGGCCACTGGTGCTGCAGAGTAAAGACATCTGACAAAATATGATAACCCACTGCACTCTTAAGTTTCACCAACAATTTGCCAAATTTGTTCGTAATTCTTCAGAAACATAAATGCAGATACCAGTGAATGCATCATCTAGTAGAAAGACCATCTAAAAATAGTTACGGTAAACGATTTGTCATATTTCAAGTCGTCCTTCCATTAGTTTTTTTTCCTATTATCCAAATTATGCAAATTTTGGCAACACTGGTTCGCGAATTTTTGTTTTTGTCAGCGCGAGCCTGAATTACCCAGATTTTTTATTTCATATCGTAATAGAAGTAGGGCCAAACTTTATCACAGTGTTTATTTCAATTCGATATTAGACATACCAAGACCTATTTTAAGCCTCTGAAGTTTACTAATTTTTGCCTTTTTCGGAAGTGCGCAAAATGCCTTTGTTTCAAAGAACCACCAAACCACATAAATATAGCAAAACTCCATGCAATTCCCATTGATAGAAAGTAGAAGAGTATTGCTATCATATAAAATTAAAATTGTTTTTTGGCGTTGCAAGTTGTTTACAAACAAGCGCATTCAACTTGTATAATTTTAAGCCTGATTTTTGCATAATTAATTAAGCCACTAAGGTATCAATTGGTTAAGTGAGCTGAATGAGAATGATGCAGGTCTTATTTTATTAGCAATGATCTATTGGAGTTAACTGAATGATGCACTAGTTGCATCCTTGCATGTAGTTGTGGGTGCTTTAATTAATTAAAACAGCACACTTACTTAGTACTTTCTGCCTCCTTTGGGCAATTACTGGTGAAAAGTTTTTGCATGCATACAAGCCTGACAAAGTTCAATTGATTTCTTTTTCTTTGATTTCTTTCTGCTGGCTCATGATCAATGTGCTTGATACAATAATTACACTACAGGTACACTAGCACTGTAGAAATATATTTTTTTGATGTTTCCATTTTCGTTTGCTAGCATTCCTTAAAATATAACTAAAGGTAAATTAATAATACTTGACTTCGAGATACTGTCAGTGATCTTAACACTATGAAATATTCTCTATTCCAAGGTTTGCTGTGACTGGAAAGAAATCGCTCTCATTATGCGTGACAGGGTGTTTGAAGAACAGGAAGAGCAATGTATTGACATTCATGATGTTAAGGTAGATGTATTTGAGTTTAAGATCAAATTGAATTAACTTTATGTTGTATTGTGGTTGAATGTTTTCGGATCCTTGGCTTAAAAGATTTCAAACCAGTTCACTTTTTGTTTTTATTTCATTCACATTATGAGAATAAGTCTACCAGACAAAGAAAAAAAAATAACTGGTTTTAAAATTCTAAACCTATTAGAAAAAATGAAAGCAGAAGTGTTACACAAGGTGGTTTTTATACCAGTTGGGTTGCAATGAAACTGCAATAATGACCGTTTAACTGCCATAAATTTAGCCTCTCTAGGTTGTGTGACATAACTGTCTTTTAGGAAAAAATGAACAGCAGTCAAAATGCGCCTTAAATGTATTTAACTGTATCTATCTTTGGGATTACTTTGTAGTGCAAAGAGTGGGGATTTTTGTTGAAGAAGCTGTTTGGACTTACTCTTGGCACTGGCGATTACGGGCACCTTGTCGTTGATCATAGTGCCATGCTTCTGCGGCAGTTTCGATCTTTTCATAAATATTCAGGCCAAGGGTTCGAGTCCTCACACAAGCTTCATCGGCAGTTGTATTCAAGGGCAACCAACCATGATGCATCTGGACCTGGTCAGTCCTGTATGTATCAAATTTTCAGGCTGATTATTACCCCATTCCTAGCTTAAGCAGTCACAGACACTTTGAAGGGAAGCAGGCTAGGTTTTTTTTGTTTGTAGACTCATGTATTAGGTAGTTCTTTTTCATTATTCAGCCAGCTCATGTGGTAAATAGTACAAGCTCCCACAAGCAGCTGCCTATTCATTATTTTTAACACTTCTATTACAATAACAAATAAAGGATCTCTCTCTCTATCCAGAAAAAAATGAAGCCAAATAATCAACCACTAAATACGCATGTTAATATCTGTATTAAATTGGAAAAAAATTTCTTTCAGTGAATCAAATCCTCACCCACTGGTATGCAACCATGATGTTATCGCTACGGTATGCACTCCGTGAGGCAAGAGACTGCATTTCTTCAGGTGTGTGTTTTAAAAATAATAAAGTGTGAGTTCAGAGTTCATTGTGGACTGCATAGAATAATAATAATAATAATAATAATAATAATAATAATAATAATAATAATAATAATAATAATGATAATAATAATAATGAATAATGTCCTTTAAATTATTATTCTATTGAATAAATGAATACAGCAGTAAATAATAAATACATAAATATGTACATGGCTTTGAACAGTTATAGAGTACAACAAAAGTATTGAACACAGCAGCCAAACTAAAATTATTTTCTCGTAATAGGAAAGAAGAAGTTTGCATACCGCGGGTGTGGTTGGAAACCTGTTGACGTGAAGTTATGGACAGTGGAAAAGAAAGCATGGATCATAACAGTTGCTAAGCTGTTCGCACAGATGCTTGGCAGTGACTTTCTGTCATACAGTTATGACAAACAACATGGCACCAAGGTGGCAGATGAAGTGACATCCAATTTGATAGAATACTGCCATGACCACTGGGAAAACCAATATGCCACTTTGAACAAAGACTGTCCTGGAGTCATCAAAGGCCAGATACAACAGCCAGCACAGCAGCCAGCACCTGCACAACAACCAGCACAGCACCTAGTAACTGGACAAAAGCAAGTGACTACAGAGACACCAGCAACAGTAACGAAAACTAGTGGATGTTCTCCAAAAGCTGTTGTCATTGAAGATGAGAGTGATGTCTTGACAACACAGCAAACTGTCCTTCAAAGTGCAATTGCTAGTGCCAAAACTAGAGCTGAAGTAGCTGCTCTTTACAGTATGATTCCACCATTAAGATCCTCTTCTGCTCTAAAGGCAGTTTATGGTGTGCCTTCCATTTCTGATCCTTTCTCTTCCACAATGCATCCGTGTGAAAGTGACATCGAGTCTGCTCAAAAGCTACTGATTGACGAGCAAAAAGCTGGCAAGAATCCCACTGGGATTGAGATTGAAGGACTGGGACAGTTTTCTGAAAGTGCTCTGGCTCTTCTGAAACGTTTTTGTGTGACAGCCCAAATGTATCAAAGTAACATCCGAAGCCAAATGGCTATCACAAATGAAATTCTCTCCTGGAGAAGTTGTACAACTCCAAGATGCCCTTTGGCATCATTCAGCCACTAGCCCAATACTGAGGTATGGGAAAAATGGAATTGATTCCACTTCATTTGCAGATCTTGTCGAGGAGCAATATGTTGACAGCTTTATTATAGACATTTGTATAAGCAAGTTCCTAGATGAATTCAGCATTAAGGAAAAGAACACCACAGTTTTCTTTCCAACCGAGTTTTATGTTTGGGTGAGCCCAAATGACAAGAACTTCCAACAGCTCCAGTTAAGCGAAGTAGTAAATTTACAGCTGGCAAATACATGTATCACAGACCTGCAACAAATGTTGGTGCCAGTGTATATGCCCAACCACTGGGGCTTAATATTCATTGATTTAGCAAACCAGGAGTTGTATTTTGATGATGGACTGAAGACAGTTGTTCCCTCCACAGCACTTCCTTCTGTCAAGCACTCTTTAGAATTACTCCTTGAGATGCATCCATATCATCCAGCTCTTCAAACAAAGTTTTGGCGAAATTGCTTCCACTTTCAGCGCTTTGGCATGCCATCTCAAGCACCAGTTGATTCAAAAATGATTGGTGTTGGAAGCTGTGGGATTGGTGTAATAATGGCTGCAAGAGATATCATCCACTATGGACCAGTGTGTGTGAATAACTTTCAGTGGCGTTACTGTGATATGGATTTGCACAGGAAACATTTGATGCTGCAGATTCTAAACTGGAAAAATCCATGAACTTCAGGTCATTATAATTAATGCAACAGACTATCCTGTCTCTCTTGGGTAGTCAGTTCAGTTTTAACTGTTGTTATCTGAAGGCAGAATTACCTCAAACATTTCTTTTCTTATGTTTTGATTTTTTTATCAGCAGTTCTGTCTCTCTTGGGTAGTCCATTTTGGACTGTTGTTATCTGAAGGCAGAACTTTAACATTTTTGGTATATTTTATTTTATTTTTTTAACAGTTCTGTCTCTCATTGGTAGTCAGTCCTTTTTGGACTGTTGTTATCTGAAGGCAGAACTTTAACATTTTTGGTATATTTTATTTTATTTTTTTAACAGTTCTGTCTCTCATTGGTAGTCAGTCCTTTTTGGACTGTTGTTATCTGAAGGCAGAACTTTAACATTTTTGTTATTATTTAATTCATTTTTTTTTACAGTTCTGTCTCTCTTGGGTAGTCAGTCCATTTTGGACTGTTGTTATCTGAAGGCAGAACATTAACATTTTTGTTATTATTTTATTTTCCTTTTTTTTACAGATCTGTCTCTCTTGGGTAGTCAGTCCATCTTGGGCTGTTGTTATCTGAAGGCGGAACTCAAACTTTTTTTTTGTCTTGATTTTTTAAAGGTTCTGTCTCTCTTGGGTAGTCAGTTCAGTTTTGGACTGTTGTTATCTGAAAGCAGAACTTAATTTTTTGTTTTGTTTTGTTTTTTTTTCTACCTCAAGGTCCGTTCCTTGTCGTGGTGAGGTAGCTTGCATGTTTCAGTGACCTGGAGCAATACCAGCAAATTTAAAAAAAAGTTTCTCCTGTGGTAGGGCTTCTTGCTGGATTGGTTGAAGGGTAGAGGCCAGACTAATACGGACCAGCACGAATTACCAAGTTAATACATTGGCTTTACACCCAGAACGTTCCCTAATTCTTTTAGACTGTTGTTTTCTGATGGTAGAATTTAATAGTTTTTTGTTTTGTCTTTTTTTTAACAGTTCTGTCTCTCTTGGGTAGTCAGTCCTTTTTGAACTGTTGTTATCTGAAGGCAGAACTTTAACATTTTTGTTATTATTTTATTTCATTTTTTTTACAGTTCTGTCTCTCTTGGGTAGTCAGTCCTTTTTGGACTGTTGTTATCTGAAGGCAGAATTTCAACATTTTTGTCATTTGTTTTATTTTATTTTTTTCTCTTGGGTAATGGTAAACTTTAACATTTTTGTTATTATTTTATTTTATTTTTTTAACAGTTCTGTCTCTCTTGGGTAGTCAGTCCTTTTTGGACTGTTGTTATCTGAAGGCAGAACTTTAACATTTTTGTCATTATTTTATTTTATTTTTTTTACAGTTCTGTCTCTCTTGGGTAGTCAGTCCTTTTTGGACTGTTGTTATCTGAAGGCAGAACTTTAACATTTTTGTAGACTTCCATGCTTGAGACTTCAAAGCTTGAAATATAATATTACGTTTAAAGGGGCTGAAGGACGTCCTAGAATAACCAATTGTAGTCCAGAAAGTAAATATTTCACAGAAACTTGTCATGAAATGGCCAATCAACGCTAACCGAACCTCCATCAGTGTGGTGGTTTTCCGGTAGAAAGCTTGCTGCGTGACTTTGTTACTGACGTCCTGTCGAGTTCTTGTTGTCGTTGATCCACCAGTGACACATGATTGCCTGGACACAATTTGATGCACACGCGATAGCATAGCTACCATTGCTCGCAAGAAACGAATCTTTTAACCGACAGCTGCGCAAGTCATTTGTACATAACTGTATTCCTGTATATATTTTCCTGTAGATATTTTTCTTCGTTTTGTATATAATTCTCGATTTCCCTGGAAATTATGGCCAGAAACATGCGAAAGTCTGTCAAGGACAAGGACCATTTAAAAACAATAATGAAAAATGCAAGGCGGAGATGGAGGAACAAGAAAGCAAACGAGAAAATCCAGAAAAATTTGGTTAATTTTATGAAGCTGCCCGAGCACTGTCAACATGCTGGCAGCGCGGAGAATCACAGCCCGGGAGAGGTCGTGGAATTGCCAGCAGAAAAACCGGTGGAAAAACCTCAGAGCCATTGCTCCGATGAGCCGTGTGTTCGCAGCGATGCACCACGTGCTGGTGAAAAGGAGAAACATAGCCCGGCAGAAGTTGTTGAATTTCCAGCCAAAAAAACGGAGGAAAAACCTCAGAGCCATCGCTCCGATGCGGCAAATGCCCCGGCCATAAAAGAAATTCGCGAAACCAAGATCGTCCGATCTGAAAAACTTTTGGGTTGTGGGACCTTTGGAACATGTTACCTAGCACACTACAGGGGATGCTTGGTCACCGTGAAAGAATTTAAAGTTCGAGAGAAACTGTCCTTGGATGACGTTAAAAAAGAAGTTCTCCACAAGGCAACAATGATAACCTACTTGGGAGACCACCCGTGCCTGCCACTGTTGTTTGGAGTAGTAACAAGGAGCCTGCCCTTGCGTCTGGTAACTCAGTTTCATGGCGAAAAAGAGCAAAGTTTAACACTGTCACGTGCTGTGCACAAGAAGGAACTCGGCAAGCAAAATTGGCTGGAAATCCTAAAAGGAATCATTAAAGGCTTAGACCATACCCACAAACGTGGCATTCTCCACAACGACCTGAAAGCCAACAACGTTGTGTTAGAAAAGCGATCAGAAGCGTGGAATCCAGTCATTATCGACTTCGGGAAAGCTCGTTTTATTGCAAATCCAAAACCGAACATGTCTTTGTCAGCCTCCAGCCAAGACACTTACCGAAAGCGATACCCACATATCGCCCCGGAGATTGTTTCCAGTAAAGGTAGACAAAGTATTGAGTCGGACATTTTTTCTTTTGGAAGAATTGCAGTAGATGTCTTAGATTTGCTGCCGACGGCAACTGCAAAATCTTTAAAGGCGGCAAATAAAGCATGCTCTGTCGAGCCAACAAAACGCCCGGCGTTAATCAAACTATATGCTGCCCTTTTAGAGTAACTGTAAATGAGACAATGTCTTGTTTACTTTTGAATCCTGTTTGGAGCTAGTGTGCCTAATTTCAGGCCACAAACAGGGGACTACAAACGTAAGTCATATATCGAAGAACAGAAGCTTCTGCGAAAATCAATGTAACAGCCTGTTCCAGGCTCCGCGATAGTGGGGAAAGCGTGAATTGAGAAAAAGATCGCAAAAAAAAGCGAAGGGGCAAAGCCTTTGAATTAAGACGTTTTCAGTGTTTCACTTTCACGTTTCCGTTCAATCGATCTTGAGTTCAGTCGTATTTTAGCTTGTGTGCATGCATAAATATTCGAGCGAATTGTGTAAGTCTTATATTTTTGCAATAAATGAATTTTCCAGCAGATCACCGCTAATTTCTTCGCGCGAGGGTGAACGTGATCGGATGTTCTCACGCGTATCACCGAAATTTTCCTCGAGTTAAGACATCTGGAAATTATATCTGATGTCAAAACACGCCAGATCTTTGGGGATTTATGTTTCACTTTGCATGCGCTTTGTAAGTCAATAAGTCGGAAAAAGCATTACCGCAAACATTAAAAACGACGCCGCAGGCACTCTAATCTTGCAAACTTTGGTTTTCGGTTACAGTTAATAATAAGCCATGGGTAGATTCAATCTACCCTTAGCCTAATTTGCATAAATTTTTTTCGTGGCCTAAGTTTGTTATGTGAGTGCAACACCTAATCCAGCCCCTCTAGAAATGATCTTTTAAGCTGTTATTCATTCCTCAATCACAATGTTATTATTTACCTTTCAGACTAGTGACTTGGTAGAATATCCTGGGAGGGAACAAAGAGGCAGCTAGGGGAATGCCCCAGGTTGTAATGTTAACAGCAAAAGACTTGTCCCAATGGTTTCACATCACGATAAATGGTTTGTTGGATCATCAGTAGCAGTTAGTCCTTTCTTAAGGCCTCTTTGTTTGCACAGCAGAATTTGTCATTCTTAAGGTAACTTAAGCAAAGCAGTGATATTTAATGAGCCTCTAGATGCAGTAGATCCTAAGGAATGGTCTTCCTCTGCATTTAAAAAAAGGGTTACACAGAGAAAAAAGATCCCTGCTAAAACTACACAAAGTGCTCTCCTACCAGAAAGTCCCATTTGCACGTCCACATTTACTTTGACGATTTCTAGGTGAATGTTTCTTTTCTTTTTTTAGTAACAACAACTATGTTAAATACATAGAATATTAAATACTTAATACTTATTAATGAAGTTTGGTTCCGCCCGCAAATAGCAGAAGCTAAGTGAGGCGGGCGAAAATACAAGGTAAAGCAGTCTGCCAATGGTTGATAAGAAATAAATAAAAACAAACATTATGACCTATCATAATGTTATTTATATCGAGGCGTGATGCTCACGTGATAATCCATTGGGCCTGTTAGTACCAGCTGCAGGTACAAAGGGTGGAGTTTGCTGGGATAAAGGCATGATCTCTTGGTTAGTAAATCCTTCTCTAACCTGCCATCACAGCGACCAGATCACGAGAAAGTGTTTTTCCCGCCACCTCCCCTCTCGCCTACCAACGGGTTATCACTTATCAGTAATACCTTATTCTAAGTAGTTATTTGGGGCGGTGTTTGTCGCCCCACTTTAGCTCAAGTCGTTAATCTGATTAATTTTATTGCTGTGCTGTTTTGATTTACAACACTGGTTCAATTAAACCTGCCACATCCGTGGCCAAATTTGTCCAACACAGTTGTCCAATATTTTATTTCGCGCTCTTTTGATGACACTATTTCGCTCTGAAAGCAGAGCTTGTGTTTTAGTTTTAAAAGTGGGTATAAATTGCACATGCCTCGGTATAAATACATATAGTTAAATAAGAATAAATAAGCAAATAAATCAACCGGCATCTTTTAGGAATTACAGGGTTACAAGAGAAATTGTCAAATTTCAACTTTCTGTTCTAAGATGCCAAATTTTCTTTTGTGTTACAAATGTTATCGCTCCACAATTAATTTCGTTACTGAGTGCTTCCTTGGAAGGATGATAGGATGTCGAGCCTCCCAGGCAATGTGATCTGCTAATCGCAAATGGCTATTGCCACGTAGTAGCCCATCCCTTTCCCAGACTTGGAGAGATAGGCGATATCTTCGAGCTTGTAGACAAAGCTTCTCCTTTACATACTTGTGACAACTCATCAGAATAGGACTCCTGTTGTACTTGACCCCGGCGTAACTACTCGAACTGTTCGGTTATCGAACTCAATCGAACCCAATCGAACTTAATCGAACGATTGGGTTCGATTAGTTCGATAATCGAACACAATCGAAGCAAAAAAATGTGCGACAGAGTTTGATTGCGTTCGATTTCCGAACTAATCGAACCCAATCGAACCTAATCGAACACAATCGAAAAATCTAATTTTCACTCCGAATACCACCAGTTTTTTGAACAGTCTGTTTTAGCAATAGCTACGATGAATAATTAACTAGTAATACTTTTATTGAAACTATCTTTGAACGTGGAAAATACATTGATTTTACAAATGAAAGTATAAAACGACTGTAAAAATCCCGGAAAATAAAGTTCAACAGATAGTAGAAATTAATCTTACTTCACAGTAATTCCATTCCACTTTATGATTTGTTTTCATCGGCCAACAGAGTCTTTCACAACCGGAGTAGCCTTCATAGCTGGAATTTTGTTCGAAAGCAGGCGTGCGAGGTTACTGCAGACTCGCCTCCTCCCATTCCCCTCGCGATTTTGCGGTTGGTTTTAGCGGCTTTGCTGATCACGCGCGCTACCAAACAAAACCGCAGCTGCGCACGCTTTAACCCAAGCAAAATACAATAAACTGGAAGAAAGCTACAAAAAACGATTTGCAAGTTTTTATTCAATAAGATACGGGAACTTAATTGAAAAAAACCCGGCCTTGAAAGCGACATTCGTTACTAAATATTATGAGATAATGCGTGATAAAGGAAACCGCCACATTTGTAAGAAAAGCAACTACAAGTAACAACAGAGTTGTTAACAGTATAGCAATCTCTAAAAAAAACAAGGCGATTTCTGCACAGAAAAGGTCGTTTAACAGCTTAACACTTGCACATGTTCATGTCCACAGAAATGGCTAGAAAAAACATTATAATGATTAGTATCTTTAGCAGGGGATGCCGTCGAGAATCAAAATAGTTAACTTGATAACGGCATTCTGTTTTGAGAACACTGTTAAACAACCACTCTGAGTCATTTGCTAGGTCGTTTCCAAGTCCATCTGCTTCACTCGATGTTCCCTGTTCGGTGACTTCCTGTGTGATAGACGTTTGCAAGCAAGTGTCGACTTCAGTATGATTTTGTCGTGCATTTCTTTGCTCGTGGACTTTGTTTATAAGAACTTGCTTTTTATCAGATGTCTTAAAGGGTACTCCTAATTCGGTTAAAATCTCTCAAAGAATTGTAACAGTCATATCTTCAGGAGCACCTGCCTTTTTTTGTTGGAGCTTCCTTTCTTTTCCTTTCTTCTCTTCGATCTGCCGTTTCTTCTCAATTTCTCTCATTTTGGGTAACAGCTTTGAGAGATTCTCGTGATCTTGTTGCCATAATATAATTGTTCTTTCGTCATCTATTGTGACCGTTACGGGGCTTATACATTCCTTGTAGTTACACCAAATGTACTTTTTACTTTCCTTGTAATTTTTTGATATGTTTGTGTCATCGCATCCCATTTGTCTGATTTCTTCATGTGTCAAAACACACAGTTCTGTGAAGCCTTGCTGCTTTTTTGACTCTTTACGATTGATTGAAAGCAAGGGAAATGACGAAGAAGTCCTAAGACCTCGCAATATTCAGACAACCTTTCCAATTACAAGTCCTGTACTGGGACGAAAAATGGCAATATATGATTCCAAACTTAATCTGTCGGAATGAAAAGTCTCTGTTTGTTCCTCTATAGAATCATAAAAGTGTGCCCTAGAAGTTGTCATCCAGCGTGCAGTTCTTCCTGAATTTGGTTTATAAACTTTTCCTTCCTGCAGTGATAGAAAATGCGCTATATGGAATACCTGATCATCATATTCTACATAGTTTTCTTTTGACAACAATCTGTTATGAATTTCTTCAGAAGGAGGTTTAGGAAAATTGTCTCGTTCTAAGACCCAACCGTCTTCAGCAGTTGCAGTCACTTTATCGGTGGACAGATCATCAGAATCATGACTCGGACAAACGAATTTGTATCTCTCACGTTCTTCTGTAGACTTAAAAGTCACACCCATATGTGCTTTGTGTCACCATTTCAAGTAACCTGGATATCCACAACCTATCCAGTGAAATACTCTTGGTTGGCGAAATGGAGGATCTTGGAAGCTGCACTTTCCTTGTTTGAAATGCTCGCAGTTTTCTGGGGCATCCTCGTCTTCTACTTCATCAGCTGTTTCATCTCCGCTGCACAGATCTTCGGCAATAACTTCAGTTAGAGACTGTGTTGCACTCGATCTACTAGCATCAATATGTTCCAAGAGTATCCCGTTTTCAAGATCCACGAGCTCTTCCACTGACAAAACACCCAACTCGTCTGGAGTGTTTTCTTCGGTGATGTAAGCAGTAGTGCCGCAGTAGTGAATCTGTCATCCCAAGTTCTTCGAATGTCTTGACCACTTCTTTTTCAGCTTCTTTCATTCCGAGTTTTATTTCTGCTTGTAAATCAGCAGGCCAGGTAGTACTTTTTGAGGACCATGGCTTCTTTTTCTTTAACATTTGAAGCTTTTGTACCCTGCCAGCAAAATCTAGCATTTCAAGGAAACTGAAATTATTTCTTCCTCGACAAAAACATTGTAAGTAAGAGAACAGCTTTTCACAAATATCAGAACCGAAAAACCATGGACAGTAAGGTACTTCTGCATAGTATTTGTGAAAAACCATCATACTGAGAATCACAGAATGGCTTGCAAGAATTGTATTAGTAAATGTCTGATCAGTAATAAAATGTTTTCTGTTGTCATACCTTTCTACTTTAAGCCATTGTTTCCACAAGTGTAAGAATATGACAGCAGCCCATGCTAGTTTGGCTCGTTCTCGAGGTTGAATAGTCTCATCAGTATAGGATCGATATAACGAGTTGCCAATGGCCAAATAAACCTGCGTTGCTTTTGTTCAATCATCACACGAATCGGCTAAACACTTGCGAACACTTGGAGATAAAATCCGGACAGCAGTGTCTACATTTTGCTTGTCTTTGACATATACATCTGATTTCCAAAGACCAGACTTAAGTTTATACTTTGTGTATATTTGCATGAGGTGCTCAGACAGAACATATCTCTTTCCCAATATTAAAACCTTTCGTGTGTTTACCCTTGTAAAAATTTGACCGAGATCTCGGCGAGATCGCGGCAATCTTGCCGAGATCGGCGAGATCTCGGCGAGATAGCCACAATCTCGGCGAGATTGCGAAATATCGCGTCGAGATATCTACCCCGCGGCGAGATCGTAACGCGATCTCGCCGAGATAACCGCGATCTCAAAATATCGCGCCGAGATATCCAGCGAGAAGTGAGATTGCAACACGATCTCGCCGCGACAAACTAGTTCGCGGCGAGATAGTCACAATCGGCGCGGATAGCCGCGATCTCGGCGATTTCATGTCGAGATTTCTACTGTTGCAACGCAGAGACTGTCTCGATCTTTGCGAGATTTATCTCATAGAATCTCGATATCGGTAAGATTTCTCTCAGGTTTTACTGCTGCAACTGCCATTGTATTTGTGCAAATCTCCTGACCCTGTACCCATAGTTTCAAACAAGCGCGACCAGCGATCTATTTCGAGGGTCGGCAAGAATCTGAAATAAATCAGCTCACAAATTAATTTACCGGCTTTTGAGATCAAAATAACAACGAGCAGCAACGAGCAAAATAACAACGATCAGAAACGCTGTTTTACATGTGAAGTCATTTGATTTCATCAGACCACTGACGTCTATTTGTTGTCACTTACCAATGATGTATGCAGAGGACTTCGTTTGTCATGTCCGTCATCTCTTTGTTGAACTTTCTTTATAAACCACTACGGAAGAGTTAGGCAAGGGTTTTAAAGACAGATACCTGTGACTAATTTGTTGTCGTTCTGAATTTGACTTTTTTCGCTGCTTGCCGGCCATGAGCTTAACTGATACCGTAAAGTCGCGCCAAAAAATCCCGCCTTGACTCCCGCCGTTGTGTTAATGGGCAATGTGATTGGTTGATTCAATCACAACATCGGCGAGCGGTGCTCGCGTAAGCCCAAGAAAATCGAGAACTTTTCCACAAAACTTACAGAAGTGGGAAATGGCTTCTTTTTGTTGAATGTACAGGGGAAAATTGAAATGTTAAACATGTTATTTCTTACTACGGAAAACAACATGGTTCTTTCAAGTTTAAAGCAAGAGCTAGAGCGTTTTGGAAGATATACAAGAAACTGTTGCACAACTAAACAAGCCACACTAAAGGACCTAAAGTGTACTCGGAATGAACTTAAGCTTATATATTATGGACAAAGCTACAATTGAGGAATGAACACTCAGGTTAAATGCTTTCAAGACTTTCAGAACGTTTGTAGTCTACACAGCTTAATCAGTAATGCCGCGATGGAAGCCACCAAATGGGTTTCTTGGTTGCCCAAGCATTCAACGTGTGAGACAAAGGTCAGTGAGTTTCACTTTTCTCAGACAACATCATCAGCTGATGTACAGCTTTTCCTTGCCTTGATTTTTCCCCTTTTATCTCATCGGCTGACTGTTGACCTTTATTTTAATTGGTGACGTTGATTTCACGCAAGTAAACTGCGGGTCTTTCACCGAAACATGCTCCTTCGTGAGAATATTAATTAAGCTTAAAAAAATCTTCGCTTGACTTTCCTGTAAAAATGTGTGGGGATGAGGTAATAACCTAACTTACCGGTAACAAATTTGATATGAGCCAAAATTTCGGCATTCTTTTTGCATGAGTTCAGAAATAAAATTTTCGCCGTCTTCCCCAGATTTGCGTAAACAGTCAGGTGACAAGTCTGACAAATTTAAGAATTTGCGGCAAGTTGCAGAATCTTATACTGAAAATGGTTCCTTAACTAGTTTTAGATACAAAACAGTAACAACTCAAATTTTGCGATCGAATATTTCACGAGCTTCGCAGTACATGACAAAATAAATTATCTCAAGATTTGCGTGACCACAATTTGGCGAGCAGCCAATTTCTCAGTGCAAGACAAGGAGACGCCACAAAAACACTTTATCCAGTCTAATTAGATGTTGTTGTCATGTAGAAGGCCTTTTGTTTTCAATTGAACTATCCAAAATAAAGTACCAAGATAAGGGAAAATAAGAGGATTATTAACTAGATTGATTTATTGGATTGTTAGGTTTATACCAAAACGGAAAATGGTCATCCCTGTTCATAGCTGCATGATCATTCATATTTCAGTGTTTACATTCACAAACGAGTTTGAAGCGCAAGCGGCGCAGACAGATGTTTTTAATAGATTCACCACATTTGCTAATATTTGGCGATTTAGTTTGTCAGTTCCTTGCTTAGATGAACAAACCTGAGTTTCTGCACGGCCATTACTCAATACTTTGTCTTGACTACAAATAAATCGCTCTCCCTGAACCGAGAACACATATCGTTTACAGGTGAGCGTATAAAATGCAGTGCGAACAAACACAAAAATGCTCAAAACACCATCAAACTCTTCCTGTTCGTTGGTTTATTCTCCTGCAGATCGATGCTACGGAATTTCACAGCTAATAAGGTGGGCACTTGCCTCCTTCCACCAGCGTGGGGAATGACAACTAATGGTGATCGATCAGCTGAAGTAAAAACACGTGCACGTGAACTATTCTTTGTCTCCTCGTTATTGTCACGTGGAAACAGTACCATATAAAGGATAATTTAATTTCAAAACACGTCCAAGGCTGAAAAAAATCTTGTTAACAATTCCTGGAACTGCAATATAGGACATAGTTTTGTCAGCGTCTGGTAGTTTGATTAATTGTTAACGTAAATGTAAATATCGTTCTCATCGAACCTAATTTGGCTGCCGAGAATTTCGCTTCTCGACGGGATAACAGTAAGATTTTGACCGCCAGGAATTTCGTTTCTCGCCGCAAATCCCGGCAAGACTCCCACCGAGGCCTCGCCGCGAAACTGCCCGCCGAGATATCCATATCTCGCCGCGATATCACCTCGCGATCACGGCGCGTTTTGGCCGCCGAGATTTCCGTATCTCGCCGCGATCTCGCTGCAACATCTCGCCGCGTATTTGCCTGCCGAGATTTCCATATTTCGCTGCGATCTCGGCGAGATCGCGGCGCGTTTTTGGCCGCCGAGATTTCCCGCATCTCGGCGAGAATCGCGGCGAGATCGCGGCGAGTTTTTGGCCGCCGAGATTTCCCGTATCTCGCCGTGATCTCGCCGCGATCTCGGCCGTGATCTCGGCGAGATGGGGAAATCTCGGCGGCCAAAAATGTGCCGCGATCTCGCCGTGATTCTCGCTGAGATCGCGGCGAGATCTCGTAAAAATTTTCACAAGGGTAATATTTGATTTCGCCACCTCTTTACCAGATGTCGCCAGTCAGGAAACATGATCAAAGGAACTGGTAGCCCTCCAAAGTCTTCTAAAACGGCAGAAAAATCAAACCCATCATATTCTAAGCCAAGCCTGTTAGCATTGGGCAATTCCAGAAAATATCCATACACCACGACGGACGGCTTCAATATTTTAACCCCCCCTTGCCTTCGGAAATTCCAAAATGCGTTACCCCCCCATGCCCTCAGAATTCCATAATTGTTAACCCCTCCTCCCCCTCGGAATTTCCCTTTTTTCCTCAAACCCTTCGGAATTACCAAATGTGTTCACAAAATGCCCAACTTGGGCTATTTTACGTCAATCGGTTTCACATCACTCCACTTTTGTGGGAAAAAATTGGAAAAAAAAATGATTTCTGCTTACCTTTGTGCAACAGCTACAACCTACAGAAATCTTACATTATACCAAACTGCTACAGAACATTAAAATAAAAATATTGTGTGATATAAGTTTGTACACTCGGAAGATATTACGATCGAAGGCGATCGCGTGCTCTGACACATCCGCCATATTGAATTTGAGCCTGCAGGGTCAGCAGTCGTGCCCAATCCTGCGTATTTCAAAAATGGCGCTCGCTTTAATTTTTTAGGACTATGTGCAGTATACATCATGCCTGCGGATATCCTAAGTCAGGTTCTCGAAGCTATTAACTGCCATTTTGAAAATTACTTTAATTACCTGACAGATGGCCAGTAACTAGTCAACCCAAGATTTACAAGCAATATCTGACGGATGTCATTAAAAAACTCTCAAGTCTGCTGGATCGTCTGTCCAATGGAACTACAAATAACTCATATTAAACAGAAATGGTATTTGCTAAATAACTGGAAATAAAACAAGAAGTTCACATACTGGAACATGCTGTACAGTACCAAAATAATGCGCTAATTTTTTAAGCCTAGAACATGACTTATTCCTGGAGTTTCGTTCACTTATTTTCTGCTCACGCTTAGTTATATAAGCCAGGTGAATATTTGTTTAATGCCACGCAAAGGACTGAGTTATGAGCAAATCCGTTTTTGTTTGAATGAAACTCAACTTTTCTGACACTGACGAGAACCCTATTTTTAATAAAATGACATGAAAGTGAACCTTTTAAAAATAATGACTTTTCACTGCACTACATATGACACTGCCAGTGGAAATGTATCTAACACGTGTCGTCAAGGTGATTGAATGTATGCCTGGCTCGAATTATTTGCGCATACTGTTAAGTGTCTTTCTTAGAACGTAAATGACACGAGGACTGTATATGGAAGCAGAAAAATTTATAAACTGCAGGAGAAAGGCTACGCGAGGAAAACGGTTATGTGTGGACGGGGCCTGAATATTCCGATGTGATTTCTTCCTCTAAAGGGTAATCTCCCTTTTTTCCGGATACATTTCCTTGAAGGATGCTGTTAGTAAGAAACGTCATGTCTCTGTAGAGTGGTAGCGTTACATGAGCCAACCGCGAGTCAACCTCGATTCAAGCCAAAAGAAATTTTTGTTTGGTAGGAAAAAATATTTGAATATATACTTTTAGGAAAAAATATATGTATATAAAAAAATTATGAAATGGACACGGGCTCATAACAGGCAAATAGTCCCAGCAACCCTTGTAAAATGGCTACCGGGATCCCGGCGGGATCCCGCCAAGAATCCCGCTTCCTACCGGGATCTTGCCGGGAAATAAAAAATCTTGCCGGGAAACGGAATTTCCCCGCCGGGATTCTAACGGGATCTTGGCAAGAAAAAATCTTGGCCGGGATCTTGGCAAGAATCCCGGCGAGAGTTTCGGTTCCCGGCGTGATCTTGCCAAGACATCGGTGATCCCGCCAAGACAACTGTAATCTCGGCAAGACAACTACGATCTTGGCAAGATGCGCAGATTCATAACTGACCGTGATGAGACTTCAGAAAAAATATTACAAGTTGTGGTATGTAAAGCCCGAGCAAACTTTAGCGAGGTCTATTGCAACTGATATTTTTATCAGAGTGCGTTTCAAACAGCGATCTTGTATGGCTCGTTATGTTGATGAAAAAAAAAACAGGGCGATCATCGTGCGGGAGTTCGCGCTGGCACGTTGTGCGAGATTGTAAAGACGATGGTCATTAATCCCGAACTCTATTAATCTTCAAAAGTTTATAATCTTCAAACGGGATTAAAGTGGCAATTAACGCAGTGCTGTATCCGTAAGGAGAATCATTCCGGGTTCTCGATATAACTGAAACTAACAATCGACGAAGAGCAATGTTAACGGTTGTCCGGTTTTGTAGCTTTGCCGCTACGCGCGACATCTACCAAAATAACAACGATCAGAAACGCTGCTGGCTCTGATCGGCTCTGTTTTACAAGTCATTTCATTTTATCAGACCACTGATGTCTATTTGTTATTTGTTGTCACTTAAGCTTACCTTTTATGCAGAGGACTTCGTTTTCGCATCCCTGTATTTTAAATGACTACTTCTGTCTAGGTGATGTCATGTCATCTCTTTGTTGAACTTTCTTTATAAGCCACCACGGAAGAGTTAAGCATGGGTTTTTAAATACTGTTTCCTGTGACTAATATGTTGTCGTTCTGAATTTAACTTTTTTCGCTGCTTGCCGGCCATGTACCTAATACCGTAGTCGCGCCAAAAAATCCCGCCTTGACTCCCGCCATTGTGTTAATGGACAATGTGATTGGTTGATTCAATCACGCCATCGGCGAGCGCTGCTCGCGCAAGCCAAAAAATGCGAGAAACTTTTCCACAAAACAAGTTGAAAATGGCTTCTTTTTGTTGTATGTACAGGAGAAAATTCAAACGTTTAACTTATTATTTTTACCGAAAACAACATGGTTCTGTCAAGTTTGAAGCAAGAGAACGTTTTGAAAGAAACTCAAGAAACTGTTGTCAACGAGAGAACGGCCGGCATGCTAAACCCAGCAAGTCATGCCACACTAAAGTGTACTGAGAATGAACTTAAACAAAGGATGAGTAGATATTGTGGACGAAGCTACATTTGAGGAATGAACAATCGAGTTAAATGCTTTCAAAAATTTCCAAGGGACGTCTATAGTCTCCACAGCTTACTAATTTGCCGCGATGGAAGCCGCTACTGAACTGGGTTTCTTTCCTTCAACGAGTCTGGTCGCTCCAAGCATTCAACATGTGAGGAAAAGGTCAGTGAGTTTCACTTTTATATTTCACTCAAAAGCATCAGCGTGTACTGCTTTTCGTTGCCTTGTATATTTTTTCGCTGAAAGAACCCTTTTATATGTCGTCGACTGTTAACCTTTAATTTATTTTAATTGGTGATGTTGATTTCAGTCAAGTAAACTGACCATTGGCGGGTCTTTCACAGAAAGAGGCTCCCTTGTGAGAAAAAATCCACACTGAAAAAAAGCTTGACTTACCTATAAAAATGTGTGAGGATGGTATAAATAAACTTACTTACCGGTAACTAATTTGCTCTTAGACATTACTTAAGCATTCATTTTGTGAGTTCAAAAAGTAAGCTTAATTTTAGCCGTCTTCTCCAGATTTGCGTAAACTTGACACAATTTAGCCCGTTAGCGAACAGAACAGCCAGGTGACAAGTCTGACAAATTTCAGAATTTGCGGCAAGTTGCAGAATCTAATACTGAAAATGGTGCCTTGTTAAATAGTTTTAGATGCAAAACAACAACAACAATATATAAACAATTTGCGATCGACAATTTCACGAGCTTTGCACTACATGACAATAAAATCGTGACTTGCGTGACCACAGTTTGGCGAGCAGCCAATTTCTGCAAGACTAGAAGACGCCACAAAAGAAACACTTTATTTTTACATTGTCATTTTCCTTGTTCAGTTTGTTTACTCGAACCTTTAAGGAAAATAAAAAAGGTTGGAGTTATTTGAAGGTTTCAGTTATCCAGGGCAAAATTCTGAAGGAAATGTTGTGAAGAGAAAAAAGCGTTCACCTCGAGTTATAAAGTTGGCGGGAGGTTCGATTAACTGAGGCTTCAAGTTACCGAGAAGTATAGTCTGTTTGTAATCCCTTGAATTCTATTTTTCTTTGTTCGGTGTCGTCGGTTTCACCTTTTTATTCTCCATAACGTGTTCTCCTTTTGTATTCTTTTCCAAGGCGAATAGTTGAGGAAGAACTACGCAAGATAAATTCCATAACAAAATTGAGACAGTCTAATTAGATGTACATAGTTTTCATTTAAAAGGTCCTCGCACATTCTGTTTTCAGTTGAACTATCCAAAATAAACCACAAAGACAAAGGAAAATAATGGGATTATTTACTAGATACAATTTATTGGATTCTTAGGGTTATACAAAAACAGATGGTCATCCCTTTTCATCCCTGCATGATCATATTTCAGTGTTTACATTTATAAACGAGTTGAAGCGCAATGCAAGCGGCGCAGATGTTTTCAACAAATTCCCCACATTTGCTAGTATTTGGCGATTTAATTTGTGGTTTGGATAAGCTTCACCAAATTACAGACCCTTCTCGTATGTTCAGGCAGAACGCGTCAACAAAATTTAATACACTTACGTTTATGAAAGAGAGAGTAATCTTGAAATAACGATGTAGATTAACCTTAAATCTGAAACGGTGTGCATGTTATAAAATAAGACCCAAGTCTTTCCACCTGTCTCTTCCAATGGGGCCCTTCTGTGAAATTCTGAATACTTTGGAGTACCAAACAATATTTGTTCCTCTGATGACAATTGTAAAAGGTGCTTCGCAAAACTGCGTTGCCAGATATTTCAGATTTCACACGTTTCTTTCACTCAGCATTTAAATTTCCACTGACAATTCTCGTCCAGCACACTGTTCCTTTCTTAGATGATCATGAACAAACCCGAGTTTCTGCACGGCTGCTATTCCATGCTTTGTCTTGACTACAAATAAATCGATCTCTCTGAACCGCGAACACATATGATTTACATCTGAGCGTATAAAATGCAAGTGCGAACAAACACAAAAATGCTCTAAACACCATCAAACTCTTCCTGTTCGTTGGTTATTCTCCTGCAGATGCTACGGATTTCACAGCAAATAAAGAAGAAAGACACTTGCCTCCTTCCACCAGCAACGCTCCTGGCACCTCGAGGCTTTCATGGGGAACGTGGAAATCAATCAACAACGTTAAATTCGGCGCGCTGAAGTAACAACCCATGCACGTGAACTATTCTTTGTCTTCTCGTTATTGTCACATGGAAATAGTACCACATAAGGGATAATTCGATTAAGAAACACTTGCAAGGCTGATAACAATCATGTCAACAATACTTGGGACTGCAATATAGGACATAGTTTTGTCAGCGTCTGGTAGTTTGATTAATGTTAATTACGTTCTCATCGCGAATCCTGGCAAAATTCCAGACAGGACCCCCGGAGATTTTGGCTGCCGGGAAGATTTTGACCGCAAGGAATTTTGTTTCCTGTCGTAAATCCCGGCAACCGAGATATCCGGTTACCCGCCAAGAATCCCGGCAAGACTCCCGCCAGGATCCTGCCGAGATTTTGGCCGCCGGGAATCCCGTCTCCCGCCAAGAATCCCGGCAAGATTCCCGCTGGGATCCCGCCGAGATTTTGGCCGCCAGGAATCCCGCCTCCCGCCAAGAATCCCGACAAGATTCCCGCCGAGATCCCGCCGAGATTTTGGCCGCCGGGAATCCCGTCTCCCGCCAAGAATCCCGGCAAGATTCCCGCCGGGATCCTGCCGAGATTTTGGCCGCCAAGAATCCCGGTAAGAATCCCGGCGGGAACCGGGAATCCCGGCGGCCAAAATCTCGGCGGGATCGCGGCGGGAATCTTGCCGGGATCTTGCCAAGATCCCGCCAAGATCCCGGTACCATTTTTACAAGGGTAGACGCTTAAAAAAATTCACGCGGAATGTTTTGGTCAATGTACTAATGTACATGTGTATAAACTTTCAATGGCTACCCACAGTCGGGTGAAATGTCGAGGCGATTGGAGTTCTTAAAGCGGTTGAAATGCTAACTCAAGTTTCTCTGTCCTCCATCTTGCTCGCTTGGTATGAAAAGCGAAAATCAAATTCAAGCTAGTCACTAAAGCAAAAGTAGTTGTCTGTTACCATGTACCATTTTTTCATATTTTTCTTTCCTTAAAAAGACACATTTTTGGCGGCATGACTCACGGTTGGCTCATGTAACGCTACAACTCATCTCTGTAAAACATTAGGATTATTGTCTGCCATTGCAAGTGTAAGACACAGTTCGTAAACTGCCGTTTTCCCTCTTCTCACATCTTAACGGTAGAGAATGCCTACTGTGTCATTGTCCTTGTCGCACCATTGAATTTCACCTTCATACCAGCCCGGCTTGAATGTTGTACCTTTCAGTTCCTTTTCTGTCCATAACACCATCACTTTTCGACCAACTGTCACACAATCGTTTGCCATGTTCAAAGATTCTTTCAATTTTTCTGGAACTTTTTGATTTCGTTGTGAAGGTGCTCGCCTGAATAATGATTCCTCCTTCTTTGCCCGCTTCGCATCTCCAAATTTCTCTGAGCAATTGAACGACTTGCTATACTCCGTTTGCATTTGCTTTTCTTCAAGGAGAATTTTCTTCTCTAGAAAATCAAGTGCTTCAGTAACGCTGTGTGAATCATTGCATTGAGGTGGAACAATGTCTTCTTTCTTAACACTTGCTTTCTCTCTTGTCGTCATAAGACTTGCTTCATTGCTGGAGTACGCTCTCTTTCTTGTTAATACGCCATCCCCATTTTGTTTTTCTTCAACTTCAAACAGTTCTCTTAACATGGAGATAAGCTCTAACAACGCTTTCCTTTCTCTGCTGAATATTGCTTGCTGCTGACCACATTTCAGTAAACCAATCCGAATGATAAGTTCCTCTTTAGTTCCAACACAAAGGATTCCGTGATATGCCAACACTGCTCTGAGATAATGAACAGATTCTTTGTTTAACTGACTAACAGATGAAGGGACATTGTTTAAAATTCCATCATATATGCAAACGTCAACATCCACATCTTTTTCTTCCGCCAATTTAGCTACCAACTCATGTTTCTTTCCGATAGAGTTCATTCCTTTTGCAACACACATGGCCTCCAGCTGTTGCTTGGATTTTGTTTTGAACAACTTGTGATGAGCCCACTTCTCCTTAGCTATATCGTCTTTTAATGTTTCCTGAACTAATCTTTCATTTTCCTGAAAGTAGTTCCTTGCATCTTGGTCCGAAACCCATGCTAGAAAACCTACATGATTAAGCAAAGCAGGTTCTGGTTGTCGAAAAACTCTGAAAGCTAAATCAAGCACCCTTGATGGCAAGAACAGTTCGGGGAGCTCGTCCCAAGGCCCGTGCGGTAAACTTGAACGCAATTCAAAAGGTAAATAATGCAGTTTTCCATTCTGTTGCCATGCAGTGAGATATGGTACTGGCCTCTTTTCGTACCTTTTCAGAGGTTTTCCTCGCCAGTTCTCGTCTTCGCGGAAAACAGAAACTGAATAGTGATCTCTAGTAGCGGTGTGAGCGTTTGTAAGGGTGGCATAATCATCAGCATAGCTACCTTTAAAGTGTTCGTCGACACCCCAGTTCTTTACCAAATAGTGAAACACTTTATTCTTTTTTGGGTAATAATCTTCTTGACATTGAACCTTTCTTTGCTCTGTAAGCTGAACAAATTCCTTCAGTTGAATTTCGTCGTCAAACACCAAATTATTTCCTATGCCTCTCAGAGGATAAATGGGTTTGCCTCCAAATGTCGTTCTTTTCAAGCTGTCGACAACGTCTTCAGCCATTGCCTCCATGTTTTCCTTGTGTTGAGGTGAACCAACATCTGCGTGCTTGTGGATTTTATGCGCGTCGAACACTCCATGTCTGGAAAAAGCAGTATTCTCCACGGCATGCACCCTTTCTACAAAATTTCTTTTACTCAGGTACTCGGCAAAAGATCTTTGGGTAGCTTTATCGAGATTGAGAAACTTGAGGAGTCTAACCAATAGCATCTGCACCTGCAAATTGGCTGGTGCCTCTGATGGCCCGTTGTCAACAACAAAGTTAAGTATTTCTTTCAGCTGACCAGTTGTAGGATTTCTAAAAAGTTCTTCCAACTCGCTATGGCTCATTAGCAAGAAAATGTCATTGAACACTCGAAGAACTGTTTCAGGCTCGTAAAAGGATAAATTAACCATTGTCATGGCTTTTCCAGTACGGGTTACAAGAATCGAAGCAGAGGTGTTGGGGACGCTAAAGCACCCTTCAGACAAACGCAAAGGTGTTGTTATCTTGGTTTCAACGAAAAGATGTGATACTGGCGTCACAGCGTTATTTCGTGATTGATCGAATGTGTGATCAGGATACTCCTCTCTTTTCCATAGCCGACCAGGTTTTAACACAGGAGGAATGTCGCCGACAACAATACACTTTGCATCTCGGGAATCAAGAAGATAGCTGTTTGGGTTCTGATGCGCAACATCGCAGAGAAAGTTGACCTATGAACTCGTCCAGTGTGCATTTACTGGTTTCTTAATTTCACCAGTCGATGGGGCAGTGTGTAGAGATATTCTAGCATTAACATTTGTCTCACAGTGGTGTCTCTTTGCTTGTGCCGTTCCTTGCTTATAATTCATCGTGTAAGTGTACAGGCACGACAAACTTATCTTGAAGTCTTCTGGCGCTAGGGAACTTACGAGATCTAATGCCTCTCTCATAACAGTCATATTGTCACTTGCCTTGTACATAGTCTCATCGTACAATTTCGAATGAGCTTCGAGTCCTCCCCCACTCCGCTGGAGCCTATCCCCGTCTCCCAATGCAAACTCTAGAAGTGCAGGTAGCTCGGGAAACTCCTCACATTTTAATTTTCGTCCTCTTCCTTCCGAGATGCGCGATTTTAATTGCTTGGTTTTTAATCTCCTCAGTACCAAATGGTAAAGCTTTTGCTGCTGTTGGTTAGTCATGTCGTTCCTTACTGTCAATGCTTCGTTTGCTATGTTTTTAAACTGTGCTATATCTTGACTTAATTTGGCAGCTTGTGTCGTAAGTGAATTCCTGTACTTGGTACCTCGGAGTTTTAATACTGTTGTTTTGCTGGTTACTTTAGAAAGGAGGACGTCAATTGTGTCCCGGTCGCGTTTACTTGTAAGAAGTTGCTGAACAATTCGATAAGAAGGTGCAAGTGTTAGCAATGCTTTCTCGTTGTTCTTTATCTGGAATCGAGACATCAATGAGAAGATACTGTGGCTTATTTGGTTCAAGTCTCTACCGTGTGCTTCAAACAAATAGACAACACCGAAAATACACAGTTGGGCTACATTCAAGTAAGTTGAGAGAACCTCGTAAGTATCACTAGCCCTGTAACTTGATAAAGAGCCCTGGATGTTCAAAAACTTATTCTTTTCAGAAGTGTACAATGAAGCTGCTTCCCGAGTGGACAATACAAGCGATTCCTGAAGCTTAAGGGCCACTTTTATCGCCGCATATTTAATGGCTTGCTTCTGTTTGTTTTTTTCGCTCTTTAGCTCCTTCTTTAAGCGTTCAATGTTTTCACGTATGGAACCAGACACATTTCCTCTCTGAAGCACGTTTAATCCATCCTCGGTGGTTTGCACAGGTGTAGCATCACGTTCTTTGTTTCGTGTCTCGTTCCTTCCCCAGCGCCTGCCCTCGCGAAAATAAAAATTCTTAGATACATCAGGAAAAGGCAATTTTGAATCTGAAATTGAACAGTTCACATCAGACGGCTTTTCAGGAATTTTGCTGTCAGCAGGCAGAGTCTCTCCAGGGATTTTGTTGTCTGTCGATGGGCTCTTAGTTGCAGACGTTTCAATTTCAGGCATTTCAGTTTCAGCAGGTACGGTCTCTACAGACGGTTCAAAATCGGTGAGTAGGCTTTCTGTATGAATGGCAGTGTCGGTCGGGACGTTCTCTTCGGACGGTTTAATATCGGCAGATGTGCTTTTCGTGTAGATGTCAGTCTCAGTGGGCATCTTCTCTACAAATGGTTTAATGTTGGCTGTCTGACTCTTCGCCGGCGTTTCAGTGCCGATATCCAGGCTCTCTCTAAGCGTTTCAGTATCTGTGGTCAGAATTTCTGAAGGCCTCTTATTGTTGGCAGGTAGGCTCTCTGCGGGCATTTCGGTATCTATGGTCTGTTTATCTGTAGGCATTGTAAAGCCGGCAGGCAGACCCTCTACAGGAGTTCCAGTATCTGTGGTAAGGTTGTTTGTAGGCATTTCAAAGTCAGCAGCCATGCTCTCTCCAGGCGTTTCAGTAACTGCGGTCAGGCTCTCTTTAGGCATTTCATTGTTGGCAGGCAGGCCGTCTCCAGGTGTTTCAGTTTCTGCGATTAGGCTTTCTGTAAGCATTTCGATGTCAGCAGCCATGCTCTCTCCAGGCGTTTCAGTATCTGCGGTCAGGCTTTCTGTAGGCATTTCAATGTCAGCAGCCATGCTCTCTCTAGGCGTTTCAGTATCTGCGGTCAGGCTTTCTGTAGGCATTTCAATGTCAGCAGCCATGCTCTCTCTAGGCGTTTCAGTATCTGCAGTCAGGCTTTCTGTAGGCATTTCAATGTCAGCAGCCATGCTCTCTCCAGGCGTTTCAGTATCTGCGGTCAGGCTTTCTGTAGGCATTTCAACGTCAGCAGCCATGCTCTCTCCAGGTGTTTCAGTATCTCCGGTCAGGCTTTCTGTAGGCATTTCAACGTCAGCGGCCATGCTCTCTCAAGGCGTTTCAGTATCTGCGGTCAGGCTTTCTGTAGGCATTTCAACGTCAGCGGCCAATGCTCTCTCTAGACGTTTCAGTATCTGCGGTCAGGCTTTCTGTAGGCATTTCAAAGTTCCCTGTCACTGGGTTGTCAGCCTGTGCTAAAATTTTATCTGTTGCACTGTTTTGGCCTTTTTGGGAAGTTGCAATTTTTGGAACTACATAACCGAGGCTCACTTCATCACGAACAATCCAGCTTATTATTTGTGCTCTAAGTAAACTCGAGTTAGCCGAAATGTGCTTGATTGTATTGACATACTTCATTGTAACTTTGTCTGGCTTATTCCATTCCAGAATGCTTTTCCACAAGTTTTCATCCTTTCTGGCGAGAGCAGCCACAATCGTTGGAGATAATCCGCATGCAGAACCACAAGTTTGCAGGGGGAAGCCTTGAAAACATCTATCATTGCATTTGTGAGCAAAACCACAGCCGTTGACATGGTGCATTAATGTTGGTAGTCGGGGTTTTGTGTATGGCTTACCCTGTGCAATGCAAAGAGTTTCAAAGTATGGCTTCATCACAGTGGCGAGGTTATTTGGCAAATTGAAGCCTAAAGAATCGCCATAATATAAATCGCTCAGCGAAGTATCAAACACAAAATATGTCCAGTGATTTCCATTGCCAACAGAAACTGTCCCATTTGGATTCTTTTTTACATTTAAAGCGAAGTGCAAATATCGCAGACCATCCCGTACTTTCTTATTTATCTCAACACTCAGATTACGTTGGACTTTTGTTGAGTGCAAGAGCGATTCTGTGGCAACAACAAATAGATGTTCCTTTGAGTCACGATTAAGCATATTAAATATGCATTCAATGTCATTGTTAAACCAGCGACCACACACCATTTTGGACAGTGTTTCCACGTTGAGAGCAGTGTTGTAAACTTGGTCTTTTGCATCACTCTTCCAAAGGGTTGACATAAAGTTATGCACATCTTCCAAAAGAGGCTCATATTGCTTTTCTGACAGGACTGAGCAAAGTTCAGAAAACCATTTCTTCTCATTTTTGATTTCTAATCTTGTCTTCTTTGCATTGTGAATTTGAACAATATCTTGAATTCCTTGCCAGGAAAATGTTCCATATCCCTGCCAAGTTACTACACCGATCTGATCACAGTGCTTTCTTTCCTCGGCTTTCATTTCATATAACTCTTTTCGCGCAACCAGGCATGCCTTCAGCGGTGGTATTACTGACAAAGCGGTTGCTGAGGTTAATGCAGTATACTTCGATACAAAAGAATATACACAAGGGTGAAGTGCCAGAGTTGAATCCACACTAGGAAACGCCATAGCTTCGACACTGTTTCTTGCCATTTTTGAAGCGAGCAAAGTAAAGCCGACTGCAATATATAACCAGATAACAAAGATCTAAAAGATCTCAAACTCTTTGATCTGCTTACTATAGTAGATCGCATTACTGTCAAATGGTCAACCAAGGTGCGAAATCCGGTGCGTAACTCAGCAAGAAGCACATGGAAGCTGCTGCAGCAGAAAATATTAGAAAACGCAGTGTAACTTGTTTAATTTGTGTTTATCGATCCATTTGCCGTCATGACATGCAAAATTTTTTCGATTCCGAGCGCCGAATATTGTTGTCAACTGAAAAAAATTCACCCCCCCCCCCCCCTGATGGTAGAACTTTTTTGTAAGCTTCTATAAACGTTACAAGACCTATGCTCTTGATATCTGTCGCTAATAATATGTTGAGTGTTCGCCTAAAACCTAAAAAAAAAGCTTTTCACCTAGCACGGGCTCAAAAATGTCTGTGTTTCGCCAGTTTCCTTGCGGCGATGCGGTATTTGTATAATTTATTTGTTGCCTTGCCCCCTCTGGCCCCCAGCAATGACAAAACAGATTCACGGTCGAATCTCTGACACCGATAACTAAAACCTTCAAAGAAAGTTGAAAAGGTTCGAGTTATCGGGACTTGAAATCAAATGACCGGAAATAAGAAGAAAACGTTGTTAAGTGTTTTTCTATTCATGCAGTGTACATTTCAAATAAAATTTATGTACAGTGTAGAGGAGTCGAGTGAAAATAAAGCAATATATCTCTAAATTGCTGTATAAATCGGAACGTAACGTACTGTGAAAAATATAACAAAGGAAAGCAGTAGGGAAAAGTCCAGGAACTAAGATTTTTACAGGTTTTTTAAAGAGAACAATGTTGGGCTTCTGGTACAAAGCTCATGCCATTTACATTGTTTTTGTTTTGACTTGTCATGTAATTTGACAGACATGGCTCAAAGGTATCGAGGGTAAAGTAATATAGAAAATGACCCAAAGGGAAAGGAAAACTTGCTTCGAGAGCAGGAGGAATGACGGAATTCCAGGGAAAATTGATTTTAAATCGAATATGACGGAATTACAGGGAAAATCGCAGGGGAATAGTTAGCGAGGGTTCGAGTTATCGGGAGTCAACGGTAGTTACTTTCACTGGAATAACCCGAGTTTTAGGCTTTTCTAAAAGGTAACGAAGGAAGAAAAGACTTAGGAAGGCCAGATACTCAGGATATCACTGGGAACAGTTTATTCCAGTTAGGTTTACTGTTTGTGAATTTAGATGCTACGATAAGCAAAATATTTGTTCATGTTTATTTATTGTTAACTAACAGGGTTATATAAAATAGGACTACATTTTGGCATGTGCTAATCAAAAGTCTTGCTCAACGTTTGTCATCCACAGGGTGATCCAGGAAGACAAAACCATCGCCTAGCTTTAGCTACCTTTCCATTCTAATCCTCTTACTCATTGAAACTAACTTTTACCGAACTATACACGCTGAATTTGCATATGAGAAACTCCAGTTTCCGATGTAATGAACAGTGGAACAATTTTAATAGGGATTACCAATTCAGAAATGTTTACTAAGTCTCATAATATAGCTTTGCAATTAATGAAAATTGGATTACTGAGCTAAATTCCCGCGAAACACAGTTGCGCGACGTGTGTATTGCAACATAACTGTAATACTACAAACTTTCTTTTTAAAATGTTTGAAATGCGAAAAGAAACAATGTCTAGCTATTTGTCCACAGCATACCATGGTTAACATTCGATCAGTCCTTATTCAAGGTGGAAAGTTCCAACAGAACAGTTTTTATAAGGAAACGTATTTAAAGGTTCTACCAATCATCGCCATCTTGTTTGGCCTCCTCAGCGAGTTCCTCGACTTCTCGAAGGTCGATATCAATTTCTTTATCACTGTATTTGATTTCCTCTCCACTTTCATCTCCATTTACAAGATCCTCATCCTCTGCAACAACTGGTTTGGCGTATTTTAGCTCAGTTTTTTTTCGATTTCTTGACGCTCTTTCTCAAGGCATCCAGGGCGAGTTTTACTTCAGACATGGCATCTGATAGCTTCTCCTCTTTCTTTAAAATCTCCTCTTTCACGGCTCTGCCACCCTTTTCTTTAGAGCGGTGTTTTAATTGATGAATTTCTAGATTCAATTCGTTTGCCACGCGCTTGGCTTCCTGCACGCGCTTTATGTTTTTTGTGACGGTTTTGGTGCATAATCCCGCTTTATCTTGGATGTCGGCTTGAACTCTAGATGTTAAAATGTCGCACGACTGCATCTGCCACGCTGTGTCTATTACACCATGTAGCTCTTGTTTTTTGTAGCCATTGAAATTTCGGTCAGAACACAGTTCTTGGGTTTTAGTATTCCAAAATGTGTAGTACTCTTTGCGGCCATCACTTGCCCTTTCAATGTCACTTGGAGAATACAGATGAACCCTTCCTCTGGCCGCATCTAGTGGATCTGCAGGACGGTTCGTGCGGATCTTAAACGCAGATTCGATAGTGGTCTGTTTGGGTATCTTCCTTGGTACTGGCTCCTCAAATTCCGAACCTGAACGTTTTGTTTCATTTCTGATCGGGGCCCGCTCATTGCCGCAACAACTTTCATCATCGACTCCACTGGGCTTCTTGTCATGACTCTGCAGATGAAGGGAAAAATCTCCGTTGCTTTCGACCAGACATTTTCGCAGTGTAACTAACTAGCCTCTCCTGCTTGGCAGCAAGTGGGTTTTTGAATTTCCACTGATTGGCTTCAAAAATCGATAGTTTAGCGGAATTAGCTCAGAAACGTCTTCCAAAAGAGTCTCCTTAACCTCAGTGAAAGTAAGATTGCAATGATCCTCTTTTGCGAAAAGTTGACATGTAATTTGTTCATCAACAACGACATTGATCTCAAAACTTATTTCCTCCATGTCTTAGACATCCACAGTCGAAAAAGAATTGTGAGGCTGCTTAGATAAACATGTGACAAATATAGGTGTTATATGTAAATGAATTCATCCTAATTGTTTAACACAAGAGCGCTATTGTGTTGTGAAACACGGTGGGCACAGGAGACTCAAAATGTGGCCACGAAATCCGTTTTCAAAATGGCGGGAGGTTATTTCCCCCGTGGGGGTAGGGGTCAAATTACTTCATTGTTATGCTAATCATTAACTTTGCGCCCAAAGTGCTATGCAGTAAGCGGATACTGCCAAAAATGCTCCTCGAAGAAAGATGCTTGAAAACTGCAGCTTTCAGGTGGTACCAAACTTGCATGGTTTGCTGTTTATTACTCGACGAAACGAGCTTTTGCACGTCAAGGTATTGTGAAAACTTCTTTGCCTCTTGTTTTTTCGTATTTTTGAGCATTTTAGGCTTCAAAAGGCTTTAGCATGGACAATTGTTCAATCGTAAATTTGGATGTTCTGGGAAGAAGAATACCTGAAGAAGAAACCTATGTTTTTTGTTTGTTAAAATCTGCATTTAGCGCCGATATTAAGGACTTTTTTTTCTGTTTGGTAGGCGGAGAGAACGCACACGAAGACAAATTGAAGCATCTTACCGCGTATTTCAAAGTCCTACTGATCCGTTAAAGATTTTATTGAATGCTCCTGTGAACTGTGGAACGGTTCTTTCTGACGAAACCAACATGTGGCTGTAGAAGATCAAATTTCGTTTGGGAGGAAAAGTCAGCATCAGGCGCCCTTATCAATGCGAAATAATTCGAAAAACATAGCATGCCTATTCGGAAGAAAAAAGTGTACGCAAGATTCAATGTGGGAACTATGATGAGAGAGCTGAAAGAGCTTCGAGAAAGAACTGCCCTCGAACATGAAAAGGTTTTGACCGCAACAAGAGATCTTCAGGCAAAGCAAGCCAAAGGACGAAGACTTCAGCAGAAGGTTATCAACGTTTTACGTTTTTTAATAGCCATTAGAAAACCGGTTCGGTTTACCACAAACCGGATCTCCTTAAACCCTTAATTCACTGTTGCAATTAAACCGGCTTCGACAAAACACTGACCCCCAGTCAGCTGACCACCTACTGACCCCCTACTGACCCCTTAACTGACCCCCTTAAAAATCATCGGGAAAAAATACAAAGCGTAGTACAAATCAAGTTCATAAAATAATATGAATAAGAAAGCATAAAATTAGTTAAAATATCAAGGACGATATTCCTACCCATTAAAAAAAATGAAGCGGGGAAAACAACGAAGGAACAAAATAAATTAAAAATGTAACGCAAGCGACACGCTTGCACGATACACAAACCGGAAGTCGTTTTGCAATGTAGTCAGCAGGGACAGTTCCTGGTCTCTCAACTCGCTAATGTCGATAAGGGCAGGGCGACAAATCAGATCCAAACAGGAGCTCTTTGAAATCGTTGAACATGAATGTAACCGTCATGTTCAACGATTTCAAAGATCTCCTGTTTGAATTTGACATTTGTCGCCCTAATCAACAGCGCTGGGTCGAGAGACCAGGAACTACATTGCAAAACGACTTCTGGTTTGTGTATCATATGCGAGCGTGTTGCTCATGTTACCGTGATTCGTAATCGTATTTTGTTCCTTCGTTGTTTTCCTCCCTTCATTTTTTTAATGGGTACGAATATCATCCTTGATGTTTCAACTTATTTTATGCTCGCTTATCTGTGAACAAAACCTGTACTTGTAACGAAAGAAGAAAATTGTCAGACCTTTGCAACACTCGCCCGCCATCTTGGAACTTTCAGGTAACATGATTTTATTTCATGAACTTGATTTGTACTACGCTTTGTATTTTTTGCCGATGATTTTTAAGGGGGTCAGTTAAGTGGTCAGTAAGGGGGTCAGTGTTTTGTCGAAGCCCCAATTAAATTGCTATTTTTTACACTCAGATAATTTGAAATTTTCACAGAGCCAAAGTTTTGCATTGAATATTTATTTTCACTAGTATAGGTTATCACATGATTTTGAGTGTAATTTGGAATGCATAAGCACTAGTACATTTTTCAAAGGCTAGCAAAACTGCACGAGCCCGAAGGGACAAGTGCAATTTGTAGTCAGTAGTTTACAGTTAAATGTAATTGCACGAGAAGAATCTGTATGTGCGGCATAAAATGTTTTTACCTCAGAATAGTTTTTTCACCATTAAATTTGAACAATTTGATAATGAAACAAAGGGAAAATATTGCAGGTAACAATCTGCTGCTGTTCTACACCGTGTATGTCTTACCCGTGCCATGTTTGTGGACGCTGAACAAAAACTCTTCAAGCTTTAATTTATAGATTTGTTTTGTTTTTAACAGGTGGATGAGCTATCTGACAAGGAAAACCGACTACAGGCAACTATTTGTGAGCATCCTGCAGCCATTCAAAATAGGCAGCTGTCAGCAACAAGTGATGAACAGGGAAATGTCAAGATATCTAAAAGGACCATGAGAAAAAGACAGACTGAAACCTTGGAACAGGCACTCAAAATTCATGGTGGGAAAGCGAACAACCACCTACCAGCTGCTGTAGGACTAGTAGAGACACTGTGTACTAAATTCAGTAGGAAACAATTAGTCACAACTGTTTCACGAAAGAGAAAATTCTGTGAAACTGTTTTCCCTCAAATCTATAACACTAAGGGAAAAGACTTTGAAAAGTCACAAGAAAATGTGTTGCGTAGCATTGCAACATATTTTTGTAAGGGAGTGATGGGTAAAGCTAAGTACAGGTCTGTGTATCAATCCGTCTCTATGAAAAAGGGAGTTAAGAAAGGGTCTAAACAACAAAGATTGAAAGTAATGGGTTGTAAAATTCCATCCTTGCTCCCATACAACAAACTGATGGAGCACGTAAAAACCATCGACCTTGGCAAAATAGGTAATGTAAGAGAAGTGTTTTGTGCAGATCTTAAAGAGGAAGAAAAGGTGAATGGCTGTTTCAGATACTTAACAGATTTCCTGCCATCACTTGCCTCTTTTTACTTAACTTTAGAGCAGCAAACAGAGGAGAGGTTGTTGTGGTTTAACACACCTAACACATTTCAGGTTGTTCTTGGGGGGGATGGTGCCCCTTTTGGAAAAGATGAGTCAGCCACTGCTTGGAATGTTAGTTTTCTCAATAGGGGACAACATATCCTAAGCAGTAATGAGAACTTCCTCATTTTTGGAGCTAACTGCTCTGAAAGTTCTGTTCCCGTACAAAGGTATGTGAAGCACCTCTTACAAGAGATGACCACTATCGAGGGCAAAACCTACAGTATTAATGGGAAAGAGATCAACTTTAAGTTTGCAGAGTTTCCTAACGATCTCAAAATGCTTGCATTCCTTGCTGGGGAACTATCTTTAAGTGCCAGATATTTCTCAACCTTTGGAAATGTGAGCACTGCTGACTGCAGTCATGTAAAAGGGACTTTTGGAGCTGGTCCAGGCAATAAATGGAAGCCATGGGCCTACGACAAAAGGGTGGCTGTTGCAAGGGAGGTTGAAAAGCTAAAGAAGCAGGTCAGTAAACAGAAAGTTTCAGAGAAAACAAAGCGAAAAAAAGTAACTGACTTCATTTCCTCGAAAGGTAGTAGACAAGAATTTGTACCATTGGTTGGAAAGTTTCTTGATAGAACACATGTCGAACCGTTGCATCCAAAAAACAATTGTCAGCAATTATTCAAGCTGATCCTATATGAAAGCATTGGAAAGTCAGCACTTGCATCAAACATCACAGACTTTGATGCTGTGCCTTATACATCCCCATTTTACAAATTGGTCGACTGCCTTAAAAAGAAGGTCAAAATGGGTCGTCTTGCCAAGAAAGTGATTAGGTGGTTTAATGAAAACAAAGATCTTGCCCAATTTCAATACAGATTCACTGGTCAAGACTCTCGTTTGTTCCTGCAGAATTTCATGTTTATCATTGATTCTATCAAGCAAGCACATGATTCAGAGAAGCAAACCTTTTCTCTCCATGTGTTTGCCTACATGTCACTACAATTGAGGCAAATTGTCTCCCTGTTTTGTAGAGTTGTCAATGTTTCTCGGGAAAACATTGCAGAGCTTAAACAGTCCTGTACCAATTTCTTCAGATGCAGCAGCTTGTTTAGCACAGTGACCCCAACAACCTGGACTGTGGGACATATCATTCCTGCCCATGCATCTGATGTTTTTCAGAAATACAACTTGGGCTTAAATGCCGTGTCTATGGAGGGCCGAGAAGCCAAGCATATGGCAATTCGAAGGTATAGCCAAAACACCAATCATCATGCAAGGTGGATGCAGATTTTTCAGCATGAATTTGTTCACCTTATCTGGCTCAGAGAAAGGGGCTATGGGGGAGAAGGTATTTCTAGATCTAAGCAAACCTATGTACCACTAAGGGTAACAAATGGGCAATCCTGTTTTTGTGGCTTTGACAAAGGGCCTGAAGAAGAGAAGTGCTGTTATTGTTCACATAACTACAGAGCCCAAATTGAGAAGAGTGTTCAACTAGGGAAGATCACTGTAGACAAGAATCTCTGTTCTGCATAGTAGCTGCAGAAACTAGGATTAGCTTACGTAAGCTAGAGTATACTCTAAGTACTCCAAAGTAAGCAATCAACAGAGAGTTTTAATAACCTACAACTACAACATTTCTCTTTCCAGCCTACAACTTTATTGCACTGTTCAAAATAATTTAAACTTATTTTTTAGATTATGCTGGTTAAAATTTAGTCGTTACAAAGTTTATTGACATGTTCATATATTAGCATTTGAACAGTTGTGTTTAATTTCATTTTCATAGAAGTAACTACCATTTTGTTTGGAAAACATAAATGGGCAACAGTAAGCAACTCACTTTTAACAACAGCCTACAACTGCATAATTTGTATTCAAAATAATTTTGTATTGATTTTTAGACAATACTATTATTTTACTCTTGTTACAAAGTTTGTTGACATGTTATTAAATATCAACATTGAATAAGTTGTATTCAACTCAATTTCAAGCTATTAACTCATTAAAACACTGTTACCAAAAACCAACTAGAATCATGCAGTCTTTCATTGTCTGGTAATATGGAAAATAAGCAATAATGATACTGTAACTTAGCTATGGAGTGGGAAGCCAGACTTGTTCCAAAATCCATAATGGAATGTTATCAAGAGTTGGCCAGCTTTGATCTTGTAAAGGAAAACAAAGTCTTTCTCCAAGTTTACTATAACTTTAGCTCTTCCATTCGACACTTTCCTCTTGAAGTATGACCTGACTGCCCCTTCTGACATTCCTGACAACACAGAGAATCACTAGGTGAAATGCCAAATTTAAGTAGAGTTTAAGCAATACTAAACGGGCATTAAATCTAAAGATCAATTTAATGTAGTTAGGCGACGTAAATATGACTTAAACAAGACTTCATATTTAAGTATTGTTTAAGATGTTCCAAAATGCATGTTAAATTTGTTTCATGATTTAAGCTATGTTTAATAAATGTTTAATGAATATTAAATAACGTGAAAGATTTACCTTTAGTTTAAGAAGACTTAAACACGACATTAAATCTGTTAGAAGATTTAGGCAAATTTAGGTTTACCTTAAATAACATTAAATCAGATTAATGATTAAGTACTCAAAAGTAAGCAATCAACAGAGAGTTTTAATAACCTACAACTACAACATTTCTCTTTCCAGCCTACAACTTTATTGCACTGTTCAAAATAATTTAAACTTATTTTTTAGATTATGTTTAATAAATGTTTAATGAATATTAAATAACGTGAAAGATTTACCTTTAGTTTAAGAAGACTTAAACACGACATTAAATCTGTTAGAAGATTTAGGCAAATTTAGGTTTACCTTAAATAACATTAAATCAGATTAATGATTTAAGGCTATTTTAAGCCACATTTAACGTAACACGAAATCTCTCACAGGATTTTAACTTACTTTAAAACAACATTAAATCAATGTAGAGATTTAGGATCGTTTTAAGTTTAGGTAAACACAACATTAACCCTTTCACTGCTGATTTTTTACCGTTAAGCGGTTTTTTGAGTGCTGTGTTGCCAAACGCAAGTAAACTTTGCTACAAAAACGTTTCTTTACAATTAAGCTAGATTTTAAACCAGACTCTGTTGAAAATTGTAAAATATTTTGTTTTATTGGGGCGCATAGGCTAAATTCACAGAACGCGTGAAGGCTGCGTAAAGGGCAATAAAGATACGTAAAGCACAAAAATGAAGATGGGTGTAACTAGCGGTTATTACTTGTGAAAATAGAGAGCGAAATGAAATTTTTACGTCTCGTCATTCATTCAAGATTTCCCCGCTGTATTTTGTCTGGCATTGCTGTCAATACATCAAGGCTCTTTAACGCCGTTCAGCGAATCTCTACGCACTGTTACTTATGCTTTTTACGATTCTATATCCTTCTTAACGCACGATACATTTTCTAATTGACAGGTTATTGTTTGCAGAAATATAAGGTGATTTACCCGTTGTGTTTTGAATGGCTTTGCTGAATAAGATTTACACCTCTTTTCAGCCCATCACGCATCTTTAAGCACCGTTCTTTTCGCTCTTTATGATTTTTTACCCTTGATTACGCACAAATTTTCCATCAATTTACAGATTATTAATATACAGAGAGAAAATGAAATATCTGTGTCCATGACAACTGTCATAACATTTAATAAAATCATGACGGGAAGTGACTTTTCAGAGAGAAGTTAGCAAACACTCATGCACTGGGCTGTTGATTTGTCAACCTTTCATTTAATCATGTCATTTTATAAGCAATGACTGAAGGAATGTTAATCTCATCATAAGGCAGTTGATGATGGATCTGATAACAGAAAGCGTCGTAGTGTAAACTTCAATTCATCTTTTCACGTAACTTTTCACCCTCCGGCGAAATTAAAACACTGGTTTCTTGCTTAATCTTGTCAAAAAGGAAAATAAAAAAGGGTGAAAAAGAAAAAAAATTGGGTGGAAACTGGAAATAGTTGTCTCCTCAAAGCACAGCTCTAAGGGAACTGGAAACGAGATGAGGCGGCGGATTTGATCAGCGGTTTCTGTGCTGGCGTCACTTTCTGGCGTCCATTTTGAAATGACAAGAAAGTGTGATATTTCTTCCACGTCTTTGAAAGGTAAAAACGAGAATTTGCTCCATTTGTTATCTGGAATAGTGCTATTTTGTAAAATGCTAGTGATATGTGAACCGCTGGTGATCCCATAAAGCTTCGAACCACCTCTATCGCGCACAAATGCAAAATCGTCGTGAATCGTGGATTTAAACTGGAGGGATATTTGAACTTGAACTTGAAGCACGCTTCGATGAGGCTTGTGAAGCTAAGTTTTCTTCTCCTATTCTGGATTGGATCTCTCCATTCACGGAAATACAGAAAACAGAGGTAAGCCGTCTTTCTTTTAGTCTCCATACAGATGACGTGTAGTATATAGTAACTTATAATGTATATTGTTTGCGAACACGTGCACTCAAAGAGGACCGACATTGTAAGTTTTTAGCTAAGAAAAATATTGGAAAATTACATTTTGTAGTTTAGTTTTTGACATCGGATTGCCTTCATCAAATTTAGCTTTGTTGAAGATTTGACTATGAGAAAGGTTTGCAAATAAATATAGGGGCTGATAACATGAGCAAGGAATTATATTTTGAAACTACTAAAAGTGAGGTAGTTTATGTGGGCCCCCTGTGAACAGACTTGCCAGGATCTTGGCAGATCAAGCCATCCCTGTTAACGAGGCCTGGCCTGGTTAGCAGGGCTAAACAGGGTATATGGCAATACCGAAACATCCCCATTAACGTGGAATATTGTGAAAGGTATTTACGCCTGAGTTCAATATTAAAATAAAATCAGTTCAATGGTTTTCTGTTTGGTCCTTGTGGCTCTAAATGGTGCATTTTGTACAGTTTGAGGGGTTTTGCAAATCATTCTACTGTACATAATAAGAGAAAAACAAGGAAGGAACACTGCATTTCAAACTGGCCCAGAAATTCTCATCGCTCAGCTTCTAAACCACAAAGGCAAGCTCAATGGTTAAAGATTCTTCTCGTGCCATTCAATTGTACATTTGTCAAAAACTTGTGACATGAGCTGCTGAGTATGTTTATTAATTTTTAAACTTAAAGGTAAGCATTCTTTGCAATATTCCATGTTGATAGGGACATTTCAATAATATCCAGGGCTATACATTACATTTTGAAACTGCATACTACTGGCCACATAGTTTGTGTGGGAAGCATGTGGACTGTTAAACATACCAAAAGTAAAATTGGGCCAAGCAATTATATGGGAAAATCTCACCCCAGTTTGCCAGGATCCCAGCAATGTGACGCCAGAATCCCAGCTAGCCAGGCTGAAAGTTTTCCATGTAAACTGTGTTTTCTAGGCCAGGGTGACTTGCATCATGTACATGGAATGTACCAGGCTGAACAGTCATCTTGGGCTGAACCAGCCTGGCTAATCATGGGCCATCCCAGCGCATGTAATTGGCCCTAAATATTGAGTTTTCAAAGAAAAGAAATGATATTATTGAAAGTACAGGTGAACCAGATGAGCAAACATCCCTAATTTGCCAAAAAGGTTACCAGTTTCCATGTACTTTTGTGTTTCACCCTTTGCTTGTTTGACCTCCTTTTGTTGCAATCTTATCAGCCCTTACTCAAATATTAAACCAGTAACTTAAATACAACTTAATACATCACCTGGAAACAGCATGCCCTGAGGGCTACTCTTTCAAGAGGAAAAAATGATTGTATATGTTGGACATCTTGCTCCATAATGTCAAGTCACACCCTGCAGAGTCACTCCCTCACAACATTTAACATCAATAAATTGCATGAACATAGATTATGTGTAACTGCTGTTGTGTTTTATTATATGGGCAAGAGTGTTTTAGTGGAAAATAGACCACTCATAAAGTTCATACGAAACTACATCCAGGACTTGAGTGGGGTATTTTCCATATCCTTACTAGTGAGGATATTGATGACGTCATTTCCCACTCTTGCACTGTTGTTTGTGCAAAAACACGTCCATGTAATAAAAAGAAAATTACACGGTGGCTTGAAGGTATAAATTTTATTTTTTCGTGGTAAAAACAATATTCTACTCGCTCGCTGCGCTCGCTTGTAAAATATTGTTTTTACCACTCGAAAATAAAATTCACACCTTTGTGCTGCCATGTAATATCTCAATTTATTATACAGACAAGAGTGTTTTAGTGGAAAATAGACCACTCATAAAGTTCATACGAAACTACATCCGGGACTTGAGTGGTGTATTTTCCATATCCTCACTAGTGAAGATATCGATGACGTCATTTCCCGCTTTAACATCGTTGTTTGTGCAAAAATCCTCTTGTTTATATAATAATAAGAAAGTTACACTGTGGCTTGTATTTTCTCACAGTAAAAAACAATATTCTACTCACTCGCTGCGCTCGCTTGTAAAATATTGTTTTTACCACTCGAAAATAAAATTCATATCTTCGCGCCGCCATGTAATATCTCAATTTATTATATAGACAAGAGTGTTTTCGTGGAAAATAGACCACTCAAAAAGTTCATACGAAATTACATCTGGGACTTGAGTGGGGTATTTTCCATATCCTTACTAGTGAGGATATTGATGACGTCATTTCCCACTCTTGCACTGTTGTTTGTGCAAAAACACGTCCATGTAATAAAAAGAAAATTACACAGTGGCTTGAAGGTATAAATTTTATTTTTTCGTGGTAAAAACAATATTCTACTCACTCGCTGCGCTCGCTTGTAAAATATTGTTTTTACCACTCGAAAATAAAATTCATACCTTCGCGCTGCCATGTAATATCTCAATTTATTATACAGACAAGAGTGTTTTAGTGGAAAATAGACCACTCAAGCAAGCAATTAAAGGGACATGGTCAGTGTTCGTTTTGAAAAAAGTCCACCGTGGACTTTTTTCAAAACGACCCTTCAGAAATCTGCTTCAATCTAATCTCGTTCCCAGATCTCGCGGGTAGACGAGCCGGAAGGCGAGATCTGGTCAAATCCGATTTGTACCACGTGACTGCATGTCAGGAATGTGGCAGGCGAGTCAATTGCGCATGCCCGAGATAATTCTAAGAAAATGGCAATCAAATGAATAACCGATGCTCAACCAAATGAATAACGAATGCTTAACCATTCTCGTCTTTCCTGGAATAATATCTAGCAGAGTATTTTACTAAAGAATAAAGCAGAAGACAATCATGAAAGCTTTAGTTCGGGTAAAAATATTTATTTCATTTAAAAAAATTGTTCATTTGAATTGGCGGTTACATGCAATGACTAGACATGTCTAGATTTTATGCAAATTTGATCGGGTCAAGTAATCGAACGTTAATATTCGTACGGCAGATTCTCTATTGCTAAACATCGTTATTCGTTAGAAATAGCTTTATAATGTTACGAAGAACTAAAAAGAAATCTTCTCGATTTTTGAGGCGGACTGTAAACAACCAAACGTCCCAAAAAAGAATATATTATGATTGCGTGCACGATCTCAAATTTGCATAAAAAACAGACATTGAATTCCCTTGGGGCCGCATCTCACGTTCAAATTTTAGCGCTGTGACAGCCATGTTTTGAAACAGCCAATCAAAAAAATTGAATTTTTTTACTTGACCAGATCTCGCCTTCCGGCTCGTCTACCCGCGAGATCTGGGAACGAGATTAGCTTCAATCTTCTCAGTGTTTCACTAAATGGGAAAATTTAGAAAAAAATAACACTGAGAAGATTGAAGCAGATTTCTGAAGGTTCTTTACGCGTATTTTTGATTTCGGGTTAAGGTGGACTTTTTTCAAAACGTGAAAACTAGTGTCCAGGTCAGCGCAGTCTGAACGCTGACTATGTCCCTTCAATAGATGAAGGTTCTGAAATGAAAGCAATAATGTATGTATAGTCAACTCTCTCTATTTTCAGGGGATTGCCAACCTTATTTTTGGCAGTACTGTATTTCATGTTTGCATGTTGCAAAGCATCCTTTGTTTGGAATTACTAACAACCCAGGCCAAGTCACTTCTTAGAAGAATGGACAGTGAAACCTCGATTTAACGAAGTGCCAAGTGACTGATGAAATTTGCTCGTTATATCGAGGTCCTGTTCCATACATTTTACTGTAACTTTGGACGGGCTTGACAATATCGTTTGTCAAACCGAGGACTTCGTTATATAGAGGTTCGTTAAATCGAGGTTCCACTGTACTGTAGTCACCCTTGCCTTGCATCTGTTTCCCTGACTGATAAGCAATCATACTGACATTGTCACAAATAGATTACAGCTAGAGTGTAAATGATTAAGGCTACCATTTAAACATATACATGTATGATTGTTTGCTAACACTTTGAGAAAATACATGCACACCAAATTTCAACTTTTGTTTCATTATCTTCCTTACAGAAGCGGTTTCGGTTCATCTATAACAAGATGATTGAAAAAAAAGTGACACAAGGTTTCATCGTCAGTGAAGAGTATGTATACACTGTTCTCTTTTTTAACCAGTTTTAACCAGTGTAGAGTAATAAAACCTTGAATGCTCCATGAGAGATTGTCGAATAAGAATTAAGTACTCTTTATTCCACTCCACTTTTTCTGGGAAGGGCCATGAAGTTGAATGCTCATGTTCTTGAATATCATTACAAGGACTTGGCCATTTGAAGCAGCTTTTCAGTGTTCCAAACTACCAAAGCTGCACACTTAGAATAATTGTAACAGGTCTCGACAAAACCCCCATCTGGTCGTCCAGGACAAGTAGATTTTCCTGCCGGACAAGCAACTTTTCATACTCTCTTGCCCGATGGGCAAGGGCCCTGGCAAACCACCAAAAAAAATTGGGTGCCCAGCTCTTAAAAGCTTTCGTAATAGCAAAGTTATACAAGCTGTACATGTATAAAGGCAACAGTTAGTCACCTGTGATATTCCGCCTTTGCTAGAGCACAACTCTGACTGCTATGTAACAAAATATTTTGCTTTTCTGCAGCCCACAGTCAGAGGCAAACCAGGTTGTTTTCACCAAAATAAAGGAAATTTTGAAAAAAGAGCATGGTGGAGAAAACTGCAAATGGACAGACCTACAAATGGAAGGTACAGTTGTATGAATCAAGTTTTTATTCAGAATCAGTTAGTAGAACAATAACATTACAGTCAAAATACTCAGCGCGTGTGACCTAGAATTCTGGAATGAACAGGTAACATTCATTTCAAACAATCAAATTTAATTTGAGTACTGTTAATTTGTTTGGTTAATTTTTGACAGGTTCATGTGTTCATGGTTGGATGATGTACAGTATTCAAATTAAATTTGAATGTTTGAAATGAATGTAATCCATTCACAGTTGAACAAAACTGTTCTGGAATTCTAGGTGGCATGCGCTGAGTAGTTTTACTGTAAAATAACATTACACGCAAGAAGGCCTCAGTGTAACTACAGAAGTAGCTTAAATTTTGGTCTCAAATTATTATTTATGTCTTTGTTTCCTTTTTTTGAGCTGTTGATAATTATTACATGTATGTGAAATTTTTTCAACCTTTGATTAATTCAGTATCCTTTACATACAAATCATCGCCCATATGTACATGTATAAGGTAGTATTAAAAATGCTAGAACAAAACAAGTTATTGTTAAACTTATTGTTAAGGATACGTATTTCTGTCTGTCTATTTTTTAGGATATTTTCTAATTTTTTTTCTAATTCAACAGCTCAGTTCTATCGCCACTTCAAAACAATCAAGGAGCGAGAGCAAAGAATAAGAAAAGGAAAGAATGAGGCGCACAAAGAGAAGTGCAAAAGGAGCAGACGTTTGCTTAATGTAAGGCCCAGTTAATGCTTTCTTCTCTTAGTGCTAATGTGCATAAACTTTACTCACTACACCCACTTTCAGTGTTACATGCATAGCGGTTATTCACATGTATCAACATCTGTCTTTCAACATGCTTAACAAACACCAAAGATATAAATTTGCCAATCGCCGCCCATTACCTTGTCAGCTCATTTGTATGGAGCCAACATCAAAATGTATCGGGTAACTTTGATTGGCTTATTTCAAACAGCAAAGAAAGAATGAAACAAAAACAAGTATAGCTATGCATGTAGTAATAACACTGAAGGCTGGTGTAAAGTGATTTTGGTACTTGTAGAACATGATATTTGCAATGTTGTCATTAGCAACCCTCCAAGTTACATGTAAGACCATTTTTGTTGCCATGGCTACTAAAATTTTGGAGCTAGTGACTAAATTAAACCAAAGTTGCCAGCCTGGCAACCAAAATTGAGAAGCAGGATTTAAGGCATGAGCTTAATTTGGCGTTTTAAAATTTTCACTGGCAACCAAACTTGAGCAGTCGGTTGCCAGATGGCAACTTAAAGGAGAAAAAAACTTGGAGGGTTGATTAGTGTCTTTTCTCCTCTGTAATGGTTCAGCCGATAAGCACAACATCTGAATTCAAGTTGTGTCCCTCATTCATCAACATACTTACCACACATGCATGTTCCTGTACAACTTTGAGATTGTTGTTGAATTCTTATTTTTATTCTACATGTATTTTTTAGAAATTGGAAAGACGTACATCTGCATACCAAATGGTAAAAGAATCTATGACGCCAAGGGAGCGACAATGCACGAGTGAAATTTTGTCTGTGGACTACATGAGTAGCGAGGAATCAGAATATGAAGACCAGGAAGATTTTGTAACAGGCGAAAAGCAAAAGAAGCTGACTCAATATGTAACCAAGCGGCTGCCATGGCAGAGGACTGCTCTTACCAATATTAAAGCCAAGCTTGATCGGATTCATCGAAACAATCTGACACCACATGCAAGGGCCATGGCCAAACCAAGGAATGCTGGCCATGTTTCTGAGCGACCTGCCCCTGCTGGCCCACTGTGGGCTGTAAGAAAAGACACTGTTACCGATTAATTAGCCTCGTTGTGAACATTGTACCACTTTTATCCCTTGCTTTTTTAGTTTTCTATTTAATATTGATGTACAGGTGTTTGTATTTCAACTTTGTATTTGATGCACGAGTATTGTTTTCTTTTTATAAGTTTCGTCAATTAAATTATAAGGCATGCTCAATTTCAAAACACATGTAAATACAGATCAGCAACATTCATTTTTATTAAGGTTAGGTTAGGAAATTGGAATTAATTTATCCAGTTAATAAATGAAACTTGAGAAAAACATAACTCTGTAGTATCTTTGTGTGTGCGTCACATACTAACTGGTGGGATGGTGACTTTTCATTCTGTCTTTCACAGGTGGCAAGGTCAGCCAAAATATTGATGCAACTACCCTTGGAAAGCAAACTTAGAGGGCTGCTCTATCAGATGTTAGCCTGGAACTTGAAATGGAAGTGACATTTCAAAACAATTAAGCTCCTGAGGGACAGAACTTGATAATATACCAGAAGATCAAAAGCCACGAAAAGGCAAAAACCAGCAAATAGATTATACAGAAAGTTTAAAAAAGCAGCATTCTTATAAGCTTTTTCTTTTATTAAACAGCACTTAAATGTGGTTTTAAGACAGATTTACATAAGATTAAACGGGACGTAAACAAATGTTTGGGCTAGATTTAATGTGAACTTAAACTTACATTAAGTTTTAGCCTTAAGGTGGTATAAGCTAGGTTTAAGTCGAAATTAAATCTGGGTTTAAGTGACTTAAACGCCAACTTAAACCAAGTAAACATGAGTTTAAGTCATGATTTATTCAGGTTTAATGCCCCTTAAATTTTCTTTTTCGCCTTGTGAATAATGCAACAACAGCTTCCATCCTTGTGAATGATATCGCATAGCACTTATTGTTTTCAGCGAGGGAAATGTTATCAACATCTTGCAACCGAGAGCGTACAACTCCACTTCGAAACACCAAAAAAATTTCTTTTGGTAAATTTCGAATTATTTCGCATTGATAAGGGCGCCTGATGCTGACTTTTCCTCCCAAACGTAATTTGATCTTGTCCAGCCACAGTCTGGTTTCATCATAAAGGACCGTTCCACAGTTTACAGGAGCATTCAATAAAATCTTTAACGGATCAGTAGGACTTTGAAATACGCGGTAAGATGCTTCAATTTGTCTTCGCACGCATTTCTTAAACATATCCAAATTTACATCACGTAAATCAAGCAAGTCAAATGCCTGAAGACACAATTCAATCTTCTCACTGAGAACGTCTTCTTCGGATTCTCCATTAACTGATTCTTCTTCATCGATTTCTTCCGATTCTTGAGACGACAAGTCATCCATATCAGCTAAAACTGCTTCTCGAACTGCATCTGTCGAAAGATCATTACTCTGGCCTTTGGCCGCCATATTGAAATATGTTTCACTTTGTTGAGCAACCGCTGACATTACGCACCACCGACCCCTGCCACATTTTGAGTCTCCTGTGCCCACCGTGAAAGGCGCTACTGTATTGGTAATGTGTGAAATAATAAAGTGCGAGTGTCCAACACGGCATGACAGCAAGAAATGTTGACGAAAAACCAACACTTCGATCGTTAAATTATTAGTCCCATGCACTTATTTTGCTAGTTTTCACCACTTTTCCTTTTGTTGTGTATCTTTATCAGACGTCTTTTTTAGTCTTTACTAATACAGTGAACAATTTATCAAGTCGGCGGTAAGGCACCGGAAATAATTTCGTTTCACCGAACTGCGAAAATGTTTTTAGTACATCGCACACCGTCAGTTTTAAGATCACTGTATTACTGCAAGTTTACATTTTATAGCTCACTCTTGCGCCAAATGCAAACTTAACGCTTAGTTTCAATAGCCAAAACTATCCAGTACAAAGTTTGTTGGTTGTTAGTTCGGACAAGGAAATCACAATCACTATCCTCTGGCCAGGGACCGGAAACCACTAATTTCCGCAATAACTTCGGCCCCGTGTATAATATCTTTTGCGTCGGTCTTCATGTTCCATTCGAACGATTGATACCGGTGCTGAGTCATGGAAAACTTCCCGATGAAATTCTGCTGAGGATCTTTTCTTTTATCCATTTTACTAAGTGGATTATTTTGCGTACAGTTTCCTGGAGGTGGAGTAGTCTCCTTCACGATCACTCTTTGCTGAAAGATATATCCATAACAAAGTCGCACTGCGAAGATCGTCAGCTGTCAACTTTATTTGCCGCTGGAAAAACACTCACCGCAGTAGACTTCTTCAATAGTTGTTTATTGGATGGTTCATGCATATTACAAGCGGGACTGAACAGGCTGAGACACCTCAATCTGTCAGGGACAAGTGTCAGTGACAAAATATTATCAAGCATCCTACAAATTAGCAGCGAGCTAGTGGAACTCAACTTAATCGGAACTCGAATCAGTGAGTCGTGCCTTCCAGATATCATTGGCCTTAAGAAACTTAAGTATATTTCTTTTCCACCTGAGGATGTCTGCGGGTTCGGCAAGAAAGGCGTACTGATGGTTGTAAAGAACTGTCTGTCCTTGAGAACGCTGGATTGCCAAGAGGGTTACTTTTTTGTCCAGGAAGAGATCACAGAGATTGTCAGCAACAACAGCCAACTCACCGGCCTAATTATCCCTTACGCCTTTGTGGATGATAACACTGTCATGTATATCATTGAAAGCTTAAACAACTTAAGACATATTTGTGTTTGTGAGACATCCGTTTCACAAGCGTGTGTGGATAGAATGCAAAGAAGAAAGCCCTGTTTAGATATTTGCTGGAACGTAAATCATACACCTTGACAGGAAACATTTTAACAGCAGACATTGTAAAGAACTAAGAAAATCAAAATTAGAGTAAGTTTTGTTATCGATTTTAAGAATTGCTTTGTTGATGTTTTTGGCCACAAATGGTCTTGGCTAGATTGTATCCCGTTTTAAACCCAGGCCAAACACAGTGAGGAAATATTAAGAAGTACATGCGTCCTGTAAAATCCGCGAGACATATATGTACAGTTTGCGATAGAAACACAGTTACCAGCATTTATCTTTGTCTCATCAACTGGCGGAAAGTTTTTGTTTTACAGATAACTGACTCATGAAAATAGAAAACGCAACTGCATGTTTCCCAGCACTTTTGATTCGAAATTTTCTGCTGCGATTTCTTTAACTTTTCAGCAAACTATTTCGTCATCTCTTCGAAGTTGCTGTATAACACAATCACAATACAACTTACCTATTTTACGCCAAGGTTGTCTGATTAAGTAGGCACCCCAATATGTTACCTTAAAAATTTTTATTTACATACATAACAGAAAACTAATGTTTCTACACAAGTGAGTTTTTAGTGATCAAAATGTTTTGTCGCACACTTCAGTGCTTATGTCGCTCTTTAGATCTCGCAACTGTAACGTGTACAATAATTATCTTCAAAGAAATAAATAAATGTTTAGAATTTCTGGGATTCAACGACGTCAAAAAAAGTTGTTCAGTCTTTGTTAGATAATTTCTTGCTGGGTATATTTTTGTATTTTTGTGTCTCTCTCAAAGTACAAAATCAAGCAGGCGTTCCTAAATAAAGAAGCAAGGGACTGGTGCGAGTTTTCGCCGTCCAGCCGACGAGAGCGATGTTTACAGTACATACGCGAAAAGATCTGTTCGTATTTTATTAATCTGAAATTCATCATCAAGAAATTCATGAATTTGATGTACAACCCAAGTTTTATCGGCTTTCTTCAACACATGCCAGATCTATGGATGCTTCTCTTGTATCCTGCACTTTCGCGGTCGTCATCAGTGTCGCGTCGTTCGGTCGTGCTTCATTTAAGAACTGGTAATATCCACAAAATTTAAAGTTTTAAGCCTTCAGAATTCCAAATGTAAGTACCCCCCCATGCCTTCAGAATTCCAAATGTAAGTACCCCCCATGCCTTCAGAATTCCAGTTCAAAGAACCCCCCCTTGCCCTCGGAATTCCAATAAGCCATCCGTCGTGGTGTATGGATATTTTCTGGAATTGCCCATTGACCCCTTTCGTTAGATAACTTTGTAGGCAAAATTTACGTACTTTGGAATCACCACCTGCACCTAGTCCCACAACTTGCATTCCATTTTCAGCCCCCATTCGTTTGGCTGTGGAGAACTATTCATTCACAGTTTCGTAGTTCTCCCCTTTTAATACTGGACGCAAAGCGATATGTAAAAGGGCTCTGACTGTTGTAAAGGTGACAGAATAAGTGCATTAACTTGATTTGCTTTGGTAAAGGATTTATCTGAGACTATGTTGATAATGTCTTCGGCAGATCTAACGTTGACTTCTCCCTCTTTTGCGAGTCCATAAACACTATTACCGCGCACCCTTAAAGTTGGTACACCTTAAAGTTGGTACAACAGGCGTGGCATCAACAGCGATTAAAAATGGCCCCTTCACACCAGCACTGTCAAAAAATTCTTTATGATGATTCTTTAGGATGATGATTGTAACTGACTCGGAATCATACAACCTAAGCGTGCCGTTTTGTAAATAGTGTTTGCTCCAGGTCCACCTATTGACATTCACATTTGAGACGCTAAACGCGGACCTCAATAGTCTAGAATTAGAGCAAAAAGGGACTTTGTGGCTTCTGACCAGCGGCTACCACCAGCCCTGCCAGTGTCGTGCACTAAATCTTTAATTTAAAACGCAACGCATTTGTCTGTATCACCTGCTTCATTTCGCCGCTGGACAAGCTCCGCAAACTTTTCCACACAGGGTGGAAGGTGTGCATGTTGAGGGATTTCACCTTTTTCCGCATGTAACATAGTGTGCACTGTTTCCTTTGTCGCTAAATAGGTACATAAAGATTCTGTGATTTGAAATAATGTTTTTTGCGATTTGGAATTTATACCTATAGACGTGTAAATCTTGTGTTTTAGTTCTGAAAGTATTTCGCATTTTCGATCATTCCATTTCATGTCTACGATTGCCCCAGCCAAATGTCCAGTGTTTGATTTTCGTGTACTTAGTGCAGCAGTTGGAAATGATTCCACTGCTTTTACTTCGTTTGACTTTCTGTATTCTCTCGATTCCTCATGAGCTTGAAATACTGCAGTGTCGTCTTTGTTTTTTCTTTCATAATTGTGTTTGAATTCATAGTTCATTGAAGCGACTGAATGGGCAATGGATGTACCAAGATGTGCTTGGAATTCCTGTTGCCGTTTCTTCATTTCCTTAAAATAACAAGTTAAAAATATTGAGGTTCTACAATATATACTAAAATTGCAGCCAGGGTTCCTGATTTCATGAAAAATACATGAAATGTTTGACAGGGGGCGGATCAAGGTTTCATAAGAGAGGGGGGGGGGATTCACGATAAGAAAATACATTTATTCCCATTAATTTAATTTAGCTTTTAACAACGTCAGAAATTAGACCTGCTAATGTGTTTTTACAGATTTCGGCCATTTTAATGTACCTATGCCCTAATACACCTGTGACAGTGAAGAATACATCGTTCTCATTGCGACGTACTTATCCCCCTTCCTCCAGCCACCCTACCTACACCCTTGTTACGAGATTATGAAAAAAACTATAAACCTTGAGAATTTGATCTCTTTCGTACAGTTTTTCAGCTAGACTTGTATCATCTTGAGCTGGCTTAGGAGGTCTAACGCAAGCGTCCTTTGCTTTCACACCCGTGGTAGATGTCTCTTGCTGTTGTTGAGAGGAGCACCCTTTGCTCACAAAAAATCTTGACAATGCTCCTTTTCCTATCATAGAAATATACACAAGGTGAATAAACCTGATTTGGTGCATACTTCATACCTGTAATCTACTCCTTTAGCGTTGGGGAAATTTTCTTCTTTTTTTCTTCAAGGGAGGATAGGGGTCTGGGGAGAGCACTTTTTGACATTTGCCATATGCCCGTTTTCGTTTGACAACCGATTCCAGTTAAAGTTTAAATCCACAGCGAGTCACGGGAGGTGTGATCAGTTATGGCTACCACGAACACTGAAGAGGTTATTGACATCAAAGTCACTGTAAGAAATAAAGAAAGATTTCTTGAAAATTTGGGAAATGACGATTCTGTTATAAATTTCGAAGTTATGCCGAAGGCCGTCACTATGGACCCGGGTATGGAGGATTCTAAGGATCTAGATCAGCCTCAACAGAGCGACAGTCCGAAAGAGATTGCTGCACAAATGAAAATGAGGCTATCTTCCAAAAATCTTTCTCAATCAGATCTCGCAAAGTACTTAGGAAGAGCCAAGTCCACCATATCAGACCTTCTTAACACTTCCCAAAAAGTCATGCCGGCAGGACATGGAAAAACACCCTGGCTTTCAATGAAACAACTCCTCGAAGACAAAGATAAACAGCGGGCGCTGATTGCATCCAATTCCCAAGGAAAGAGAAAAAGAGGTGAGTAATGATAGGAGTTGGGCCAACAAAAAGCAATAAGCCGGAATTGTGTACCGAGTTTAACTGATTTTGGTATTCCTACAGACTCTAATTTGCAAAACTTTATAACGTTTCTCGACAGGCGTGGATGGTTCACAGGCGACAAAGCCATCAAAGGAAGCCTGGGAGGAAGCAAGCAAACCCGTGGAGAATTTGAGGACTGGAAAGTTCAGGGGTTGGATAGCTTATTCGAGAAAACGGGAGGAACTTTGAAGCGTGAATCGCCCAAAAATGCGGCTACCTTGTTTAAACGTTCAGAGAAACAGGTATGATAATTTAGTTTTTACTTACCAAATTTTTTTAAAGATACCACTTGGTAATCCTCATTTAATTTCCAAGCCATCTCATCCAGTGTGTAGGAGTTTCTGAGTGCCTTCTGATGAGGTATTTTCCTTGGCTTCGCTCACTTATTTTAATTCTTTTCTCGCATTTAACACACTCAAAGATAGTCATCACACGAGCTGCGTTTAAGATCGCCGTGAAATCCTTTGGCCTCCAACTGGTCGGTAATTTCTCGCACTGGGGAAGTTGGTGCACAAGCAAATCCCTTCATTGCCACAATAGTAGCAAAGAAATATATTATCATGTTGATACGCATTTCGTAAGAGTTTCCATAAGAGCATTGGCTTATTCCTTACTTCATGCCACAAGGATTATAGTCAGTATTACAGTAGCGCAATGGTGTTCCGGAAATTAATTTTCCATCATTTTGAATTTCTGCAGGTAACCACATGGTTCCAAAACCACCGTGCCAGGAGAAGGTTAGGCAGATACACTCCAGGACAGTTTTTCAAAGAACGAAAAAATGAGCATGGTTCAGAAAAAGATCACTAACACAGATAAGAAATGCAAATTAAGTGCCTGTTGCTGTTTTTGTCGTCAATCTTTCTCTATTTTAAAAAAGTTCCAAATGACCATGGTGGTACAAAAATCGGGCTGCTAAAGACCAACTACGTCAGTTCAAATTACTGTAATTTCCTGTCGGCTTCAGTGATTGTTTCGGGTGTAGATATCTGTCACGTAGATCTCCGCTCGGCCGCAGAACTATAAGCACGTTTCAAGGAGAAAATTCTCAAGTTTGATGAAACAGTGCTTGGTTTCTGGATAACCGGGCGCATGAGCTTAAGAACTATTTCCGTATGTATGTGTAATACGTTTCGACCAATTAATTTAGTACTAGTACTTGCAGGATTACAGAAATTCCTGGCCATGCTGGGCTGTATAAAATTTCAACCGCATTTAAGAAACTATAAGAAACATATGAGGTCAGATGACACGTGCGAGAAGTTTGGTCAGAAGCCGGTCAGAAGGTCAGAAGATGTCAGGAATCCAACTTGTTTGCGTTGAAATTCAGTGTGTTGCCAAAGGTTATCAAGAATGTCCTTTAGTTGTGCATGAAGGTGAAGAGTTTGTAGCACAAAGAAAACATGGGACAAGAGGAAAAGCATTTAAAGTAACGAATGCACGTGGCCAACTGGGACATCTTGAGCGCATGCTCGTTGCACCACTCTGGCCACTAAGAGAGGAGATAAAATGGTAAGTAGTTTTTTAATTGAAAGTTTGAAAGGAGACCTATTTAGTCGAAAAAATTGTTTCCCTGAAGAGGTCAAGCGAATTCTGCAATAGATCTCCCACTAAATACACCATAACTCTCGCTTACAGTGTGGTTACTGGACAGCCATTTGACGATCCCAGGGGTCATTGGCACGCTGGCGGGGGAATAAATGTTCCTTTGAAGATCCGACTGCAAATGACAAGGATGAAAGCCAAGCAGTTAACAAGAAGTTTAAATCAAATTGGAATACAAAACACGTTACAAGAAACCGAAGAAACTGAAGAAATGAGCAACTAAGGGATTGCAGCCGGAGGGATGACTTGTGAACTTTGTTTACACTGGGATTTACGGTAATAAAATTGACAAAAGCAATTTCCTTTTGGTTTGGAGTTTACTTATTCGTTATTCTGGGAATTCCGCGCTTGTGACTCTTTTCACACTGCATACCCCCATTTCAGTCGAACGCAATCCAACCGTGAGTCCACAGTCGACCGTCGTTTTTTTTCAATCATTATCCAGACACAATTCGAACGCAATCGAACCTAATCGAACTCAATCGAACTTGCTCAAATTTTTTGTGAGAGTTCGATTGTGTTCGATTACCGAACTCAATTGAACCCAACCAGTGAATGGAGACACAAACCCTAGTGGATGTACGACTCAAAAAACTTCTCTTTGTCAAGCAAAAGTCATCTGGTGGAGGATGCACTACAAAGGTGAACTGATCCGAGCTTGATTCCCAGGAAATTCCTAATGTTTTTATGACTGGCATCACTTGTGCTTCAAGATCCAGACTGTTGACACAGTGATCCTTCGGTATAACTTTAAGGACTTCTTCACCGTTTGAAAACCATTCCTTTGGAGTCACACCAGCTCTTTTCCAAAGCGTAGTCAGATCATGGTGCAGCTAATTGACGGCTTCTTCAATTGTTTCCACAGAATCTAAGCTGTCATCCATGTAAGTACTTTCGCAAACTGTTTCAGCTGCTCTAGGTAACTCACAGGAGTTTATCTTGGCGTTGTGTTGAGCCACTAATTGAGCAAGGTAAGGTGATGCGCGGACTCCGAACACAACTCGTGTGAACTTGTACACTTTGGGTGGAACATCCTTATTCATGTCTCGCCACAGGAATCTATGAACCAATCGATCAGCTGGCTGTAAGTGCACTTGCAGATACATCTCTGTAATGTCGCATGCTAGAGCTATTGGCGATCGTCTAAACCTGGTAAGGACGCTGACGAGATCATTTTGCAATTTTGGTCCTTGGTGGAGAACATCATTTAGAGACACACCTTTATACTTGGCAGATGCGTTGAACACAGGTCTCACCTTGCTTGTACTCTTGTCTTGCCTGACAACAGGAAAGTGGGAAAGGTACCAGACTTTATCTACTTGTTCGTCTTCCTTCTGAACTTCACGAATACACCCCTTTTGCTTGTAACTGTTGATCACCCCTTGATAAGCTGTTGCTATTTCAGGCTGTTTTGCCAATTTCCGCTCCGTGCTCTCCAAACGAGTTAACGCCATAGTATAGTTATTCTCGAGTGATGGGGCGACAGATTTCCATGGCAGTCCTACCATATATCTGAAGTTTGTTTGAGACTGGCCAGAACGGTTTGTTCAGCTTCAACATCTTGAGGACGGACGAGTGCACACGACTGGGGTTCTTCAATTTCCCAAATCTGTTTAATCAAGGAATCTCCCCCTACTGCCCAAAATAAATATAAAAAAGAGTATCCAAATCTCTCCGTCGATTGGAAGAAAATCTATTCTCTAGCGTTAAGCGTTACTTTGGATACAAAGTTAAGAACTTTTCAGTACAAATTGCTAAACCATATTGTGTATACAAATGATAGACTTTATAAATTTAAGATTGTAGACTCACCATTATGTGCTTTCTGTAACTCTGAAAATGAATCCCTCAAGCATTTATTGTTTCTTTGCAAAGCAAGCGAGGTATTCTGGAAAGAGGTATTGTCGTGGTTGGCCATCCATAAGAATGAACTTTTAAAGTGCCTATGAAGTGAAAATTGTTTTTGTTTAGTTATAATATTTACCATTCGAAATACGGGATTCCAAAGTTTGAAACATCTAGCTTTAAAACTAACGATTTTACAAGCGCTCAAAGTTTGCAATTTTTCCCTCAAAAATGGTCGTTTGAATCGCGCGGTCAAAATACCACGTGACTATAAGCTCTGACGTCATTTGGGTGCCTCAGTCAGATCTTACTATGGCGGACGTAAAGAAATCAAAGAGAAAACCGCGTGGGCGTTATTGCGTTGCTGGTGCCCCTAACCAGCAAAGTTGTCAAAATACTACGTTTACACCTGGTATAAGAATGTATGGCTTCCCTTCTGATACGGCTGTGAGGGCTAAATGGGTCCAGTTTGTCCGTAGACACAGACACGATTTCAAAGATCCTTCCTCGAAATATACATCGCTCTGTTCAGCACACTTTGAAGACTCGTGCTATGTGCGAAGCCCATCGATTCTTAGCAGCATGGAAGCTCAGGGTCTGAAGATGAAAGCGTTCCTTAAGAAGGATGCTGTACCAACGAGAGATTCTGTAGTTCCCCCTGTTCCACAAGAATTGAGTGCGCGAAGAAAACGACAGGTACGTCAGATTTTTGCATATTTCATGTGTTTGTAAAACCTGTTGGAAATTATTGAAATTACCCGCGTTCGTTAGCTAGATCAAACCTTTACTACATCGTTTTGTTTCTGCTTTGCTAATGTCTCTGTTTCATTTCAAGGTCTAATTGTGGCTCTGTCATTGTTTGAGAATACTCTGAATGTTTTGGTTGCTTCTCATTCCATTTCTTCCTCAATCCATTCGTTCTCAGGCAGTAGAATCAACGAGCTTTAGATGTGTTATCATACGCGCACCGAGTTTTCATCATTGCATAGTTCACATTGGCACTTGAAGGACAAAGTGGAAGTCATAAGATATACGTGACCTTAACACAAAAAGAAAATATTGAGAGATACATGCTGTAAGATACTTTACTTTCGGACCATTGCCAAAAGAAAGTTCGATCCTTTATGATGTAAATATTGACATGCCCAGCAAGTCGGGTTTGTCTACGAAATTTCGCAACTTAAAGTTGGGTATTACAGCGTAAAAGTTAACGATAAACAAAACTATATACCAACCACGAGTTAACCGGAACTTCTCTTTCGTATCTCGCTTCCAGCGCCGCTGGTGTAAGGCCGTCTTCATCAGCTTCATCGACTTCATTTTCTTCTGTATTTTCACCAGCGTCCTCGGCTAGAGGTTCGTCTTGGTAAGGCCTAATTTGGCTGTAAATTACCTCGACGTCTTCTTCCTCTCCCTCACCGGTTTCATCGTCTTCGGGGCTGCTAGATATTTCCGAAATGTCGCTCATTTCTGTATCGCTCGACATCTTTTCATACTGAAAACACTCCTTGATTACTAGAAACTTTGAATGCGTAAACAAATGCGAGGCACCCAAGTGACGTCACGGCCCGGTATTTTTGGATTAAACTCGACCCAATCCCCTGACCATTTTTTAGGGGAAAATTACAAACTTTGAGCGCTTGTAAAATCGTTAGTTTTAAAGCTAGACGTTTGAAATTTTGGAATTATGTTTTTCGAAAGGTAAATATTATAACTAAACAAAAACAATTTTCACTTCATAGGCACTTTAAATGTTTCTCTCACTGATGTTTTGTTTGGTAAATTCGATATTGATAAAGACTTTATGGTAGTTAACCATGTTCTTCTTCTTGGAAAATATTTTATTTATAGGTGTAAGCTTGATAATATTAAACCTTCTTTGGCAGTTTTTAAGGCTAAATTAAAAGCTACTTTAAATTTAGAATTTTACATTGCCAGGAAAAAAGGCACTCGCTCAACACTTACTCAACATTACAGAAAGTGGAATATTTTTATTCCTGTGTTAATTTAGATAATTTCCCTTTCCATTCTAACATTTTAATAACCCAACAAATATATATTGTTTTTTTTTAAGGTCACTCTTTTTTCGAAACCTGTTTTTTTTAACCTTTTGTTTAGAAAGCTGGTGTTTGCATTGTTATGTTTCCGTTTTCTTTCCGCTCTCCATAGCATAATATACTTGTATTTGTTACTACTGCAACGTGCATATGTTTGTAGTAAGTAATGTTAGGCTTGTTAGTATTTACTTTTATTGTAGTAGTAGTAGTGTAAGTACCGTCCGGACTGTAAGTAATGTTTAAATTGTATTGTTGTAATTGTATTGTATTGTTGTATTGTTTTGCTGTAATGGCAAGAAATAAAAATTTGCCAAAAAAAAAAAAGGAATCTCGCTGTCTTTCCTCAGTAATCAAGAATGACATGTGATTGACTTCACTCCCAGAGTTTTGCTGAAAGGAACCAATACTTGTCCACCCAAGAGGCGTCAACCTTGCAATGGGTTCTCCGGGTTTGCCTCGGACTTCCTTTAATGAACAGTGTAAGTCAGACAAGTCTAACCCAATCAACATGTCAATGGTGGGACGTTTACCCAGTGATGGAAAATTTATTCCGTTCAAATGGGACCACTTGTTCTTTTCATGTGACCAGTTGATGGCTCGCATGTTTCCTGTAATGCATTTCGTTGTCTGCGCTGCAACTGTTTTTCTCACTTGACCATCGCAGCTTTCTAGATCAAATTGAACTGATCGGCTTCTAAGGCTGGTGGTAGCATCATTCAAAAGTCGGACAGACAATGATACTGGTTCGCCTTCCAACCCCAACCAATCTGCAACATCTTCATTGATGTAAGATTTCGTGCTTCCGTCATCCAACAAAGCATTGATACGCATTGACTTGTTTCCATTCTTTACGATAACTGGGATAGTCCTCAGTGGAAGGTACTCTGTGCTCTTGGAGAGAGAAGTTACAAATGTTCCTGATCCAGGCTCCCCTTCCATGCACCTTTTGGAGGGACTGTCACTGTCAACTGTTTCTGCTTTTGGTATTCCCACAGGGTTACGATCTAGTGAGACTCCTGAAGGTACCCTTTCTTGTACCCCACTGTGCAGCATGCGATGATGGTTGGAACGACACCCGTCAATAGAACAACATCTGGTTCTCCTACATGTTTTACTTCTATGGGAGCTTGATAAGCAGCAGAAGCAAACACATAATTCCCTTGCCTTATCCCCCCTTTTCTCTACGGGTAGGGCTTTGAAGTGGCTACACTGCCACAGTCCATGCTCCTTTGAGCAAAGTTTACACTTTTCACGAACATTCTTCTTCTCAACTGATACTTGGGTGACCGCCAATGTGGTAAGACCTTTCGTCTTCTGTTGTGTTAAACCTTTTACAGTCTCTAATGCAACCATCCAGCTTTCAGTTTCATCATTCACAAAGGCATGAAGGTTTCTAACATTGCCTTCTAAATGTCTGTCTCTCAACCAGTCCTGGTACTTCACTATCAACTGCTCATTTAGCTTTTGGAGAAGTGATACATATAATGAGCCTGCACCGAACTCACCTTCTCGTCCAGCGTCACATAACTTAACAATGAGTGTGTCCAGTAACTCCGCAAAGCGTTCAAGATCATTAGCATTTCCCTCACGTACTCCACGAAACTTTTCTAGTTCTTCCAGTCTCATTGTGAGTTCCTGTCTTTTTCCTCCATATTTTCGCACTAGTCTTGCTATGGCTATGTCATATGCAGCACAGGAGTAATCCAAATTCTGAATAGTACGCAATGCTTCTCCTTCAAGACAGCTGTACAACCTCAGTAGTTTTTGTTCTGGAGGCACCTTCTTGTGTCTCCCAACGATCTGGTGGAACCCTGCATACCATGATTCAAATGATCGTTTGTCTCCCCTGAACTTTGGTATTGGCAGCCTCGTTAGGCCTTTGAAAGGATCCTCATGATTCTCTGTTGAACCTGTCTGAGGGGGAACTTGTCCAGCATTGCTTAATTCACGTGCTGCTGTTAGAGAATCTTTCGCATTATCAACAGGTGATGTCTTTGGAGTTGAGCTCTTTAAGACGTTAAAGGTTCTTTCTCTGCTAAAACTTGATTGTGCTTTTTTGCCAACATCTGGAATCATCCATTCAGGTTGTCTAGTCAAAGGTTCTGTTTCACTCATCTGGATAGGTAGCTCACGGGAACGATTTTTGGGGGTTGCTAGCTTGCTGTAAATATCCCTCTGTTGTCATCCAATTTCAGCCAAGGAGTTCTCCAACTGTGAAATCAATTTATCAATCTGTTGAATTTCTGCTCCGCCAGGCTTCTTTTCTTGTGAGATCTTTGTTTGATCTCCCTCTTGGTGTGTGTGTATAGTTACTTCCTGTTTTCGAAGGAAGTCCTCGTATTCACTAACCAATTTGGATGTCTCGTCAACAACTCCATATACTTGATTATATTCCGCTTGTAGTCTTGCTTGTTTGTCGATTTCCTTATACACCTCCCACTCTTACGTTAGATCATTGCAGACATCCTGAAATTTTAGGAAGAGATCCAGCATTTCCTTATGTAACAGCTTTACTACCTTTTCTTCTAAGACCTTACCCTCAATTCCATTGACGAGCTTGTCTCTTGTGTCATAAATGGCGTTTCATAACTTACTCTTTTGATTCCTTAATCCACTCATCTCCAGGAACCTCGCTCTGCTACCAATGTTTCGTAGGGTTCTATTTGAACGGGTGGAAGCGTGATCTTTACAACGAGCTTCAACGTTACAACTTGACCAATGTCACTGAACTTGACCTTCTTGAACAAATAAATCTCTCTGTAAACTTCTTAGCCGGGAACTACTACAACTCTTGAACTGAACTAACTGGTAACTGATCACAAAAGACGATTGAACAATTAAAAAACAATTACAATCTGCTAAAACTATCCTGCTTATATAGGTTTTGAGCTGTGATCTAAAACTTTCTTTCAAGCTATTTTTAGTACATTATGTATTTGCTATTTAAAGCATTGCTGATTCATGTTATTCTAGAACTTTCTAGTAATTGGCAGTTCAGGAACATCTAGAATCGTCCACAGAGAACATTCTGGAAATATCCTACACTGCATGAGAACATTCCAGTCCATTTTCTCTTCAGAACAATGTCCTTCCTTTAATAGATGTAATGTATTCATACATTTGATTTACTTTAACATACTTCAATTACTGGGATGGGCCTGTGGTCTTGTATGGAAGTTTTTTTTTATTATGGCTTATTATACTTGTGATTATAACAACAAATCACGTATAGCTGACGTGAACAACGAAAGTCTAAACTCACTTTTGTGATATCATTTCTTGTGGATATGAAGATGGGGTTGAATACTTCAGTACTACGGTGGCCCTCTTTGTAGTAACTTGCGGTCGCGGACATTCGTTTTGTACTTGTCAACATCTACGCTCCGAATGACGTTAAGCAACAAGTCGCCTTTTTCAAAGAGCTTCAAGGACACCTCCAAGAATTTTCTGAAGAAACAATGATAATGGGTGGTGATTTTAATTGCACAATGTCGGATAAAGACAAAAAAGGTGGTAATCCAAGCAACCGAAAACACGAGGTAGTTGAAGAAATCAACAAACTATGCAATCTTTACGACATTTGGCGGTCTCTAAACCCAGAAGCAGAGGAATATACGTGGAGAAATAAATCATTTAAAATTCAATGCCGCCTTGACTTTTTCCTCATTTCTAAAAAACTAAATGCTCTAACCGAAAATTGTAAAATTATATACGCACCCGAAACAGATCATTCTGCAACACTGATACACGTAAAATCCAATGAGCTGAGACATAAAAAAGGTCCCGGCTTCTGGAAATTTAACCAATCGCTTCTTAAAGATGAAATCTATGTCTCTAGATTGCGTGCTGAAATTCCCAACTTCAGAAAAAAATATAACAACGTCGAAGACTTAACACTCAAATGGGATTTAATTAAGATGGAAATAAGAGGTTTTACGATTAAATACTCTAAAAATAAAGCAAGGAAAAGAAAATCGGCAGAAATTCACGTCCAAAACCAAATCAACGAACTCTACAAAAAGGCTGAAAAACAACCAAATAACAAACAAATCATTAACGAGATCTATCATGCTAGATCCCGCTTAAAAATTATCATGCAGCATAAGACAAATGGTACGATTCTTAGAAGCAAAGTCAGGTGGCATGAGCACGGGGAACGAAATACGAGATATTTCTATGGCTTAAAAAAACGAAATTATGAAAAAAAGACAACCACAAAATTGAAACTCTCAGATGGCAGTTTCACCAACGACCAATCCAAAATTCTACAGGAGCAAATGCGCTTTTATAAAACCCTCTATACATCAAATAAGCAAAGATCTTCGACTTTAAGCGATCCTCTCTGCAATTTCAAAGAAAACATCATTCCGTTAGAAAATGGCGACATGTTATCGTGCGAAGGAAAAGTGACACAAGAGGAATGCTTAAAAGCGTTAAACGAGTTCAAAAATGAAGAATCGCCAGGTACAGATGAGCTACAAGCAGAATTCTACAAACACTTCTGGGAAGAACTGCACACTGATATGTTACAATGTTTTGATTACGCCTATGATAGCGGTAAACTATCCATATCTCAAAGACGGGGAATTATAACACTCATCCCGAAACCGAACAAAGATACTTCTGTACTCGATAACCTCAGACCAGTATCGCTTCTAAATACTGATTATAAAATATTAACGAAAGTCATCGCAAAACGGTTAGAAAAAGTACTTCCAAGAATAATTAATCCCAATCAGACCGGCTACATCAGAAACCGGTACATTGGTGAAAATGTTCGTTTAATTTCCGACATCATGAACTACACAGAAGAAAACAACATTCCTGGAATCGCCCTACTTATAGACTTCAGAAAAGCCTTCGATACCATTGAAAGGGACTTTATTAACAACTGCCTTGAACAATTCAATTTCGGGCCGAACATCAAAAACTGGGTTAAAATTTTATACAACGTTTCCAGCTGCGTTCTTAACATTAATGGATCGGAATTCTTTCCAGTAGAACGACGTGTTAGACAAGGTTGTCCGTTGTCTGGACTATTGTTCATAATTGGCATAGAAATACTCGGAAGAGCAATTAAAAACGATACCGGCATAAAAGGCATTAAGGTAGGTGAGAAAGAAATTAAAGTCTCCCTATACGCAGATGATACCACTGTTTTTGTTCGGGATCTAGATTCTGTTGACCACTTGCTAACTCTACTTGATAAGTTCAAAAACCTCTCCAGTCTAGAAATTAACACAACAAAGTCGGAGGGAATGTGGCTTGGTCGATGGAAAAATAAAACCGAAACTCCCTTTGGCTTTCGTTGGCCGCGGGACCCAATAAAAGCTCTTGGTATCTTCTTTTTGTATGACACAAATAAGACCAACGAGTTAAACTTCGCAGAGAAAATCCGAAACTTAGAAAATACGCTTAATAGTTGGAAGAGAAGAAACTTGACACTGTACGGAAAAATAAACATTGTTAAAACTTTCGGGCTTTCAAAATGGGCGATTCCAGAAAATATCCGTACCATACCACGGACGGCTTTTCGGAATTCCGAGGGCAAGGGGGGGTTCTTAGAACTGGAAATCCGAAGGGATGGGGGGATACTTACGAGTGGAATTCTGAAGGCATGGGGGGGTTTAGATCTGGGATTTACACAGGAGACAGACAAGAATATATTCCTTGAAAGTGCTTTTTTACGGACGTTGCAAATCAGTTTGTAAATAGAGCACGAACTGGTGACATTGCAGACGACCGCGCAGCGGAAGCAGAATACAAGTCAAGCATCGATCGACAGGCATGTGTTCGTTTTCATTAGGAAAACCAACAAAATATAGGTTGTATTTTAAGCTCCAGAGGCCTTACCTTGATTAATTTCTTGTCTGATCGATTAATAAAATATGAAAAATCTATGTTTCTTAACGCTTGTACATTTCTTGTACTCCCGTTGTATGAACGTCGAAAACTCGCGCCAGTCCCTTTGTAAGGGGCGCCTGCGACAGCGCCTGTCGGATTTTGCACTTCGCGCCAAGAGATTGGGAGTGACTGCTGACCCCGATGGCTCAAATTCAAGATGGCGGAAACAAAATATACTCGATCGTAATATCTTCCGCGAGGACACACGTTCATCACACGATATTCTTATTTTAATGTTCTTTACCAGTTTGGGGCAATGTAAAGTTAACTAAGGTTGAGTCTGTTGAACAGCGGTAAGGAGAAAACGTTTAATTTTTTTAAAAATTTTCATTCCAGAACTTTCAGAGTCAGGACGACTCCCTCTATAACCAGTTGTACTTGTACGGAACAGAAGTAGAGTAATTAGAAATATTTTTCCGTAAAATAACCGAAATTGGGCAAATTAGTGGCCTTAAGGGTCTGACGAGAAAATGGAAAATCCGAACGGGAGGGGGGGTTTACGATTATGGAAATCCGAGGGCATGGGGGAAAAACGCATTTTGGAAATTCTGAAGGCAAGGGGGGTTAAAATATGGAAGCCGTCTGTGGTATGGTACGGATATTTTCTGGAATCGCCCAATTAATCTACAATGCATCTGTTCTTGTTATCCAAGAAAAATATATCAAAGAAATCGAGAAGTTGATTTTTGACTTTATTTGGGATGGAAAGCCTGCAAAGATAAAAAAATCAACTATCATTGGTGAAAAAAAACACGGCGGTCTTAAAATGACTGACTTTAACATCATGAATAAAGCTTTAAAGGTTGCTTGGATACCACGTTTGCAAACCAATACTGATGCGTCCTGGAAAACAATCCCTGAGATCGCATTAGAACATCATGGAGGACTCTCTTTTCTAACACACTGCGATTATGATATCAACTTGCTGAAACTTAACCGCCTCCCAAGCTTCTACCACGAAGTCTTAAAACATTGGCAGAGCACAAAACAGACTTTTCAGAACAACACATCGCTACACAACAAAATAATTTGGAACAACCGCAACTTAAAAATCGAGGGTAAAACGCCGTTTTACAAAAATTGGTTCGAAAAAAATATTCTACGTATTAAAGACCTTCTCCAAAATGACGGTAGTTTCCTTTCTTTTAAACAATTCTCCGAGAAATTTCATCTTGAAACACCTTTTACTTTATATTTTGGATTGATCAATTCCATTCCGAATGACTGGAAAGTAAAAATTAAAAGAACTCCCCAGGAAACAGCAGAAAAGGGAAATCATAAAACAAACATAATTTCTACCAAAAACATCTACTCCGCTATGTTAAAAAAGGTTTTTTTACCCCCAACCGCTGAAAGCAAAATTTTGAGGTCTGGTGTTAACCGAGCAAACTTAAACAAAGTTTACGAATTACCCTTCCAGATAAAAAATGACACAAAGATATCAATGTTTCAATATAAGCTTATTCATAATATCCTTCCAACAAAAGTTAGCCTCATCAAAGCCAAAATATCGGATAGTGATTTATGCCCTCAATGTCTCACTGACAGACATTCTTTAGATCACATGTTCTTACACTGCTCTTCAACTTTATTATTTTGGAATTTATTTCAAAACTGGTGGTCCAGCAAAACTAAAGAAAAGATCACATTATCAAACAGTATGATTTTATATGGAATTCTTGACAAAAAGATGCACTCGTACTCCTTAAACTACATGTTTCTTATTGCGAAATACTCCATTTTCTGTAATTGTTTACACGACGAAAAACTATGCTTCGAAAGTTTTCTGTCACTCCTAAAAGAAAAACTTAATATACAAAGAGAAATCGCAATCCAAAATAACAAACTGCCTGAATGCAAAGAAATATATGGAAATCTTTTGTAGTTGTTTTTTTTATTTAATACTACTACTACTATGTTTTCTTCAGCTTAGACCCTTGTATAAGTAAGTTGAGCGATAAATGTATAAAAGTAATTGTAACGCACGTCAATACCTTCATTATTTATTTATTTATTTATTTATTCATTTTTTTCCTTCTTGTTAGTTTATTGTTTTTTCTTGTACTGTAAGCACTAACACCAATACAGCTTTTTATTGCAAAAAAAAAAACTTGGAGAAAGACCAATTGCCTGATGTTCTGGAGCCTATACAACCAGGCCTGTTAGGACGTGTTCCGTATTTACTCAAAAAAGTGCCGTGGCGCTTATTAAATTTTTCAACTTATTGGTGTGGCGCTTATTTCAGGATGGCACTTATTCAGGGGCAGTGCTTATTTAGAAATGGCTACTTTCCAAAAAACAAACCGGTCAGATGTTAACATACTTAATCTTTGTTTTGTTCATAATAATAGCAGAAGGATGCAATAAAAAGTTAGTTTCAAAGATCTATATCCCTTTCCACATCCAAATAAATAACACAGACAGCAATGACAATATCAGCCGTATTAGCATTTCAGCATCTGTCATGTCAAAAATCAAGAAGCACCACATTGTTGCTAGAGGGATGTGGCACTTAATTGGGGGTGGCACTCATTCGAGTAAATACGGTAGTTACAATTGTGGAGGAATCCAGTCCAGAAGAGGTGAGAACGAAGTAATACCTTTTCTTCTTGAAGAAGTTTTTGCTTTCCGATACATTTTTATACTCGCCTTACTTCCTTAAACAAGGGTCAGGGTATTTATTTCAAATTTCGTACTTTTGGCCTCTGCAACGTCAATATAATTTCTTCAGTTGTCAAAGATTTTTGTAATTTGCAGCATTAAATGCTACGTAATTCAATCTTATCTTACCTCCGACACTAATTCTAACTCAGCCCATTGGTGAGGAGTTGGCGGTTAATTTAGTGTTCATGATGCCGATGGGGTGCTTGTTTGAGGAAGTCAAGAACATACCTTTCAAAGGTAAATTTCCTTTCATCATACACTGCAGCATGGCACAGTTGAGAAACTTACATTTGACTAGTAATTAAAGTTAAGACAAAAAACCCATTTCTGTTGATCAAACACCTGTAAGCAGAAAAACAGTGTCTCAGTTACCAGAGGCATATACCAATGTACCACCTGTTGTCCTGCACGATAAGGATCCACCAGTCCCTGAAAGCCATTCTGATGCAAAAGAAGAGTTAAATGCTGTAATATCTGCTACCAAAGATGAATTCGAGTGGTTTGAAACAGTCATGGATCTAACAGAACGTGACGAATCATTCTTGGATGAAAAGTGCGCCTCATGGGGTGCATATCATTCTGCAATCTATGGACATAATAGCCAAAACTATCCAGTAACTGAATCTTGGCCAGTTTCCTTTTATTGCAATGGACCAACCTTTGCCCACAATAGGTAAACAGATTCAGTGGAACTGGCCTGGGAGGTACGGTTAAGGTAAGTTTATTCTAATGTTTGGAGGCCTGCACATAAAAATGGCATTACTTAAATTGACATGCAATTGGCTCGCAGACTCAGGTTGGACTGGCGTTGTTCAGCCCCCCCCCCCCCGCCAAAAGATGTTTCTGAGACCAAACAGCAACTAACATCTTTGAAGAGTGACTATTCATTATTTTCTAGGCTTTCCATATCGTGTTAGACAAGAGAAGGTAACCTGGAGGAATTCTTCAAACGAGAGAATCGGGCTTGTCCACTTTCTTTCTCCCACCTTGGGAAACTCTGTTATCCAAGCAACAAAGCTGCGCTGACAGCATGTTTAGAGCCTCACTGTCACCCCTGGACTGAACTACCAGTGAGGTCTAATGACATCACCTATCCCCTTCTCCCACCAAGCATTTCATTTGTTCAGCAAACAACCCTTTCTCACACTTTCAACTACAAACTAATTGCCAATTTCTAGATATCCTCTGGGTGAACAAGACAACAGAACATGTGCACACACAGAAGTACATCATGTTAACATAGTGTTGACAACTACAGTAGTAAGTACATATGACATATGTGTTGCTTAACACTTTAGATCATCCTAGAAACGTTCAGGGCCGGTTATTTCAATGAAGTTTGGACCATGTTTCACAAAACTGTGATCTAAACCAATTTCAATATGCCCAACCACAATATTTAAACTTTGACTGCTGTAAACAGGGACAAGAGGGCATATTGCACAGACACGAAAGACTTTAATGTACTTAAAATCGCCCACTTATAAACAGATTTGGAGGTCCAGTCATTGCCATAAACCATGGATTACGTTTGACCTCGTTTTAATAACCGGCCCACAGTGTCAGTAAGTTTTAAGTACAAAATAAAAAATAAGAAATACCTCTCTACATATCATACGCTTAACAACTCATTGCCTGAGGATACTGCGAACGTACAAGTGTCAATCACCAACACAGATATCAGAAACGAATGTAAGTACAAATCTGTATTAGGCACTTAACACCTACCCAGCTTAACAATGTGACTGCAGAATCATGACCTATTTGTACACTTAAAAACTTAAACCGCCAACTTCTATACACGTTGTGCAGTCAGAGTAGAAATTAGAGCAGTTCCAAAACAATAGTTGATGGTAATCTACAAAATCATGCAGCACTTAAATTTAAACACAAAATCACGACCTCCTTGTACAGACTATCCTCTTGACAACTCAACACAAGACTGGAGCAACTAGCTGAACCTCATGGAAAGGAATGAATGTAAGTACAAATCCTCCTTTAAAAAAAACCAGAAAACGACAGCCTATTGCTACAAAAAGCCTCAATCAGTCACATAACCATTGCAGAAAAATTATAAGAACCACAAAGTGGGATTCCACATAGTAGGATTCAACATCTGGGACACTAACTTCCCACAAACCACGGACTTAGACCTCGTTTAAATAACCGGCCCTCAGTGTCAGTAAGTTTTAAATACAAAATAAAAAAATGCCTTTTTTACAGATTGTGCGCTCAAAAACTCACTGCCAGAGGATATTGCAAACTTACAAGTGTCAATCACCAACACAGATATAAGTAACGAATGTAAGTACAAATCTACATTTGGCACTTAAGACCTATCCAGTCTAACAACGTGATTACAGAATCATGAGCTATTTGTTCTTATAAAAACTGAAACTAACAGCCCACGTTTATACACAAACAACTCTTTCTCACAGCTGAAACTAACAGCCAACGTCTCTTCCTCACCGCAGCTTTAATGTAGACTCTCCAACATTACGCACATATTATGACCGCCAACTTTCCTTCTTTCAAGGCTTTTATAAAGTTTTGAAGAAAGTACTGTCGGTGGCAATCATTGGAACAAAAAATTTGGGGTCAGGTTTAAATCCAAAGCAAGTACAACTCATTCATGTTGGAGGTGGATATGATCGTCTTTGCAATGTGCTAAGTACAAAACAAAGGGGCCGCAACAGTCGATTAACTGCCTCAAAGAAGATCTTGAGAACACTGTCACCTACTTGGCAAAAGAACGAATGTCACCTGTACATGTTCAAATATCTGAGTACAACAGGTACATGTAGAGTCTGACATCTTAAAGCAAAAAGAGATGAATTCAGCTGAATTTTAATTATGTCTGGATTTTGAACTAAACAGGTGTTCCAACACTTGAAGTTGTCATGACTTCATTCTGTGTTTCCATAAGATATTACTATCTCCATCACAGGGGACAAATCATTTGATACCCACTTACCCCCCGTTCACAGAATGTCAAAGACAAATAGAGAAACAGACTGATAATTTACCACTAAAACCCCTGGAGACAATGGCATTTGCTCCCACTCCCCCCTCTAATTTCGAAAAAAAGAAACACTGAAACTAACAGCCAACGTCTATACTCAAACAACTCTTTCTCACACTTTAAACTAAACTAAATGCCAACTTCCATAGATTCTCCGGGTGAACAAGACAGCTCAACACGGGCACACAGAAGTACATCATGTTAATTAACAGTATTGAGAATGCTTAAAGTTGATATGTGTTGTTTATCACATTTTTTCACTACAGATCATCATAGAAACATTCAGTGTCAGTAACTTTTAAACACAAAATTAATGCCTCTTTCTACAGACTAAACAGCCAACAACTCAGTACCAAAGGGCACAAATATGCTCTCCCAACTTTCAACACGGACAGTAGGCAATGTAAGTACAAATCTACATTGAGCTCTTAGTGCCAGCTACCCTACCCATGTGACTATAAAGTGATGACCTATTGGTGCAAATTATCTTCAATACAAACCTTACAACACTTAAATCATTAGTGTCAATTTTACTCTATAACCCAAAAAAACCAGCGAGAAGTGTCAACAATGACTGGTAAGTTAAACATGTATACCCTTGCTTCAAACATATATAACCTCTTGTCTCTTCAACCCCACAAAATTCATCTTGGGGGAACTAATTAAGTTTGTTCAATAAAAATCAAAAAACATTTTTACATTTTTATTATAAAGACATAAGCATTAATTTTTACTTTCTAACACAAAACAATCAGATAGAAGTGTCGGGCCTGCCTCAAACATATAACCTTTTGTCTGTTGAATTTAACAAGATTCATCTTGGGGCAACTAAATAGTTTTAGTTAAGATTCTGAATGTGAACTTCACCTTCCAAACTAAATTCATAACATCCTAGCAATTTAACATCTCAATCACCATGAACTGAGTCACACATGATTAGCTGAACTTCATTTACCATCTTTCTTTCTTTATCATCACACACACGGTGCTTTTGACATTGCTGATCCTAGCAGTATGCAGGACGCGTGTCACAACGAACTCAGTAAATATGACCTCGCTTGCCACAGTGGTTAGAGCACCTGACCGGTGTACGAGAGGTCATGGGTTTGATTCCCGTCGGGGACTCAGATTTTTTCTTTGTCCCACGCTCGTGACAAACTGAATATTCCATCTTTCTCATTCATTTATCCACAAATCAACTTTTTCTGTGGGTGTTAGTGAGCTAATAATTTCCGACAGCTTCATCCATGGCTATAGACCAACCTTTTTGCTTAGTGCTTATAGTCAAATGGTACCTACCCTTTATGGCCACCTGCCACAGCAAATATGGCTGGATGCTCAGAATTTGGAAAGTGAACTGCAAAGTGATAATTTCTGGAGACTTTTAGAACACAGTCAAAAGCAAGTTCAGCGAAATGGGTGTTTTGAAATTGTTGATAAAGCTGCAAGGAGACCTTTAGATGTATTTACATGGCAAGGTACAGTGTTTTTCATTATTTTTCTTGGATTTGCTCTCACTCTGAATGTGACCTTTGCACGGTGGCATATTTCATTATGTTTTTCAAAGGTCTATGTTGACAGCCGATTAACTTGAGATCTTAAAGGTAGCAGAAAAAGGCCCAACCTTCTCATTACTGGACAAGCAGGTACTGGGAAAACTACCTTGATTTGGGGCTCTTTAAGAAGCCTAGAAAAAAGTGGCATGAAGGTGGAAGTTGTATGTGTAAGTGGGATTCCATCAAATGTTTACCAAAAGTCAGAAATTCGCCTGTCGACTGCCCATGCATTTTATGGCCTGCAAACTGCCAATCTTCCATGCCATTTGGTAGCTGATCACCCAGCCCAGGTTACACTGGGAACCGAGAAGAGTAGAAGAGTTTATGAACTAGCGAATAAAATTCATTTGGAACCTGCACCTAAATGGTGTGATTCATCTCAATTATTCAGAGGAATAGAAGTGCTTCTTGTTGGCGATTTCCTGCAAGTTTGTCCCTTAGCAATAAATTATTTTGACCTTGGAAAGTTTGTTTTCTCATCTCCATTGTTCATTAAGGTAATTCCACACCGGATTGAGGTAATAAGCATCATGCGACAAAACGAGGAGGAAAATACTTTTATCTCTTGCCTCAAGGAAATCCATTTGGAGAAATGAGGCATGGAAAGCCTAACATTTATAAAAAATTGGGTCAAGCAAATGAGTAGTTGAATTATTCTTTAATCTCTTTTTAAGCGTCTGCCTGTTCAGATGTTTAATCTCACATCTTTTTTTCTTTACTCACGGAGCTGCACAGATTTGATGCAGTTGACGAGCGGGATGTTGGGGAAATAAAGTGTCCTTGTTACTACTGCGGTACAGTAGTAAGTAATAGTAAGGTCAGCGGAAGTCACCAATCTGCTTGGTGACCTCTCATGCTGCTTGGTAACCGCTCGTGCTCCGCTCGAGTCGCCATGTTTGTCTTGTTCACGAGTGTGAACCGTTTAGTTTTTTAATCCGAGTAATCCTTCGGTTATCCGTACGTGTAAAGAAGAAGAACTAAGTTGTTATCTCAAGAATAAAGTAATCTTGTGAATAACAACGGTCTTATTGTTTTCGAAACTCCTTCGGATGCTACAAGTGTGACGTTCGGGGGCAGCCACAATAACAACTTAGCGGTCCTTAGTGGAGCTTTACTTGACATTGTCGCTGGCAACTACAACTTCGCAATGGTAGCCGGACGGCTTATCGACGGATTGGATGGACAGCAAGTGGTCTAAAACCTTGTAGAAAGTGCTTACGTGCGTTTGGCTTGGATTCAACAACTCGACATGTCTCGAGAGTCAGGTCAAATTTCTGAGGAGTCAAAGTTTGAAGACTGTGATGAAGTGGTAAGTTCTGCTTCAAATATTTGTTTGGATGATCGTACAAGTGATTCTGTGCCTAACAAAGGAGACGTTTGCGAGAAGTCATCGCGTTTGATTGTTGATCTAACGGAGACGGACGAAGACAAGTTATTTATTGAACAGGAAGGTGAATCGCAAATGGTTGAAGTTCGTAGCAGGAAGCTTACTTAAAAGGGTCGGTACTAGCAAACTGAAGTCAAAGTTAAAACGTTCAAGTCTAAAAAGTCTATGTTCTCAGGAACACTAAGGAAAACGTTGTTGCTACGAGCGCAATTAATGAATTACCAACTTGGAAGCAAGAATTTAGTAAGGCTCAAGTTTTGTGGAGTGAACTCACGGATGCATATAATGAAATCAGAGAAACTGCTCAGTATGAGGAGCTGGCAAGTATCAGGGACATCTGGGAGCAAGTATGTGGTGAGTGGTCTAATTTTGAAAGGGATGTGAGGGATGAAATTAAGTATTGGAACAAGCAGTATTAGAGTCTGGATCTGTCAGTTCTAAGTGGTCCAAGAAAAAAAGTAAAATGGCCAAAAGTATCAATTCAAGTGTGGACACTGCTCTTTCAACCAAGGTAGATAAGTAAAAGTTACAACAGGAAGAAGCGGCCTTGAAGGTCAAGTTAGCCTTTGTGGAACAAGAAAAGGCTCTGAAAATAGAAAAGCTAGTACAGGAACAGAAATTGGAAGAACTCAAACTGAAGATGGAACTTGAACTAAGTAGAGCTAAGTTAAGTGTATGCAAAGAGATTGAAAAGGAGCAAATTCCCTCACTTGAGGAAGATGACGTAGCTTCCCTTTCTTCTGAAAGTAAGGGTGATGGAGTGAAAAGGTTCTTACAATCTCTACCAGTATCTACCAGTACTAGTGTGGCTTACACGTCAGCTCTGTCTCAAGTATCTCTAGCACCGGCTTTGACAACTACTTCCACACCTAAATCACCGACATGTAGCTTGCCGGTTGCAGCCCCATCGTTCTCTCCAGCAGCTGTAACTCAGTCAGTATTTACTGTTGGTCATTTTGAATATGGACTTAGCCTTCCTACTCAAGGAGAAGTGCTTAGTTCTCGAACTGTCACACCCACAAGAATTGATCCTCCTGTAACTATTCCTTTCAATGGTCCATCACCGATTATGTCAGCAGTCATTACATCACCTTCAAGCTATCAGTCTGCTCATTTCCAAAGTCAAACAAACTCTGTCAGTGAAGGGTGGGAGAAAGTAGCATCATCACTGGAAAAATGTATGGACAAGTTAACTGAAACTAACTTAGAACAAAGCACTGTGAGCAAACAATTGTTTGTCTCTGGACAGCTTCCAAAGATTACCACTCCAATATTTTAACGGTGACCCCCTGCAATACCCAGTTTGGAAAAGTGCCTTTAATGCTCTAGTTGACTCCAGACCAATGGAAGCAGACATAAAGTTGAATATGCTGAATCAGTATGTAGCAGGAAAACCAAAACAAGTTGTGGAACACTATCTTCTGATCGGAACAGAAGATGCTTACCAGAAAGCCAATTCTGTACTGCAGGAAAGTATGGAAACTGTAATGTTGTGAGTACAGCATTTATTACCAAGTTAGAGAAATGGCCTAAGATAGGTCCCAAGGATGCCATTACCTTAAGAGAGTTCTCAGATCTGCTAGATAAGGTATTGGCTGCAAAAGACACCATCCCAGGACTTTCTATTCTAGACTATGCAAAGGAGAATGTCAAGCTATTGGCTAAACTCCCTTACCACCTAGAGATTAAGTGGAGAGATGCAATTAAGCAGTGGAGACACACCCATGGTGAAGCTAGTTACCCTACCTTTCTCAAGTTTGCTGATTTCATTAGAGAAGCAGCAGGTAAGGCAAACATTCCAGAGCTAGAAACCCTGTCCACATCAAGCAGTCCAAATTTTAACAGCAGACAGAAACCAGATAGGAACAAGGGCAGCACCCTTGCCACCTCAGTGGCAGCCATGGCAACCGTGAAGGAGATTCTAGTAGTTCTAGTAAATCAAGTCGTCCTGGTCCAGCCAATCTGAACAAGTGTCCATTCTGTGGTGCAGTACACAAGTTAGATGACTGCAGTGATTTCTGTAGGAAGCCTTTCAGTGAAAGGAGCAACTTTTTCTTCCGTGAACGTTTGTGTATGGGATGTGCAGCCAGTAACAGTCACCAGGTAGCGAACTGCAGAGGGAGATTGAAATGCAGAACCTGCTCAGGAATGCATCCTACCTGCCTTCACAAAGAACAAACACAAGAAGATGTTGCTGTCTCTAATTGTATGAGTGTATGTCTACTTCCTGATCAAAGCAGTAGATTTGATCACACCATGATTGTACCAGTGTGGGTCAGGCCAGTGGGAGAGCCAGACAAGGAAATATTGCAATATGCAGTCCTCGACGACCATTCAAATGTCAGTTTCGTGTCTGAAACTCTTTGTGAACGGTTAAATCTTCAAGGCCCATCAACTGAGCTCCTACTGACAACCATGCATGAGCAGAATGCACACATTCAAACTAGAAAGATTTCTGGGCTAGAAGTCTTGGACTATCACAGGGAGTGTGTTGTAAAGATGCCAGTGGCCTTTACCCGAGAACTTGTCCCAGCCAATCGTTCCCAGATTCCAAAACCTGAAGTGGCCAGAGAGTGGCAACATCTTAAGCCAATCGCTGATAAATTGACACCGTACCATCCAGACGCTGAAATTTCTATCCTGATTGGAAACAATTGTCCGAGAGCTATCCGACCGAAAGAAATAATCGCCGGAGAAGAAGATGAGCCGTACGCTCAAAGAACTGTGCTTGGTTGGGGAGTGATTGGAAGAGTCTGCAAGTCACGTGATGAGGAAGACGGAGACAGGGGTGTCTGTAATAGAGTCGCAGCTTCAGAAATCCATAGCCGCTTTGCATTCTCTACGAAGGCCAAGGAGATTATTGACCCGGAGAAGGTTCTCCGTGTGTTAGAAACTGACTTTGTTGAGACAAGTACTGAGAACAAACCTTATTCCATGGAAGATGAGAGATTTCTAGGGATTCTAGAGGACTGAGTAAAGAAACTACCAGATGGACATTATGAAATGCCACTTCCGTTGAAGTCAGACAATGTGTCTCTTCCCAACAACCGTCAGCTTGCTGTAAAAAGGTGGAACCAACTGAATGCCAGATTCAAGAAGAATCCAAAGTTCTTCACAGACTACCAGACATTTATGAAGGACTTAATCTCTCAATGTGCAGAAAGAGTTCCTGAGGATCGTCTCGAGGTGCAAGACGGTAAAGTCAATTACGTTCCACATACAGGAGTCTATCACCCAAGAAAACCGGGACAGATCAGAGTAGTGTTTGATTGTTCAGCCCAGTATAACGGAGTCAGCCTCAACGACTACTTGCTACAAGGTCCTGACTTTATGAACGATCTTTTAGGGATCCTGTGTCGTTTCCGCCAGGAAAGTGTTGCATTTATGACGGACATCAAGAGCATGTTCCATCAGTTCGTGGTTGCCGAAGAGCACAGGGACCTGCTACGTTTCTTATGGTGGCTGGATGGGGACCCATCAAAGGAAGTAGTCGAGTACCGTATGAAGGTTCATCTGTTCGGCGCCAGTAGTTCCCCAGGTTGTGCGAACTTCGGGCTTAAGCGAGCAGCCAACGATGGTGAAGAAGAGTTCAGTGCGGATGCAGCTGCATTCATACGGAAGGACTTCTATGTAGATGATGGTCTAAAATCTGTATCAATAGTGCCCGAAGCCATCCAGTTGATCAAGGCCAGCCAAGCCATCTGTGACAAAGCCGGTCTCACATTACACAAGATAGTGTCTAACAAGAAAGAAGTTCTTGAAGCTATTCCTGTTGAGGACCATGCAAAGGGAATTAAGGAACTGAACTTAGCCGTAGATCCTTTGCCTATTGAGAGAGCCCTAGGGGTGTTGTGGTGCGTTGAGAACGACAGTTTTCGGTTCAGTATTGAACTTCGTGATCGCCCTTTGACTCGACGAGGCGTCTTGTCGACTATTGGCTCCATCTACGACCCGAATGGTTATATAAGTCCTGTAACACTCAAAGGAAAGCAGATACTGCAGCAGATGTGCAGAGACAAGTTGGACTGGGATAGCCCTGTTCCTGAGTATCTACAACCACAGTGGGTGAAGTGGCGACAGGAAATCCTAGAGTTGGAGAAACTGGAGATACAACGTTGCTTCAAACCAAACAACTTTGGCTCCGTGAAAGCTGTGGAGATGCACTACTTCTCAGATGCTTCAGTGGAGGGTTACGGACAATGCTCATATCTTAGACTGATTAACAAACATGACCAAGTTCATTGCTCTTTCGTTGTCGGAAAAGCACGAGTGACACCTCTAAAGTACAAGACTATCCCAAGATTAGAGTTAGCTGCAGCTACCACCTCAGCAAGAATGAGTGAGTTTGTGAGAAATGAGTTAGAGTACCCAGAGATCCAAGAGTTCTTCTGGACAGACAGCCGAGTAGTTCTCGGATACATTAACAATGAAGCTAAAAGGTTCCGTGTTTATGTCGCTAACAGGGTACAGCAGATTCGTGACCTAACTGATCCTAACTCGTGGTTCTACGTTGACACGAGCAGCAATCCCGCAGACGATGCATTACGAGGGCTAACAGCAAAGCAGCTGGTAGAAGATTCGCGCTGGTTAACTGGTCCAGAATTTCTGTGGAAGAGCAGACCGTGTAAACCTGAAAATGTGGAGGTGTCTCCCCTTCAAGAGTCCGACCCGGAGGTGAAGAAAGCGTCCGTATTGATTACAGAAGTCAAGAGTGTTGTTCCATTTCCTGATCACTTTGAGACGAGCAGACTGGATGGTGTATCCAGCTGGTACCAAGCTATGAAGGTCATATCTCTATGTGTACGACTGAAGTCCAAATTTCAAAGAAGAGAAGTGAAGAAGCCCGGAAAACCAGTGATGAGGTCAATGGCAGAAGTTGGGAAATCAGTGCTGAGGGTTACATTACCAGAGCTTCAAGAGGCAGAGAAGACCATTATCAGATGTTTGCAGTACGAACATTTCCATGAGGAACTTCAAATTCTTTGCAACTTAAATGCGACTGACGGAGAGACAAACAGAGGCCAAGCTAGAAGTAGAAATCAAGCATTACGAAAGTCCAGTTCGCTATACAAATTGGATCCCTTTGTGGACCAAGATGGTCTGATTCGTGTTGGTGGACGTATCAGAAGAGCAAATGTCCCGATTGATATGAAGCATCCAGTCATTATTCCGCGAAAGGGCCATTTGACTGAACTGTTGATTCGACATCACCACCTGAAAGTAAACCACATGGGTCGCGGGATGACGCATAACGAGCTGCGCTAAAGTGGCTATTGGTTGATCGGTGGATCTTCGGCAGTATCAAGGTTCATATCAAGCTGTGTAACGTGTAGACGACTACGTAGACCCACAGAGCAGCAGAAGATGGCCTGTCTTCCTGAGGACAGACTTGAGCCAGCGCCTCCATTTTCGTATTGTGCAGTTGATTACTTCGGACCCTTCATTGTCAAGGAAAGAAGAAGCGAAATCAAACGATATGGAGTATTATTCACGTGTATGTCTTCACGAAGTGTTCATCTGGAGACTGCCAATTCACTAGACAGTTCTTCCTTTATAAACGCATTGAGTCGTTTCATGAATCGGAGAGGCGCTGTGAGGCAGCTGAGGTCTGACCAGGGAACAAATTTCATAGGTGCACGAAATGAGCTGAAGACAGCATTATCTGAGATGGATCAAGATCAGGTTCAAGAGTACTTGCTAAGGAATGGATGCGAGTGGATCCCATTCAAAATGAATGTGCCCCATTCTAGTCATATGGGAGGAACCTGAGAACGGCTGATTCACAGTGTGCGCAATGCATTAGAACCACTACTGTCAAAGGCTGGGAGCCAACTCGATGATGAGACCCTGCGAACATTCATGACAGAAGTCGAATGCATTACCTATGTAGTGCAGGGGCACCACACCGTTGACACCAAACCATCTTCTCACTATGAAACCTAAGCGAGTGCTACCGCCTCCAGGAGAATTTCAAAGACCTGATGTGTATTGTCGCAGACGTTGGAGAAGAGTGCAGTATTTTGCTAACGAATTTTGGCTGAGATGGAGCAAAGAGTACCTGCAAACGCTGCAAGTCAGACCAAAGTGGGCTCAGCCAAAGAGAAATCTTACCGTCGGTGATGTAGTCATTTCTAAGGAGACCGAGGGAGCCCGTAACAAGTGGCCACTTGGCAGAGTAGTGCAGATTTACCCTAGTGAAGATGGTTTTGTCAGAAAGGTCAAGTTGCTGATGGCAGATGGAGATTTGGATGATTGCGGCAAACGTCAAAGCCCGCCTTCATATCTAGACAGACCTATTCACAAACTTGTTCTACTGTTGCCTGCAGATGAAGTGGTCGGGGAGGATGTCCTTCACCAGGAGACCAGGGAAGTCCCATCGAGGAGCCAACAAAGAGCACTTGAAGAGCGATGCGTATATTGAACATTGCAGTTGAACATTTAAGTTTAATTAACTTGTTGATCATTCAGTAACTGCTGTGGTGCGGTTACACAAACTTTCAAGATGCTATTGTTTGAACATTCATGTGATAGTTTTTTTTTAAGTTGAAGCCTAGAAGACTTATTGTAAGTTTATTGTTGTTTGTAACTGCACAGATGCAGTTGAGGAGCCATGTTACTACCGCGGTACAGTAGTAAGTAATAGTAAGGTCAGCGGAAGTCACCAAACTGCTTGGTGACCTCTCATGCTGCTTGGTAACCACTCGTGCTCCGCTTGAGTCGCCATGTTTGTCTTGTTCACGAGTGTGAACCGTTTAGTTTTTTAACCCGAGTAATCCTTCGGTTATCCGTACGTGTAAAGAAGAAGAACTAAGTTGTTATCTCAAGAATAAAGTAATCTTGTGAATAACAACGGTCTTATTACTTTCGAAACTCCTTCGGATGCTACAAGTGTGACGTTCAGGGGGCAGCCACAGTCCTGCTGATCAGGTGCTTCTTCTAAACCTGAGTGCAAAGTGATGCTGTTATGGAATACATGGAAAACATTGAAAAATGGTTCTCAAGGACAGCTTGTTTCTGCAAAAGGTGATGTTGTTGACTTTGACGGTGAAGGGCAGGTTCTGGTCAAGCGAGCAACCTGGACAAAGACATCCAGAAATGGAAAGGCTGTTGGTAGACGAAGCCAAATCCCACTTGCCTTGATGTGGGCTATCACGTGCTATAAGTCCCAAGGACTTAACGCTTGACTCTGCAGTCATCCATTGTAGATTTTTCCAGGGCTAATTGTACGTCGCCCTAACTAGTGTCAAAAAAAGCAGTCATGTCAAGGTGATTAATTTTAACAAAAACCAACTTCTACCACCACCACCCAAGAGCATCAATGTTCAAGAACACTATGCTGAGATGGAACTTGACTTGGGATGTTGCAGGTGTAAACTTTTAACCAAGGATGATTTGGTCATTGAAGATGGTTTTGAGCTGCCAAATGACGAAGACGAGGGTCATGATATCCTTGAAGTCACAGCTGCCACAGACAATCTGGTCCACTCTCATTTTGAGAGGGGCAAATCCAACGAGATTGCAATTGATCTTCAAACGGTGTATATTTAGCCACCAGGTTATTCAACAGTCTGCCAAATGACATGAAACTTCAGACTAATGCTAAAACATTTGTGAGATAAGATTAATTTCGACTTGTATGTGTTTGTTAGACTGATTGGTTTCTAAGACTTCAGTGATCTATATATTTTATACACCTACCTGTATTTTTATTCATGTTACATATATTTCATTAGTTAGTCCATGATGAATGTAGAGCTACTCTGTAGAAAAGTCATCAAGAAATTATTATTCTCATTCTTATTCTTCTTCTTATAATATTATTTCTATTATTGTTATCACCTCATCAGCCATTAACATATAATATTATTATTATATGTTAATGCCTGATGAGGTGAACAATGGCTCTTGCGCGTTTTCGCCCTCGACTTTCAACACTGCTTCAACTCTTGAAAAGATGGTAGTGTGTGAGCCAGCCAATAAGTGAGTTTGCCATTGCTAAGGACAAACTGATAGAAGACATTGTGAAATCAGATGGAGAGAAATTGGAAGTCATTGGGAAGATTCTTTGGACCCAAGCATGTCAAATTATCTTGGACGACACACTGTTCAATGTTAACGTTAAGTTAAACTGACAACTCAATGGAGCAACGATACAAATGAACTGTACAGGTTTATTACAAGATCACCATCTTACTTGAGAGGTCTAAAAATGTTTTTCGAGGCAAGCTCTTTAAATCAGGTGCAGTCCAGCAACTGGGCCCCTCACTGATGATAAAGGTCTACAAAGAAGTTACGAAAAGTGTGGCGAACAAAATACAAAAGCAACATGGGCAGAGCCTCACATTCGATGTGAGGAGCAAGCCACCTAAGGGACTAGGAAACGTTCGCCACATTGGAGCCTGGACAGTTCGAAAAGTAACTGCTGAGCAGCAGAGGCATGTCAGGGCCAACATGGCAACCTCAAATACACGGACCCGCAACCAAGTATTCAGACGTCATGGCATTGCTTCGCGAGACTTTGAAAGTAACTGAAGACCTCCAGTTCCGAACCAGGAGAAGACAACGTTTTGCGTGTAGGCTGTTTGAATGATGACAAGCTTGCCTTAGTTGGGGAAGATCTCATTGTTCAGATGAAATCTGTCATGAAAAATCATCCACAACTGCTGCAGAAGAGGTCGGACTGTTTTCCCCAGGAGGAGTTAAGGGTGGAGGACATACGCGTACAGTAATATACGGGTATCAGTATTAAGGGATGTTCTCAACATGAAAGTTACAAGAAGTTGTCATGGAATGTAATTATCATTCTTCAGCAATACAGTTTATGTAAGTATTTTAATACACTTAAAATTTTAAATTTTACATTAGTTTTTAAAAACCCATTTCTACTCTTAGGTGCCCGTTTCAATGGAATCAGAAGTAGCTGACCACTCCTTGGCGTTTGCTCTAAGTGACCCCAGCAATGACACTTTCCAGCAAAAGTGTAACCACGATCATGCCAAGATCTGTCCCGAGTGTCATAAGCTAGCCGAGATGTTGGCCATTACAGAAACGGCGATGCAAACTCCATTCTAGAAAAGAAAGAGTTGACACCACATGTTAAGTACAGCAGACAAACAGGATATGTTGGCATTGTGACATGCAAATCATAATTGACTTCGACTCATGTTTATTCGCTTTGGTATTGGTTTACTGCATTTTGTTTGAAACAAATTTTAATTATTGGAAAATTCATAAGGATCAATTTTTTTCTTTTGTTCTCTAATTTAAAGGTGTCATAACTTGGCGGCTACCTTAGCATGTTAGGTTCTCCAACACATTGCTACTAAATACCACTTAATATGAACCTGGATACGAGAATACAAGAAAAAGGAAATAAAAGAATTAGGCAAACAAGCATATTTTTCATGTTGTATGACAGATTGTTTGCGATGACAACATGATCTTTCGTGACATTATGGTGGGTTGGCCAGGGTCAGTACATGATGAAAGGGTTCTTAGGAGCTCCTCAATGTTTGCATCAGCTGCAGCAAAGTTCCTTGGAGATAATAATATGCATTTCTAGCGCACAAATTCAACATAGGTTTTCAAATGCGCGTTACAAATATAAATTACAAAATTTAGATAAAAAAATAGATTAAAAAATAAAATTAAATATAGATTAAAAATTAAAAATTAAAAATATATATATCTGGACACTAATAAAAGCTTGTTTAAAAAGATATGTCTTTAGAGCTCGCTTAAAATGATCGATGAATATTATAATATAATGATACATTATAATATATGATATGACATTATCATATGATAATTTTGAGAAAAGAGATTATTTTTAATACATTTAATGTAATGTTGGTATGAAAATTAAGAGAAAAGAGTTTATATGATAATTTTGATAAAAGAGATTACTTTTAATACATTTCATGTAATGTTAGTATGAAAATTTTCAGAAAAGAGTTCATATGATAATTTTGAGAAAAGATTATTTTTAATACAGAAGAAATATTTTATTGATATAATATGTGCATTTATGATTGTTTATGTTTATTGTTAGCCACTTAGAAGTTACAGTATTATTGGTAGATGTTCACCACCAAAATGTAATGTTGAGCTTCTGCTGTAGCTACATTTGTAATATAATATTAGTGACTGTTTGTGACTCTGGAAGATCTTTAATATATGACAATACTACTTGAATGTCGACTAAATTGTCTTCAACAAGTAATACTGCAAACTTCCAAATTCAGCTTGTAGGTTTCTGTTTGCTCAGATGGCCTTTCCCTGCAAGTTTTATGTAGATTTTGCAAGGACTTTCATGCCCCTAGGTTAACAGAAGGCTTTGGGAGTATTTCAATGTACAAAGGCTTAAACCCGGGGGGGTACTCCAATATATAACCTATATAGGTATGTGCCGCTGTGAAGGGTATGGTTTTCAAGCAGTTTAGTCTGGGATAGGGTATAGAAATCAGGGAGTCTTGGTCTAGGATAGGGTATCAATTACCGGGAAACTAATGGGTGGTGTGAAAATTTAATCCAATTAATTAATGGGTTTGAAAAACTCGGAAATATAAAATATAAATGAAATCGTGACAATATTGTTGATAGAGAGATGGTTTTCCATTAAAAGCACTGTGTGGTTATATTTCTGATGGATAGCTCGAAAATAGCTAGTCTGGGATAGGGTAGGGATTTTTGGCATCTAGTCTAGAATAGGGTTGCAAAAACGACATGAACGTGGTCTGGTATAGGTTAAGGGTTTCAGAGTCCCAGCGGCACACTCCCATCAAAATTTTTCCGAGTACCCCCCCCCGGGGGCTTAAAATATGATGACCCACCCCTTTGTGAGGCTCAAAATAGCCTGACCCACCCAATTGGGAAGGCTGAAAACGAGGTGACCCACCCCCTCTGTGTTCCGGCCCACCCCCCCTATACTTATTGACCGGTCCCTAATCTCACATGATCATATCTGTTCAGCATTGGTTGCATATTTGTCTTAACAACATTCACGCAGTCACTCAGCAATTTAACAATTAAAATCCGTAGTTTTCAAACTTTTGCAGGGTTAATTTGTTCTAAGTCTCCATAGGTCCCAAAAACGATTCAGTAGTGACTCCTTGGCAGAATGCAACCCTTAAAGTGAGTAAGAAAAGCGGAGCCAGGAGCAGCCGCCATTTTGGATTCATAAATGTGTTGGGAGAGACTGGTAATGAATGAGCCGCTTTGGTCAGCAGCCTTATCATTGCAGGCTCGGAGAAAACGGCTGAATTTTTCGGCGCCATAAATTTCAAGTCTGTTACAAATGTTCAAGGCATGCATGTTTCCTTGGATTTCTATTCTTGCAAGCTTAAAGGATGTCTCAAATCAACAAAATTTGGATATCTACTCTTACAAAGGAGGTAAGTTTAAAAGAAAATGATTTCTAATGAAAGATTGGTTTTAAAATCAACGATTCTAAGAAGATCATTGTCCTGTCTTCTTGAATTCGAAGCCATATTTACATGTAACTAGTTACACTTGAGGCAGGCTAAATTTGTGAGTTTATTTAACTTAAAAGAAGCAGTTATGGCATAATTGTGCAGTTTATAGAAAAGTTAAAATGAAACATGAAATATGTTCTCCTGTGAGTGAGTGCCTTTCCACTGCAGTGTTTCCATCGCTGTAGTTTGTAAAAGGACACAAGATAACTGATGTGTTAAGTTTAAAATGTCTTGATTTAAAAGCAATAACAGAGATCATTTTCTAGAGACTTGAAAGAACAGAACTATTAACTGAATACAACAATAACTCAGAACTGTTTTTAATCACACAATATCCTGTTTTGCTCTACTAGGTATATATTCAATTCATGATCAGTTGCTGTTAGACCAGATGTGACACTCATGGCCAGAACACTGCAGGGTCAAGTCAAGAGTAGCCTGCTCTGAGTACTAAAGCTGTCACTTTTAATAACTAAATTAACTCAAACTACCAGGACACAATACAATTGTAAATGTATTGTAAGTTGTCTCTGAGAAAAAAGAAAACTCAAGACAATACTAAAGTGAATACTTTCAAAAGAAGTTCTCGGTGTAGCAATTCAGAATACAATAATCAGGTGCGGATTTAGGGGGTCCGGGGGCATGCTCCCCCGGGAAATTTTTTGGATTTTAACTCTCTAAAGTCCCCTTTCCTGGGTTTCTGAGAGCCATTCAGACAGGATATTGGCCAGTTCCATTCTCCTTGGATGAAGCCTTGCTAATCGGCAGATTATTTCATCAAGTCAATTTCCATGTTGTAGTGGATATGGAGCAAGGCAAGTCCTGTCAAGGCAAGTCCTGGCAAGTCCTTGCAAATAGGCAGATTATTTCATCAAGTCAATTTCCATGTTGTAGTGGATATGGAGCAAGGCAAGTCCTGTCAATCTTGGCTGTGACGTGGTGCTCCGCAAGTATGTTTTCAGTCGCCTCAAAGCTGACACATTTCTCTCACACTCGCATGTGGTGACTGGTAAGGTGACAAATATTTTAAGGACGAGTAGCACAGTAAGCATGCACATTTGTGTAACATGTATCAACAATGCAAAATTTCTAGAAATTTATTCAAAGTCATTCTAACACAAATTTACAAAGTAAAACACAAGAAAATAAAACTAATATCGTTTTTGGTGGTTTGAGCTGTCTAGTCAGCATTTTTAATTTACCCATGATGCTCTTTGCTCCCTCCTAAAAGAGGAAAATATCTAGAAATCCGTCCAAATTCATATTAAAATTTTATAATTTCCATAGAAAATTACAATAAGAAGCAAAAGATCAAAATAACATTTTGTTGCAAAGTCAGCAATTTTGCTTTTACCCATAATGCATTGCAGCCCTAACAACTAGTGTATTTTACACACTTTTGGGTAATATTTTGTAAATTTTGAAGCACGTTCATCAAAACTAGACTTATTATCGGTCAGTGGCAGTGTTAATAAATGTTACAGTGAAGCAATAATGTCTTCATGGACATCTGCAGCAACTTGAAAAACGTTTCTTTTGCCTCTGCCCCTCTCTATAAGCTCCGAACAAACGTAGCGAACAGTGCCAGGAAACACAACAGCAACCCTCTTTGGATCTAATTTGTATGTCATGTCAATCAAGTTGTCCCTTAAAAAGAAATGTCCTTTAAGAACTGTGCTCCCAGCAGAAAAGGCACAACCATAATTATCAATGATATCTTCTCTTAGTACAACAGGGCCATCACTGGTAATTTTCAGTAAATAATAATCATAAGAATCATCCTCATCTGCTGCAATGGCAATGATGCTGTCTTTGCTGACAAGGTCAGCAACATGAAGGTGGACAGGCTCGGCCACAGGATTTTCACTTTGGGCCCACGTGGTAGCAGCAGATGCCTCCCTTTGTAGCATGATTTCTTGCATGCTGTCAACCAGTTCCTTGTTCTGGCAGTCATCATAGTTGTCATAGAGACACTCGCCACAGTAGCAGGATCGTTCCCACACTACGACCTTACACTGTTCCGGGGTAGTAACTACATAGTGCAACTTTCTGATGTCCTTAATAGTGCCAAACTTGTGCCCTTCTCGCTTACATGAAATGGCATCAGGACCCGCAGATGGAACGTAAAAAAAATTCTTCTATTAAGGCTCACTGATTTGGAGCGAGAGGGAAATGGCGACTGGGCAGGTTTGGAGAAATGACTTGCTAGGTGGTCACAGAGTTCTTTAACATTGGTTATGCTTGCTGTTCCACGTACTACTGTGAGGCTGGCCTGTTGTTTTACGTGGGATCCAGCAGCATCTTGCTCACCTTTTGCGTAGGATGTTTCAAAGAAGTTTCTTTGAATCGTGAAACCCAAGTCGGCAAGTGAACAAGACAAATCCCCAATGCAGTGCCTTGATTTGTACTGTGCTACACAACCATCTGTAAACTCCTGCAGTTTGGTTACGTGAATCTTCAGATCATCCTTGGGGTATTTACCAATTAGCATCTGGGCATGGTTCACAGAGTCATAGTCCTGTCCTGGATCATCGCTGATCACAAAGATGTGTTCCTTGATGACAATGGGCTCCTCGACAGTGCTTTCTTTTTCATCACATGTCATAGATGCGTGGCGAAAGAGGACACTGATGTGAAGACTTGCTTTGTTCACATCAAAATATTGTGACTGGATTTCGTTCTGTCCTTTGCAAGAGTCGCTCTCGGAGTAGTCATGGATGCAGACAGCATGACCAAATGGCCATGAACTGGTGGTAGGGGTAGTCCTTCAACAGCTTAATGAAGTACTGAAAAAGCTCTTTGGGAGATGTTTACTTCCGCACCAGTGCAATTTTCTTTTGCTGCTCTCCAGAGGTTGTCACCTTTCCAGTCAAAACATATTGAAATCGTTTCCACCTGGTGGTGCCTTCCTCAGACAGCTCCTCAGGAAGAAACTTATAGAGGTGTGTGCCACATTCTCCACAGTACCGATCTATGCAACAAAGCCTGTGAAATAAATGTAAAGAAGATCCTCACAGTTATAATGCAACTTATGCAGTTGCGAAAAGAAAGCCTGAAAAAATCAGGTTTGCCTGGATTCGAACCCTGACCTCTGCAATACTGGTGCAGAGCTCTAACCAATTGAGCTAACAAGCCAACTGGGAGCTGGTCATTAAATTGGTTTGTAATATACCCAGGAAAGATGAAGATGAAAGTATGAATATATGAAATTCATATATTTGAACTAATTTAATGACCAATGCATTAATAACTGCGACGATCTTCTTTACATTTATTTCTTCATTCTGCAGTTCAAATATATGAATTTCATATATTCATAATTTCAAAGCCTGTGAAAGTCACTGCCCACCGGTTTTGGACAAAGGGTCATTTCCACAGCTTCGTTTAAAGAAGACAGCGCTCTTATATCACCGTTGTCATGGTTAGCATTTTCGTTCAGTGCATTTTTCCAGAACTTAAGGCATCCACTGAATACTATCCGGGCTTCTTCATGTTTGTGGCATAAACAAGACCTTCTGTCCTGTTCCTTCGCCCCTTTCACAAAATACGGCTTCAGCCCTTCAAATTTTCTTTGCGAAATTTGAACATCAGGGTTTGCTTCACGGAAGTTAAACTAGGCTTCACTTTGAGTCTGCTCCAACACGTGTTTTGGGTGTTCAATGTACTGTTTTGGGCCAATTCGTTTTCGAATGATGTCCTTTTTGTCCCGTTGGTCTACTAGCCTCAGAAGTCCAAAAACGGCAGACAGAGTCCTTCTCTTCCTCAGAAAGAGCATCAACCTCGTGGTTTTCTTTCGGTTAGAAGCCAGCTTGGCTCATTCCCCTTGAGCACCTCAAATCTGCGCTTTATTCCCCGACTAACTGAATGCCTATCCAAAGAGACAAGCTTTGAAACCGAGGAAGTAAGCCTTTTTTCTTTTCCTTTTTCACCAAAAGCAAGGAATTTGATAGCCCCAAATGCAGCTCTGTCTTCATTTTTATTGTTGCGCTTTAAATGTTTGATGCCCCTATTTAAGTCAGTTGTAATGGCTCTTAAAACTTCCATTTCTTTTTCGTCTTCGGGTGATTTTACCAGGCCTTTTTCTTGCAGTGCTTTTCTTGTGTGAGGACTTTGGACAAGCTTTTCTACAACTTCAACTTTTTTACTTGGTGTTGCCGGAAGGGCCTTTCTTGTTTTATCCACCGCTCTCTTTGCCATCCTATTTTTAAACACAGTCATATCCGGAGTTACAACAGGATCTGTCTCTTCTGTTTGAACCACCATCTGAGCAGCTTTTTTCTTATCCCGGTATCTCTTCGACCTTTCTCTGCTTTGGGCTTTCTTTTTTTCGTCTTTTTCTTCTTTTTTTTGGCAAAATTCACGAACTCTGGCTGTGCTTTTTCCATTCCCGCCTTTTTTAGTTTTCCGGCATTGAGCATGTGTTTTGGTGGCCACAGGATTTTGCTTCTTTCTTTCCACAGCTTTCTGTATTAACTCTCCTTTGTTTTTTTTCGTAGTACGCTTTTTTGATAGCTTTTTTCTTCTCCTTTTGCTCCTCCCTCCACTTTCTCATTCCTTCTGCTTTCTTTTTACGCTCCATTGAAAATGTCAGAACAATATATTCAGAACTGCTTAACAAACGGTGCGTGGTGAACATGACCACTTTAACATGTTTTTCTGCACGTGCAAAGGTTATTTTAGGCCTATTACACAACAAAAAGCTCCTAGAACTTTCTAGGGAGATTACCTAGGCCCTCTTACTGTCTTTGACATGAAGAAATTGTATGAGAACATGGAAGGATTTTTTCGGTTTTTCTTTGCGCTTCGAGCGGTAATCTTGCAGATGTAATCCGAAACTTATGAAGACGCATTTCACAAGTCTTGGGATTGCAAAAAACGTTTCTAGCGGGCTAACTATTGCAGTCTGTACTGTGAAAATGTTCAGACACATTCTTATTGAGATGAGTATCTTGTACGATGGCAGTCGGAAGGTGCTGTGTGCACTGAGGAACTTCAGCGATGCTTTGACTTTGTCTGACACTCTGAATGGCGCCGCCATTTTAAGGAAAGTTGTTGTAAATGGTAAACAACCGTTACGTCTATTGCGCCCACCGCACCAATTTCCCATAAGATTTGCCCATTCATGAAGATTGGGCCAACTAATTTGAGTTGATTTAAGTTTTAAGATTTACTTTAAGTTTGTAGATAACACGAACAACAGATGACGGGTCAATGTCAAACCAAAAGAGAGAGAGTATCCACGTGGGGATACTTCCTTAACCACATCAGTACAAGTAGAGCCTGGTTAATCAAGGATATTTTCTGGCGACGTTGGGAAATGCAAGGTCGTCCATGTACTGTTAAATGGGAAATAACAGATCCACGACTAGTCTTAAGAATGAACCCAGTGTCTCGCCAGTGTTTCTCCAAAACAACCACGCCTGTCCTGATATGAGGGAAAACACGTTACGACCATAAAAAGTGCATCCACGAAAATCCGAAAATAAACGCTGTTGCAAAGGGAATGTGCCGTCATCTAGTGGAGGTTGTAAAATTACTAGAAGCAATACGAATGCCAAAATATTTAAAAGCACTGCTTGTACCTCTTGTACACCCATCCCGATTTACATCATTTTGAGTTGTCTAATTGCGTATTTGTTAAAAATGAAATGAATTTTTGTTTGCCATTTTGAAACAGTCTGAATCTCACAATAGCATATTTTGCTCTCCAAGAACACACTCGCTCATTTAGCAACTGTTAACATCTCTGCTCAAAATGTCCAATTTATGGCATCCGTGGGATACAGCTGAAGACGAGGTGCGACCAAGCATCCACGATACAGGTAAAAAAAACCGAAGTGGATTATAATTTTTTTTAATTACGTACAACCAAAGATCAAAGATTTTGTTTACGCTGCGTACAGGTGCTCAAAGGAAATACGTTAGCATCGGAGAACTTGAAAAACGAGTCATTGTAGAATGCTACAATTTCTGCCATGGGAAGGATTGGAAGGATGTGTTGCTGTTCGCAAAAAGTAGGATTTATACTTTTTCAATAGAGGCGGGACTGCCTGACCACATTGTACACATGTATCTCGAGCAATCAGCAAAGCCATTGATGGGAAGAATGCGAAACATAATTTTAAAAAACTGCCCTGCGATCGTCTCAACGCAGTGCCACCCAGTCCAAAGCTTCGACAGGTATAGATGAAACTCCTGCATTTATAGCCAGGCAAATGATAACAAAGTATTCCAAGCAAATGACGCCAAGTCAACGCAAAGCAAAGGCTGTTAAAAGAAAACTCGACAATGAGTTTGCCGCTTCTTCATCGAAGAGTGTGGAGGAAGATGGTGGACGCGAAGAGAAGAAAAGACAGATCGATCACGCAAAAGAGCCGCAACTTGGCCATCAAAAAATGTGCCAAGGCCATGGACACCATGGAAAGTGTTAAAGAATTACCAGAAAAAGTGGAGAAGTAAGGAAAGAATATAAACAGGCACTCATGTTGGCCACCAAGCCAATCGTCTTGTTTCAGAACCGGCTTCTTTTTCTGTTGAACTGTCTATTTACGCACGGGAAGTTTAAAATGTTAAAACATGGTTCAATTGTTGAAAATAAATTTGATCTCAGTATTTGAGCAAGCTTTGCCCCATCAGTAATTTATTCTTTCCTGTTTTTGAAAAGTAAATACATACTACATATTTTTGCAATGCAGGGCCTTACTCTAGATCGTTTATGTTCAACAAAACAGAGTTAATCACAGTTCTTTGTTATCGTTGTCTGTTGTCTGTGTAGACCATTCATATATCACACACCAGCACGTGTGCAATTTAGAATTTAAAACGACGGCTTAACTTTGGTGCGTGCTTTCTCTATTGTTCCTCGCATAAGCATTTAACGAATCTCATTAGCATATAAGAATTGGGGTTTGTGAAAACACTATTTTCTTGAAATTTTGTAAAACATTAAATTCTTAAAAAATTAAAATGCTATGAAACTTTACGAATCTTTGTGTATTCATTAAGAAACATGTTATCTTTATTGATGTGAAGTCTTAGCAATGTACTGGCAATGGTTGAGGAGATATTAGCAAATATGATCACAACACTGTGATTGTACACGTGTACTCTGCTACTGATCGAGGCACTCGGCAATGTTGGTATACAGTGTATGGTGGATCTCCTTTAAGGTTGCCAATGCAGTGGCAATGCAGTGGCAATGCAGTGGTCGGGACCGTATTAGGATCTTGTCGTTCCCACTTTCTTTGCCATAAAGTCACCTCGGCATTAAGGCTCAAAAGGCAAGGGCAACGAATCTTCATAGAACGTACAAAACCAACGAAAGGACATCATCCATGTTTCCTTTGATGTCAGTAGAATTGATGGAACAGCTAACAGCCATTGCATTGCTGTTTCTTGTTCACCACTACCAAATCGAACTTCCAGTTCATTAATCAGATGGTCAAGAAACGGAATGGTGAGATTTCTCCTGTACTAATCTTCTACTGTTTCGGGAGGGGTGTTTGCACAGTTGCGCTGCACCTGACAGGTTCTTGGTTTCTGCACTGTAATGTCCAGCTTCTCAGAAAGTTGGCATGCTTCTTGAAATCATTTTGCATGTTTCTCTTCTCTTTTTAGGCGCACAGAAGATAAAGTTTTTATTACATCTTTGATGTCACTAAAGACTCCCAGAATGTCATTGCAGAAGTCTTGCATCTTAACTGTTAGCCCCTTTACCAAAGCTAGCACTGCCTGGCACACTGTTAAGGTAACAACGAATTCAAAATTAGAGATGGCGTGGTAATGGCTAACTGCCTTCTTAGTTGAATCTGCATTCCAACTTTTTTCTGCATTTGTTTTGATGGTTCCCATACGCTAGATCCAGAGCGCCTTGCAAACATCAAGAAGTTTGTGACGGAGGGATTCAGGCCAGACGTCTTTCACTTTCTGGACAAGAAGAGCTTCTTTCTTTGGGGAGTACTCACTGGTTATATCTCCAACAGTGTTAAATGTGTTCCGAACACTCTGCATTTTGCATGCACTCACAACAGAGAGGTTTAGGCAGTGAGCCATACAGTGAGTGTATGCAGCCTTTGGATATTGCCTTTTGACAATGGCTGCTGCACCATTGCAAGGTCCTGAAATGTTGCCTGCTCGGTCATAACACTGTCCCATTTTCCAGATTTCAACCTGGAGAGTTTTTCTTATTATTAAAAATATTTATTATGAAAAATCTGACCGATTTCCGTAAAATGGTGGAAACCGGCGTGGAAACGCCTGATAATTGTAATTTTCCCGATGTTGAACTAAATTTTCTTCCAGTCACTGTGTTGACAATGCTTGAAAATGTATTCACTGATGTGAATTTCAGAGGACAATAAATACATGTTGGTCATGTACATACGTCCGAAAAACAGTATTCAATATGTTGTATAAAGACTCTTGTGAACTTTGTGGAGATGTTATTTTAATCACAGCTGCACTGCGTCAGTACAAGATGTAGTCTCCAGGCTAGTTTCCAGAGTGCTGAAAATGTGGTGAATAGATGCTCTAATATAAATTCACAAGAAAAGGTTTTAAAGTTTCATAGTACAGGCATTAAGTTTCAAATTTTCATTAAATCAAAACAATGAATTTTGTGGCTTGGATGACAAAATTGTTAAGAATTCTTGCAAATTTTAGAATAAACACTTAATCAACCTACGCAGGAATTTAAATCTACTGCGGTTCTACCCTACATAAAAGGTGTATCAGAGGTTCTTTGCCGCTGCCTACAACAACAAGGCGTACGCACCGTCTTGAAATCAGACACAACTCTTAGGTCTCACTTAGTGCGACCGAAAGACACCCTTGAACCAATTAAACAAGACGGTGTCGTCTATAAAATTCCATGCGAGTGCAGCAAAGTATACATCGGGGAAACAGGAAGAGCGATGCAAGACAGGATAAAAGAACACGACAAAGATATACGGCTTGCTCGTACGCAAACCTCCGCAGTTTCAAAACACACTAACGAAATGGGGCATCTTCCTTTTTGGAAAGGAGTTAAGTTTATTGATTGTGACCCTCACTGGTACACACGTAGGGTCAAAGAGGTTATCCATATAAGACTTCATCCTAATAACATCAATAGAGATGGTGGAATCGAAATTCCAGAAGCTTCGATTTTAACCTACGATCAGAAAGTATAACAGCCGACCAACCACAAAGCGGACCTGTGAGGGAACAACATCTAATAGTCGGAATAATAACGAGGATTGAAATGCACCAATAGCAGCGAACCAGCATGCTACAAAGAGTGACACGTAAACAATTGACCTCATCGTCTGATGAAGACTAGCAGTATTGCAGTTGAAACATTGCGATCAACAACTCAAAGCGATTCCATCATGTGACAAACGAATAAACGTTCATCTTACCTATCTTACACCACGATGAACAATAAACACATCTTTAATGACAACTTTAAGTTTGCTTGTTATTTGATTAGTCCAGTTTATCCCCAGAAAAGGGTATACGTGTCACGTGACTAATCCATTGTTCCTGAAAATTCGAAAAAAATATATATGCGAAGTACCCATGCCCCTGAACTCTTCAATGTCCCAACACAGAGTTCACACATTCAACATGGCGGGCTTGAAGTGAAAGCTGTGGCGCAAAGGTTTTCATCAGGAAATTCATGCTGAGTTTTGGATCTCATCATCCAAGATGGCTGCCGTTTCGGCGATGAAGTAGAGGTGAGTTGATTTTTGTCGCTTTTTTTTTCATAGCTGCCCGATTTTTTCAGTTCTGGAACCAATTTTGTCCGATTGTACCGAGTCTAATTCACATTTACCTGCAATGTCGAATGTGACAGGACGCTAGTTTCTGGGACAGGTCTGTCTAAACAACAAGCGAGTAAAATTCCACTTTTTCCTTCCTGTACTCAGTGCCCGATGACACTTTTTTTACAGCAAGGATTTTTATAAAAAGCTTTTTTGGTTCATTTTCTAGGCTCTATGATGGAAAAACATCGGCATCTTTTAGCCTTGAAGTGCAGAATTTGTGGCAGAAGCGTAAAAAACGATGAAAGAAGAAAATCAGCCAGAGAATACGCAGAAACTATAAGGGAAACATGGAGGGTCAATGTAAATCTAGATAGCCCAAATGTCCATCCGCCTTACATCTGCAACAGATGTTATGCAAAGACGACAAATATGAAAGATTACAGTGGACAAGAGTTAGATTGTGTTGAATGGGATGTTCACTGTGATCCCTGCACAGTCTGCACCAGTAGTACGTCTGGAAGAGTAAGAAGAGGAAGTTTGTGGAAGTTGAGGAGAAAGGGAATGAGGAAAATGACACTGTGTCAGACATGGAAGGAGCAGGATGTAGTGAAAAGGCACGGAGAGTCTACTGCATTGATATGGATGAGTTGAAGGAAAGCCTTGCCAGGACACAGTTAGATGATGAAGTTGCCATTATGAAGGAGTTGCTCGAAGATAAGGATGTTAAACAAGAAGCTCTTAACCTGTTCAGAGAAACTGGTAAAACTTTGTTACTTGACAAAACTGATCTTTCTTCCTTATTATCAAGGATACCAGTGGAATTACTTGCTGAGATTGTTTCACACATTTACAAAAAGAGCCAATCTCTAATGATGCTTTGAGTTTTATTCAGACATGCAAAGATGTGCATAGTTTGAAAAACATTGACTGTGAGTCTTGATTAAAACGAAGAAATCCTGTCATTGTTGCAGCAATTCATGGACTGTCAAATTCCTCAAGGTTTTTGAACTGTTTGGCCCTGGAACACCTTTACAATCTCTGTGGAATCAAGGCTGTTTTGCCATTTAGTTTTCTGACAAATATTTTTTTTCTGCCTGTCAGCACTTCCTGGTGGCTCATACACAACTCTCAGGTCATGGATGAACCAATTGAGATCGGTTCCACATCCTTTCCCGCCGGGTGATTGTGAAGTGGCCATCGATAACGATCACGTGGTAAAGAAAAACTGGAAGGTGAGAGTTGGACAGAAAAGCCGGGTCAGAATCATAACCAGTGTCTGCCAAGCAGAGGTAAATCCCACAGGAGTGCTTCAAAAGAATGCTGACATGTCACCAAGGTAACATTGAGTTTTATCTTTACTGCCCAGTATTCTGCCTCACATTTATTATAATTATTATAATAATGTCCACTGACCCATAGACTAGTCAGTTGTCAAAGGGAAGCATATACTCTATTATTGTCAGGATTGTTTTTGAAAGTAGAAGAGTTCACTTGTGAATGTAGTATTCGCAAATAGCAAATGTGGAAGAAAAGCAGTTGGTGTTATTACATTATGCGTGTTGTTTCAGTCATATTTATTGGTAAATATGAAATTTCATTGTGACACGAATGTTGGACAAAAAATCTGTGTCCCAATTGTCCACCGACCACTGAGTTGTAAGAGACTTGCGGTAAGCCGGGCAGTTTAGTAAGTTCATATGGCTCTTATTTTATTATCTAGTCAGAAAGGTAAGACCAAAGAAAAAAACACCCCCAAAATAAATGTTTCGCCTCCTCTTAGCGAAGGTTACTGTGGTAGGAACTCTATGAGAAAGCTTCTCTGTAGTTCAACTTTACAACAATGACCTTAATGACAAATGTGACTGAAAGGCAACTGGGTCCCCAGAGCTGTGCTCTTAGTATAATTGGCAGGGTGCCTGAAAGCTCTTATGCAAGAAATCTTGGATGTTCAGCTCGTAAACGCTTTCATAAATATAGCAAAGTTATACCAGTCGCAGAAAGGCAAAAGTAAGTTGCCTGTGGTACCCGGGCTCTGCTAGACCACAGCTCTGGGTCTCGATAATTTTATGAAAAGAACAACACATATTTTTAGGTCTGCACCATCTGCAATATAATGAGACCACACTTTATTTTAGTATTGCTAATGATTGTTGTTTTTATTGCTTGTTTTCTAGGACATGGAAAAAGCCCCTGTCATCAGAGGACCTGCCAGTGTTGGAAAAGGCGATCCAATTTGATGAATATTCAACTGATGTTTTGAGGAAGGAGGTGAGAACTTTCAGAGCTTTAATGAACTAGAGGTAAATAAATGTGAATGAAAATGCCTTTCACGTGATTGAAAAAAATCAAATCTAGTATGCAGATCAGAACTGAATGATTTTCTTCTGACCGAAGTTTAACGATTCAGTTTCTTTGTCAATTCGCAAATTCAATCCGTCCTTTGCGAAAATAATTCAGAAACAGTGACAGCCATTTCGGCGCTACGGTTCATTTCTTCGGCATTTCTTCTTTGTTCCCCGACATATTATTAAACTGAACTAGGAAGCGATACGCTCGAAGACAAAACCCGATTATTGAAGTTCACTAAACATGGAAGTGAAGGTACATTTTTAGTTGACAATATACAGAAAAAATAGCAACATTCTCTGCCTAAAAGAGAAACAAAGCAAAAAACTGAAACAAAAAAATCAGGAACACGATGAAGTGGACAATGAAGGGCAATGACCTTAATCTATTTAATGATTAAGATTTGATCATTGAGATTTAGTGGCTTTCCTACTTTAAAGGCAATACGGGGGTTTATTGTCTCCAGAAAAATTCAACATTTCACTTTTGTAATGAGCTGATATATGTGTAAAGTCATTCTACAATAATACTGCTTATACCAAGGGTGGACCTGAATAACTCATGAAATAAGACTATATGTGTAACATAGTCACTTGATGATACGTTTGAGACTGGAACAGAGTATTGCATCATCCTGTTAAAGCATGCACTACGCATGTGTTGGTGCTGAAAACATGGCGGACTGTTTTACGTGTTTGTTCATCCCGTTGGATGTTTTGACATTCTTTCGTTAGTTTGAGAACATTACATGGAGGCAGCGGTGAGTTCTCCTTTGCAATGGAGTTTCCCACACCCTCTCCGATGAACTTTGACGTTCCGAATGTAGCAGAAGGCTGGAAAAAGTGGGAGAAGTCTTTTGAAGTATGCACCGCTCGCGAAGCGTTCAAGAAGCCGGAAAAAGTTCAGGTTGCGTTGTTGTTGCACGTAGCTGGACCCGACGCTCAACAATTTTTGACACGTTCCAGTTCAGGTCCGGAGAAAGCAAGGAGAAATACAGTGATGTTCTTCAGAAATTTCGTGAATATGTGCAACCTCATCGGAATGTGGTGTACGAGAGGTACCTTTTCTGGACAAGAGATCAACAAGAGGATGAACCGGTCGACTCGTGGCTAACGGATCTGTGAACCAAGGCAAGCAGATGTGAATTCGGCTCTGCTGACGTTACTGACACGATGATTCGCGACAAGATTGTATTGGGCGTGCGAAGTGAGCGTGTAAAGATGAAACTTCTCAAACAAAGAGATCTGGATTTGAACGCTGCCGTCGAGATTTGTCGAGTGGACGAAGTTTCAACAAAGCAATTTCAGCGCATGAGACAAGAAAGCATGCCGTCTGGAGGTAACATTGATGTAATTCAAGGTCAGAAGCAACCAAAACGCCATGTTCCACCTTTCCAACAACAGGGCAGTCAACAAGGTATGTGCCATTATTGTGGTAGTTCTCACCCCTATGGTCAATGTCCTGCATATGGAAAGACTTGCACAAATTGCAACAAGAGACATCATTTTGCTAGAGTGTGTATGTCTCATAATACCGTTGATCCTAGCCAAAGGAAGTCACTCAACATTCAAGCAGATAACGTAGGGGACGATGGCCCATGTGATGATTTGTTCATTGGTGGAATCAATATTGAGAAATCAGATGCCTGGAATGTCAGTGTAAATATTGGAAATGGTAAGATGGTGGAGATGAAACTTGACACTGGCGCTGACGCAAATGTGATCAATGCTAAAGATCTCGGTGAATCCACAATTTTCCCTACCCATGCTGTACTAACTGCATTTGGAAACAACATCATCAAACCTTCTGGCTTTGTCATGCTTGACTGTAAGATAGGAGCGCGCCCATGTCAAAAATTGAAGTTTTACGTTGTGGACTCTGGTCTGTCCATCCTGGGTAGATCAGCCTGTGAGTCGCTCGACTTGGTGCAGAGAATTCAGCAACTTCGTCATGCAGAGTATTCTCCGATATCGAAAGAGAAGATTCTTCAAGACTATCACGACGTGTTTAGTGGTCTGGGCGAGTTTGAGAAAGAGTACGACATCCAAGTGAGACCAGATGTGGAGCCAAAGATACAGCCAGCGCGAAATTTTCCCTTTGCTGTACGGGATCAATTAAACGAAACTCTTGTACAGCTGGAGGAGAAAGGTGTAATAGTGTCAGTTGACTCTCTCTCTGATTGGGTCAACAACCTGGTGGTCACAAAGAAGAAAAATGGATCCATCAGAATCTGTTTAGACCCTAAGTCGCTCAATCAAGCCATTAAAAGAGAGCATTTTACCCTACCTACCCCAGCGGAAGTTCAGGCCAAACTCAGTGGAAAGAAGGTGTTTACTGTATTGGATCAACGCGATGCATACTGGCAAGTTAAGCTGACGGAGCAGTCTTCATTTCTGTGCACATTCAACACTCCATGGGGCAGGAAACGGTTCCAAAGAATGCCTTTTGGAATTTGCTCTGCTAGTGAAATTATTCAGAAGAGGAACTTTGAAACATTTGGAGACATCCCAGGCGTTCACTGCATCATAGATGACATGATCATAGCAGGCGAGGATGACAAAGATCACGATCAAATTCTGAAGAAAGTGATGGAGAGAGCCAGATTGAAGAATGTCAAGTTCAATTAGAGCAAAATTCAGTTTCGAGTACCCCAAGTTCATTTCATGGGCAACATCGTAATGGCAGATGGTTTGCGTCCCGACGACTCCAAGGTACAGGCGATAGTAAACATGCCTCCTCCTGATGGAAAGCCAGCACTGAGAAGACTTCTGGGCCTAGTCAAGTACCTAGCACAGTATATTCCACACGAGTCAGATATCACCCAGCCACTTTGGTCTTTGCCGAAAGAAGATGTCCAATGGCAGTGGATGCCCGAACACGAGGAGGCGCTACAGAAGATTCGAGATGTGCTATCCAGTCAACCGTTGCTTCGATTTTACGATGTTCAGAAACCTGTCACAATTCAAGCGGATGCATCATCATCCGGGCTTGGTGCTTGCCTCTTACAAGAGAACCAGCCCGTCGCCTATGCCTCCAGGGCTCTGACAAGTGCAGAGAAGAACTATTCCCAAATTGAGAAGGAAACACTTGCTATCTGTTTTGCTGTCGCAAAATTTCATCCTTACGTCTATGGCAAGGAGTGTGAAATACAATCGGATCATCGTCCACTGGAAACTGTTTTCAACCGGCCCCTTAGCAAGGTTCCACCTAGACTTCAACGCATGCTTCTCCAGCTCCAACGGTATTCCCTTCGCGTAACGTATACGCCTGGTCGTCTCATGTTTCTTGCGGACACTTTATCACGGGCCTATCTGGAAAACCAGGATGCCGCTGAAGGCAGTGAGCTGGAGGAAGAAATGGAAATCATGGTCCATGAACTGGTGGCTGACAAACCCGTGAGTGACCAGAAACTCATTGAACTGAAAGCAGCGACAGCCCAGGACAATACTCTTCAAAAGTTACTCCATATCGTCTGTGAGGGATGGCCACAACACAGAAATTTGCTCCCGATGGAAGTTCGCCCATTCTGGCACTGTAAAGAGGAGATTCATGAGGCAGAGGGGTTGCTATTTCGTGGGGAGGCCATTATCATCCCTGAGGCAATGCGGAGAGGAATCAGAGTCCTTCTGCACGAGGCACACCTAGGAATTGAAAAAACCAAGACCCGAGCGCGTCATCTGGTATACTGGCCTGGCATAAACTCAGACATTGAGGAGATGGTTTCACAGTGCCCGATATGCCTACGATACAGAGCAAGCAACGTCAGAGAGCCAATGATTGCACATGACATACCAGAACGCCCCTGGGTGAAAGTTGGTGCTGATATTATGACTCTCAAAGGCAAAGATTATCTGGTCGTCGTTGACTATTATTCGAAGTTTCCCGAAATCTCCATTATTGAGGATAAGACTGCAGCTACTCTGATCTTGCATTTCAAGTCTATTTTTGCTCGGCATGGCATCCCCTTGGAACTGGTTAGTGACAACATGCCATTTAGCAGTGCAGTTTTCAAGCGTTTTGCTCAAGATTGGGGAATCAAGTTAAACCCAAGCAGCCCCTGTTACCCCCAGGCCAATGGACAGAGTGAAAGATTCGTTCAAACACTGAAAGGTCTGCTGAAGAAAGCTGCTGACAAAGGGCGTGACCCTTATTTGGCCCTGTTGGAATACCGTGCCTCCCCTTTCACTGGCACTGACTTTTCGCCAGCCCAGTTACTTTACAGTAGACAGCTGAGAAGTAAATTGCCCGCTACATCTAGCGCTCTTCGTCCTCGTGTTGTTGATGGTCACCCGCAACTTCAGCAACAGAAGCTAGGGCAGATCAGGTACTACAACCGAGGTACCAGGCCACTTCCAGCTCTCAACCATGGAGAAGCCGTAAGAGTCAGAGTCGGAAATGAATGGCAACCTGCCATGCTTACTGGAATTCATTCAAGCCCGCGCTCGTACACGGTGAATCATAACGGTCAAGAGAAGAGACATAACAGAAGTCAGTTGCTCAAGACCTATGAAAGGCGATTACCTGCAACCATGACCTCGCCGATGGATTTCCCGGCTACGCCCGTGTCCCGACCGCAGGAACAACCAGCAAGACAAAGTCCTTGTTCTTCTGCAGTCACCCGACCCCAAGAAGCTGGTGAGATTCCTTCATTATTTCCCGATCAAGATGGAGATCGTCAAGTTCAAACCTCCAGTGGGCGAGTTGTCCGAAGGCCTACTAATCTCAGAGACTACGTGCAGTACGTGCGTACGTACTTCGAAGGGGAGATGTAACATAGTCACTTGATGATACGTTTGAGACTGGAACAGAGTATTGCATCATTCTGTTAAAGCATGCACTACACATGTGTTGGTGCTGAAAACATGGCGGACTGTTTCACGTGTTTGTTCATCCCGTTGGATGTTTTGACATTCTTTCGTTAGTTTGAGAACATTACAATATGTACTGCATGTTTTTGCTTGTTTGCTTTATTATATTTCTTTTTTTCCATTTGCAGATCACCAGCATGACAGAAAGGCAATGGAAAAAACCGTGTAATTCTCAATAGCTTGCTTTATCTATGTATAAAAAAGAAAATAAAACATACTCCTTGGCTTATCAAGTTTATATTTCATTTCGTATACTCCTGCTGTATAACTCTAAAGGGCCAAAACATTTTTGCTAAGTGGATATGTTATTTGAATCTTTCTTCATTGGCATACGTATAAAACATATGACCAGACGGAAATGGTTTAGAGTCAACCTTGGGTTTCCCTTTTCAAGATGTATCTCATTGCATTTTTTTCCTCTTGAATAAATCCTGTTTATGTTTATGACTCAAAAAAAAAAAACCTGGGTACAGCTTTGTTCACACCTTCCCGAGCAGCTGAGAAGTGTTTCCATTGACAATCTAAATTAAAACTAACTTGAAAATATGATAGGTCTCATCATAATATGAAAAGCAATGACCCTAAGTTAAAAACCGCAAAAATAATTCGAAATAAAATTAGACGCATTAAAAAGTAAATGCAAACAAAATTGTTTATGGATAATTTTTAGTTGAATATGTCTCCTCACAATTCTTAAATCCACTACAAAAAGGCTTCTCTTCAGGAAGAATGATCGAACGACATCATTATCCTGTGAGGAAATGGTAAAATATATCTGCTATAAATTATAATAACAAGCATTTTCACCAGCGTAGATACACCAATATGGCTGTAACAAGACGAAACTGAACACTGTGTTCATGCAAGAATGTAGTTTTCAGCGAAGAAAATAACCGATCAACCTGTGTGTCCACTAGTTCATTTTCAGGCGTACAACTCGCTCACAACCAGTGCACTGCTCAGCGACAATCCTTATCAGAACCTGCGTTTATCATCGTCTGCACGCACTGACCAAGATGAACAACATCACACTCTTCAAGCTCTGTTCGAGCTCTGCAAATTGATATTTGAAAGAATCAACAAGGTTGAAGGTTGAAATTGCAATTGAAATGCGGTTAACATAATTAAGAACTCTATTTTTGTAGAATATTGTGGCCAAGAAACGGCAGCTTAAGGAAAAATAACATTCGAACCTTGGCTCTGCATCGTCCGCCATTTTTATTTTACACGAGTTGCAGGGTGCTTCGTCACGTGACTTGAATGTTTTGATCCGACTCTGAAAACAATGGATTCGTCACGTCACGCGTATATCCTTTTCTGGGGATAAACTGGACTGTTGATGTGCATTTTAAGATCCTAATATTAACTATTCTTGGCAATTCCCAGAAATTCCTAAGAATTCCTGGGAATTCAAATTTCTTCTCAGATTTCAATAAATTCTCTCAGATTCCTACGAATTCCTAGGAATTTTTTCCAAGCTAATCTAAGACCATGCAAAGCTTGGAATTCCTAAGAATTCCGTGTTCCAATTACAGTGGAAATTCACACCTTCATTCCCAAGAATTCCTAGGAATTCCTAGCTTCATTTCGCAAGGTGGCCTTCTTTTCATATTGTTGACATTTCCATCGTCTGCATGGAATTTTTGGGCACAAAACACAGAAACTGCAACTACTGATAATATCAGGGAGCAACTGAGGGGACTAACGTTTTCATTGGAATTCAGATAATGTTGTAAATCTCCTGTAGACACCTAGAGGCAATGAACTCTCCATTTGAATAAAGACTGGGTTCAAATTAAGTAGCATTACATGTCCAAAACAACCACGAATACTTATCAATAGAATTAAGAATGGTTGAGTTTACACAAGTGTAATTGAATTTCGTCTGTTTTCTGTTGCAGACTAGCACTGAAGTCATAGACATTCTCGATAACCCTGGGAAAGTTAAGAAATTAGACCAAACCTGTGCTATTGTTATAGAGGATTCCCCAGACAAGCAAGATGTGGAGAGGAATTAACAAGTCCAATTCCTTGATGGGGACCCAGAAAAACTAATGCTGTTCCTGAAAAAAAGCGTGTCTTCCAGTCACGTTGTGTCACTACTTTGCAAGCCTGGCCCTGGCATGGTGTGCACTAAACGAAAGTAAAAAGAGAATGCTCTTTCTTGATTGACTTGCGCAGGATAAGCTTGGAGGACTTGAGGGCAGATGGCAGCCCTCCTTATGATAGACGTGTTTTTTGTTATGTGTGATTTTATTGACTGGAGACACAACAGATACTTCTTTAAAATGGTGCAAATTTAGGATTTCATCCAGATTCGGAAGTTAGAACCACCTTAATGTTTTCATAACTGACTCCACAGGTAGCCAAAGCTTGCGTTATGACTGCAAATTAATAAAATTTATGAAATAAACAGTGTTTCTGTGTTTATATCTTACGTACTTGCTATCTAGGGCAAAAATTCGCTCTCCGAGCGAGAATAACCATCTTTCTTATTTTTGCTTCTAATTAGTAATGTAATTATGAAAGATGATACACAATTCACCCGTACCAAGCATTTAAATGATCTGAATTTCTTGAAATGCGCCATTTCCACTCACAATTTCCTCAAACCTGAGTGAATCAATAGCCGAAAAACAACTATACGCCGCAAAAGTTCCATCTTTCCCAACAATTGTCACCATAAACGGCAATATTTTGAGCTTCTTGTATCCGAAACCAAATGTCTGTATTCAACTGCCGACCTCTGCGCACAAATATATGCAAATATGCTAAACAAATCGTACAAGACAAAATCTACTTTGTCGGGGTGGCGTGCACAGTGAGCAAGAAAAATAGCCACGCTTCAAACATGAAACGTCGCACCCCAACACAGTAGCTTTTGCCATGTTCGCGTTATTGCGCGAATTGTCCAATGAGATGAGAACAGCGGGATGAAATTAGCATATTTGCAAATATTTGTGCACAGAGGTCGGAGGTCAAATACCGGCATTTGATTTTAGGTACAAGAAGCTCAAAATGTTGCCGTTCATGGTGACAAACGTTGGGAAAGATGGAACTTTTCAGGCGTATAGTTGTTTTTCGACTATGGATTCATTCAGATTTGAGGAAATTGTGAGTGGAAATAGCGCATTTCAAGAAAGATAGATCATTTAAATGTTTGGTGCAAGTGAATGTGTATCACTTTTCATAATTATAATACTAATCAGGAGCAAAAATTAGAAAGACGGTTATTCTCGCTCAGAGAGTGAATTTTTGCCCTAGATAGCAAGTACGCCAGATACAAACAAAGGAACACTGTTTATTTCATAAAATTTTATTAATTTTCAGTCATAACTCAAACTTTGGCTACCTGTGCTGACTCCAAGGCTGAAAGGATTAAAGGTTAGCACTGGCAAGACGAGTGACTCAAACAGGCAAGACAAGACAGTGAACGAGCTCCGACTAGTATGGACAATTTTAGAGAGGCTTGAGTGTTCGTACACAAAACAGGAGGCCAAGCTGGACAGACTGCTGAGTCTAGTGACAACACAGCCCTTCAGAGTACCACAGTGCAGCACCACAGCAACACCAGAGCTGCCCTATACACTGCCTATGCTCTTCAGACAGGAATCTGCTGCAGACAAGATGACCTGCATCGCATGCCTCGCGTGACAGAACTTGACCAGGTGCTGGACGAGCTAATTCGACAAACGGACTTTGATCTGGCAGGTATGAAAGTTTTTATGGCTTACATTCACTGAAATTTTCGTGACATCTAGTTTTTTTGTGGCATATCAGGACATGGCAGTGCTGCTTTAATTTGTAGAGTTTTATCTAACTTTTAATTTGGGCTTTCAAATAAGTATTTTCCGTAACCTCAGGAATTTGATATCCTCGGAACTCAACGAAATGCATTGTTCACCAGTGTTTTATTTATTGTTTCTTATTATCAGAGATAATGGGAGTCGGAGTTGAAGAGGTCCAGTTAGCAAAAGTGGAGTTTGATTTTGCAAGGGCAGCGACAAAGCCAAACCATTGTTGACAAGCTGTTTTCAAAGGGGGTTCTGGTGAATTTCACAGTTCATGGCACCAAGGACTTTGCTCCTCTGGATCAGAGAATCATTACTGCAATCAAAGGTAAGCTAACAACGTTAAGTCTGTTTTATTTTAAGAAGTTATTCAGCCTTGAGCATTGGGTTGAAATTCAAACATTTGCAAATGCATAAGGAAGACATAAGCTTAAATTATATCGACAAATTCAAAAATGGTTCTCAGTATGCTTCAGCCTGTGTATTATTTGCATAATAGCCCTTGTAGCTGGTGGGATTGTCTGCATTTTACCAAAATTGAGTACGTACTCACCACGAATTTTGTCTTGTTTCAGCAAAGTGAGAAGAACCTCTGGCTACCAGTGCAGGGACAGGGAGGAACTTAATTAACCGCATGCAAGAGTCATGAAAGATAAGCATTGGCAAACGCTGCCAGAACTTGAGAAAAACCAGTGACAAGCAAATTAAGCAAGATTAACTCGTTAGCAACTGTGTGTATTTGTCGCGGAGTTGCCGCAATAAACTGGAAACGAGCTAAAAAGCTAGGTTACCTTGAGAGAAGGCTTGGTTACCATTGAAACTTGTGACTTTGGGAACAACGTGTTTTACGAACAATTTGGACCTTTCGTAGTTAAACTTGGACTTTTGTAGTTACACTTGGACCTTTCGTAGTTTAATAGTTGGACTTGGCAACAGTATTTCTGTATGTTATCTAAGAAGATTCCAATTTCGTTTTCTTTGTTTTTTCGAATGCAATGTAAACCTTAACAATAAACCAGATGATGTATCGAGATTTGGGGGGGGGGGGGGGGCTACAGACAATTGTCATAAGTTTTGGCGGTGGTCAATCGCTTAATGGATTCCTGTTTCTCTGAAACCATTCCCTGCTGACAAAAGTTACGAAACATTTTGGCACAACATGAGGTATCAAAAGCATGAGTTTCACAGTGTTGCCATGCATTTGTTCTCACTGGCACATTGTGTAAACAGATACATCCAGGAGTTCTGCGAGCAGAGTGCAGGTAAAATCCCTCAAGCTTATTTTAGAGGGCTCTTCAATCGTGATGTAAATAAATAAGGCGCAATTTAGTGCTGAAATGTGTATGTTACTGCAAATATCAGCAGTACATCTATTTTTTAGCAACAGCTTACTTCGAAAATTCAAAGAAACAAAAGTTGCAGCAATTTCAGAATACCCGGCCACTTATTTACATACCTCTCAATGCTTCAAAAAACGAAGCATATAGAAACAAAAGGATCCATTCAAATTCAGTGGGTTGCAAATAAGTGGTTGGGTATTCTAAAATCTAGCCCAAAAGTTCATTTCTTCAAAATTTCAAAAGCAAACGAAGTTTGCTACTCCGAAATTTCAAGAGAATTTTCATAATTTCGCTGCATTATGCTTGAAATATCGCATTGAGTAATGCAAAATTTCACGACATGTGGTTGGAAATGTGACCGTGAAAACGTACCTTAACGCTTATCCATTAAACGGGCAATACCGTTAAGCATCCGTTAGTTATCCGTTAGAAAGCTTTCTCAAAAGCGTTAGAGGCGTTAGCCTTAACCGTTAGCCGTTAAAGTCAGACCGATAGAGCGGACAGTGAAACCGTTCACAAAAATTCTGTATCCATTAGAACGGGTAGCAGAGCTGTTAGGAAAAATTAGCATCTGTCAAACGGGTCATGTAGCTGTTTGACATCCGTTAGAATGGCATTGCATTCCTTGATGTAAAGAATAATCAAATAATGCACGCCTCACTACGTACACTGTGTAAAACGCAAGCCAAAACGGAGAGCAGCCCGTTGCCATTGAACCAAGTCCGTTGACTTGAGCTACTCCAAGACGTGGCAAACAGCTATAATTATTTCGGCAAGAGGTTTGTCAATTACATTTTGTTAAAATAACGCGAATGAATGTCAGTATTATTTTAATGCGTGCATTGCACAATCCACAACGAAAAGCATTCTCTGCCGTCTTTTAGAACAGAAATGACATGAAAATAAATCATAATAGAAAACGTCATTGTGAACTGATTTGATCATCTTAAACTTTAAGGCCGGTTGTTACGAGACTTTAGGGAGAGACTAAAGAAAAAGAAAAGAACGTCAGAAAGCCTTACCCGTGAGAGCCAGAACATAGCTGAAAAGTCGATCAAACACTGATCATGTGCCGAGAACTTGTCTTCGAGAGTTGTCACGCAAACACTGGTCGTCAAAATGTTAATTTTTCACATATCTCGTAGATGAAACATGTAAATTCTTAGGTCAAATTCTTCTATTACCATGACAATGGCAGACCGTTGTGACGACCAACAAAATTTCGCTTTTCAGCAATACGCGGGAGTAATACAAAGCAGTTAACTCAACGCTATGGCCGAGACCGATCAAGGAGAAATGGAAAACGAAGAAGTCATTGAAAAAGTCAAGAAATTCTTGAAGGATGGTTGTGGTTGTGCTCTTGGTGCAAAAGGCGGTCCTTGCTCTGGACAGTTTTTGGAGGCGGTTGTACTTTTTAACGTGTATAACTGCTTGGAACTGTCTAATGTCAAGCTCAATCTGGTCGTACTCGCAAGCATACAAGCTTTTACTCACAATGAGTCCATTGGAATCAAAAGAACCAGGAGCCCTCGATGCCACTTTTATTACCAGTCAGTGCCTATCTGCAAGGAAATCTTTTTGCACTTTTACGGATTGAGCGACTCACGATTTCGACGGCTAAAGGAACACTACCAGGATCATGGTATCTCTCCAAGAATTCATGGTAACACAAAACGACTACCTGAAAACACGCATGCCTACGATCGAAGGAGTGCACACATTCCTGTCGAACTACGTCAAAGAAAATGCAATCTCCCTCCCAGGAGGGATACCAGGGTTTAAAAGTGATAACATTAAAGTCCTTTCATCATCCGACACAAAGATCAGCGTTTGGCGAGTCTACAAAACAGTGTGCAAGGCTTCGGATTTGCAAGCAGTTAGCTATAGGAAATTCCTACAGCTATGGGAACAGTTTCATCCTAGTGTGGTTGTCGCGAAATCCATGACTGATCTCTGCTTCACCTGCCAACAAAACACAAGCAAACTACAAAGAGCTGCAAACCTCTCGGACAGAGAAAAGTCAGAATGCGTAAAAGCTCCTCAGGATCATCTGAACTGTGCCCAGTCTGAAAGAGAATACTATAGGAACTTATGTAAAAACTCTGAGAACACTCTTTAAACGACTGGAACGGAAACGCCTCTTAACTGTGAAAGCCGCAACGCCTGTTCCCTTGATGGCACTGTACACTATTCCTTCAATTACGCCCAGCAGATCCATATCCCCAGCAATCCCATGCAAACAGGGCCAGTCTACTTCAAAACCCCTCGGAAGTGTGCAATATTGGGAGTCATGTGCGAGGGCCTACCCAGACAGGTCAATTTTCTCTAGATGAGGCCGCTGATGCTGGCAAAGGAGCAAACACAACCATCAGTTACGTCCACTACCATGGACTGGGAGAGATGCGCACCTAAACGCTGATAACCGTACCGGTCAAAACAAAAACAATTGCTTTCTCTGGTACTTGGCATGGAGAACTCTGATGAAGCTGCATTATTCTATCACGTACTCTTTTCTTATCGCCGGTCACACCAAATTTGCTCCAGACCGTTGTTTCGGGTTGATCAAGAAGGCCTACAAATTCACGTATGTCTCGTCGCTCTACGAATTTGCACGACTGGTAGAGACCTCCAGCAACACTGGAGTGAACAAAACACAACTTGTAGGAACGCACGATGGGAGAGTGATCGTCCCTGTTTATGACTGGACTTCATTCCTTAGTCAATTTTTCAAGAAGTTGCCAAATATCAAGAAGTTTCATCACTTCCGTTTTTCAAAGGAAAACCCTGGAATGGTCTACTACAAGGAATTCGTGTCGAGTCCAGAACAGTCGTTCCAGTTGTTAAAGAACAATGTTATTCTTCTGTCTGCTTTGACCCTTCCTGACCAAATCAATCCTGATGGACTGACCGAGGAACGCAAGAGCTATCTTTCCCGCGAGATAAGACAGTTCTGTAAACCTGGAACCGAAGACATCGTA